>OY720285.1:14865000-16065000 GCA_963082995.1 Noctua comes
TGACATGTACCATCTTCATCATTCATTTGCATATCCTAGCCTTTTTCCCAACAATGTTGGGGTCGGCTTCCAGTCTTACCGGATGCAGCTGAATACCAGTATTTTACATGCAGCGGGTATTACTCACACTCCTTCTCGTTTCACCGCCTGTCCGCGCGGTCGGGCTGTGTACTGTGATAACAGCCTATGTCCTTATCTTGGAAAAAGACGTGACTCAATCGTCATTCTCCTGACAGTGATTTTTTATTTTTTCTAAAAACTGTGATTTTTTATTTTGTATTTTTTTTTATTATTTTAATTATGTGTGCTTGATGAACTGACGTCAAATAAACTTTATTCTTTCTTTCTTTCTTTCCCAATTTATTTCAGGTCATCGCAGCATGTCTCTTCTTCCATACTCCTCAATTAGTCGCCATCTCATGATTCACCCCCTTTGTAGCCATATCATCTATCATAGTCTATCTATAGTTTTTTTACCTTCCCCTACTTTTATAGTCTACAAACTCAAAAGTAGTATGAATGTAGAATATTGTTACGCTTCAAAAGAAAGAATCAATAAAAAAAAAACACATAAAAAATTGCTTCGAATGAACCATAAATAGATTCAAAATCAGAATCTTTGTCGGCCATATTTGTTTACGTAATGGGACAAGTCAAGAAAAATACACTTTATAGGTTACGCTATGTTTTCCTTTATCGACGCTCTTGATAAATTATGTACATTTATATCCCTGGAAGCGCCTTTCTTACATGCCCTACATCGAGGCTGTAAGCTGGTTTCTTCGCGTTATTTATATTTTTACCGACTTACAATAAGTTTTACCTACAGCTTGCAAAATGGCGGAGTTATTTCACTTGCTTTTGCATATGTGTGGGATATTTTTAAGGCGTTTTGCCTGCCTTATGATATAATACTGTTAAACTTGCAAATTCTTACAAATATCGAAGAGTCTTTTATGCAAGTAACAGCTAATTTGAACGCGAACGGGATCAGCTCATCCAAACCGCGTCCACTAGCTATCAGTGTCGAAATTGTTACGGAATATTGCCACTGACGGATCTTGATCGCTGTTTAGACGTGCTTTACGCTGGTGCGGGTGAACAGTGTACCTAGAGATAGCCTAGTGGTGTGACCGTCGATCTATCACGACAGCATACGCCCGCAGCGTATGCTGTCGTGATAGATCGACGGTCACACCCCCGCACCGCGCAGCTACCTCAAGCATCGTAACAGTCAAGCGGTCAAGACCTTGGTCACGAACTGCAGTGGCCGATATGGAAATCTTTGAAACGACTGCGGGTTCAAGTCACTGCTGAAAATCCAATTTAACTAGATAGGGAATAATCGACCCACCTTAGACACAATGCGAGTGTGGAGACCCAACACAGGATATACCAAACCTCTCCTGCCCGTCGTGCACCACTAATTGCACCCTCCAGGACTTGCGTGAGGCAAACGACAGAGCTTTAGGTTGCTACGTACTGGTCGGAAAAAATCATCGAATTGAGAAGACCGAAGAAATCAAGCGGTTAGTAACCAACAGTCATCTTTGACAACAGCCAGTTTATTAATGACTTCGCATCGTACAAAGTTATTTTACGCAATATTAGAACAATATACTTTCAGAGTTTAAAATTAAAATTGCATTGTCTAGTGTAACTAATGTATTTTGGCGTCACGTCTTGAATTTCGCCTGGTCATCATGATCGGCTTCGCGATGACCAGTTAAAATGTAAAGTCAGGCGACTTCAATGTTGCAGAGTCACTGGGCTAAAAGTCACCTTGTCGCTTTAATAATAGCAACTAAATTAGTGGTAACTATTGATGAATCTACAGAATTAGAAGAGATCAAGGGATGCATGTTTTGCCTATTTCAATCCTCTGTACCGTTGCATGCACCTAAAACAATAGTTGTTTCTCTTAGCTCAGCGTAGGTACATTTTTTTTTTTTTTTTACCGTTGCCCCACACTACTAAGGGTGTGGAGCTCGTGGCTAAATGCACCTTGTACCCAGACAAAGCGCTGACATGTATTTAAAGTATGTGACATGTATTTAGATTGATAATACAGGGTGTAAACGGACCCTTCACATAGCCGTCAACCAAGCATTCTGTACATCAAACTATGTAACTTTACGCAAAAATTATTGCTGGGAAACAATTTTTTTTTTGGGGTAAAAATTGACGTTTTACGGTAGGACTCAATGTAATGCACTCAAAAATTGTGCTGATTGATGGATTGAATAGTACAGGAATCGTGGAGGTGTTTAAAGTAAAAATCTAACATTAAAAACATGTATTTAAAAAAAACTTGTGTAAAAGTTGGAACTTTGATCCCCAATATCTCCGTAACTAGAAGGGTCCCAGGTATGGTCTAGAACAAAAAAATGATCGCAGTGACGGGGAGAATAAGTACCTTTCAATTTCGCTGAGGGTATTTTTACACCCTTTATAAGCCATCTGAAATGTGTATATCAATGCTGTTGAATCTCGTTGTTGAAATACTACTAGGACTTTTACCTGTGTCGTGGATGCGTTTACAAACATTTAAATTCTCATACACAAACAGCCAGACCCAGAGCAGAGCAACTACCTGTAAGTCTACGAATATTTGTTCCGAGCGGGGATCGAATCCGTAACACGCAGCGTAGCAGCCAATCGCTCAGTCACTACGTCAATAGTGTCGTCGATCTTATTACACCCTGTACTTGTACTCAGGCATGCCCAAAAGAAGATGACGAATTATAAAAAACAATTTTTATACTTAGCATAATCAGCCTATAATGTTCCCACTGCTGGGACACACGGCCTCCCACTCACACTATGAGAGGGAATGGGCTATAATCCACCTCGCGGGCCCAGTGCGGGTTGGTAGATGTCACATGTGTTCGAATTTTTGGTTCTAGGACATGCCGGTTTCCTCACGATGTTTTCCTTCACCGTTTTGAGAGTAGTAGTGATGAAAAAAATTACACAAAGTAATGCGCCCGCCTGGGTTCGAACCCACGACTTACTGTTCGTAAGTAAGTCGGAGCTGCCACCACTGGGCCACCGCTGCTCTATACTTAATAGAGAAATATGGACAATGAGTAGATACTGCTGCTGTGGGGCACGTGGCTAAATAGTAACAGCCGCTCCGATTAATCTTCGGGTTAAGCCGCGCTTGCCTAGGTTGGTTTGTGGATGGGTGACCGCCCATTCCATACCGAGTTTCCTCAGTGCCTCGGAAAGCACGTTAAGCCGTTGGTCCCGGCTGTCATTTGTAGATCTTTGTGAGTCGTTACAGGAAGTCAGTGGCCCGAAAGTCTGACAACCAGTCTTACCAAGGGGTATCGTATTACTGGGTTGTGGAGGTCAGATAGGCAGTCGCTCCATATAAAATACTGGTATTCAGCTACATTAGGTAAGACTGAAAGCCGACCCCAACGTTGTTGGGAAAAGGCTAGGCAGATGATGATGAGTAGATACTGCTAATAATGTTTAAAATAAACACAACCATACCAAATTAATTTGTATAAAACCATTTGAATATTATGTCAACCCTGCGGGTCGTCACCGTGACCCAACTTAAAATGGCGTCGAGTCACGCAACTAAAGAATAGCCCAAAGCTAAATCGATACTTATTGTGCTACATATTTAATGTTGTAACTTTTTAATAATTTGATTTGAATCTATATTTAGCTTCTAGCCTAAAAAAATTGTTATCGGTCCAGAATGGACTAGAATTTCAAAAGACAGAGATAAGTGGCAGTCTTTGGAGGAGGCCTTTGTCGAAGGACAAGCTGTTATTAAAAAAAAACGATCGTTAATAACAAATCTTACTTTAATAATTGAAAACAGGAATAAAGGCTTATTTGTTTTCTTTTTTTTTTTAGTTTCTAACCTTCTTGAGCGGTAGCGTACTGCCCATTCTTGCCCAACTATTGTGGGCAGCTTCTTGTCTCCTGGATGCAGCTCATCATCATCTACCTAGCCTTTCCCCATAATGTTGGGGTCGGCTTTCCATTTCAACTGGATGCAGTTGAATACCAGTATCTAATAATAATTATACAGGTAGATATAGATTACAAGACGTAATTGAAATATCTGTATCTGTCAAAACCAAACGATTAACAATTACATTTGAAATAACTATATCTAGCGCTAATTGTGTTTAGTGAACTGTTGAAGTCGGCCCAGCCTGTAATAACAATTACGTCTAGCACTAATTGAATTTAGTGAGCTGTCAATCAGCATTTCAAAATATTCTCGTAGGTAGCTTTATCGCGACGGTACAATGTAACCTGAATGTCTAGATTAGTGGCGATCGATCCCAAAGCTTTTCAGCTCTCTGTAAAGACTTTCAGTAGAAATTACATGGACTTTTCAATATCTTATGTCCCTTTCAATTTTGACTCTTATATCATGTAATTGTACAGATAGTAAGATGAGAAATTTTAATAATTTTAATTTAATTTTAGGCAGAAATAAGTAAGGTATAAATAAGTAAAGAGTGAACTTATACTGTCACTTACGATCCCGTAAGTGACAGTATAAGTTCATCTCACAGTATCAGCTCATCTTCCGTGATTGTTCATTATTTTGAGCTCCCGATATTTTTTTTTTTCCGGACGATATCCCGTAAGTGAAAGTAAAGAGTGTGCTTAGATGATTTGGTCACGGAAAGGATGAGTGAAAGGCTACTAACAAAAGATAATAATAATAATAACAAGTCAAATGTGACAACGCCGGGAGGCGACGCCCTAGAAGGATATACCCTGACCTTATGAGTGAGGTTGTTCAGAAAGGTCAGGTGCGTAGTACACACAGGGCTAAGGATGAACATGGATGGGTTTTAGTCAGTGCAAGTCTGACACTCCCTTCCGCTCCGTCCATAGCGGGAGAGGTCATTTGATGGTTTCCCATATTAAAAAAGGGGGGCAGAGTGAGTCACATTGTCTCAGCGGTTACGAGGGAGGAGAATTAAAAAAATATTTGACTTCTTTCATATGCTACGCTGAGCTACCAAAAAGAGTTTGGTAAAACCTATTGACAGTCGTACTAGAAAAACTATTTACAAAAAGCTCTAAATAATATTATTACACTTTCTGTAAACAGCGATTATTTCAAATTATTTGATGTTTTCCTTAACAACACACAGTTTAACGTTTTAAAGCAAGCGTGTTAGACCTACAGTTATCGTGACCCAGACGACTTTGAGCCGCGTGGAGTCACGACACGTAAAGCCTAGCCTTCAAATCAGTACACAAATATAAATATACACTACCATTACGTTTTCAACTATTTTCAGATTTATTATAGTATCGAAATAAGTAACTATTTGAATCAAACAATTTTATAATTATGCTTCTTAAAAAAGATGTCTATTAAATTTGGCCAAATCATACCAGTATTATGAACATTTATATTATATTAAAATAACCTGTAGTAATTAACTTAAAAAAAAAAACTAAAAAATTCCGTCAAAAAACTCGTCAACGCTGTCACCTGGTAATGTCTCCAAGACCACGTGGCCACGTTGTATTACAGTTTTTTACCCGACTACGGCGAAGCGAAAAGGAAGGGTTATGATTTTAACAGTCTCTATGTATGTATGTTTGTATTTACGTTTGCTCCTCCGTAATGCCTAAACTAATCATCCGATTTTGATGAATAAGGTGTCAATCGATTCGTTATTTTGTCTTTTTTGAGAATAAATATATGTAAACCTATTATGGCCCGGGTAACGTAGGTTACATTTTAACCGACTTCAACAATAGGAGGAGTCGACTTTACCTTGTAAACCCCGAATTTAATTAGAGCGTGATTTTTCAGTATTCTGGTTTTTTAGTTGTAGTATAATACCACACAAATTCGTGTTTTGCACAATATTTTCTGTAGTTTCGCCCGCGTAGCGGTTACTTTTCCAATGTAAACTTACTACCTGGGTAAAATGTAATTTATGTCGTGTCGTGTGGTCAATTTCAAAATTTGTTCAGTAGTAAAAAGGTAACAGACACAAAGACAGGGTTACTTTCTCATTTATTACATCAGAACATGTGGAAGTATTAAGTGGCTAACAAACACAACATGTTTGTGGAGGTCTGATGAGAGGTGGTCTCTCCATGTAACATGCTAGTATTCAGCTACATCCGTTTGACTGGAAGCCGACCCCAACATGGTTGGGATGATGGAGCTATGCAAATGATGTGTGGTAAACCAGCCAGCGTCCAATGTTAATGGTCACCGCTAATAGACATGTGCAACACAGAGGGCTTTCTGGTACCTTGTTACCCCAAAGACAAAGCTGAAATGTGTCATGGCTCTGTAATTACAACGGCACCCTCTAAACCGGAGCGCAACAATGCTACTGAACGGTAGAATATATAAGCTATAGGCGTAGAGGAATTTGGAACGTTGTGAGCTTGTTTGGTAACGCAGTACCGAGACCTTCAACCCTTTGTCGTTACAGGAGCAGGCGATAGGCGTCTATAACCACTTTACTTTAGATTTACTGTACATCTGCACACTGCAAGAATAATTCGTAACTCAACTTTGATTGTGCACATTTATAATCCATTTCATTACCTACTTATACAGGGTGGACGGGACATTGATGCAAAACGCTAACCACATATTCAGTAAGATTTTGAACCCCCTAACATGAAATTTTTTCATCAGTATTTTTTTTTTAATCTGGTGTTTTTTTTTTTTTTTTATCGTCGTAAAATCATCAAATGAGTCCTCCCACCCAGGGCAGAGTGGGAGGAACTGTCACACTTGTACTGACTAAAATCCACGGTGTCCTTCAATAGCCCTTTATGATCCAGGTTCACGGTAATTCTATAAGTCCCGCGACCCCGGCAGGCTTCGGCTCTTTGAGGCGCGCGTGGAACCGTTTTGACCGTGTAGGTATTGCACTGTTGTAGCATGAGGAACAGCCGTTTCTTTTTTAAATTTCGACTAAAAATTTCTATTTGGGGGGTTCAGAATGATGTTTTGAATACGTACCGCACACGGTAAGGACGGTTATTGGTAACCGTCCTTACCGTGTCCGTCGGTGTCCCTTCCACCCTGTATAGGGTTGTGTATGGAATTTCGTGTACTCATCAGTATACATCCACAATTAATGTTGTTGAATTGTGAAAATTGAAAGAATTGTGAGAATTTTACGCAATGAGTCCCATTCTTGCCAGACTATCATAATAGAAACGCCGTATTTAGTTAAAAGACGTTTAATCATACGTTTAAACGTCTTTTAGCGTATCGATGCAAAAAAGTTCGTTTAAAAAAGTTGCCCAAAACTCAGCCACGTGAACCCCGCTCACTGATGCAGTTAGTAGGTCATCAGGTGAGCAGGTGATAGGGCATGCGGTGCAAGATGGAAGGTGGGTCATTGTCTGTGGGGACAAGCCGCATACGCACTTGAGGTCTGAGCCGTCCATGAAAGCCCATCTGCACAAATTGTCTTTACTCCAGCGAACTTGGGTTCGAAGTCTGTTTAGAGATTTCCAAGTCGGCCACGGCAACTCGTGTCCAGGTGGATGGTTTTCTGATGGATCGTTGAAGTTGTCAGGGGGTTTAAACCGCTCCCGCCAGAGATTACTCAAATAGACCTTCACCACTACCACCTCGCTGACTAGCACATATTTTTATAACAGCACAAGCTATTCTCGACCATCTAATGTTTTTAAAACAGCATACACTATTCTCGCACATACGGTACAGCTTATAAAATTTCTAACATAACGAAATTGCACCATTTTTAGCTACATTTTTCCCAATAAGTGTTGTCCACTTTATTGGTAAACCCATAAACACAGTCTTCCTCATAGCGCATTATGTTTTATGATCTCTCTCTGTGCTAAACTTTATGCCCACGTTATTATGATGCTGTGACCTTTTGACCACGTTCGTCGTAATAATAGTTATGTATGTGTGTTTATTCATAATTTTTTGAGTATCTGGATAGTGGATAGTGTATTATCTACTATTATACACAAGAAATAAAAATAGTACGTCCCTAAGCGTACCGGTTTAAATAATTCACGTGTCACGTCATAACAGCAAGAAAAAATTATTTCTTTTTAAATCTAAATACACAAAAGCATACAGGAATAAATAAGTAAGTTATTTAAAAACTAATTATTCTTTACCCGACTACGGTGAATACAAAAGGAAGGGTTATGATTGTAGCAGTCTATCTATGTCTGTTTGTATTTACGTATGTACCTCCGTTGCGCCTAAACTATTCATCCGATTTGGATAAATAAGGTTATTTGAATAAAACAATTTTATAATTATGCTTCTTAAAAAGGATGTCTATTAAATTAAGCCAAATTATGTCAATATTATGAACATTTATAAATTTAAATAAACTATAGTAATTAACTTAAGAAAAACTAAAAAATGCCGTCAAAAAACTCCTCAACGCTGTAAACTGGTAATGTCTCCAAGACCACGTGGCCACGTTGTATTACAGTTTTTTACCCGACTACGGCAAAGCCAAAAGGAAGGGTGATGATTTTAGCACTCTATGTATGTATGTATGTTTGTATTTACGTATGTTCCTCCGTAGCGCCTATATCCGAATTTAAAGAATAAGGTGTCAATCGATTCGTTATTTTGTCTTTTTTGAGAATAAATATCTTTAAACCAATTATAGCCCGGGTAACATAGGTTACATTTTAACCGACTTCAACAATAGGAGGAGTCAACTTTGCCTTGTAAACCCCGATTTTAATTAGAGCGTGATTTTTCAGTAGTCGGTTTTTTTAGTTGTAGTATACCACACAAATTCTTGGTTGAATACAGAATTCAAATCAGCATTATACATAATACTGCACTGAATCGATAAATATAAAAGAGTTCTGATAATATTTGCCAAAGATTTAAGTTTACAGTACGTACTTCAGCTTTTATTGCATTGCCCTGATTCAGCATTCGCCCTGGTTTCAGAAATTTCAGTATTTATTATTATAATTTGGGAAAAACTTGGCTCTTTTATCTTGAATTGGATCAAAAGAAACCATTAAATAAAGTTCATTTTTCTAGTAAAATAGAGCAACTCGGTTGGTTTAGATAGGTGTTATGAAATATAACTATAGTGGACAAGTAGAAGCCATAGGTAATGGTGCTAATGTGTTTCTTAGTAATCCGTACTAATACCTATACGAATGTGAAAGTCACTCTGACTATCTGTAAGCTCTCAACGACTTGAAGACTGAATGGATTCCGATAAAAGGAATCCAAACGTCGACCATGATCTGAGTTAGGCCAGGTTTTATCTGACCTCCAGGCAAAACCGCGTATTGACTTCTTAAGCTATTATTTTAGCAGTGATTCATTAGTGGTGTGGATCCACCATCGGACTGCCAAGCATAGGTCTCGAGTTGTAACCCAAGACACCCACCTCTGATTTTTCGGATCCATGTGCGTATTGTATAATTATCACTTGCTTCGGTGAAGGAAAACATCGTGAGGAAACCAGCATGCTTGAGAGATATTTCTTGGCGGTATGTTAAGACAAGTCAGTGGTCCATGGGCGGCATAAAAACTCTGACGCCAGGTTAGGTAATAACCACACGATAAAGAAAGAAAGAAAGAGACCTATTATTAAATTAACGAAGAACTGTATACAGGATGTTACCAGACCCTTCACATAGCCGTCAACCAAGCATTCTGTACATCAAACTAAGTAACTTTACGCAAAAATTATTGTTTTTTTTTTGGGTGAGAAATCACGTTTTACGGTAGGACTCGATGGAAAGCACTCAAAACATTGTTCTGATGGATGGATTAAATAGTAAGGGGGTCGTGGACGTGTGTAAAAACTTACATAAAAACTTGTATTTACAAAAAAAACTTGTGAAAAAGTTGGAACTTTGACCCCCAATATCTTCGTAACTGGAAGGTTCCCAGGTATGGTCTAGAACAAAAAAATGATCGCAAAGACGTGGAAAATAAGTGCCTTTCGGCTATGTTAAGGGTCTATTTACACCCTTTTTTCTATAACACGATCTAAAGCAAACAGATGAGTAAAATAGAACAGGCAACGTCATAAAACCCAACAGCATCTTATTTTAACAATGTTACAACTCAACCCTTAAAACGCAAACCCAAAACGCAGACTTGAAAATGTGAACGCAATAAAAAATAATCAGAAGCCAAATTAAAATGAATCAGAAGCCGAGGCGAGGTCTCACGGGCAGCGAGTAGAGGGAAGCATAATTGAATTATTTCGTTAACGTAATGAAACTGGATCCTGAGACGTTTCCGAGGGTAGATGCATAAAGAATTTTATCGCAACCGACGCGGGACGCAGATAAGTTTGAATCGCATTACTGGAAGTGGCTTGCTGTAAAGGGTTGGTTTTTGAAGTAAAGCGAGATTATTTAATTTACTAGTTCTGCTTACTCTTCTATGGCACTCGGCAATATTGTAGCTGTCCATCACAAAAATAACTTTTTAAATCGAATTGATTGTGTCGGTGTACACCTACCTACTGCTTCCAAACTTGCAAGAGGTAAAGCCTCTATAAAATATTAGCATAGACTGAAGTATAGACTACTAAGGAGTGGATGATTCGAGATATGTGCCATCCTCCCCCGCCGCCATTTGTACGGGGGACGATGGCACTACTGTTCCCATCTGCCCCTATGTATGGACAAAGGCATAGGGACGAATGGGAAGTCTTTTTAATGAAGAAACCGCAATAAAAATTATGTTGAGACATTTACTGATGTTAATTTCGCTGTCATATCTGTTTAAGCTTCAATTTAGAAGCTGTTAAAATTCATCATTACTATCAAATAATTGTGAAAGACAAATGTTATTGAATGGTTGCTTTTTCCCTATATTTGAACAGTAATATTACAACATCTAGACTTCACCAGAGGAGTTCCATGAATCTAGTCTAATATAGTAACTAAGTATGTAAGTACTTTCTCAAGCACGAATTCAGAACGAAACAATATCACATGACAGTTTATACCTCAGAGCGTTTCGACGATAACAATTAAAATACCTTTGATTAACATTAATTACTACAATCAAAGGTATCGGATACGTCCCTAAATTAATTATGAGGAATATTACTGTGGTTTCGATAATATTACAAAGGAGGTTTCTTGGAATTTAATGCCTCCAATGCTCTCAACATAATTTTGGAGTTGAGCTGTAGTGGCTCAGAGGTCCCTGACTTACTTACGAGTGGTAGGCAGTGGGCCCCAACCCAGGCGCCTCGCGCTCATCATCAGCCTTTTTCCAACTATTTTGGGGCCGGCTTCCAGTCCAACCGGCACCATACCAGTAATTTACATGGAGCAACTGCCTGTCAAAATCAAAATCAAAATCAAAGCATTTATTTCAAATAGGCCAGTTACAGGCACTTTTGAATTGTCGAAACAAAGACAACAATAGCTACAGTCCCAGTCACAAGGCATAAAAACTGTGAAAGTACTGTAGTTGCCCATTCCCTAACGTAGATCTCTATGGAGAAGAACGGGCAAGAAACTCCATGGACACTCTTTTAAATCAGTATACTTTTACAAACTCTTGGTTACATCATTCATGTTGAGATGGTACATTATGTGAGAACGATGTAGCAAGATGTGTACGTTAAAAGTGTCCATAGTAAACAATTCAAAAAAGAAAAAAAAAACTTTTCAAATAAGCCGTGGCAACATGGGTTTGGAAGGCAGCGTTGTCTGACTTCCAAACCCAGTTACTCTGAAAACGGTTAAGGAAAGTATCGTGAGGAAACCGGCTTGTCCTATAACCGAAAATTCGACGAAGACATAATTATGACATCTATTAACAAGCACTGGGTTCGTGTTAGTAGAGTGTCTAAAGGCCAACAATACGGCAGGCCCCTAGGGCAAGCAGAAACCACGAAAACACAAAAACGACTGCTCAGAAACCCTAAGATCATGAAGAGTAGGGTATAAGGGCAAGCCAAGTTTGTATGAGAGTACCGCCACAAGTTTGCGTAGATTACAGCCAATACAATGGGATTTAAGGCGTATTATGCAATAAAACGATGACGCTACAGTTTACTATGCTAATTTCACCATCAAGTCTGCTTATTATATTTTTATTTGAAAAACGAAATAAACAGTCAACTAATATTTAGCTTATTATATTTGAAACAAAATAGGTCAATAAAAAAAGGAATTCCGAAAAGTTTATTAGAAGTGACATTCCATTATTTTGTCAGAAATATTATGAAAGACAAAAGGTTAGAACTCAATTCCCTCGTGGCAATATCTGGTTTCATTTGACAGTAGGATGATCCTAGTAGCAACATTATTTGACAAAATATAAAACACAATAATAATATTGTATTATCTAAAATTGAAACAGTATCTTGATTTAGCACACGAAGTTGTCGACATGTGGGATGTGGACTCTGCAATCATTGTACCGATAGTCGTTACGGTGAATGGATTAATAGCAAAGAGCTTCGATTCCGTGAGAAATTAAACTTAACAGGTTTTGTTTTCACTTTCATTAGTTAATATTGGAACAAACTATACAGGGTGTAAACAGACCCTTCACATATCCGTCAACCAAGCATTCTGTACATCAAACAAAGTAACTTTACGCAAAAATTATTGCTGGGAATCGACTTTTTTTTTCGGGGTGAAAAATCACGTGATACGGTAGGACTCGATGGAAAGTACTAAAAGCATTGTGCTGAAGGATGGATTGAATAGTACGGGGGTCGTGGAGGTGTGTAAAGTAAAAATCTTACATTCAAAACATATATTAAAAAAAATTGTGAAAAAGTTGGAACTTTGACCCCCAATATCTCCGTAACTAGAAGGTTCCCAGGTATGGTCTAGAACAAAAAAATGATCGCAAAAACGGTAAGAACAAGTGCCTTTATTTTATGTTAAGGGTCTATTTATACCCTTTATCTACATAAATAATTAAATATGAGTAGATGCTCATATTATTATCAGCCATTTGTGTCCCACTGCAGGGCAAAGGCTTCCCTTCCCTCTTTCCACTTATCCCTATCCAGTGCTCATAATTTATTTTATTTATTTTTTTATTTTAAACGTTGCCCCACACTAGGAAATTCTCCTGTATCGTGGGTGCGTTTACAAACATTAACAAAAAACAAAATAATACTAAACATTAATCATTATTATTTAATTACAAAATTATATGAACTAACTCCTGGACTAGAAACGAAGTTAGCAAAGCATCAGCAATTCTCTTTAGATTACAAAGATAATTACACTAATAGTAACTTGGTACGTTCCCTTAACTTACACTCCCTAACTTAGGTATACTTGATATAGCAATATTAGTTTACACTTGATACAGTATCTCTTTGATCAGCTGTTAATAGGTTATAATATTATCTTACACAAAGTTAAATTGTTTCATATTAAAGTTCTTCATAGTTAGCTCTAGCAGACTTACTTAGCTTACTTTGTTCAGTCTAAGTCAATTATAAGAATCTTGAGCTAAGTTATTTCTATACGTCGGAGTTTTTAGAACTTTACGAAGTACAAAACACTATTATCTAATTGTAATACTTAATATTTATTTACTAAGTTTTATTTATTAATTTATTATTCCTCAACACACACAAATTTATCATTAATAATAAATATATACATATATATATAAAAATAATAACAAAAAATATACATACACACATTACATTACACACACACACTCACCACACACACGCACACATACATACACACACACATATATACACATTCACACACATCATCATATTACCATTCTTAACTGACATCATCACAAATAAATTGTGGTTGTGCAACATTACGTCTTTACCTAATCCCTTGGATACACGTGCAACGATACATACATGCAGTAAAATCATCATAAAATCAGTCTCCTGTACTGTAAACTGCTCAAATAACAACATCAAATATGAGCGGTGTGATTAAACCAGGTACAGCCACAAAATAGATAAATACAGAAGCCTAAATCCATGCAACTACTGAAAACCGGTGCATGCACACAGAGATGCGTGTCTACGGCGAATTCGAACTACGTCAGTCGCGAGTCTGCTTTACTCATGCAGTAAGTGCGACTGGATGGCACTGAGCCCTACGAGTATGGTAACAATAGACCTAACTCTATGATCCAGTGTACTGTACGGCCTTAGGCATTGGTACTTGCGTCCACCGACACGCCCGCTCGTCACTTTTTTTTCTTGTGAGTGCCATCCTGTGGTGCCACTGCTTTGCAAATAAAGCTACGGTGGCATGCTCAACTTCCTTCATTTAGTTTGCAGCCACTGTCGCTCGAGTGTGTAGTTAACTAGCTAATAACCTATCGGTTAGTAATCGGATAATCGGTGGTAGTTTAGAGTCGCAACATTTTGTTTTAGTTCGTATTTGTGCAAAATAGCTGCAGCTGAAAATCAGCGTCACTTAGTACACCTTATGTTGCCATCTGGCATTATTAGTTTTGTTCGTTTATTTATTTTGTGTAATTTTTAACTTGTTTTTATTTATAATGCCAAATAAACACAATTTTCTTTCTTTCGTGAAAACTAAAGCACACACTTTAGTTTTCACCCATTATAATATGGAGTAGACCTTTTGTACCATATTTATTTTGTGGTACTACCTGCGTCAACTCGCGTAATTATAACTTGCAAACTACTAATGCGATCTATTTTAATAAATTATGGTTATTAACGGGGATCCTAGCGACGCTTCAGTGTGCTAAATAGGATTGTTGCCAAATGGAATATTTTATAACTAGTGGGTGGTATATTCACACTATTATTTTAATCAAATAACGTAATTGTTGTTTAGTTTGATCACTACTATTCGCTCAAATACACAACTATTGTATTAAAATCTTTGTGGATATAACCTATACAGGGTGTAACAGAAAGGGTATAGTAATATGAAAGGATATGCTGCAGACCATCAAACTGAACAACTTTCTCCTTGGGTTCAATATCTTAAATGCGAAAAAATTATCAACTGTCCCATACAAAACTTCAATACCTACTCGACCCAAGTGTATGGGACAGCTGACAATTTTTTCGCATTTACGATTTTGGACCCATGGAGGAAGTTGTACAGTTTGATGGTCTGCAGCATATCCTTTCATATGACTATGTATGAGTATGAAAGGGTATAGTACCCTTTCTGTAATACCCTGTATAGATATTTATCCATATAGGTTCGGTTATACTTGTGCGGATTAGTCGCAGATACCGGACAAAGACAGATAAGCCAGAACATAGTCTGTCACAGGTCCGGAGCCGGAGCTGCGGCGCATAATGTCCGTACCGGTGACTCAACCTTAAGGAGTAACCTGTCATTCCAAACGATTTTTTGTATATACGAACGTATTTTTTAAGTGTCACAATAAACTCTCTCACAAAGTCACTCAACCATATATGTATGTGTTTTTTTACGTTTTCGAGCGTAAGGCACTCGTGGGCTGCGGCTGAAAATCAGCGTCAGGTGTGTTGCCATCTGGCATTATGCTGATCTGAGGCCCTTTTGGCATTATTAGTATTGTTTTTTTTTTTTTGTATATTTTTTAAGACGTTTCTGTTTTTAGTGCCAAATAAACATAATTTTCTTTCTTTCATTTATTTATTTATTTACACTTCAAGCACAAAAGCACATTGGCGGACTTAATGCCAACCACGCTCAATCCCAACAAATCTTAACCCACCAACCACGCTCATGCCTGTCGAGCCACATCCAGCAACTATACGCCGTATAATTTTATCGCGGTAAGTATACCGCTCAAATTACAAGACGAACGTTGCAAATTGAAATGAGTCGACGAGCAACGCTTCAGAATTCCCACTTTTATATTTAGCTGGCCTACTGTCTGTTAAGTGCATAGCGATTTTATTTATGGATCATATCTAGGGGAGTTACGTTTGAGGTTTTTAGCTTTGGGCTCTTTTATTGGCTTAATGTGGAAAGCAGGAAATGAGAAATTCAAAGGAGTGTGGTTATAAATAAATTTTAAGAATCAAGTATCTTTTGTTTCTCGAAGACAGGTGTCTGCAAACAAGGTAATGGATTTAGTTCCGACTTTGACCACGCGCCAAAATATCTTTGTACAACTATACTTTTGGTCAGCTACTTTTTTGATTAACAAAGTCTAAAATGTAACACACAAAAAGTCAGACAAAACCATTCTATTGCAAACTTCTAGTTCGGTACTGCAACCAAACACTTAACCAGGCAAATATTATATACAAGGTTTTAATCGCACCCTTCATGAAGCCATCAACCAAGCATTCTGTACATCGAACTAAGTACGCAAGTTCTACGCAAAAATTATTGCTGGGATACGACTTTTTTGTGAAAAATTACTTTTTACGGTAGGACTCAATGTAACGCACTCAAATCATTTTTTTTTCTTTTTTTAAACATTTTTTTTTTTTTTAAAGACATTGCCCCACACTAGGAATTTCTCCTGTATCGTGGGTGCGTTTACAAACATTTAAATTCATATTCACAAACAACCAGACCCGGAACAACTACCTGTAAGCCATACAAATGTTTTTTCCGTGCGGGAATCGAACTCGCGACACGAAGCACAGCAGTCAATCGCTCAGCCACTTCGCCAACCGTGACGTCAAATCATTGTGCTGATGGATGCATGGAGGTATCTAAAGAAAGTTATAACATTTTTTTAAAGAAAACGTGGGGAAAAATTTAAACTTTGACCTCCAATATCTCCGTAACTAGAAGGTCCCCAGGTATGGTCCAGAACAAAAAACTAATCGCAATGACGGAGAAAACAAGTATCTTTCGGCTTCATTAAGGGTCTTTTTACACCGTGTATTAGGCCCTTTTTGTTTCGTAACACCATAGACAATGGATTCAATTTACGTTTATTTTTGCACTTAGTATTTTCGTTAGGATTTTCCACTCGACCCTACCATGAAAATCGTATTCAATTTACGTACAAAAGCAAACTGTATTTCCCTCCAAAAACAGTTCCCCAATCTCTGTTCTGGCAATAGGATCAATTTGAGGAATAAATTGGTCCTGACATCGAGCCCCCAATATCCGATTATTAGTCATCACTCCGCTAGAAGAAATGTAATAAATAAATAAAGTCTTTATTGATAACATTACTGGTTGGCCGGAGATAGGAAGAGCCTATATAACCTAATAAGAGTGAGTCGTATTTCTAAAAGAGCTGGAAGGAATCGGAACTATTCGGAATGATAGCTTTTCAGGGTGAAAGCGGTATCAGAGTGAATTTTCTCTATATCTTAGTCAATTTATTCATACTTGAAAAGTATTTCATAGTAGCCGTTGGGCGCAACCTTCATTCGCGTGAAATTATAATAAAAATATGACTTTTCCGTATGGCCAAGCCGTTTCGGAGATTAGCCGAAACAAACAGATAGACAGAAAAACCGACAGAAATTTAAAAAAAATAACGTTTTTTTGTTACATGTATCGTAATTTCATAAATGCATTTAGTACAAAGCTGTCATTTTGAAACCACCATATTAATTGGTGAAACTTTTGCTCAGACTTTCGACCTACTGTCTGCGCGTAAGGACTGTCAAAAATCCTCAAATGACAGTCCGCACCAACGGCTTTCCGAGCCAAACGAAGTTTTGTGAAACTACTTCATCATCACCTGCCTAGCCTTTTCCCAACTATGTTGAGGTCGGCTTCCAGTCTAACCGGATGCAGCTAAATACCAGTTCATTATAGAGAACGAGTGAATGAGGAGAGCCTATCGGGCCTCCACAACCTAGTCAGTACTGGGTAATACTATACCCCTTGGTAAGACTGGTTGTCAGACTTTCGAACCACTTAACTACTTCATAAAATATAAATTAGTCAATGTGATGACACATTGTCTAATATTATTTTTAGCTTTGATATTCGTAATTATAATGGTGTTCATAATGTGTAAGGAATTCTACCGGTCTATCAATACGTTGCCCCCACTCTAGGAATTCCTTCTGTATCGTGGGTGTGTTTACAAACATTTAAACTCACATACACAAACAGCCAGACTTGGAACAACTATCTGTAGGCCATACAAATATTTGTTCCGTACGTAAGTAGTTCCTTAAACTCAAGAAATTACTTTAACTTGACTATAGATACGGGTGTTAGAGATGTACGTATGCATTCGAATCGAATCATGAGTAGATAACTCATGTTTCGGTCTACATGCACACGTGACTAAGTAACAAGCAGCAATGCAAGCAGCTTTACAAACTTTTCCATTACAACATGCATGGGTTGGTTGACGCATTGTATGTCACAGCTTATGCTAATTCGTGCCTCAACCATGTGCCGACGTTTGACCCAGCGATACGGGTTACCCACTTTCGGTTAACCGCTTCATTAGTCAAATAGTTAAGTGGGTTCGGTTTCCGGGTTGGCCAAATATGGGGATATTTTGAGTAATAAGTGTTTGTTAATGGATGACTGCTTCATTGGTCTAGTGGTCGCAAGCGCGACCGTTGAGCAGGAGTCTTGGGTTCGATTCCCGGGTCGGGCAAAGTGTTATTGGGTTTTTCTATCAGGAACTTCTCAGAAGCAGCTACGGAGTATGGATTTGTGCCCGGTTGATGGTAATATGCTCGCTCCTATTACATGGGACTTAAACATAACTAGCGAAATATGAGTTTACTATTAGGTACACCTCTGCCTTACCCTTTGGTAGTACAGGCGTGATGTTATGTGGTGGAATTAGTCCACAAAGATTGCGATTCAAAATTCGCTCTTAGTACATGACTACTACATAATAAAGGGTGTAAATAGACCCTTAACGAAGCCGAATGGCGCTTGTTCTCCCCGTCTTTCGATCATTTTTTTGTTCTAAACCATACCTGGAAACCTTCTAGTTACGGAGATATTGGGGGTCAAAGTTCCAACTATTTCACAAGTTTTTTTTTTTTTAATACTTGTTTTTAATGTAAGATTTTTACTTTAAACACCTCCATGACCCCCGTACTATTTAATTCATCCATCAACACAATGCTTTGAGTGCTTTCCATCGAGTTCTACCGTAAAACATGATTTTTCACCCCAAAAAAAAAAAGTCGATTCCCAGCAATAATTTTTGCGTAAAGTTACTTAGTTTGATGTACAGAATGCTTGGTTGACGGCTACGTGAAGGGTCTGTTTACACCCTGTATAAAGTTGACATTTTTACACGTAAGAGGTCGCAGCAGTTCAACGGTCTTACGGCACGCGTTCGTACTGTTTGCTATGTACTCTTGTTATGTTAGTGCCATAATTAGGTCACGGCATACTCTAGCTTTGTGCAACCGTGATGGAGTATGTACTTGTGTGTGTGGGAATGATCTTGTTTTTACACGAGTGTTGTAAAGTAGAGATTTACTAAACGGTGTATATATAATTTATGTCGATGTTCGTACAACGCACCTTGGGTAGAACAAGGAGGTGTCTGATGAGATGATGAGTAATAGAGGAGTATGGAAGAACTTCTTCTTTCATACTTCTCTATTACTCGTCGCATGTCACCAAATAAATTGGTATACGGGCTGAAGAATAATATGGAAGCCAAGACAGCTAATAATAGGTCTTTAACTATGAGATTGTCGTTTTATTCTCACATTTTGTTCTGTTTTTAACTTTGACGTATAGTTATATTTTTTCCTAATTCCATTTTTATTAGATTAATTTGTTAAATTACAAACCTTTTAGAGTTTAACAACCGCACTAGTTGCATATTACCTTATAGGGTAGCGTGTCAAAACACCTGTTCCAAAGAGCCGTCAGATTCACTACTTCAAGTAGGTATATTTTTGTCATAGACTGTGTTTTGAGAATTTTAAATACGCAGTGCAACGCAGCTTTTTTCACTCTAACTATTGCAATTGCATCATACATAATCGGTTCAGACGTTACCTAGAAAATAAGAAAATGTTAGTAGGAAATATCACTTTAGGCGAAATCGTCCATTTTTTTTTTCGAATGGTTCATCATCAAATGACCCCGCTCTGGGCGGAGCGGAAGGGAGTGTCGGACTTCTACTGACTAAAACCCATCCATGCTCCTTCTTTGCCCTTTGTGTTCCAGGGTCACGGTATCTCTTTCGAACAGTCCCGCAGCCCTGGCAGGCATCGGCCCTTGCAGACCCCTTCATTGTTGCTATCAATTTCATACTTTAGCCCCTTATATGTATTAACAGCAGTACTTTGATTATCAGTCAAATATTTAATTAAATTAGACACTAAAACAGGGACTAAACAACCAAGGTTTTAATTACCTATTACTGATTGTTAATGTATAACTATGCTGAAGCTAAACAAACATAGTTATATTGTTACCCATCAAAGCTAGCTGCTAATTAAAATGGCGTAATTATACACCGTAATATAATTAAACATTTAATTAATGTATGAGTGAAATTAATTGTTTCGATGTTGTGGAATAGATTAATTATTAGTTATTGGATATTTCCAATTCAAGAGGTTTCTATCGAATTATCTTAATTCATAACAAACATCACATTACATCACACCTGTAATCACCGAAGCGTTAGGCAGAGGTTTACCTAATAGTACACCCGCAATTCGCCAGTTATGTTCAAGTCCCATGTAATTGGGGCGAGCCAATTGCCATCAACCGGCCTCAAATCCAGACTCAGTGGCTGCTATTGATAAGTTCCTGACAGAAAAACCCAATAACACTTTGCCCGAACTGGGAATAGAAGCCAGGACCTCATGCTCAACAGTTGCGCTTGCGACCACTTTGTATACATATACAACATTAGTTTTAGTATATGCGAAACCTGAAACACGTGTCTAGTATTTTTATGTAAAGAATCTATATGCAAAATTTCAAAACTATATCATGAAAAATCACGAAGTTATAAGCTTGTTCTGTTACCTGATTAATCGCACAAAAACGAGGTCACCACGCGGCGCCACCGCGCGCGTGCCTCCAGCGTCTCATCTTTAGCTCATTGAAAATAATAATTTGGCAGTAGGTACCTAAATGATTGCGATAGGTACTTAGTGTCGCTCGGTGTCCAACTTGTAACCCTTTTTTAATATTTTTGGGACAGACATTATAACATGGTTTAAAAATTATTGGAATCAATTCAGTTACTTATTCTGAACAAACTATATTCAGGTTTCGCATTACTAAAAATAATGTTGTATAACACTGTAGGATACACCACTACGTCAGTCATAATGTCATTCAAAAATATTTTCATTATTATACAATCCAATATACACCCAAAAGAAAATACAGGAATATGACGGCGATATTACATGTTATCTAGACTCGTAATGTGGTATGAATGTCGTCTCCTAATGTGACACTTGTCATGTTATGTCAACGCCGATGTGAGATATGTCACATAAAGGTTAGTTGAAATGCTAACGATACTTATAGGACGAACAGCATGTAAAGTGAATTAAAATAACGTGATCTAATAACTAGAGCTACGTTTTTAAACGTTAATGCGACCTGGCTATGTTTTGGTGACTCATACACAGACAATAGGATTTAATGAACTTAGAGGGTTGTATTGATGACTTTGATGATTATAATTCTGTAACTACGAGTATATACGTGTTACGGTCGCGAATCATATTTTGTTTCACACATAGCCTGAAACTGACCTTCAAATTGCGAAAAATCTAAGAAAATTAAATTTGAATTTCGCGGCCTAGCCTGGCGCTTAAAAGCATTGATATTTAAGGTACATGAAAATAACCAAATAATACCCGTTATCTCTTACTGTCGCGCGTGAGTTATTCCTAAAAAGCTGTCTAGATAAGAGCGGTTAGAAGCCTTTCTTAGTGCCTAAAGAACGAGGCATAAAAGGGTCGCACAAATTCTCGACACTTGCTTCAAAGGCATTACATAACAATGATTTTTAACCGACTACGGCGAAGCCGAAAGGAAGGGTTATGATTTTAGCAGTCCATATATGTTTGTATTTACGTATGTTCCTCCGTAGCGCCTAAACTATTCATCCGATTTTGATGAATAAGATGTCAATCGATTCGTTATTATGGCCCGGATAACATAGGCTACATTTTAACCGACTTCAACAATAGGAGGAGTCGACTTTACCTTGTAAACCCCGAATTTGATTAGAGCGTGATTTTCAGTAGTCGGGTTTTTTAGTTGTAGTATACCACACATATTCTTGTATACTAACGTGATTTAAAGGTAGTCCTTTTGAAAGAGAGTAACCAGAATTAATATTAAATACAGATCGAAAATATGAAAGGCTAAAGTCGTTGAGTTGTTTATCATACCTTTTATCCAGTGGCGTGCCTTCCATAGAAGCCCAGAAGCATGGCTTGCCTAACAATCAGCCTATTAATAAACAAGAAAAAAAACGTTCCATAATAGCAATCATTTATAAATATCAAAATAATAATAACATTAAAATCCGCGCGCCAAGCGCCGAACGCAACGTCATCCGTCGCGCGATTTCACAAGTTGCCAAATATTATCTGTTTCATTCATAATTATCGGAATACTATTTAAATTTCGCGTGCATTCATCATGCAGCGACACGACCAAACCTACGCCAGCCGTAAATGCCACCCACAGTTGCGACCTCGCTCTAACGCAATACACTAAGCGTTGAAGTGCGCCGTCTCTCTCGCACTCGTTGGCTTCGCCATTTGGCTTAATATTTGTATAGAAATGTTAAAATTTCATTGATAAATTCGGAGACGATTTTTGACCATTTCTATGGGAGCCACAAGCCGCGAGAAGCCCGGCTTTTCTGTGGTATTAAGTTCGCTCAAATCAGCGTCCGCGTTGTTGACCGGCCTGAAGTGAGTTGATAATGCCAGTAGCACGCGTCAATTAATACGAATGAATGCTGTTTTGAAAATTTTGAGAACAATATTTTAAAGTTAGGTTTTGTTTTGTTATTGTAATTGTGTGAAAGTTATTAGCACGATGTGATTTATACCTATGATTTTGCAAGTGATTAATTGTTTGTTATATAGTGGTCTGATTATTAAAATGTGAATTCGGATATTGCCGTCAAAAAGGTATGTAAATACGTTGAGTTAGCTCTTTACTTCACTGTTAAAGAAGTCCTAATGATAGTTTTTCTCGGCAATGTATTTTTGTCGCTTTTCGCATATCATTTTGTAGTTATTTGATAAAGTTCTTCCAAATAAAGAACCATCATCGTAATATTATATCTCTTTGAAATAAGAAAATACAATACCCAATGATTTTATCGAAGAGTTTAGGTACTTAAAGAGTTGTTCTGAATAATAGAATAAGTAAATAAAAGTGGCTATTATTTATTAGTGATTTATAATGATTTTGTGAGATCATTAATATTTATGTAATAAATATCAAATATTATAGTTTTAATCGACACTATATTGAATTAATTAAATAGTGTGTACGGCAATAAAATAACAAATCAATATTGTAAATGCCATCTAGTGGCTATTTTGAATGAAATATTTTGCACGTCTGAATTGTAAACAGTAGCGTAGCGAACTTACTTTGGTGTCACGATTCGTACGTATAGATGGCGCCTTTGTCAATTATGCAAGCGTATTATGATATCTAGACTAAAAATTAATTGAAAAACTATAATTTATAAAATTATTTCCCAACACATCGGTAGCTGACTAACTGGGCTTGCCTCCATTCTGACCTAGCGGCACGCCACTGCTTTTATCGTACATTTAAGATATCATCATCTGCCTAGCCTTTTCCCAACTATGTTGGGGTCGGCCTCCAGTCTAACCGGATGCAGCTGAATACCAATATTTTACATGGAGCGACTGCCTATCTGACCTCCACAACCCATCTTAGTACTGGGTAATACGATACTCCTTGGTAAGACTGGTTGTCAGACTTTTTGGGCCACTGACTACCTAACGACTGTCAAAGATCTACAAATGACACCCGGGACCAACGGCTTAACGTGCTTTCCGAGGCACGGAGGACACTCGGCATGTAATGGGTGGTCACCCATCCACAGACCAACCTAGGCAAGCACGGCTTAACCTAAAGATCGACCCAAGCGGCTGTTGTTATGTAGCAACAAGCTCCTCTCGTACATTTAAGATACCTAACTCTAATAATGTCTATGGATCAAGGAGTGGAAATGTATGCTACGGCTTGCCTTTAGAAATCTGCAATGCAATAAATGTGAAGAATTGCTCGAAGGTACTAAAAAGATACTTTCTAGAATGTGGTACAATTTATAATACTGTACATAGTCGTACTGATCAATGATGTTGTAGCAGCGTTGCCGTGTCTGACATACCCCTGTTAAACCTTCAATAGTTTGTGTTGGTATGTTTGTTTTTAATTTGAAAATGGTTTGTAAACAATGTTGTTGTTGTTGTTTGTTGTTGTTGTTTGTTGTTGTTGTTGTTGTTGTTGTTGTTGTTGTTTGTTGTTGTTGTTGTTGTTGTAATAAATGTTTATTAAATAATAAAAAATGATAAGAAGAGATCGTTTTCACGACCAACGAGACCAACTTACAAGTCTACCCACACCTACAGCGCGCTTCTACAGAGTCGGGATATTTTTGAGCTCGCGGCGAGCGACGTCGCAACGGAGTTGAGACGTCTGGGAACTGTCCCCGATTAGTAATCTTATATCTGTAGTGTTAAATTGTAATTTCAGTGGATTTTCATTGCAAGAAACCCATCTTCTGTCCACGTGATCGGAATAAACCCTGACAATCCGACATATATAATAAGTCTGTTACTCTTAATGACAAACTGTTAAATGAAATCACAATCAAGAATTAAAACTGGCTACTGCTGCTTACCTGAAGTATAACTGAATATTAAAGAAAACGTACCTGATCCAAAGATTTGCTTGGATGAGACCTGTAAACAAAAAGGAAAAGTATTTTAACGTTTTATAAAGTTATTCGTTTTAGGGTTCCGCTGTCAAATGGAAAAAAACCGAACCCTCAAAAAGTACTCGAAATCAAGTGTATACGTTGTCGTATTTACTTTAGAACACACACATCTAATACCTATTCCAAAAATCTTTATAATGTTGGCGTTTTCCATTCAATAATGTTCAATTTCCCAAAGCCACAATTCACATCTTAAACAATAATTTCCTCAGAGAACATCAAAAATTCTCAACACTCATTAAAACAACTAAATTAAGTACATACTTACCGTACTTAATTGGCTCAGTCTAATAAAAGTCAAGCATAATTACATTAATCAAAAGATGCTTAAATAAAGTCTCTTTAATACGCCAATCAAATTAGCGACTTTGTACTAGCTAGATCGCTGACGTGTAGCGGCCCTTAGGCCCCTCGCTCACGGTTACTTTTTGTAGTGATGCTGTCGTGGGTTTTGTAAATGCGCTTCTACATAGCTACTATCGCGCGTTCAGAATTGGGCGAAGGTATACAGCTAACGGCGCGTTGTGTTCCACGCGCGCCTCAAAGAGTGTCAGCATAATGACGGGGCCCCCCTCTAGAGGGCCAAAGCCTGCCGGGGTCGCGGGACTCATAGAATTACCGTGACCCTGGAACATAAAGGGCTACTGAAGGACACCGTGGATTTTAGTCAGTACAAGTCTGACAGTCCCTCCCACTCTGCCCTGGGTGGGAGGACTCATTTGATGATTTTACCACGATAAAAAAAAAAAGGTATACAGCTAGCGACAGCATCGCGGCTGTATCGATACACATGCGCGACAGCATCGCTACTGCATCGCTACAAAAACGGGGCGAGGATATGTAGGTGCTGTGAAACGGTGTAAAGGTTTTTTTTAAAAAAAAAAAACATTGCCCTACACTATGAATTTCTCCTGTATCGTCGGTGCGTTTACACTACAACATTTAAATTCACATACACAAACAGCCAGTACCGAAACAACTATCTGTAGGACATACAAATATTTGTTCCGTGTGGGAATCAAACCTACGACACGCAGCGCAGCAGCAAATTTCTCAACCACTGTGCGAGCATGCGTAACGTAACGTAAAGATGAGCCGCTGAGTATAGTCTAGCAGGTCGACTTCCCAATACCGTAGCACACATGACTCGCACACATTTCTCGCTCAGTCCACACACACATCTCTTGCTTTTTTTCAGGTACAAATACCTAGCTCCGGTATCTGTTTTCCACCGAACTGCGCTAAGCGAGGCTAGGATATTCGCGCACCACCTAGCTACACACCGTTTCACAACTTCACCGCCTAGCTACCTCGAACATCTGTAGTGAAAACGCAGCCTTATAATCGAATATTTGCAAAAAGCCTAACGACTTGACGGGGAGACATTAGGAGGATCGAGCAGAAAAAAACGGGTCATTTTTCTGCTATTGAATGCCTTGACCTGCCCATGTTTCATACAAATTGTAGATAAGGTGTAGGGTGACTCTGATTAAGAACAAAAATGACACTGTCCCTGAATTTTTTTATCAATGAAAAGAAAGCGAAATTGAGTTGTCTTTGATTTTTCGAAATTAGATAGTTTTTTTTTTTGTAATGGCTTCTCGCAAGGCTACCTATGAGGCTGGCTTCTGCTTAGCCGGACTATCCTATGGATGCATTGAGAGTGAGGTCTCCAGCCAGGGACATAAAACTTGTAAACTCCCTGGGTACCCCCTGTGGGATATGAGCCTCGGCTTAGGGCGTCGCTGGGGAGTGCAGCAATCGCTCCATGTAAAATACTGGTATTCAGCTGCATCCGGTTAGACTGAAGGCCGACCCCAACATAGTTGGAAAAGGCTAGGCAAATGATGATGTTACGGTAGGAGAAACACTTGAGTATTTCCTTATCCAATATTCCTTTTTTTTGTTACGTTCGTAACTTAACGCTTTGGTCCACTAAATATCTTATTTAATGTTTTGTAATGTTTCTTACTAATAATATTCGTGGAAGCGACTCTAAAGCGTTTCTGGTTGAAAGCACCGGTGAAATTATGACTTTCAGAAACAGTATAAAAGTTTGTAAATTATTCATTTTTATACTTTTTGTTGCTTGTTTATGGAGTTTGATACACATAGCAAGTAAATAAAAAGTATACAAATATTAGATTTTATGTGAATAGAATATTAGTACAGCTTTTGTTGAAAAATAAACTGAAATGTTGATTGAATTTTTTTTCTATTTCATTTCTTTCATTAAATACCGTGAATTCGTGATTGGTTTCAAAATATAGCTGGATTTTAAAATGGGAAACGTAACCAAAGATGAAAGAAGTATCCAATTTGTTTTTTGCAATGTGCTGAAAATAAAATACAAAAAATCCAATTATAAATCAAAAATAAAATCCTAGGCGTACTTGCGAATAAATCAGAACTTTCATTCACAACAACATAAAACAAGCCGGTAATTTTCTGTAAAATAATATATTTTATTTCAAACATGCACTAGAAGCTTAAACTGAATTGAAATGAGAAAATAAAAATAGATTTTGGCAGCTGGCAATAATTTATAAGCTAAATTTTGTACGTAGGTGGACTGTAATAGAATTCTATTAAAACTAGCTGTTCCCCGCGACATTCGTCCGCGTGTAATTACTATTATATTTTTTTTTCTTACAAAACTGCTATACCTACTCGGTCAAAATGTATGGAATAGCTGTTTTTATTTTTTGAATTACCGACGAAAATTGCCATGTGGCCCCGAGGGGTTCAGAATGATTTATAGTATACGTAGTACCCGTTTTAGCATCGGTGTACCTTCCACCTTGTAACAAAAAAAATAGTCGCCAACAAAAAAGTACACTGTTTTAAGCTTTCACGGTTTACAACTAAACCAACCAACCAACCAACTAATATCGGGAGCTCAAAATAATGAACAATCACGGAAGATATCCCGTAAGTGACAGTATAAGTTTAACAAAAAAGTAGACAGTCCGCATTACTTTCACCATGATGGTCACCGCACAAAACCAATGTATTGACGTCAAGACACAAGACACAATGCCTAACGTGACTCCAAGTCAGCGTTTGAAGACAACTTCTACCTTCTATACTTTGTCCTTTCGCTGTTATTTCACCTTCGATTTTGCAGTACAATGACCTTTATTCTTGTTACCATAAGGTTGATATCACAGGTTAAATAATTGTATAAGGGTACCTACGTCAGTCCATTGAATATAATAGCACAATGCGTATTGATCAAGTTGAATAGAGATTTCAAAAGGTCATGAGATGTTGACATTGTGACCCGATGTTGCCGATTTTTGCGACGACGACGGTGAATTGGTTGGGAAAATGTCATGTCAGATAAAAAACATGGCGTAGAAAATGACCAAGGGTCAATATTAACTCAGCATAATGACGGGGCCCCCCTCTAGAGGGCCAAAGCCTGCCGGGGTCGCGGGACTCATAGAATTACCGTGACCCTGGAACATAAAGGGCTACTGAAGGACACCGTGGATTTTAGTCAGTACAAGTCTGACAGTCCCTCCCGCTCTGCCCTGGGTGGGAGGACTCATTTGATGATTTTACCACGTTAAAAAAAAAAAAAAAAAAAAGGGTCAATATTAACAAAGGAAGGGTATTGATAGCACATAATACAGCAGGTATAAGTGATTAATGAGTACGGTACGGCTGCTGTATGTCATTAGTTCCCAGAATTTCATCCTTACTAGCGACACTATCGAATGGCGTTTGACGGCACGGTTGGCGCAGTGGCTGAGCAACTGACTGCTGCGCTTCGTGTCGCGGGTTCGATTCCCGCACGGAACAAATATTTGTATGGCCTACAGGTAGTTGTTCCGGGTCTGGCTGTTTGTGTATGTGAATTTAAATGTTTGTAAACGCACCCACGATACAGGAGAAATTCCTAGTGAGGGGCAACGTATTAAAAAAAAAAAAAAATATAATAATACAGTCTGTGTTATTTTTAACAAGTTCGATTCCTGCATTATTGATTTTTCAAAAATCCCAATAATGCAGTTTTAGTTTTCACCAAAATCGGGCTGAAGACTTCTTTGAGTATTTTGCGCTATTCCTCATAGTTTCTGATTTGGCCATCCACGCCCACTTGAAAAATTCACCCTGTATACAGGGTGGATGGGACACCGTCGCGAAAACTGTTACCACGTATTCAGTACATCATTCTGAGCCACTCACATAGAAATTTTGAATCGGCTCTTAAAAAAAAATCAGAAGTTTCCTACGAAAGTGCAGTACCTATACGGTCAAAATGTATGGACCAGCTGATTTTTTTTTTAATAATCGATGAAATTTATATGTAGGGCTCAGAATGATGTACTGAGTACGTGGTAGCCGTTTTCGCGTCGGTGTCCCTTCTACCCCGTATAATGCACCGACCGAACATGCAAGAAGCTTACCATATTATTGAATTGGAAAGAGTAATTAAAAACAGATTTTGGCAGTTGGCAATAATTTATAAGCAAAATTTTGTACGTATATAACTCTGTTACTCTGTTGTCTGTACTCCCACTAGGTGGACCGATGACCTTGGTTGCAGGGATCCGCTGGATGCGAGTCGCACGGGACCGGTCAATGTGGCGACACTTGGGGGAGGCCTATGTCCAGCAGTGGACGTCTTTTGGCTGAAATCATGATAACTCTGTTAAAACTAGCTGCGCCCCGCGACCCGCGACGGCGTGTAATTATGTATTATTATAAAAATATTTTTCCTATTTATTTTATTAGGCTGTACTGTCCCACTGCTGTGCCACTGTATTGATTTTGATTTTTGAATTTGCCGACAAAGAGGGGTCCCAAAAATAGACTGTCCAGAAAGAAAGAGACAGCGCTCGGTGTAAACGTTGCGGTGGTGATAATCTAGGGGTTATGACTAAATACTGTGATCACTACTACTATAGACAGCCAGGGTGATTATTCTTTAATGAATAAGAATAAGAATAAATTTATTAAGCCATTGTTACAAACATTTTCTTAATCTAACTTAGAGCTACTATGATATAATCGTAACAAATTGAAATGTAACATGGGAATAAACAGAGGTCCCCAAACTAGGCTGCGCCTGTATCTTGGGGGCCAGAGTTGCGTTAACTTAAAATTAAAACACATATTGTTGATGTGATTGTTCTGTTAACAAGGCGTTTTGGTAAGTGGGTAATTGTGGATTACCTTTCACAAAAAAATAAAATAAAATGATAGTACAATAATGATATTACTATAATTATGCATATGGCGTTAGAAACAAAACCTAATTGCCCTGATTAAACAGTAGTCTTAAAATCGAAAATGAAACAAAAACAAAGCTAGTAGCTAAGCTAAAAATACTCTACCCAGTTCCATTAAACAAAACAACATAATGCGGTACACTATAACAGGCTGATTATAATTATCTAGAACGAATCCATCCCACTAAAATAAAACGAGCTTTTTTAATACAGTATTTTCCGCAAAATGAACACTTAATTAATACAGCATCCTGTATAAAATTGCTTCACGGGAGATGCTATCCCAGCGAATGCATTGATCCGACAAATGAGCCTGTTTAACTACTAAATTATCTGGCGTGAAACAGGTTAGCTGGAAAATGATGGTACAGTCTGGCTTATAAGCTGTTTAATAGGCATGATGTATGATAATTATGGTATGATATGGTATAGATGATATAAGTGGTGATGTATTTGTATGAGAATGGAAGGTAATTGAGTCTTTTATTCGATACTATACTATAATATTAGTATTCGAGGAGCTCGTGGCTAAATAATAACAGCCTCTCGGGTCGATCTTTAGGTTAAGCCGTGCTTGCCTAGGTTGGTCTGGATGGGTGACCGCCCATTACATACCGAGTTTCTGTCGTGCCTAGGAAAGCACGTTAAGCCGTTGGTCCCGGCTGTCATTTGTAGATCTTTGACAGTCGTTAGGTAGTCAGTGGCCCAAAAAGTCTGACAACCAGTCTTACCAAGGGGTATCGTATTACCCAGTGCTAACTGGGTTGTGGAGGTCAGATAGGCAGTCGCTCCATGTAAAATACTGGTATTCAGCTGCATCCGGTTAGACTGGAAGCCGACCCCAATATAGTTGGGAAAAGGCTTGGCAGATGATGACTGTAATATTAGTATTAGAGGTAAAGTTTGTATGTTTATAAGTTTGGATGTAGGTGTAATCTTCGGAACTACTGATCCGTTTCCGAAAATTATCATTTAATTATTTTACTTCATTATACCCGAGTGTCTTAGGGTACATTTAACCACTGTCTTTTGCTCACGACTTCGCTCCCGTTCACGAGATTGTTTTAAATGTAGCCGCTTTAAATGTAACACTCGAGGATAATGTAGCTTCCTGTTATTGAAAGAATTTTCGGAATCGGATCAGCAGTTCCGAAGATTTTACCCCTTACATCCAAACGTTCAAACAAATACCGCTTTATATTTATTACGAAATAATTTCGGCCCATGATGCGAGCGAAGTCACAAGTGAAAGCTAGTTTTTTTTTATATTTGGACGTCTCTAAATTCTGTCAAACCGACCGGACCGGACTGTGCACATTGGAATTTTGACAGAATAATTTACCATGAAATTATTTAAAAAAGAATCCAGTGTCCGTCAAATTGCAGTCTCATTTCAAACAATATATGTATGTCGGAACCGGTCATTAGTACGGACATAAAATGAATTGGAAAGCGCGCCTGTGTGCAGTGGTGACATCACGCGACTTACTAACCAGTCTGTGGCAAGCACACCGTGTGGTGGGTACCACACGGTGTGCTTATACAGAGCCCTGATTTCCAACTCGAGGGAAGACGACATCCAGTGTCTGATCGCGGCTGAGTTGAGACGTCTTGGAACTGTACCCGATTCATTGTGTCCCGTGTTATCATACATATCCGATAATACATGTCGGGTGTTTCAGGATTTACTCCGTTAGGCTCGTACATCATGTGGGCGGACCAGGGGTTTCGTGCTATGAAAACATACTGGGTGCGATACACTGTTTCTAGCAAACTAACAAATTACTTGAGATTAAAACTCAACACAAAAACAAGGGGCACAACGAATCGGATACAGTTTCAAGACGTCTCAACTCCGCCGTGATCAGACATTGAACGTCACCCTCGCCTCGAGCTGGACATCAGGGCTCTGTAGAAACACGCTGTGTTGTCACTGGTAAGTAGGTCGCGTGATGTCACCACTGCACACAGGCGCGCTTTCCCATTCTTTATATGTCCATACTAACGACCGGATCCGACATATTTAACATTTATTTATTAAGAAAATATTTCGTTAATGTTTTATATTAGTTCCACATCAGTCTTATTATGTGGCATGTTATTTTTCCATTACTATGTAGCTAGAAAAAAGGTCTACACCCTTTTTATAACCTACTTTGACAAAATGAGACAATAACTGGATCCACTATAATATTATTTCAGAAAATTCAAAATGCTTACAATAAAAAACATAACTGCGACGAAACGAACTAAAAAGCATGAACTAACTGTCTGAAATCACAGCCTGAAATTATTCCCTAGACTCAGACAATTCAGAGTAGCGCGAAAGAATTGGGTAAGGGGCCGTCTCCACGAGCGAGAAAATCGCGGCGATATTATCGTCGTGTCACGTATAATTCTATACACTCTCTTAAGGGCCGTCTCCATGAGCGAGAGAATCGCGGCTATATTCTCGTATAGAATTATACGTGACACGACGATAATATCGCCGCGATTCTCTCGCTCGTGGAGACGGCCCCTAAGGAAACAGAGAAATACCATCTAATTCATTACCGGGTATTTAGATAAAATAATTGGCATACTTATAACTGTGGCTAGGAAAATAGACAGCGCTGTATCCATCACTGTAATACCAACATTTGTCTTGGCGCTTCTAATGGTAGCAATAAAAAATATTCAGTCTGTTTTTGTGCTGATATTATAGACTGCCCTGAGGCTTCGAAGGTTATTGAACCTTTTTCAGCCCCTGAATCAGAAGTTTTCGATAACGAATCACACACAAATCATTGGTTTTATTGCCTTGTTAAAATATGACGTGATTTTCAAGTGATATAAAGGGTGTAAATAGACCCTTAACATAAAAGAAAGGCACTTGTTCTCCAAGTCTTTTACACGAAGCAACTGACTATCTGACCTTCACAACCCAGTTAACAGGTAGAACGATAGTATTTGGAAGGACTGATTGTCATAATTGGGCTGTGTCGCTGCTGTGACTTATTCATGAGTCCCTCTGGTATAAAGAGTACCTAGAAGCCCGAGACATTCAGTTATATCATTAAAATCGGTTGTATTGATGATTTTAATGATTATTACTCTGTAAAGCCATATTTGTTCCGGCCGCGAATTATATTTTGTTCAACATACAGCCTGACACTAAAGAAAGAAATAAAAAATATTTATTTGTCGCATTTACATGTGTGTAATTTTATATTACAAAAAAAAAAAACATATAACGCTTATCGAACCTTTAGAATACATAACAAAAGAAACAGTTGGCTTGCACGTCGTGACTAACCGGAAAATTATAAAAAAAAAAGAAAATTTAAATTTCGCGTCTACCCTGGCGCTAGACACTCAAAACGAAATAAGGAAACTCATCTACGTTCAGAACGGGACATTTCCAATTTTCAAAACACGACAAAAATTTAAATTTTCTTCCACATTATAAGAAGCCCACATTCGGTAGACATTATAACTCTGAAATATGGCCAAGAACTAGGTTAAAACATTTAGGCGGAACTATATGAAAGTAATCTTCGAAAATATTCATACCTACATACATTACGGCAGTGGATTCCTGTTACTTATCTAGCTGTTCTTTTTCCTTCCTAGTTGGCAGCACTCCAACAGACATAAACGTTGGATGCATCAGCAAAAGAATATTTATCTACAGGAAAAACTAGTTAGATTTTGTAAGAAAAAAGTAGGAATTGGTAAAAAAGTTGTCGCAATATACAAGTCAATTAATAACAAAGTTATATAAGATTTTAAACTATCATGGTCACTAACTTTATTATTAATACTCGAAACGGGATATTTACCATGTATAACATGTGTGTGACCATGTTATGTTGTTGTTATTGTTATGTGTGTGTTGTTGTCGTTGTTGTTGTTGTGTTGTTGTTTATCCGTAATCATGGTGCTTGCAACAGCGCTGAAATATCGGGAACTCATAAAAACAGTAAACATGGTAATTTTTTTTTTTTTTGTTAGGCCGTATTGTCCCACTCCTGAGCAAAGGCCTCCCCCCATTTCTTCCACTTCTCACGATGGTGTGCTTCTTCTCGCCAATTCGCGAGGAAGCCGTCCAAGACGTCCCGCCATCCTCTCTTTGGTCTACCGCGACCCCGTCTAACTGTGAGGGCTCCAGTCCAGTCCAGTAAAATTCCTCAATTATTTGAAAACATTCCGATGTACCGAATGTGAATAATTTAATTATGGTGATTTTGTGTTTAGCAAGAGTCTAAAATTGCAGTGAGCATACCATGCTTCAATATACACAACAGCGGAACGTATGAAATACGCGCGCACACGCCTGTGACCTATCAGCTGTTAGCCGCATGACACCGTTCTGTCTCATTACTATCGTACTGTGCAACAGCAGATAGGTAGTGCACCAGCGCGGCTCGCAAGCCCGCTCCGTAATGCTCCGCTGTGGTATTATGATAAAAGTGAATGAGTATAAAAAAATGTTTCTTTGGGAAAGTTGTTTATTATCATGAGTACAGTCACGTGTTTAAGTATCGCATTTTAAATAATCTTATAGATGTAACATCGAAACGAAAAAATGAATCTGTATGGTTTATCCACATAATAATTCGCCATTTTCCTCAACAAAACTAAAACGTAGAAAATATAAATTACACAGACATAGATCGTTAAGACAGTAAGGGTCATCGCAACTGCGTAGGCGGAGCTAAATTATAGCCCAAGATGACTTACTGTGGAAACACTATGCCCACTGGGGATTTGTTAGCGGGGGTAGTCGCTTCTTTATCATAATTCTGTTATGATACACGATTATAGGGGTGCTTATTTCTTAAGGGTTTTGGGATTTTGAGAAGTCTGTTGCCATGGTAAATTGTGATGCATAAAAATTACACTTTTAAAAGGGAGCTTACAAACAGATGTGTCTATTTTGAAAACGGGCTGTCAATTTTGCTGGACTGGGCCATTAATGCCCAGTCCAGCAAAATTGACAGCCCGTCGAAAAATTCGCGCAAGTTTACAATGTTTTTTAACTAAAGTTATTAATGAATTGCAATTATTTGTAGTGCATATTAATGCTGGTTATTTGCTACGTATTTTTTTTTAATTCATAAAACTCGCTCTTAATAGGCAATAATAAGGTTAATAGGCCGGTAGAGCAGCTTTAGCATCATCTCAAATAATTTAAGTACGACTAGATGTCAAAGGGGGAGGTCCCCACACATTTGATTTGTTTTTGCTGTGAATTTGTGAGTTTTGCACACGCAGATTTTGGCCTTAATCGAACACGAATTTCCACATTTATTGTGCGAACCGTTAGTCCGTGGAATTCAATGCCGGCTGCTCTGTTTCCCGATCTTTATAATACCGATCTTTATATCTTTATAATACAGGGTGGAGACGACAATGCGACAATAAATTAAACTGTATGTAACTCATGACGTTCCCAGTCTGCATACAAAAATTCAATCGAAAATTACTTGATATTTTCGATTGAATTTTGTATGCAGTTTATTCACAGGACGTTATTTTTCATTTTTAGCATTTTTTACATAGTGTAGATAATAGGCTACCACCAACAGGTTAACGTATCCCGCATCGGTATAAACGTTAAACACATGTTGCCAACTCGCTACTTCAAAAACCTTGGCCAAAATTGTCGTATTGTCGTCTCCACCTTGTATGGATCTCTGCAAAGTTTGAGTGATTTCGGTTTCTTCTAGGCAAGCGTGCTCCACCCTAGGCCGCGTCATCGCTTCTCATCAGGCCAGTCGCGGCCAAACGTAAGCCTTTTAATGTAGTGTGCATCGACAGGTCAACCAACGCCTTCGAAGAGAGAAGAAGGTCGCAGCTAGACTTGAAGCGTGATAACCTTAAAACCAGGCCACCTGCAGCTATACCCTACAATGTCGTCAATGGTGTTGTGACATGTCCGCTTTGTGCTCGGAGTTTTTCGGCCAAAGTTGGGTATGCTAGCCACTTGAGAGCACATGATGGAGCAGCACACCAAAGCTCTCGATAACCTCCCTAGAAAGCCATCTAATGCAGTCGCTGTGGCCGAAATCGGCTAGATGGCATCATCATCATCAGCATCATTTATTTATTTTTTTTATTTACAGTAAACATGGTAAATATCCCGTTCCGAGTATTAATAATATAAAGTTAGTGGCCATGCTAGTTTAAAATCTTATATCATTTATGTAGTATAAAAAAATTCCATAACAACCTTTTCCGTTTAGTCGAGAATATAAAAAAATCACATTCCCTATCTGGAACATTAAAGTCTTCGTATGTAATGGAATATTATGTTACAATGGTCAAATAGATCGCTATAATTCCGGCTCAATGTTACAACAAATAAGATTGTCCTTTCAATGCTCCATCAAATATTGTGTGCCTCAATCTAATATATAAACATATAATATTTCTAAATAAACATTATGATATTATTTTCCTGTTCCTTTTAGACGACAATACTTAGGCTGGATTTCCAGTAGCTTTGCGGAAATATATAGTAAAATCCATCAATAAGATTGATTTATTTTCCTATATGGAGGCACGTTTCACATATTTTATACAACATTATTTTTAGTACATGCGAAACCTGAATATATTTAGTTTGTTCGAGATAAGTCACTGGATCGATTCCAATAATTTTTAAACCATGTTATATTTTGTCCCAAAAATATTTTAAAAAAGTTACAAGTTGGACACCGAGCGACATTAAGTACCTTTCGTAATTATTTAGGTACCTACTGCCAAATTATTATTATCAATGAGCTCAAGACGACGGTGGAGGTGCGCGCGCGGTCACTCTGCGTGGTGACCACTGCTTCTCGCTCTGGCAAATGACGGTACTGAGCGACAGAAAAAGATAGGAACACGGAAAAGTGCAATTCCGTGCTGATAAATGAGGTTCAACCCGCAACTTACGGTTGAACCTCATCTTGCCCTGCAGCGGAATAATTTTAAGCTAGTTTTATTTCTCAGTATCACAAAACACACACAGCACAAGAAACCACGTCCATTAAGCCAGTTTTTACCTAATCCATTTACCTCAGTAAATAGGGCAACGACCCTATAAATAAAACGCGAAGGCCTCCAAATGAAATATTTATAAAAAAACGTTCCTTTTGATAAATGTCTGTGTAACATGAAAATTTTAACATTTTAAATAATTATGTTTTCAGATGACGGATTTTTGGTTGTTTTATTTTTATTTGTTGGTGTAATGGTCGCAATCGCGACTGCTGAGCTCGGTCCTGGGTTCGATTCCCAGGTCGGACAAAGTGTTATTGGGTTTTTCCATCAGGAATTTCTCAGTAGCAGCCACGGTCTGTAACTGCGCCCGGTTGAGGGGCTATAGGCTTGCCCCCTGTTACATGTGACTTAAATATAACTGGCGAAATGTGGATACACTGTACTATTAGGTACACCTCTGCCTAACCCTTCGGGGATAGCAGGCGTGAAGTTGTTATTTTTATTTTTGTGATAAGTTGCAGCTTTTAAGACATTTAGGTCAACTTACTTGGATCAACTTACACTGCCAATCTTTTTAATTTAGAGCCTAATACACACATATGACACAGTTGACAACATAGTTGCCATAGGGGGAAGAACCTGGATGAGGCTGGTACAAGAACATGGAGATTGGCACAAGAAAAGAGAGGCCTGTACCCAGCAGTGGGTGAGTTCGGGCTGTGGGTGATGATGATGAAGAGCCTGATTTGCCCACATCAGGGCAAAGGCTTACCTTCCCACTTTCCATTTTTCTCTGTCTTTTCATTTTTCTTTGGCTATTTGGGCCCACTCCTTTTGGAAGAGTTCGGAACTCAACCTGATCGGGTCCTGTTGTTCGGAACCCAATCAGTTACCACTTTGACTCAATTTTGATGCGATATGCGGCAGACGTGGCCTGCCCATTTCCATTTTAATTTTTAACACCACAAATCCCTTAATGCATTTAGCGCTAAACTTTCAAAACATGGTTCTTGTTTCATTCATTTGTAGTTACGAATTTCATTTGAAGGTGACATATACTGTGATGTACATGAACGAAGTTTTCATGGCGCAAGCGGACCTGTTGGTCTGTCATCCCATAGCTGGGGAAAAGCCTCTCCTCATGACTTGCAGGTCTTCCGGACCACTGGTCGTTGGTTGTGTCTACCTCGTCCCGCTGTATATTCCGAGGTCTGCGGCGACGCCTTCTGGCAAAAGTGGGCCTTTATGCCCTAATATTTTTACCCACTTCTAAAAAGAAGGAGGTTCTCAATTCGGCTCTATTTTTGAGCGTATATTTTCGCGCGGTGGTCCCATATAAATGTTATTCACATTGCTCGGGTAGTTTATGAGTAATCCTAACTAATATTATAAATGCGGAAGTAAGTTTTTTTGTCACGTTTTCACGCCTATACCACTGAACCGATCATCCTGAAATTTTGCATATACGTTGTCAGGTGTACAGAAACGGAAATAGGGTACCTTTCATCCCGAAAAACAGTACTGTTCTCGAGGAAAATAACAAAAACGTTCTTACGATAACACATGGCGCCACATGTCTTTCGAATTATGATTTAATTATATTATTATAGAAACAAAGCTAGTCTACATACTTTATATTCTATGTCTATGCGAATGATCTGCTAATCTCTTTTAGTAACAATGGAAATTGAATACTCGACAAATGTGAGATATCATCATACCACAACTAAAAAGGCTGATATAAAAACCTTTCTCCAAAATAGTTTTTATTCTTCAAACTTATCTTTCTTCAGTAGAATGTTAGTAAATAATACCTATGTCGGATATGTCAGAATTTACTCCGTTAGGCTTGTATCATGTAGGCTATGAAAACACACTGGGTGCGATACACTGTTTCTAGCAAACTAACGAATTACTTGAAATTACAACTTAACACAATAACACGGGGCACAATGAATCGGATACAGTTCCAAGACGTCTCTAATAAACCGCGATCAGACATTTACTGTCACCCTCGCCTCGAGTTGAACATCAGGGCTCTGTAGAAGCACGCTATGTGGTGGGTAGACTGGTTAGTAAGTAGCATGATGTCGCCACTGCACACTGGCGCGCTTTCCAATTCATTTTATGTCCGTACTAACGACCGGATCCGACACTTATTTCTTTGTATGTGCATTTACAGAAAAACACTGAAACATAATACTAACAAAGGAAATAACGAAACCACATAACATTATGTAAAAATAAAACACAGACGTAAAATTAAAAGCAGAACTAACCATACTATTACCCAGACAAAGTATCACAGAACATTTTCGTAATAGTATATAGAGTGTTATATGAAATGCATTTAGTTTGCTGTTTCTATGTAAGAGGATACGCTCTGCATTCCGCATCCACATGAGTGTGTATGAGGAACATTGTTTACTTTAAAATGGGTTTTGTTTTAGAAATAATGATGTTGTTTTAATTTAAAGATAATATCACCGTTTTATTCTCTTGAAGTGCTATAGTAGTAATCAATCAATCAAACATTTTATTGTCAGGCAACTGAGGCCCATAGATAAAAATACACAAAATAATCTTATAAAATAATAAACTGATACAAATAAAAAACCTAATAATCACCGTTTTATTCTCTTGAAGTGCTACAGTAGTAATCAGTCAATCAATCAATAATTTTATTGTCAGGCAACTGAGGCCCATAGATAAAAATACACAAAATAATCTTATAAAATAATAAACTGATACAAATAAAAAACCTAATAATCACCGTTTTATTCTCTTGAAGTGCTACAGTAGTAATCAATCAATCAATCAATCATTTTTTGTCAGGCAAATGAGGCCCATAGATAAAAATACACAAAATAATCTTATAAAATAATAAACTAATACAAATAAAAAACCTAATAATCACCGTTTTATTCTCTTGAAGTGCTACAGTAGTAATCAATCAATCAATCAATCATTTTATTGTCAGGCAAATGAGGCCCGTAGATAAAAATACACAAAATAATCTTATAAAATAATAAACTAATTCATATAAAAACCAAATTTAATTATAACTAGGCACGACTCGTTGACGACGTCGAGTTTTGCTGCGTGGTGTCGCGTAACCGTCCTCGGAATCGTCGGTATACGACACCTTTCGGCCAAAAGACCTCTTTCAAGAAGGTCTGTAGATGGTGAGTTGAAACTGGAACCACGAACGACTTGAAGTTGATGTAATCCCACGTTTCGTCAGGTATGGCAAAATGATATATAATTGGGGGCCAGCCTATTGCTTTAAACCAGATCCAGTTCCCAAGGGACAAAGGAAATAGGGATTCATTTTTATATATATAGATTAAGACGAGTTGAAATTATGTTGAAAATTACTGCCTCATTTATGGCCTACATTCTAGAACAAAACTCAGTGATTAATCTAGGTCTAAACCTAGACTGGAGTCTCTAGATACCTACGAACATATTACTCATTGTGTTAGCCTTTATTGAGGCAATACGATTTATTACTAGAAATGAGATAATTCGGGTTATTAATGTTACTCGATAGCCACAACACAGTATATTTGCTAGAGAAACAAAATCCCGATAACAGCTGGTATATAAGTATATACCAGCTGTTATCGGGAATTTGGTACATCATCAATTGCTTTGAAGCCTGTAATACCATAATATTGATCTTATTGTCCTTAATTATAATAAACATATGAGTTGATGCTGTTGATGTAATAAACTACCTCGTTGGTCCAGAGGTCGCAAGCGAATGAAGAAGATAAGGTCTGGAGTTCGATTTCAGGCCGGACAAAGTGTTATTCGTTTTCCAATTTTTAATTTCTCAATTCTTAACGTACTATTAAAATAGGCTTATGTCGTCATCTTGTTTTTTCAATCGATTTTACAAAACAACTACACAAATTAAAATTCACCAATCGCACCCATCAATTAACGTTATTTGAGCACCAAAAGATTCTTGGTTAAGCAATTCTGGGTTAAGCTCGCCATTGTACATAAGCTATATTATTGCAATTTGTATGTAATTTTTTTCTTTTTTTGTGTGCAATAAAGAATAAAGAATAAAGAATTCTTGACTCACAGTACTATTGCCTCTGCAAATTTTCAAACTCAACCAACTTATCTGTGCAGGCGGTAAAACATAGAACTAAAATAAATGTACCAAATCTGACATAACGATGCGTATTTTCTTGACAAGCAGCGCCAACATGAACTGCAAACGTAAAATGGTCATACTGTAAATACAAGCATCATCTGCCTAGCCTTTTCCCAACTATGTTGGGGTCGGCTTCCAGTCTAACCGGATGCAGCTGAGTACCAGTATTTTACATGGAGCGATTGCTGCACTCCCCAGCGACGCCTTAAGCCGAGGCTCGTATCCCACAGGGGATACCCAGGGAGTTTACAAGTTTTATGCCCCTGGCTGGAGACCTCACTCTCAATGCATCCATAGGATAGTCCGGTTAAGCAGAAGCCAGCCCCATAGGTGGACCTGCGAGATGCCATTACCAAAAAAAAACTTCAAAGACAACTCAATTTCGCTTTCTTTTCATTGATAAAAAATTTCAGGGACAGTGTCATTTTAATACTTAATCAGAGTCACCCTACACCTTATCTGCAATTTGTATGAAACATGGGCAGGTCAAGGCATTCAATAGCAGAAAAATGACCAGTATTTTACATGGAGCGACTGCCTATCTCACCTCCAGAACCCAGTTAGTACTGGGTAATACGACACCCCTTGGTAAGGTTGGTTATCAGACTTTTTGGGCCACTGACTACTGTAAATACAAGCATTGACCTCAAACATTATTTAAAAGAATATTTATAAGAACATACTTTTTCCAATAAGGTTTCGTAACGAAATATCATAACCATAAACTTCAGTCTAAACTTCAAGGAAATCGATACTCGAAGCTTCGAACTTCAAAAAGGTCAAACATAACGACGTGTCCTAACTATAGAAGTTATTAGGCGGCGCCTTCCTCAGCGAAACTTTAATCTGGCTCTAATATCGTGTTAGCTTAAACTTAGTTTGTAATAGCTTTGACACTTGGTTGGCGAGGTAGGCGCGTTGGCATTTTGATTGTAGAAATGCTTGGCGTTTGATGTAATTGATCACCTTGATTTGGTCAGTTAAATACTTTAAGAAACCTGCATCTTATTAGGGTTCCTTACCCAAAGGGTAACCAACGCTGTCCTTCCGTACGTCCGTCCGTCCGACTGTTTCGTTAAAGATCTATCCGTGCGTCAGTTATTATTTAGCCACGAAGTTTGTTATTACTTTGTCCATTCATGTTATAAATAAAATCGCCGTTCATGTCTGTCGGTGTAATCTCGTTGATTTTTTTAAATTTTACCATGGAATTTGATACAATTTCCCAATTATTTTGAAAATATATTCTGAATAGTTAGAGTGCATATTAAACTTCATATATTAAAACAACCTCGATGTTAACTCATATCGTAAAAACTTTGAGAAACAGAGGGCTGCTAGTATAAAATAAAGAACAAATGTTCAGGGAATCGGGAATTGAAGCTCAATTCCGAATCTTTCCTAAGTGCATTTAATAGCAAATGTGAGATTATGAACCACTCAACAACATGTTTTTAACATTTCTTCAACGGCAGAAATAATTTTGCACCGTAGTGCGTTTACCGCTCCCAATATTACTAACTCTGCTACACCATTCAAGATCTCATTTTGTCAGCAAGGAAACATAGATAGCACTTAATTCTGCAATATTCAGCAACAAAGCAAGTTACTACACTATCACCGTTTGAACACTACTATATATTCAACAAACTGCAGCACTAATCTTAAATCTTCGCTGAAATTTAATACAACGCTTGCCTCCCGCTCTTCAAATATAAAGTTATGTTTAGACGGCGATAGTGTATACTGTATAAGCGAGTAGTGACGGTGAGTTACTGTCAATTGACTGGAATGGTGATTGTCTCTTCGCATTTAAGAGTGTGTTCACATGGTGATAGTGTTTGAGCAAGTAGTAAGTGATAGCTACTGGCAATTAAGTAGAATGGTGATTGCGTTGTGTCTAGGTTTTAACTGAGAGAGCTGTGGTGCAACAGTAAACAGACAACGAACTTATACGAGTTATAAGTCACTCCTTTACGCTTTAAACTCAGCACTCTTCACATTTTCTCTTACTTCGGCGATTTAATAATCTATGGCTTATAATTAATAATATACAAAAAAAAACATGATTGTCAAAGTCGGCAATATTCCATTGAAAAAGTCTTTTAAAAACAATTGTCAAACCAAAGTTGGCTATGTCTAAACATTTTTTTTATATAACTACAGTTATTTGCAATTATTGTTAACATATTGGTGGCATGAACTACTGCTACTCCATGTACGCACGGCGACTAATCAAGCTATACAAAACCAGTTTATCAAGATCTCTCATTGTACGGGAAATCTGTACAAAGCGAGGCCATTTTATACTGGAAATGCTTGATTGTTGTTGACGCCGTGTGTTCGACCGTATGGCACTCGTGGGCTGCAGCTGAAAATGAGCGTCAGGTGGTACACCTTGTGTTGCCATCTGGAATTATGCTGAGCTGAGGCCCTTTTGGCATTATTAGTACTGTTTTTTTATAATTTTTAAGGTGTTTTTAATGCCAAATAAACACAATTTTGTTTCTTTCTTTACATAATTAAAAATTGATTTAATGACGGACTCCAAAAATATTTTATCACATTTTTCGATTTTTCCAAAACTTTAACAATTTGCAAATTACCAGCTACGATTTTATACGCCTCAATTAATGGCCTCAAAACGGTAAAGGACACTTAAAGAAATCGGCATGTCCTAGAACCAAAATCAGCCGTAAAAAAACCATCTACCAAACCGCACCGTGTCCGCGTTGTGGATAACAGTCCATTCCCTCTTCCAATCAGAAGCCTGTGTCCCAGCAGTGGGAACAGGCTAAGCTACAATCGACTCGAAGTAGACTAGTTCACACGGCGACACATCTCCAGTATAACATGGCCCCGCTTTGTATAGATTTCTCCTACAATGAGAGATCCACATAAACTGGTTTTGCATAGCTTGATTGGCCCTCGTGCGTTCAAACGACGATAGTGTTTGAAGAAGTATTACACGTTAGTAACTGTCTGTCGAGAGTAACATGTAATTTAAACACACCATGTTACGTAAATTGATAACTACTGTTAACTGTGGCGTTACGAAACTAATTAAACGTGAAACCTTTGGTTATGTAACGATGTATGTTACCTACGTCAATTAATTTAGATGGATTAATATTTTTTACCACCAAACTTGGCGTTTGAGCGCCTGCTATGAAAGCGCCCGTTAATCTTGATCAATTTGGCAAATAATCATAAGTGTGGATAGATAGATGGAATATTCTTTATCATGTACAGACGCTAGCAAATCATGCTAATACAATCTGTCAAATTTCTTTAATAGATTTTCAACTTTATCGCTAAAGCATTAGGTTCAAGGTTGATTTGAAAATTTGGCAGTTTCGAGTAGCTTGATGTGGAGTAAATTTCAATTTATACAAAATAAAACATTTAACATAGGGAGGGATTAGAGGAAGAGAGAGAAACAATACTGCGTGCAATATGGATACAATTTCCAAGTAAGGGGCCGTCTCCACGAGCGAGAGAATCGCGGTGATATTCTCGTACAGAAATACGTGGCACGACGATAATATCGCCGTGATTCTTTCGCTCGTGGAGACGGCCCCTAAGCGAGGCAAAATTCTCTTCTGTTACAAAGAATCCATGAGCATTTATCATCATTTCATGAAATAGCCATTCAGTAGGGTAAATCAGCACAGACAGTATTAATTATTGTTAAACTTAATGATAATACTCCGGTTAATGGCAAATTTTTGATGAAAATACAAATTAATGCTGAACAGCAAATCACAAAAAACTAACGAAAATAAATTGAAATTTCGCCAACTACCCTGGCGCTTTTGCCGTACATTCAAAGTATCTTGTTACGCCAACAATACATTAGTACTCTAGTTCTTCTGTCCCGAATATTCTATTCAAACAAAATACTATTAACATTGTGTCGTATCTGACACTCCACAACTTCCGACGTCAGAAACTAAAGTTCGGTTCAAACGGTGACAGTAATTTCGCGGGTAGCGGATGTAACTTCATCTTGTCAATTGGGGTGAACATGTTACGTTTAACTTGCAACGTGTGCTTCCTGAGGAATGGGGTTAATAGTGGAATTGGCAGAGTGTTCCGGTGTGGTGAAGTGGTTACCAGGGTTTTTTCATGAAGGTTTTCTTTAAAACCGCAACCACAAACAGCGGCAACGTCACTCTATTAAAATGACAGCTGCAGTGACACGACTACAGTATGACCACTTTAAGTTTGCAGTTCGAGATGGCCTGCTTGTCAAGAAAAAATGCATTGATATGTCAAAATAAGTACATTTATTTTAGTTCTGTGTTTTAACATCTGCACAGATAAGTTGGTTAAAGTACTTTGTATGTTACTTTAGAAGAGTGACAATATCCGATCATTTATATGCTATTAATGAATTATTAAGCTGACTGTTGTATTTACTATTATGCTGTATAGATTGAATCTGAAATAACCGTTTTATTATTAAAACCGATCTCAAGAAGCAGTAATTGATTAAAAAGAACAAAGTGGTCAGAAGAACCATGTGCTGGATTTCGGAGAAAATGGTCACACATCCACCGGCCGACCGCGACTCGTTATCGGCAATTTAAAGTGCTCATACAAGGTGTGCAAATGTTTCTCAGATAGGTTCATAAATAGTAATAATATCTACTGATATCATTCACAAATCTATTACAAACCTTGATGTCTGCAATACCACAAAAACCTGAGGAAGTTCAATACTAAACCTCTTTGCGTTCATGTGTTGCTCTTGGACTTCTGTAGTTTTAAATGTGCTTGCTTGAGCTTAATTTGTGGCTGCAATCCTGTGGCCGGCAACATTGCTAGCAATACCAGCCACACTATGCAATATTTTAAGGATGGCCCGGCATTATAGCCACATATTTTTTGGTATGTCAAAATGTTTTTATGTGTAGCCGGCGTGTGTGTGTAAAGGGTTCTGAATCAAAGGCCATACTATTGCAGCCATATTGCAACATGTTGCCTGCAATTGATTACTCAGCCATAAAATGCACTAAAATGTTTTTTTGATGGCTGGGCAATGTTTGCCAATAAATGCAGCCACAAATTGTCGTAAAATATAGCCCGTTTAGACGCCCCTTTACTCATACACTACGAATTTCAAAACTGTCTCCAGAATTAACAACCCAACGCCCTCCCTCAACTTGTTACAAAAGATCCTACAGAGAATTTGGTAACGTAATCGAAAAATTAAATTAAATTATCCCTACTGTAGTCAAGGTCTCGTCTTGTCACAAAGAAGATTACATAGTTATACAGAATAGGAACAGAAGGTCGCACGAAGGTGTACAGCGAGTGAAAACACACGCACACATAGACACGCTTGACACATAACGAGTTCAAACGCACTTGTGTTGTTGTGACTGGCATTTGTTTGAAATCTCGGTACGTATAGTTAAACCAGAAAAGGTATGCGTTTCGGTAATCTTCGTGGTTCAGAATTATTACGAACATTGTGTGATATGCCAAAAGAAAGAAAGAATACGACATTGGACGATGGAAGAAAGACGCTGTTTGGAAATGGCATACAGGTTCCTAAAATATGTATTTTTTTTCTTAAGTCAATGGTTGATGAGAAATTCGCTTTTAAAGCCGCTATTTTTTAAAAGCAGGCAAATAAAAAAAATTATGAGTTAGTAGAAAGTAAAAAAAACTTAACGAAAAAAAAATCTAAAAATCCCGTTATATTTCCGTGCATATTGGTAACCGCTGCTAGCCTTAATGCTGCTCGTGTTCATTAGAAGCGGTGCCTCTCGTGGTTCAGTGGCTTGTAAAGTGTTCCTACCTAATAAGAAAAGTAGCTGCTATCAATTTATATTGCACACCATCACTGCCTAACTATGTATACGAAACTTTGTAAGACAAAAATTTGAGTAAGTATACTTAAGTAATATGGAAAAGTAAACTTTAATAACGCAACCGCATAAGTAATTTAGAATCGTTTTTGTTGAAATTGCTAATAGAATTCACATTGAATTTTTATGTAATTTATACTTCAATTAGCCATAAGAACGATTTTATGTAATGTAATTAAACGCACTCTGAGTAATAAATATACTCAGAGTACTCACACTCAGAGTATTAGTGGGTTTTTTTTTTTTTAAACATTGCCCCTCTCTAGGAATTTCTCCTGTATCGTGGGTGCGCTTACAAACATTTAAACTCACATACACAAACAGCCAGACCCGGAACAACTACCTGTAGATCACACAAATATTTGTTCCGTGCGGGGATCGAACCCGCGACACGCAGCGCAGCAGCCGATCGCTCAGCCACTGCGCCAACCGTGATAACCGTAACCGTGCGTGCTTTACTAGTAATTCAAGGAAAAATCCAATTAAAAAAAATATAAAAACAACGAAAGAACAATTCTGCCACTTAAAAATATCTACTTTAAAACTGCAAGTTCTAATTTAAAAATAAACACGCTGTAAGTAACTTGAACTTTTTATTCCAGTTACAAATCGTCTTTACTTCTTCGTATCATACACATCATACACTTTGTCATCTAACAAATTCCTCTTTCACACTCGCTCTCACTCTCTTGGCATTGTCATCTCCACATAGTATTAATTATTTTTAAAAAAAAAAACACTATTTAAAACTCACTTAACTGTTGGTAACCATCCATGATCATCATCTGCCTAGCCTTTTCCCAACTCTCTTAAGGTCGGCTTCCAGTCTAACCAGAAGGAGCTGAGTACCAGTATTTTACATAGAGCGACTGCCTATCTGACCTCCACAACCCAGTTAGTACTGGGTAATACCATACCCCATGGTAAAACTGGTTGTCATACTTTCGGAGAACTGACAACCTGTAACGACTGTCAAAGATCTACAAATGACAGCCAGGACCAATCATACACATCGAACATTCCGCCATCTATAACTTCCTCGTTCACACTCACTCTCACTCACTCAGTACACTTATTATTATAAAAAAACACATTTTTTAAACTCACCAAACTAACTGAATAGATACACGGGTAAGGAAGATAAATAGTGCCAAGTAACAGGGTATTAATAATCCATTACCCGTAGATAATGCGATATTAATACCGACAGGGCCTCGAAGCCTGCATAATAAGTTCCAACTTGCTTATTAAGAAGCCCCGACTTGGCCAACAGCCTAAGGGTTTTTAATCTCTAGCGATTTGTGATAAAAATCGGTGTCAGGCCACTTTTTGAGTAGTTAAAAGAGCTAATTGATTGAGTTAACTGGATGAGCTGTCCCTTTTCAGCTGATTACGAAATTACTGTTGTCAGCAAAATGTCTACTGAGAAGTAAAATTTTAAAGGAAAACGAGGATGGACGAGCTTTCTTTTTCGGTTGGGAAATCATCAAATGACCCCCCACCCCACTCTAGGCGGAGCGGAAGGGAGCGTCAGACTTGTACTGACTAAAACCCATCCATGTTCCTTCTTTGCCCTTTGTGTTCCAGGGCCACGGTATCTTTTTCGAGTCCCGCAGCCCTGAGAGGCATCGCGGCCCTTGCAGACCCCTAAATCATTGCTGACATCTCCTTGAGGCGCGGGTGGAACACGAACGTGCCGTCGACACGGCCTGTCGTCATAAGACGGCCGGGCGGCGAGCTACCCCATAGCTCGCCGTCCACAGGCCCGCGCCTATGGTGGCCGGGAGCCACCACGTGACCCCCGACGCCCAGGGCGTCTCCCACGGTGGCTGGGTCGTGAGGTTCTTTCCCTCTCACGTCCCGCCACCTCCTTCACTAGCATGACTGCTTCGCAGAAGGAGGTGACGGCTTAGGATGGAGGAGCTTGTAGCTAAATTGAATAATAACAGCCGCTCTGGTCGATCTTTTAACTAATAAGATTGCAAAGTGGTGTACCGTCAGTGATTCGGTAGCACCTACAGGGTGTAAACAGACCCTTCACATAGCCGTCAACCAAGCATTTTGTACATCAAACTAAGTACTTTACTCAAAAATTATTGCTGGGAATCGACTTTTTTTTCTGGGTGAAAAATCACGTTTTAAGGTAGGACTCGATGGAAACCACTCAAAGCATTGTGCTGATGGGTGGATTGAATAGTACGGGGGTCGTGGAGGTGTGTAAAGTAAAAATCTTACATTAAAAACATGTATTTTAAAAAAAAACTTGTGAAAAAGTTGGAACTTTGACCCCCAATATCTCCGTAACTAGAAGGTTCCCAGGTATGGTCTAGAACAAAAAAATGATCGCAAATACGGGGAGAACAAGTGCCTTTCGGATGTGTAAAGGGTCTATTTACACCCTTTATATTAAATCCTACAGAATTAACAAATGAGCCTTTATAAAATTAAACAAAAAAATCGTCCATTTCTCGTCCCAATTATTGGCATTTAATCTTTTCCTCAACTCCTTCTTCAGAATTCATTCAAAATACCTAACGTACCTAAGTAGAAAATTTCTATACATACATTATACGATTCCCTTTTGCAAATCACCATGAAATAGTCCTCGAATTTATTCCGAGCCTCCATCCATTGGGACACTGAGGACCTTTAGATCGCTCTGTTTTTACGGAAACCGGCCAAGTGCGAGTTGGATTCGCAGACGAAGGGTTCCGTAATCACCGTGCAATGTGTAAAAAAACGCCGAAATGGGGACCGTGTTTAATTTTATTGTTTGTTGTTAAATCCGCTATAATAATGCACACTTTGTGTAAATTTCAAGTGTTTGCCTATTATAGTTTAACAGACACAGCCCTGTGACAGACAAACAGACAGCGGAACCTTGAGTTAGATGCTCCTGTTTGCTAGAACTAAAACTAGCGAATGCCCGTGGCTTCGCCCGCGTGGAGTTCGGTTAGGTTTCAGGTTATTAACTATTTGTGTGCCAAATTTCATCCAAATAAAATTTGGCAGTAGGTTTTGGCGTGAAAGAGTTACAAACGTCCATCCTTCCTCACAAGCTTTCACATTAATAAAACAGTTAGTATTAGTAAGTTAGTTAAAATCATTCATAGCTTAGTGTTGTGACCGTCGGACTGCCAAGTCATAGGTCTCGAGTTCGAACCCAAGACACGCATCTCTGATTTTTCGGATTCATGTGCGTATTGTATAATTATCACTTGCTTCGGTGAAGGAAAACATCGTGAGGAAACCAGTATGCCACAGAGATATTTCGTGATGGTATGAAAACTCTGACACCAGGTTAGGCACTAACCACACGATGAAGAAAGAAGTGAGTTAGTAATAAGTATTAATATAGACAAGTAAGATGATTTGGCAGTCATTAGGTAGTCAGTGGCCCAAAAAATCTGACAACCAGTTTTACCAAGTGGTATCATATTACCCAGTACTAACTGGGTTGTGGAGGTCAGATAGGCAGTCGCTCCATGTAAAATACTGGTATTCAGCTGCATCCGGTTAGACTGGAAGCCGATCCCAACATAGTTGGGAAAAGGCTAGGTAGATAAGATAAGGTACTATCTAAGGGTCTTTCGGGTGCGGAACCCTAATAATAAGGCAGAACAGATTGTACCATCCCAAGGTACCTATAACCCGAACCATTTTTTATTCGCAATTACCTGCTTACTTGATGACCCTCATAAAATATAGGGTCGGCACGCAATTTTAAATGTGAAAGTGATATGTTTATTTGTTTAGTAGTTGTTTTAGTTTTTATTTGGTATTTCTGATCGTGACTTAATACAGGAGGTTTATTTTATTAAGGTAGCCTTTTTATGTCTTTTTGTGGTGTAAAGCGAAATGAAAGATAATATGAATAAAAGATAATAAAATAGTTAGGATGACTGGACGTTCGCGGGCATGCGGGCGGCGAGTAATGGGCGACTCGCTGTCCGACCATGGATCATGCCCGGGTCGACGGCGCGTTGTGTTCCACGCGCGCCTCAAAGAGTGTCAGCATAATGACGGGGCCCCCCTCTAGAGGGCCAAAGCCTGCCGGGGTCGCGGGGCTCATAGAATTACCGTGACCCTGGAACATAAAGGGCTATTGAAGGACACCGTGGATTTTAGTCAGTACAAGTCTGACAATCCCTCCCGCTCTGCCCTGGGTGGGAGGACTCATTTGATGACATTTGATGATTTTACCACGTTAATTTCTATATTTAGAGGGCTTTATCCAGTGACGTAGCTAGACCTAGTAGGACCAAAGGAGTAGAAAATCATTAAGTCATGTAGTATTAAAAAAAAAAAAAAAATTTTAAACAATTGATTAAAAAAAAAACTAAAAAAGTAGCATCCTGACTTGCATCGCTTAAGCTGTCATTCACTTTACTATAAGAGTGTGTGATGTGTGAGACAAAACATTGTGTGACTGCGATCATAGCTCGCTTAAGTTAGTCTTCAATGAAGAGCTAGAAAATCGCTGCTATTTCCTACAAAAGCGCAATACCTACACGGTCAAAATGTATGGAACAGCTGATATTTTTTTAATAACGTATGAAATATGATGTACTGAAAACGTGGTAACCATTTTCGCGTCACCCCTTCCACCCATTATCGCAAGTTAAAAGCCTGGCATGAACGTGGTCGAAACAAAGGAGCATGTAAGGATTGCAGTTGGCGTTCTATAGATTAGGCTTACCCCCATGGAAAACGGGTGAATTTATGTATGTGTAGACAAATTACTACAGCAACATAGTACAAAAAGTACTACAGCGCATCTATAACACAAAGGAAGACCTAGCACCAAAATTTGAATCGCGCTACTAAAGTTATCCAAGACTTAAGATCATACAGGAACAACTATCGGGCAGTAGCCCATCAGATACAAGACCCGTCTGGTCGGAAGATTCTCCCTTTTCTTTGGGGGCTGAAGAACTTTACACCCTGTTCTTCATACATCTATACCTGTATGTACATGCGAAAACCATGACATCTACCAATCATCATCTGTCTAGCCTCTTCCCTACTATATTGGGGTCAGCTTCCAGTCTAACCGGATACAGCTGAATGGAGCGACTGCCTATCTGACCTCCACAACCCAGTTAGTACTGGGTAATACGATACCTCTTGGAAAGACTGGTTGTCAGACTTTTTGGGCGACTGACTGCCTAACGACTGTCAAAGATCTACAAATTACAGCCGGGACCAACGGCTTAACGTGCTTTCCGAGGCACGGAGGAAACTCGGTATGCAATGGCGGGCACCCACCCACAGACCAACCTAGGCAAGCACGGCTTAACCTAAAGATCGACCCGAGCGGCTGTTATTATTTAACCACGAGCTCCCCCATGGCATCTACCAATATGGGACTTAATTGATTTATTAGTAAACTCATACATGATTCACAACTTTCTTTTAAAAATGATTTAATCATGATTTCATGAAGGACTGTCAAACAAACCGAAACTTTAGAACACTACAAAATTAATTACAAAACACTAATTAGAAGGCTCTTCATTTGCATCCCAATAATTACTGCCTACCCGCACATCGGGCATTCCACTTTTAAATAATAATCCGACTACCCTTCAATCTGCCTAAATTAGACAACCACGTCGACATCTGATCGATTCCCATTATTTCATTCATTCGTTCAAATATTCGTTCGTTCTCGAACGAATGTTATTTCTCTAGGGTAAGTTTTTATTTTAGGGTGCGTCCACATCTGGCGAATGAGCCGCGAATGTGCAGCTCGCGAGCCGTTTGCGAGCTGCGCGCGTGCTGCGCGTGAAGCCGCGCGCTGTTACAGCCCATATTTGGTGCGCCGCTCTAGTGCAAGCCTAGCAAGGCTCGAGTGGGGCGCGCGTGCAGCGCGCACGCTGCTCGTGCGCACATACGCGTGAACTTGAGCCTCAGTTGTGAATTTGCTTGAATTTGTGAGGTGCATCGCGGCCGGCACGCGCACCTCCTGCGCCGCTCGAGTACGGCGCAAAGAACGCGCTCGAGCGGCGCGCGGACCGCGCAGGGCCTGCGTACGAACATAAAATGCACGCGCGCAGTTCGCAAACGGATCGCGAGCTGCACATTTGCGGCACATTCGCCAGATGTGGACACACCCTTATATTTTAATATTTATTACTTTTTGATGCCATTTGTATGTCGTAATTTCGTGAGCAGTGTCAATATTTGACAATAACGATTGTGAATGGGATGCCAAATTCTGTGAGTGATTGAATCGTAATAAATTCAGTTGGGGCTTCAATCTAGTTGTATTGTTATGTTCTAGTATTTTTCCGGAATACTTTCATGACTATGAAAAAAGTGTGACGACTGATTTTACCTTAAGGAATTAGCAATCTGTTTTATTTGTTGAGTGATGATGAGGAGGATCTGAAGGTCATTCTGACAGTTACTAACGATCTGATTTAAAAAAAAGAACGTTGATTATTGTTCATAACATCACGCCTGTAATCCCCAATGGATTTACAGAGGTGTACCTAATAGTACGCCCACATTTCGCCAATCATGTTTAATTCCCATGCAATAGGGGCGAGCCTATTGGCATCAACCGGACGCAATTCCCGACTCCGTGGCTGCTACTAAGAATTTCCGGGTGGGAAAACCCAACACAAAGTGGTATTGGGTCCCGACCTGGGAATCGAACCCAGGACCTCATCTTCAGCAGCCACTAGACCAACGAGGTAGTCAAGATGTTACACTTGTTCGCGGATAACTTAAACTGCGCGATTTAGAATTTTGGTGTTGGTTCTTCATTTGTGTCATAGATGGCGTGTAGTACTTTTTGTACTATGTTACTATAATAATTTTTGTAGTGCCGTTACAATCAAATTACGTCATGTTACACACAAGAGCTAACCAGCTAATTGCTAGCTTCGCGTATTGCAAACATTCGTCTGCCTGACAACGTTACAAACGCAATGAAAGTTGGTATACTATCAAAATGAAAGTTAAATTAATAGGGTTATGCAATTACTCCGTGAGCTTTCAGCAGATGATTTGACTGGTTAACTAACAATTCAGTGAAACTTCGTTGACAAATTTTCAGTTTAGAACCAAGGTTTCATGTACTATGAATTGCACAAACAACCTATCCCGCAAATGTTTTATTTTTATAAACACTCACTATACAAACATTCATTTGGCAAATTTATGCTTCTCTTTGCAAATGTTTCGCATGAGGAGCTCGTGGCTAAACAATAACAGCCGCTTGGAACTATCTTCTGGTTAAGCCGCGCTTGCCTAGGCTGGTCTATGGATGGGTGACCACCCATAACATACCGAATTTCATCCGTGCCTCGGAAAGTACGTAAAGCCGTTGGTCACGGCTGTCAATTGTAGATCTTTGACAGTCGTTATAGGTAGTCAGTGGCCCAACCAGTCTTATCAAGGGATATCGTATTACCCAGTACTAACTGGGTTGTGGATGTCAGATAGGCAGCCGCTCCATGTAAAATATTGGGATTCAGCTGCATCAGGTTAGACTGGCAGCCGACCCCAACATAGTTGGGAAAAGGCAGATGATGAAAAATGTTTCGCAGAAGATTTAATCATTTCTACATTTCTCATTTAATATTTGGATTCTTTTGGCAAAATCACTTTTTATACAAAATTTCATTTTATAAATTTTCTAAACCGATCACAACGTGAGGGTACGAATTATAGTTTCTAAAATATCGACAGCTACTTGTAGCTGTTAAATGCTTTCCATCCCTCTCGGACAGAGAGGGATGGAAAGCGCGTATTCGGTCTCCCACCACAAACATTATAGCTACAAGTAACTGTCGATATTTTCGTTATGACTTGTCATACATTCATCATTCTCTTGCCCTTATCCTAATTTATTTGGGGTCATCGCAGCATGTCTTCTTCTTCCAAACTTCTCTGTTACTCTTCATCTCAGCAGTCACCTCCTTTCTTGCTATATCATCCTTCACACAGTCCATCCGTCGTTTCTTTGGTCTTCTTTTACTCTTATAGCCATCCACATTCACGTCATTCACTATAATATTCAAAAGCAGGTAAATAGCTTGCGAGAAGTAAAGCTCATTTGGGCGGTTTATAAGGTTCGTTTTTCAATATAAATAATTTCATCGTATCGCTTATTAATCCATGTTCTCACCAGAGTATAGCTCCTGAACAAAAGCCGACTTTATTAGAGAAATCGATTGGTTTTAGATGAATGGAATTTTTCTTTTTTCTTCGATCGTTATTAGATTTATGAATAAGTTTTCGGCCTTTGGTGTATGCTGAGTATTTTGCTTTTTTATGTTTTCCTACTTTTTTATGAATATTGAATATTTTTTAATGGATTCTTATTAAAATATCGCTTATTTAATAAAAGCCGATAATTCTCGTGAAAAATTCGCGCTGGTGTTGTCCCTAGCAACCAGTGTATTCAATGGTACACCCGAAGCTGATCTGCATTTGTTTGGGATTGTAATCTGACAAAACTGTCGACTATACTCAGACTGAGGGTATCCATTAGGATTTTCAAACCAGAAAAGAAGCCGGGATGTGGAGGACAGGGTGTTCTAGCGCAGCTAGGCAGAAACCTAGCCTATGTCCAGCAGTAAAAGATATGCTGGCTTGATAAATTGATTTAAAGTGGGCAACTCTAAACAATCTAGAACAAAACTAAAACAAAGGATAGTGGGCAAAAATGTGGGCGCCACACCCACGTCCGCCACAGCTTAGACTACTTTTGTTTGGATGTCCAAGTGTTTTTGCCATTCCCATTATTGGAATCAAATATAACAGCTCACAACTTAAGACCGATTAATGTTAATGATAATATTTATCCATGGTATAAGATTTTAAACTATCATGGTCACTAACTTTATTATTAATACTCGAAACGGGATATTTACCATGTTTACGAGTTTATCCGTGATCCGTGCTTGCAACAGCGCCGAAATATCGGGAACTCATAAGAAACAGTAAACATGGTAAATATCCCGTTTCGAGTATTTATCCATGGTGCTAGGCAACTGGGCTTATCCCTCGATCTGTCTCCTGCTGATATGGAGGGAAGTTCAAATTATGTTTTTCCTACTCCTCCGCTATTCTTTTCTGATTAATTTCGTTGCGGAACCGAAGACAGTTAAATTGTTTCTCTGGGACTTCGTTGAGCTTCATTGTCTCGGCGCTTTTCTGGTGGTCGCCACTATTGATTCTGGCTTTCAGGAGTTGCAGTGGTTTGGGAATAATGTGGTGGGCTTGCCCCAAACAATGAAAACAACTCTATTACCCCCCTACCCCCCACAAACAAACTTTTGACGCCACCAACAACTTTTTATCAAGCAAAATGCACTTTTCTCAATTCCGCGCCATCAAAGACATTGTGGCTCGCAGTTATAAAGCATCATTAAAGCAAGTTTAGCTGTTAACAGCTGAAAGTAAACAAGACAGTTGATTACGACTGTTCGCGGCTTCAAATGATCAAAGTTGTGAATAAGTTGAAAAGTCGAGACTTTTCTGCGGATCATTTCGATGTTTTGTTGTGTATATTTTTTTTTTTGTAAATTGTAATTTTTGTGTATTCGTACGGATATTATTTTGTGGGACGAGCGATTTTCTTTTTAGTGAGTTGACCCACATAAGCAAACCATTTCCGTAACACATTTTATACAATCCAAAAGAATTTGAAGAAAATCTATTGCTTCATTTTTCCTTTACGAAGAGACTCCTTAATTTTTTTTCATTTTCATTTCATTTATGTTTTAAGAATTCGTCTGCCCGATAACATAAATCACGAATTTAGTTGAATTGTCAAAAAAAGGACATTCCGATGTTTCGACAACCGGTATTCTCCTTTATCGTGAATGCGTTTTACAAAAAATATCACAAAATTATTGTCCGCCTAGGATAACTGGCTTAATTGTCCTGTAGCTTCACAAAACCAAAAATGAAATAATTTTGTTTTGGTCACACAATCGGTCTCACTGACTTGAAGGTCCCAAATGCCCGTTCTTCTGCACTCTTGATGATTTGAACAACGCCTCTGATATTTTAGCCTTGGTGACCACCTCACCAAGACCCAGATACAAAGACCCCGGTGGGTCCTAACAGTATCTTTAGTAAAAGCGTCAACACGAAAAGCAATAGAAGGTCATACAAATATTTGCCAAAACAAGTATTGAGGTTCCAAATAAAGAAAATCGAACCCTCTAGTAAACGAGCTTGCATTTAACGTGCCGACACACTTCTTGTGCACAGACTAGTGTCAGACCAAAGCTTCGGCTTCGGCTTCGGCCACTTTCGGCCAAAAAAAACACCTTCGGCCAAACCGAAGGTTTCTAGCAAGTTCCGAACTTGCACGAACTTCTATGAATGCGCGAGATCGTAATGGCAGAGGCGACGTGCGCACGGCAGGTAATCGTAACACACATTTCGTAATATTAATACTTTTGACCATTTGCAAGGTAATTTTACTCATTTCTCTAGAAGTAAACTTCTAAGGATTAAATCATCGGCTTTGGTCAAAGGTTATAGTGATAATCGATTAGTCGGCTTCGGCTTCGGCTTCGGCCAGAAATCGACATACAGTCCGACACTAGCACAGACACAAGTACACAACCTTACTTTTCCTCAAGCCCTGATTACCATTTAAATATCACCCCGATATCAACAACAAGCCACCAACGATACTTATCGATACCAAACGGTACCAAACAGCACTTATTGGTACCAAACGGTAATCTTAAGTAGAAACGAGACGATACTATTACTCGATACGCTATCGATACCAACTACGTATCGAATAAAAAATACTTACATTCCTTCTTCATTTTCTAGCTGTTTTTCAACTGTTGTCTAATGTTGAAAAATGTTCTTCAGAACAGATTTATTGTTGCATACCGAGCACCGATACGACTACCTTTGATTGATACCTACTTTTTCCCTGGGGTCTAAAGTATCAATACCTAAAATACTTGTTATCGCTAGAAAAGTATTAAGTAAGTACTTGATCGTAACAATAGGTCGTGGTGGAGAAAAATTTAATGTGCAGTATACTGTATAAACATGTGTCATAAGAAAATGGAATTAAATTACAACGGTCGGTTAGAACCATAAACAAGAAAATTATAAGCGTAACCGCAGTCGTGTGTGGAGACGTGCAGCAGCTGACTAGTGTGTTGCGGGAACCCGCGCTCGGCCGTCGCGTCGGCCGGCTGACTCCCACGAGAGGAGCGGTTTCAAGGCTCAACAGTACTTGTATTTACTGGTATTGTCTCATCCCTACCTTGGAGTATCAAAAGAAACGAGAAAAGTAAACCATGCATACGATACAATAGTATCTACGTTTCATATTAAAATTCATGAAGAGATTTGGGCGCGAACAACAACAAGCCACGAATTTAACTTCGCTAATCTTTTTCCTGTTTCGGGGTAGGCAGGGCTCTGTTGTTATTCTAAGTTTGATAAAATATCGATCAGGGTATCATGTTTTGCATGAGAAAATAATGTCGTGTCCAATGGATGAAATGAAGTGCTTCAATTTTAAACAGATAAATAAGAAGAAGTTTTCACTTTCGAGGATTTTTTTATGTTTCCCGTTTGCTCCATATTATCTATATGTCGGATCCGGTCGTTAGTATGGACATAAAATTAATTGTAAAGCCCGCCTGTGTGCAGTGGTGACATCACGCGACCTACTATACAGACACAATACAGCGTGCTTCTACAGAGCCTTGATGTCCAGCTCGAGGCGAGGGCGACAGTCAATGTCTGATCGAGGCGGAGTTGAGACGTCTTGGAACTGTACCCGATTCATTGTCCGCGTGTTATTGTGTTAAGTTGTAATCTCAAGTAATTCGTTAGTTTTGCTAGAAACAGTGTATCGCACCCAGTGTGTTTTAATAGCACGAAACCCATCGTCTGCCCACATATGCACGAGCCTAACCGAATAAATCCTGACATATCTGACATAATATACAAACATTCTAAAGAGGTAATGTTTATTAGTTTGGATGTAGTGGGGAATTTTGGAACGATTGATCCGATTCCTCGAAAATTGACTGCCTCGATGTTCAGTGGTCGCTATCGCCTGACTGCTGAACATGAGGCCCAGGATCCGATTCCCGGGTTGGGCAAATTGTTATTGGGTTTTTCCATCAGCAATTTCTCAGTAATAAGCCACGGAGTCTGGATTTGTGCCCGGTTGATGGCAAAAGGGCATTACAAGACTAGAGACGACTATAGACTTAAACATAACTGGCAAAATGTGGGTGTCCTATTAGGTACACCTCTGCCTATCCCTTCGGGGATTACAGGCGTGGTGTTATGTATGTTACGATCCGATTCCAAAAAATCTTTTACTATATCTCGTATCTTTGTGACCCACTTATGTCCTAAATCTTATTTAGGTAGCTGCCCAAAAAACTGGCCTAGCGACAAATGGTCGTGTTACATCAATATCCTAACACGTAGGGCCAATTCCCCCTCAGTTGACTTACTCGCCTCATTTCCTTAAGGAAGGGAGGACATCCGACTATTGTTCAGCTACCCTTCGTAGTACTCTGACGATTTGCTATAAGTCTTATTGATTGGCTTTTTTGTGAAGATTTTATTTTACAAGAGAATGGCCGACGCTATTGTTGAGAGATTTTTTGAAAAGTGACTTTTTCTTTTCGTTTTCCTTGACTTCTAACAAGACCCTTATAGTCCTTTAAGATAGACAATGGACGTCAATGGTTCATTCCTATTAGATAGGCTATAGTTTCCGTATGTATTGTGTACGAGTATATACGAAAGACCGATGTAGCTAATAGGGACAAGCCTACATGCCCCAGGCACAAATCGAGGCTGAAAAAATGTAGGCTGCTTCCATTCCAGTCTTGTTCTTTATTCAATAGGATCTTTACCTTTGGCTTTTAGAGGAGTTGGTGGCTAAATAATAACAGCCGCTTGGATCAATCTTCAGGTTAAGCTACGCTTGGCTAAGTTGGTCTGTGGATGAGTAACCATTTACGAAGCGAGTTTCCTCCGTGCTTCGGAAAGCACGTTAAGCCGTTGGTCCCGGCTGCCATTTGAAGATATTCGACAATCGTAACAGGTAGTCAGTGGCCAGAAAGTCTGACAACCACTCTTAATAAGGGATATATTACCCAGTACTAACTGGGTTGTGGAGGTCAGATAGGCAGATGATGATGAAGTTTGTTTTTCTAGAGTCATTCAGACTATTTTTGTCGTCTTTTATAATGCTTTTTTCAATTCCCACTAGGCTCGCTTGGTGGATGGCGCCCCTCTCCGTCTCACAGCGTCTTGTGTCCCAGCGGTGGGAACGCAATAACGCTCATTATGCTAATATTTTCACAAACTCGCAACAAATCGAATTTATTCAAAAGATAAAAAAAGCGACTCGCAGAAACAAAAAACGATATCAAAACGGCTATTAAAAACAAAATTTTCGAGAAGCAATACATTGAGTTCTTATCCTTATTTGTGCTATAAATGATCGAAAGTTTGGGACCAAGGGACTCGTTAGAGCAATTTGTTTAAACATGTTCCTTACAAGAGTTTGGGAACGGGGCCGAACGGGGCCCAACGGGGCTATTGGGGACATTAAAATTACTTATCTTTCAGCTTAGTCCCTGGGGTTGGGAGTCACAGATCTTTTAATGGCTTGGTTCTCAGATTTGCTTACTAAGTAGGTAATTAGTATTACTGTGTGACACTTATGTAACTTAAGCCTTTTCGCTGCGTATTTTTTTTTTAAGCACGAGATAAGAATGGCCTGTAATGTTTCTTGAAAAACTTCGGGAACGTCTATTTTCAGTATCATTTTGGCAGATTCATACTTAGTGAAAGAATTGTATGAGTTTAGCGTCACGACGCAATTTTTGATGGGTATCCAGAATTTTCACACCAAAAAAAGTCGTTTCCCAGCTATCATTTTTGCGTAAACATAGTTACATAATTGGATGTAAAGAAAGCTCAGTAGACGGCTTCGTGAAGGGTTTAACACCTTGTATACTTAAACAAAAAAAAAAAAAAAACATTAGCCGTGCTCTTAAACTAGATCTCATGTGAATGGCGGCTGCTGCTTCAGGTTATAAAAACCAGTCAAGCATTGCTTTGACTTGGCAGCGGTGAATAGACCGACAGTTGACTGTCTCTTATGTGCGTTTTTAAGTAAGCGGCTTCAGACAACTAGTGTTCTGAAGTATATTTTCGGTAACCGCATCTGACTGCAAAAAGTCTGACAACCAGTCTTACCAAGGAGTATCGTATTACCTAGTACTAACTGGGTTGTGGAGGTCAGATAGACAGTCGCTTTATGTAAAATACTGGTATTCAGCTGCATCCGGTTAGACTGGAAGCCGACCCCAAAAGGCTAGGCAGATGATGATGCATCTGTCTGCACAGGTTTTTTTTTGTGTATAAGGTATTTAAAAAGTAGGGTTATTGAAAAAACACTTACAACCTCTTACATCACATCGGGGTCATCATCATACTCATGCGGGTCATCTTTACATCACATTTAATTTATCTGTGGAGGACGTGGTTGATTTCACATTTGTATCATTTTTGTATCTTATATTTTTTTTGTTATCCTTAATGTGTAATTGTTTGTTTTCCCTATAAATAAAATAAAAATAAAAATACCTTTTGTACGCCCGCACCGATACATGACAAATTCAAGGTTGACTGGTAGAAAATGCCTATGGCTTTAAGTCCGCCTCTGTACTTTCGTGCTTGAAGTGTTAAATAAATAAAAAAATCCTAGTGTGAGGCAACAATCATAAAAAAATACAATAGATCGACAGAAATAAAACCATTGGTGGACAATTTGAAACAGTCTAGAAGCTATTTATAGGTGCCCTTAAAATTGTTGCTAAAATGGAATACCTCTAAAATTCAAGTACCTGAGTGAAAGTTCTATCACAATACCCCCCCCCCCCGCCCCCCCCCACAAAGTATAAAGGTAAGATAAAATCCAGATTATACGCATCTCCTATAACAGGACGCTAAAACGGCCTCTATCATAAATTATCACTAAAATGGGTACACAATGGAACATTGATAAACCCACGCTGCCATACCTTGGAGGGAGGCCAACAAAAGTTTAGGAATATGAGATAGCTGCCAACAAGCTCTTTCTACGAACAATTTTATGATACGCACGGAATAAGTAACTGCATGCAAGTTGGGAATGCATTTAAACAAAAGACTATTGCGATATGTATGTATTTAATAAAAATAAATATCGTTATTTCCCAAAAATACAGATATTATTGTACTTGTATTTTAAACTTCATGGGGTGTACCCATTTTACCCGCTGATGTATCCTACACTGTACTGGGTATGGTGGGGTACAACGAACTCAGAGTGCGCTGGGAATTTACACTTGCGGCGTATGCGCTAAAGCTTTTGCGTGGAGTAGCTCACCGGGTGTGCTGCGTCACCTGAAGCTGTCTTCGAAAAGGCTGCCTTCTGTATGAAAACTTTAGGTACCAAGTGATATTTTTTTAACGATTACGATGGTGAAAAAATCTAGAGACAGGGTAAAATGACTGACAATAATTATGAGCTACTGAAAGTTAAAGTCATAGAAATAAGAAACTCAGAACTCGACATGGTCGAGGAAATCTGAATAAAATCTGCTTCATTGTCTCATACGTAGCTAAAATAACGTTATTATTTATTCGGCCTCTCTCAGTCCCGATGTAAACGACAAAACCATATAACAGAAAAAAAAAACTCCAAAAATACCATCTCATTTTAAATCTGCATTTCGTATTTAGAATACAATTCGCCATTTTTTTTTTCCTCAACAACAAAAACAAAGTCGGCCAACAAAAAAAGGTTGTATTATTTAAAAAAAGACGGCGTATTCTTCAAAAGATTCTCGAACCTTCGTTTGCAGAAACATCGTGAACTAGGGACGTTACGTGAGCATCATCGCAGTGCCTCTTTTGTGTTAGGGGCCTATTCACTGCAAACGTGTGTTTTTACCCAACGTCTAGGTAGGTAGATAAGGTGTGCTTACAGGCAGTCTAAAGGTCGAGACATGTTTAAAGACTGTCAAAATGGAGGGAATAGAAGGTCCTAATACTGATTCTTGAAAGCGTTGACTTAATGTGTAGGCGTTTTGCAAAGCAAGCTTCTGGAATGATTTTAATCTGCATATCGGGGATGTATTTCCAAAATTGGTATGATGAAGTTTATAGTCATTTTGTTCCACAATGAATATTTCCAGGCGAGTCCAATTGGTAATAGGTTCGTCTTAAATTAATTTAATAGTCTATCATCCAAGTTTGTGTAAAATAACCCAGTCACAATTTTTCTTAGTACCTAACTTATCAAAGCATACTTCATTAGGTGTATTCCCGTTGACCCCACCGCCCGTAGCCCCACTGGTGGGGTCAGCGGGAATTGATTAAATGTTCCCATTGGCCCCTCCGTATTTTTGATTTAACTACCAACAGATCCTGAAAGTGACAAACAATGTTACCAAGAAGTATCGTATTACTTCTTTCGTTTTGGTGTGGTTAGTGCCTAACTTGGTGTCAGAGTTTTATGCCAACTATGGGCCTCTGCCTTGGCTTTAAATGCCGGCAGGCATGCCCCCTGGTTTGGGGGTATCTATACTTCAAAGCGCAACTATTTTTAAGCGCAACCAACTAAGTGCAACTTAATCATTCCTCGAAGCGCAACCATTACCATTACCAAATTGCACTTCGAGGAATAATTGGGTTGCGCGTAGTTGGTTGCGCTTAAAAATGGTTGCGCTTTGAGGAATACAATGGTTTGGTTTCCTGACGATGTACTCTTTCACCGAAGCAAGTGCTAATTATACATTCTCGTATAAAATTAGGTTATCAAGTAAAATGAGTGTCATCTCTCTTGCTGATAATGTTTCCTCAATACAATCGTACCTAGGCTCTATAGTATCAGCTGTGTAAGACAATGGCGGTGGTACACTATCTCGTTCTTGACGGTAACATCTCTTTGTGTTGTATTGATGTTGATAGTTATGTTACCGGCAAAGCGTATAAATCAGTCAGGCTATGGAATACCTAGTCATTCAATACAATGCCGAGCTTGTCTAGGCAATGTATAAAATATTTTATCGATCGCCCGCCCGTCCGTTATGTTTTAAAGTAGCTTTTTATTTTATTTTCTTATCTGTAATCAGTTTCAGCGCAGCTGCAATAATGTCAAAATCTAGATTTTAAAAGACTATCTATGTAATATGTGTGTATGTGTATTTGTGTGTGACTGTTTGTGTCTTGTGTCTCTGCGCGCGTGTGTGTGTCTATGTGTCTTGTGTGTGTGTGTGTGTGTGTGTGTGTATGTGTCTTGTGTGTGTGTTTGTGTGTGTGATCTAGCAGTTAGCTTTTATTGAACGTCTTAATTATACATTTATATGAGAACAAAACGCTCGGCCTTCAGCGATAGAAAGTTAATCACATTCTTAAACATGATAGCGAAACCCCACAAAACCGTTATCACAGCAAGTATATCCTAATTGAAAATGATAAATGGTTTATTATTTTAACAGGTAAGCAAGTGATTGGAGCCTCCTTTTAAGAAAGTGGGCACGTGTTAGGAAGCACCGCTCTGCAATACTTAAAAATGAATTATTAACGTGTTTAATAATTTATAAAAGTAGGTAATAAGGAAAAGATTATATGAAGAAAAAATAAAAAGAGAATTTAAACTAAACCAGCAGCACTCACTCAGGCGTGCTAGTGTGTGAGTGACAGTGAGGGTGTGTGAATATGTGGGGGTGTGAATGTGAGGATGTGTGAATGTGAATAAGAAAGATCAGAGTGTATGCCTGGGGACGAGATTGGTGCAAGAATTTATTTATTTTATTTTTATTTATTTATTTATTTGGTTAACCAACAATTGTTTGCACAATACATTCTTATGACAATATTTACTGCTACATTTATAAGTGCAACAATTAATTACAGGTTAACACCACATGCACTATATGTGGTTGTATATATTATAAAGACAAGAATTAGGTGTAACTATATTTTACACATAACATAACATCACGCCTGTAATCCCGAAGAGTAAAGCAGAGGTGTGCCTAATAATACACCCACATTTCGCGAGTTATGTTTAAGTCCCATGTAACAGGGAGCGAGCCTATTGCCATCAACTGGGCGCAAAACTAGACTCCGTGGCTGCTACTCAGAAATTCCTGATGGAAAACCCAATAACTTTGAACGACCCGGGAATCGAACCCAGGACCTCATGCTCACCAGTCGTGCTTGCGAGCGACCACTACACCAACGAGGCAATCAATTATTATTAAATAATCCACATTCGCATAATAGCTGCCAAACGATCAGATCGCGTTAGGAACACCACCCTTCGCTCCATAACTCAAGTAGCTGATGTTGGAGTTAAAACAGCCAAGCTAAAGTGGAAGTGGGCTGGCCATGTCACTCGGATACACCTGGAGAAGTGGGCAAGGATCATCACTCACTGGATGCCTGAGGGTGGGCAGCGCCGACGAGGTCGACCGCGGCGAAGGTGGTGTGACGATCTGACCACGTTCGCGGGGCAAACGTGGCCAGAAATTGCACAGAACAGAGAGCTTTGGGGGGAGAAAGGGGAAGGCCTTTTCCCAGCAGTGGGACACAAGGCAGGCTACCAAAAAAAAAAAAAAACTCCACATTATTCCTGCTGAAGTAACTAGCATTACTAGAGCAACGAATCTCCAACCCAGCATCGTCGTTATTGGATCCATCTCTAATCTATCAATTACTTTGTTAATTGACGTCTGCCAGACGTAAACTCCTGAATACAAACATATCGAGTTCCGATCGATAGTATTCACTTATTTATGTACATCCTTGTTATCAGTAACAGGGTTGTAAACTTGAGGAGGCGTAACTTAGGATGGGTATGTATAATTGATAAGGTTATTCTCATGTATTTCTTATAGGGGTACGCAGAATTGTGTATGACTAGTACAGAGTTCATTTGTTAGAAACACGGTTGGTGCAGTTGGCGCAGTGGCTGAGCGATTGACTGCTGCTCTTTCTGTCGCGGGTTCGATTCCCGCAAGGAACAAATATCTGTATGGCCTACAGGTAGTTGGTCCGGGTCTGGCTGTTTAAGTATGTGATTTTAAATGTGGTGTGTGGGCACTAAGCAAAAAAAAAAAACTAATCTAATCTAATCTGCTATCTGTCTATCTATCTAAATATAGATATCTATCTAATCTAATCTTTTTATTCTCTATCTGTTAATCTTAGTGTTAATTAAAATTATTTTCAGATATACACCTACCACTGTTTGTCTCTGCATCACCCAAAGGTTGACTGGTGAATGCTTATGGCATTTAGTCCGCCCGTGTACTTTTGTTCTTGCAGTGTTAAATTTATTTATTTATTTAACACCAACCATAGCAAATAAATAAAGCATGCAAGATGTTAAGTACAATGCAGAAATTATCACAGTCACCTTTACCGCGTACAAAATATGTATTATAATAAAAATCCCAGCACTATAAACTGTGTATTAAAATATGTATAATATTGGATCAATTATTTAATTATTTGTAACTATTAATTATTAAACATTAAAAAAAAACAGAAGTACACAAAATATTTGACTATAGGATCATCATCTGATTAACCTTTTCCTAACTATATTGAGGTAGGCATCCAGTCTTACCGGATGCAGCTACCAGTATTTTACATGGTGCGACTGCCTATCTGACCTCCACTATCCAGTTTGTACTCGGTAATATAATATGATAACCCTTGGTAAGACCGGTTGTCTGAGTTTCGGGCCACTGACTACCTGTAACGACTGCCAAATATCTACAAATGACAGCCGGGAAACTCGGTATGTAATGGGTCACCCATCCACGGACCAACCTAGACAAGCGCGGCTTAACCTAAAGAGCGACCCTGTTGTTATTTAGCCACGAGCTCCTTCATATGGCAATAGGATAATCATCCCCTCCTCTCTGTCAGAGAGAGTAGACCATAAATCACCACGCGAGAGCAGTGCTGGTGGGTATCATGCCGATTTCCTCACCTCACATCACCATTTTGAAAGATAAAATAAATTGCTTGCCTGGGGTTCGAACCGACGCCCTCTAAATCGTGAGTAGGAGCCGATACCACTGGGCTACCACGACCCTCCAATTACAAAAACAGTTATAAAGACAAAGGTATTGACAGTCTCATCCTTTTGAAATCAATACAAAATATCTTGAAATTCGCCATGAACGAAAGGAGAAACTCCTTAATAATTTATCGGAATACGGAATTTTACATAATCCCAGAGCTTTCCTGTTCAAAACGTGGAACAACTCCGAAACGAGCACAAAAAGCTTCCATTCTGAGAACACTAAATTACGTTTTCCAATAATATATTCTGATAAACGTCTTAGCGACGCTGAGTGATACTTCAGACGGTCCATTTATCAATAAAAAGTGCTGGGATTTAGTAAACTTAAAAAGGAAGGCCCTTTAACATGATAAGAGCTGACTGGTCTATAATGGCCTTTTTGTCGGTGACCGCTACGATTAAATCGCGCAACTTTTCAGCGCAAATTGCGTTTGGTTCTGTTGTATGGGTGGATTTTTCCGGCTGAATGTGTATTGGTCGGTTTTCTGCACGTGGATCTTTACATTACTAGATTAAAACCCACAAAATATTGTTGTAAGCTAACGGTTTTTACGTTCTCAAGGCCAGATATGTATCTAGTTTTTAAGCGTGATTTATATTTATCATTTAAAAACATCATTCATTTTTTTTTTTCAATTTCAACTTGTACTTACAAAAAAACATTTATTTGCTCAGTGTAGGCATCTTCTTTTATTAAATAGTTTTCATTGAAATGCAGTCAAACTGACCTCTGTACGGCCATCGACGATGCTGTTCAAGTGGCAAAGTATTGGAAAAATTCCATCACGCCTGTAATCCCTGAAGGGTTAGATAGATAGCCATCAAACAGGCACAAATCTAGACTCTATGGCTGCTACCGAGAAACAAATAGAAATCCCAATAACACTATTGCCCGAGCTAGGAATCGAACCGAAGATCCCATGCTCAGCAATCGCGCTTGCGTGCATAAATAATAAAGGACGAAGAAATAAAATGATTTTTTAATTACTTCCTGTTAACTATTTGCAACAACAACTTTTAAATGCGTTTTTCTCCTACAGTTCTGATTAAATTTTCATGTTGTTACGAACATAGTATTTAGGAAGTCATATTTTTATGAAAAAGATCCTATATTCAATTTACAATCGTAATTTCTCGCGACAATTGCTTTTAAATTTAGGAAAGTGTATAAATATTGGTGCTCGTGACTGTACCTATATTTTACAATAAATAAATTAATATGAACTAAATGCGAACAAATTAAACAAAACACAATCGACCTAATTTAACCTAACCTCATTTGATTTCCACATACGACAAGCTATTCCCAGCTAATTACCAGCATTCATGAAGCCAATAGGTGTAACCCTTTGTTCGTAAATCTCCGAGGTTACATCGCAAACAAGATCGGTGCAGAAGACCCGTTCCATATAACAAACGAAAACACGAAACGAGGAGGTCCTTTGGTTCATTTGGGGGTCACTTGATGACTTCCCACCCGAAAAAAAAAAAAAAGAAAAAAAAAGAGGTACGGGGAACTCATGTTACAATTACACTTATCGTTGACCCCAATGCGATTGCCTCCCGAATTTGGATCAACGACCAAGTGTAAAAGAAAGGGGGGTAATCTAGTTCGGATTCATAGTTCGACTTCATACAAACTAGACGTACTGTAATAAATGCATCAGGGGCCCGAATTTCAGTCAAGTATTTCGAGCACCGAGAATACTTTTTCGCGATTATTATACATAGACATCAGTCGCGAAGGTTCCATACAACTCGATTCCTACCGGATTCCCTTTGAAAAATGGCACTGTCAGTATACAATAGACAAATAATATAATCACACCTACCAGCTTACCTCTTACAAAAATTGATATTATGAGTTTTTGTGTAACATCAGGCCTGTAATCCTCGAAGGGTTAGGCAGAGGTGTACCTAATAGTACACCCACATTTCACCACTGATGTTTTAAGTCCCATGTCCCTTAGGGGGCGAGCCTATTGCCATCAACCAGGCACAAATCCAGACTCCGTGGCTGCTACTGAGAAATCCCAGATGGAACAACCCAATAACACTTTGCCTGATTTGGGAATCGAACCCAAGACCTCACGCTCAGCAGTCTCGATTGCGATCACTAGATCAACGAGGCAGTCTCTGTGTGAGTTTGTATGTGTGTGTGCTTTTCGCTCATTGTAAGACGCCGACGCCGACCTTCTGTTCCCATTCATCTTGTGGTTCTATATCTCCGTGTCAATAAAGCGCTCAATTCTCCATTATTTGACAAGACACCGCACTTGTTTGGCGTATATGTATATCTTCAAACATGACTGTTTGACGAGAAACCCCCTTTTACATTGTAAAATAGAAGGTGTGTGAAATGTGTTTCGTGTTTGAGTTTCTGAGTAATTTCGGGCGTTTTATTCCGTGCTGAATTCTGGCTGCGTAAGTCGGAAATGATACATACTTTTGAGATGTTGCAGAATACCACAGAAGTATTTTTTTTTCTCGTTAAATAGTAATGTTTTGACAAAACGGTAGGTGTATTGTTTGTAGGTCGCGAATTCCTTTTCATAATCCAAGATGTAAGGAATATCGGCGTGCAAAGAATAACGGCAGACAGCCACGCAATCTGGGAACCCCACTTAGAACTCACACACATTCGTATAAATAGTCTCAAAAGTTAGATATCGGGCAAATTGAGATAAATGGCAAACACAGAATATCTTTTTATTAATATTGCTTCACATACTTTCATTGATGAACGCTTCTGAAATCAGGAAGACCCCATTATGTCGATCTTCTTTTTTTATTTATTGTTTTTTTTTCTTTTTTATTTCTTTATGAATTCCGTATATGATTTTAGACACACCAGCGTCAAAAATTTCATAGATAGGGAAAAATCACATTGCACATTTTGTAGCAATGGATTAGAAATTCCCTTCAAAATGCTTCCGATACTTGCGATAAAAAAAAACGCAATTGGAGTGGGATACTCGTAAATGTTTGAAAAAAAATTCAACCATTTCCAACTGATTTTTCTCAGAATCGAAACTCAAATCTCCCATTCGAAGACAGTCCTCAAAATCCATCACAAGACGTTTCAGCAGAAATAATTAAGAAGAATCGTCGAGTTCTGAACGCGCCTCTCCACTGGAGGGGTTTAAACTCGAGAACGGAAACAAGAGATATGAAAGTAGAAATAAAAATGCGACCGGCTTTTGTTTCGACGAAGGCTTTTATTGATTTATTGACAGTCGGGAAATGCTTCGAAACGATGGTGGCAATCGGCTTTTCTTAGTATTGTTACGAGCTAGTAAAGAGTTTTTAAAGAAAGCGATTACATAAGTATGTAATAAACATTGAAGAGAGCACAAGACGGCGTAGACAAGGTAACAATCGATCAACGAAAATAAGTTTGTTTGTTACCTTTTAACGCCTAAACCACTGAACCGATCATCCTAAAATTTTGCATATTCGTTGTCAGGTGCACAGAAACGGACATTCACCTTCCATTCCGAAAAACTGTACTGTTCCCGAGGAAAACAACGATAACGTTCTTATGATAATAGATGGCGCCACGTGTTTTTCAAATCATGATTGAACAAAGTACAACCTGAATTCATTGTCAAATTCTAAATTAAAGCGAGCGAAGCCGCGGATAAAAGCTAGTTTATTATATGTTTAACTCACGGATAGCTCTGATAGCGCGATGCAGGATTTTTAGTTCTCAATTTGTGTCATAGATGTCGCTAGCGTTCTTTTTGTCTACTTGAATATTTTTGCTACACTTGCTATGACGGTCGTACATAATATTTAAAGAAAGCGATTACATAACTGTATAATAGACAAAGTAACAATCTATTGACTATAGCGATGATATAAAAGCCAAAAACGGAATAATGGATTGGCCACCGAAAAGGTGTTCAAAGTCGTTCTAGAAATGCAAAACGTTTTATGCTATTACCACAAGCCTTATGGAACTAAGACAATGCTCACTAAAGACGTATTAAACCGTCATTGTTTGGTTTTATCTCGTGTTTTGTGTCGGCGCGAGTCTTACAAGAATATTATGCTCCTGTTCTCAGGGTATAAAGTCAGCTTGTAAGAGTTGCGGCTGACTGCAAAGGGTGCAACCGACGAACGCTTAGTACTGTCACTCTTGGTTCGACCACCAAAGAATATTGATTCATAAAGGTACACAATGTAAAGCTACTTTTCTATGTAGATTCACTAAATGTCTCATTACAATAGCGGGTGTAAAAATCTCTTAACGAAGCCGAATAGCACTTATTCTCCCCGCCATTGTGATATTTTTTTTCTAGACCATACCTGGGAACCTTCTAGTTACGGAGATATTGGGGGTTAAAGTTCCAACTTTTTCACATTTTTTTTTAATCCTAATTTTTAATGTTATAAATTTACTTTAAATACCTCCACCACACTATTCAATGCATCCATCAGCACAGCGTTTTGAGTTAACCCTACCGTAAAACGTGATTTTTCACCCCATTGATAAAAGTAGTTTCCCAACAATATTTTATGCGTTGAAATACTTAGTTTAATGTACAGAATACTTGGTTGTTTGCTTCGTGAAGGGTCCGCTTACACCTTGTGTGACATGCCCAGGACATGTCGCTTTTCTTACGATGAGTTCCTACACAGTTTTGACAGCATTAACGCATGAATAATTTTAATATTTCATACAACATTATTTTTAGTATATGCGAAACCTGAATATAATTTGTTCAGAATAAGTAACTGAATCGATTCAAAAATATTTAAAAAAGGCTACAAGTTGGACACCGAGCGATATTAAGTACCTATCGGAATCATTTAGGTACCTACTGCCATATTATTATTATCAATGAGCTCAAGACTGCTGGAGGCGCGCGCGCCGTGTGGTGCCCACGTTTTTGTACGGACAATCAGGTAACATAACAAGCTTATAACTTTGTGATTTTTCATGACACAGTTTTGAAATTTTGTACATAGATTCTTTACATAAAATAACTAAACACGTGTTTCAGGTTTCGCATATACTATCACTAATGTTGTATTAAAAATACATAAAGACTAAAGTTATACCCTAAAAGGGGGCAATTAAAACAGCCTTGTCTACCTAGCGCTAAACGATTGTGTAAATTAAGAACTTCGCTCTAGAGCCGATCCCGAAATAAGGTCAGCTGATATTTTCCCTTTTGCTTTCCGTTCCACCGATATCGACTTTGATTTTAACTTTCTTCTTTTGTTAATTTATTCGATTTCCCCCACGGAGGTGTTTTTACAGAGGTTTCCACTTAGAGATTAAGTTTTTTTTGGCACTGATTTTAACCTCCAAGGATTTATGAACTAATCAATTAAACGGTCATAGTCTTCTAGAAGTCGATAGCCGCTCGGATCGATCTTTAGGTTAAGCCGTGCTAGCCTAGGTTGGTCTGTGGATTGGTGACCGCCCATTACATACCGAGTATCCTCCGTGCCTCGGAAAGCACGTTAAGCCGTTGTTCCCGGCTGTCATTTATAGATCTTTGACAGTCGTTAGGTAGTCAGTGCCCCAAAAAGTCTGACAACCAGTCTTACCAAGGGGTGTCGTATTACCCAGTACTAACTGGGTTGTGGAGGTCAGATAAGTATTTGCTTCATGTAAAATACGAATATTCAACTGCATCTGGTTAGACTGGAAGCCGACCTCAACATAGTTGGGAAAAGGCTAGGCAGATGATAGTGGATCTGCAAGGAAAACTACTTAGTCGTAGCATAAATAAAAGTATTCGTACTCTGAACATGGTCTATCTATGTCCAGATTATCAAGATTTATTCAGCCGTTTATTCGTATTTCAGTAAAAACGTTCAAAAAGCCTTCACAAGTTTCAGCTTTACATATTAGCGGGGTATAATCCGAATACGACACGACCTACGGTAGTAGGTCACATCGAAAAGCGCGATTCAACTTCAATAGAAGCCCAAAACTAATTCACAATCTAAACTAAATAATCGATACCACCTGACCTTACATCTGCCTAACCTTTTCCCAACTATGGTAGGGTCGGCTTCCAGTCTAACCGGATGCAGCTGAATACCAGTATTTTACATGGAGCGACTGCCTATCTGACCTCCACAACCCAGTTAGTATTAGGTAATATGATACCCCTTGGTAAGACTGGTTGTCAGACTTTTTGGGCCACTGACTACCTGTAACGACTGTCAAAGATCTACAGATGACAGCCGGGACCAACGGCTTAGCGTGCTTTCCGAGACACGGAGGAAACTCGGTATGTAATGGGTGGTCATCGACCCGAGCGGCTGTTATTATTTAGCCACGAGCTCCTCACCTCCTGACCTTACAAGAACAAATAAACCGACTAAACCAAATACGATTCCCAATCATAATGCCATAATGTATCCATTTTTAGACCGCATTCCTAATACCGACGGGAAGGCGGTGTAATAATTAAACAGGCAGCGGGACTAGTTCCATAAATAAGTAATGGCCATAGGCTTTTGTTTCGCTTCGCCACTGGAGGATTTGTTGGTGTCTGTTGCCATTAATGATTCAAATATCTGAGATGGTTTGAATTAAATGGTGGGATAAGACATTGGATAAGATGGAAGGTTTGTTTTGTGTTCGGGAATGCGTGCTAACGCAAGTACCTATGTGTTAATAATGGGTGTAAAAAGACCCTTAACGAAGCTGAAAAGTACTTGTTCTCGTCGTCATTGCGATATATTGTTTGTTCTAGACCATACCTGGGAACCTTCTAGTTACGGAGATATTGGGGGTTAAAGTTCCAACTTTTTCACATGTTTTTTTTTAATACAGTTTTTTTTAAACACCTCCACGACCCCCGTACTATTCAATCCACCCATCAGCACAATGTTTTGAGTGCGTTACATTGAGTCCTGCCGTAAAAAGTGATTTTCCACCCCTAAAAAAATTTTGTTTCCGAGCAATATTTTTTGCGTAAAGTTACTTAGTTTTATGTACATAATTCTTCGTTGACGGCTTCGTGAACGGTCCGTTTACACCGTTTATCCCAAAACCTTTTAAAGTTTTTTTTTCAATAGCCTTGTATGTCCCACTGCTAGGCAAAGGCCTCCCCCATATCCTTCCAGGTACTCTTCTCCTGCGCCAACTCGAACCAGCAATAAAAAAAAAAATACAGCCGAATTGAGGGTAAGAATTTTGAACCGACTTCTAAAAAGGCTGAGGTCCTCTCTTTAGAAGTCGGTTAAAAATTCTTATTTAATTCCTTTTATGACATTGGTACTGGTTTGTCAATGGACCCCCCCCCCCCCCATTACATGTGTTTTGACCGGTGATATGTTGGTGAGTGTTGGGTATCTCTGCCTAACCCTTGAAGGATTAACAGTCGCGATGATACATTCTGGTTTGATGTATGGATTAAAATTTAAAAAGTATGTACGGGTCTGTTTTTGAAGCATTCATTTATATTTGTTTCAGTTTATCAAATCATTAATTATAATTGCTTTCTTTCATTTGCGTTTTTTACAGAGATTTCATGTTACTTCTTAGTTTAAGTTTGTTTATTTATTGCTCCTTAAAAATATAACACATCGGACAGTATATAAATGCAGTTAGGATTACTCAAAAAAGAAAAGTATTCTGATTTAAAAGAGTGTCCATGGAGTTTCTTGCCCGTTCTTTTCCATAGAGATCTACGTTAGGGAATGGGCAACTACAGTACTTTCACAGTTATTATGCCTTGTGACTGGGACTGTAGCTATTGTTGTCTTTGCTTCGACAATTCAAAAGTGCCTGTAACTGGCCTATTTGAAATAAATGCTTTGATTTTGATTTTTTGATTTCATAAAGAATAATATGAGCAACTGCGCCTGAGCTAGGCTGAGCCTGTATTTCAGTTCTCTTCCCAGATTTATGAGCGGTATTAACAGTGGTTGGACATTTCAGTTTATCGTTTTTTTATATCCAGAAATAATAAATCAAATCAAATTAGCTTATAAAAATGAATTTTCAAAAAGTTGGCTTGATGTGTTTTGTGTTGGTTGTAAGTAGTAGTAGTAAGTAGCTTAGCTATTAGTTGTTTTATTCTTTTTCAATAAATGCTACTGCAGCGATAAAAATATTGTAATCCTAAAAAAGTATTCTGAAATACAGCAATAAGGCGTACCAAACGAATACCAAAATCCTGCTTACAAACAGAATTCCGATTCGGATGCTAGATAAATGTTTGGGAATCGAAGGCGTATATCCGAGCCTCCCTTTGAGCGCATAAAATGTAAACGCAGAAGGTCTAATTCGTTGCCTAGTTGCTTACGTGGCCGTGCAGCGAACTAACGTCGATCAATTTCACAGTAGTTCCCCGGAGCCTGGTGACTGCCTCGTTGGTCTAGTGGTCGCAATCGCGACTACTTAGTATGAAATCCTAGGTTCGATTCCCGGGCCGAGCATTTCCATTTTCCGAGAATTTCTCAGTAGCAGCCACGGAGACCAATCTAGAGATTTGTACTCGGCTGATGGCGACAGGCTCGCCCTCTATTACATGGGACTTAAACATAACTGGCAAAATGAGGGTGTATTATTAGGTACACCTCTGGCTTACCCTTTGGGGATTATATAACCGCCTCGCTCGCCTATAGCTTAGAACTACTAACCAATAACGCTATAATAATTGCCTTTATTGCGTATGCATAGAAGGCAATTATTATTGCAAGCCCCATGATCCGTGATCATGGTACTTACAACAGCGCCGAAATATCGGGAACTCAAACAAATCAGTAAACATGGTAAATATCCCGTTTATAGTGTTAATGATAATTAGTGACCATGATAGTTTAAAATCTTATACTTGTCCTTCTGTTTCCTCTTGTCTAGTGTTCTTAGCGAGTTGTTTGGAGAACAACACTGTCAAGTTTTCCTCGGAATAGTTTAGTTACAAGTGTTGGGAATTCCTTTGCCGCTCCGAACCCGTAATTTAGTAATGTCCGTTTGAAAGGAGCGTGTTTAGTGATAATACAATATTGGCTGGAAGATGGGCTCGCTTCCTATTACAAATAAAATGAAATGTGAGTGTACAGTCACGAGCACCAATATGTAAACATTTAACAACTTTTAAAAGCTTTTTTCTGCTACTGTTCTTTATTATTAATACTCGAAACGGGATATTTACCATGTTTACTGTTTTTTATGAGTTCCCGATATTACGGCGCTGTTGCAAGCACCATGCCATGTTGGTATCCCGTTTTGAGCATTATTAATAAAGTTAGTGACCATGATAGTTTAAAATCTAATATTGCTACTGTTCTGATTAAAATTTCATGTTTTTACGAACATAATATTTTGCAACTTATATGTTTTTATGAAAGAGATCCTATTTCCAAGTTCCAATCGTAATTTCTCGCGAAAATTGCTTCTTTTAGGAACGCCCTGTCTTCTGGGCACGTTCACGGATCACAGCGATGCGGTATTTTGACGCCTATTAAGTGTCCTTGTCATCGTCGTGTACACAATACGTAGGTTTATTAATTTGAATTTTTAATTAATATTTTAGATCTCTTTGTAGTTTGTATTCATATAATGTAATACATAGGTAGTAACTATTTTAAGTAAAGTAGATGTAGTGACAAAAATTTAAAAGAGTATTCTTAGATGTCCACAGATGGAGCGAGCGAGTCCTGCACTGGTATCCACGAGACGGAAACAGACGCCGCGGCAGACCATTGCAACGATGCCGATGGCGAGACGACATCGTCACACTGGCAGGTATAGAGTGGAACGGCCCCCTTAATAGGTTAAGATTTTAAAAATACACACAAAAAGAAGAAAAAAAAAAAGGAATAAAGGATATATTTATTTTTTATTTTTATTTATACTTAGATGTTTTGGTCATATGGAGAGGATGAGTGAACGACTAACAAAATGTATTTACAAAGCAGATGTGAGTGACAACGCCATGATGGGACGCCCTAGAAGGACGTGCATACACTGACCTTAATTTTAATTTTTTTATTTTGTTTTCTTGTGCAACCCAAAATTTACTACACTGACTCACCACTCTCATCACTTTCTTCGCTCACCTAGCTTAATCTTATTTTAAGTCTGTATTTGTTATTGTTACTAGTGTCACTCTCTAACACACTTAAATACTTATTACTCACATTTTTTTATTAATTTCTTCATTATCAAAACTCGTAAATACACATTTCATTACTTACTCGCTATCTATTTATTTGTATTATATATTTATTTATATAGGTATATTATTTTTGAAACTGTTGTTCCGTCACTTACCCCCCAAAGGTTCATTGGAAGACCAGCGTCAGACAGCATAGGTCTGGCATGAATGCTGAAATGGACCTTTTTGGCGCAGCCGTGAGGCACACAGCACATGTACCTATTTTCTCATTTTTTTTTTTTTTTTCTAAAAGCTGTGATTTTTTATTTTGTATTTTTTTTTTTTTTTTAATTATGTGTGCTTGATGTACTGACGTCAAATAAACTTTATTCTTTCTTTCTCTTTCTTTCTTATTGGCGAGGTTCTTCAGAAAGGTCAGGTGCTTAGTACTCGCAGTCGGCGTGCGTGTATGACCAGATGTATGAACGCGGACGAGGCAAAAGGAGTATGTAATGATCGTAGTATGTGGGGTTCTGTGGGTTCTGCCTACCCCCATATGGAAAAGGCGCGAGTTCATGTATGTATGTAACTATTTTAGTTCACACTAGCGGTGCCCTGCGGTTTCACCCGCCGTTTCTGACTTTTTTTTTTGCTCGGCTCCTATTGATCATAGCGTGATGTTATATAGCCTGTAGCCTTCCTGGATAATTGGACTATCCAACACTAAAACATTTTTTCAATTCGAACCAGTAGTTTCTGAGATTAGCGCGTTCAACCAAACAAACAAACTTTATAATATTATATGTAGTATAGATTTCTGCATGAGCACTAAGAAACGTCAAGAATGCTACGTCAATGATGCTTGATGTAGTCTGATGAGAATGCTTATTCAATGAGTTATTAGTACTGATCGTATCAGTCCATGAAAAGAAGATTTATATACAACTAGCTGATCCCCGCGGGTCACCCGCTGCTCAGCCCCTAAGGGTCATAGCGTGATGTTATATAGCCTATAGCCTTCCTCGATAAATGGACTATCCAACACAAAAAGATTTTTTCAATTCGAACTAGCAGTTCCTGAGATTAACGCGTTCAACCAAACAAACTCTTCAGCTTTATAATATTATATAGTATAGATAGGTATCAACGTTTGAGAGCGACATACCAGAGCCGGTTCACAGTACAAGCCTTAGCTCTATTCATGGAAATTTTGCGATTCCGCCGCATTATTGGAATAGTTTGACGGCTGTACATAATATACAGTATGTAGATGACTTGACGCTGGTAGCGTGGACCTAATACATAGATATACTGAATAATCTGGGAAGGATTATTACTGTAGCATGTGTTGTAAGATGAACAATATTATCTTAGAACGTACTGTTGCATAATTATAAAGATATAAGCACACTTAGGCTATACTTTCTTCCATCGGGAGTCTAGACGTACTGCAGGTTATCACCCATACCTTGTCGATGTTCCACACATTCGCACGAAGCGCTTTGCTACATCATTTATTATGCGCACAGCCAAGGAGTGGAATTCCCTGCCTGCGTCGGTGTTCTCAAGTTCATATGACCCCAATCTATTTAAGTCGCGAGTTAATAGGCTTCTGTTGGGTTAGCTCGTCGGCCTCATCTCTGTCCTCAGGACCAGATTGAGGTCAAGAGTAGGCCCACTTAATATGAAAAAGAATAAAAATCAAGTTACAATGTGCTTTATGATTTTTTTTAATATGGCACATGTTCCCACTATATGGGACTTCATCATGGTTTTGTCTCTTGTTTGGGTAACCTTTTTCTTACGCTAGTGTCTTTCATTTCACAAAAAGTAGGAAAGACCTAATATTCACTCTCTGCCGAATGCATTAGACACTTAAAAACATTAAAATTTTCAAAAATAATGTGAAAGAGCGTTACCTTTCCTCTCAAGTGACAATTTTAAATATTATTTGTGTACATTTTTGATAATATATTTTAGTGTCGACAATACAACAACAAATTAAATTGTGTATACCTCGAGACTTTCCCAGTCTGCATAAAAAAAATCTATCGAATATATCCAGTGGTTTAGTTACAGGACATTATTTTTCATTTTCAGCATTTTCTACATGATGTAGATTAATACGTTAGCACCGACAGGTTAACGACTCCCACATCGGTATAAACACTAAACAGATGTTGCAAGCTAGCTATTTAAAAAACCATTGCTAAATTCGTTCCTTAAATTTTATTCCCAGATGAGAATTAGTGCAAATTACACCTAAGGTTAGTGAACTAATATGTATACATGGTGTTCTATTTCGTATGTTATTAAGTTCGATTGATTTTTTTATTTTTTTTATGTCAATGTTGGGATTTATTTGATAGTTTAAAAATATTTCAATGGGCTAGTATTATCAGTGTTTTCGCTTATTGTCGTATTGTCGTCGCCTACATGTATGGGTACTTACATATTAACACATAGGAGCTACTTATATTTAATATTTTAGGTTGAGACATTCATATAAACATGTTTTTGTTTACCTGTTTTCACACACTACTGTCTGCATTTCTTTCTTATTTTTTCGCAGACGTGCTGGTGGAAATTTCTTTTAAAATAAGCCGTGCCTTTGTACTCTAAGTTATCTTACGTTATTTCCTTATGTTCTCTCTTATGTGTACATGAAATATAAATTAAATAAATAAAGGCACAAGAGGGCTATACGCACAGACATTTTACTAGCGATAACGATAATGAAATAGTCTAAATGGATTGGATTTACATAAATGACAGTGACTGTGTAAAATCCGGAACGCTTCTACGATAGCAAAAACGTATGAGCGTGGACGAAGCAAAACGAGGATGTAAGCATCGTAGCAGGTGGCTTTCTGCAGTTTCTGCCCGACCAGATATGAAAAATGCAAAAATGAATGAATGTCCATCATCATCAGCCTAGCCTTTTCTCAACTGCTGACAGGATCGATTTATTTTCCTGCTCTCTGAATGAATTCACAAAAACATTATTGTATGTATTATGTTATTTAACATAGTTAATAAGATGGTTGAATTTGGGACCGCGCTAACCCATTGGGAATTTCCTGTAATGTTGGTGGTGTTTGTGATAAATAAATAAATAACTATGTTGGGTCGGCTTCCAGTCTAACCGGATGCAACTGAATACCAGTATTTTACATGGAGCGACTGTCTATCTGATCTCCACAATCCAGTTAATACTGGGTAATAAGATACCTACGGCATTAAGTCCGCCATTGTGCAGTTATTGTGCATAAAGTTTTAATAAATAACTAAATAAATACCCCTTGGTAAGACTCGTTGTCAGACATTCGGGCCACTGACTATCTGTAACAACTGACAAAGATCTATATATGACAGCCAGGACCATCGATTTAATGCTTTCCAAGGCACGGACGAAACTCGGTATGCAATGGGTGGTCACACATCCACGAACCAATCTAGGCTAGCGCGGCTTAATCTGAAGATCGACCCGAGCGGCTTTTATTATTTAGCCACGCGCTCCTTATGTACGAATGAATGTATGATAGCAAAAAATCCGTCAACAAAAACAACAGCACATCTACCATAACAATTTTGATACAAAAATACTCCATACAAATGACACACTCCAGTTCCCCTATCACCCATTTATTTCATCCACCTCGGTAGCACTGACAATGTTCATCCAACATGATGTCGATGATTTATTTGACGGAACGGAAGACTAAAAGCATTTCGTGTTACAGGTTAGTTATTATTTACTACTAGCTTTTGCCCGCGGCTTCGCTCGCGTTAATTTAGAATTTGACAATCATTTCGGGTTGTACTCCGCTTGTAATAATATATAATCTGATCATGAATCATCATTCAAAAGTCAAATGGGGCATCTATTATCATAAGAACGTTATTCTTATTTTCCTCGGGAACAGTACATTTTTTCGGGATGAAAGGTACCCTATGTCCGTTTCTGTACACCTGACAAAGTACATGCAAATTTTCTGGATGATCGGTTCAGTGGTTTAGGCGTGAAAAGGCAACAAACAAACTTACTTTCGCATTTATAATATTAGTAAGTATAAGTATACGGAAGTATGGATATGGATTGTGGTCGAGATTTGTGTTTATTGATTGATTATAAACATACTATAACATCACGCCTGTAATCCCCGAAGGATTAGGCAGAGGTGTACCTAATAGTACACCCACATTTTGCTAGTTATATCTAAGTGGCATGTAATTGGGGGCGAGTCTATTGCCATCAACCGGGCGCAGGTCTCCGACGCAAGTCTTAGGCTCCGTGGCTGCTACTGAGAAAACCGTGACGGAAAAACCCAATACCACTTTGCCCGACCAGGGAATCGAACCTAGGACCTCATGCTCAGTAGTCGCGCTTGCGACCACTAGACCAACGAGGCAGTCATTGTCATTGATTGAATATTTTTGTGGTTATTATAAGGTATTCTTAGAGACCAGAAGCGGAAGGTATTAAAAAAAACAAATCGCACAATAACCTAGAAATTTATATATTTCTTACAAACGATTTATAATTAACAATTAGCACACAGGTAAATAACAAGTACATAAGAATTATATAAAATGATCCTGATTAACACTATAACACCTCTAAAACACGTCCGTCGTATTCGAAGGTCAGCAGCAGAAAAGGGACGCTGTCAGCGCGCCACGTCTTTTTATACGCTTTCACTCGGGTAGATTGGAAGGGGGAACATCTAAGAGTATTATAAAGTTAATGGTTTGAACTGTAAACGTAATTATGTCATTGTAGTTGCGATCGCAATTTTCAGTAATTTGTGGATTTGATGGCTATTTAATTTTGTGGTCTATAATAATAATTTTTCGATCTAGTGGTCGTAAGATCTTCTGCTGAGCATGAGGTCCTGGATTCTATTTTTTTTTACAACGTTGCCCCACACTAGGAATTTCTCCTGTATCGTGCGTGCGTTTACAGACATTTAAGCTCACATACACAAACAGCCAGACCCGGAACAACTACCTGTAGGCCATACAAATATTTGTTCCGTGCGGGAATCGAACCCGCGACACGAGGCGCAGCAGTCAATCGCTCAGCCACTGCGCTAAGCGTGCCGTCAATGTATTCCCAGATCTATTGGTATATTTCCTTGAGAAATTTCTCAGTAGTAGCCCGGAGTCGGTTGATGGTAATAGGGTCGACCCCTATTAAATGGGGCAGAGCATGAAACAGAACTACGTAAAATATCTGTACGATATGCATCTCTGGCCGACCTCACTTCAAGTAAATAAAGAAACGAAGAATACAATTAATAACAATTCTTCTAATTACAAACGCTCATTTGTAATAATGAATGAAGAATAAACAAATGAGAACTACTTATGTACATCTAAAAACGCTTAGTACTTCGTAGCCTACATAATAAGTATGTTTGTTTGTGGACCAATAGAAAAGTAGTACGTAACTAGGGTTACCATACGTCGTGATTTGTCGGGACATGTCTGGGTTTTTATCCCCGTCTAGACCAGCCTTGTCAGCTGTCAAGACTTCTCTGTCAAAGATTCGATCAAGCCGGAAAAATTGCGCCTCGGGACAGCGGACTGTCAAAGTCACCGTACTTTGACAGATACTTCAGTTCATTTTCCGCAGACAATCCGCAGCCCGGTCCGCTTGTTGGAATGTGGCACGTTGTGAACCAGCTGCAAATACCGGACAGTGAAAAATACTTCAGTACATTATCTGGCAATGTTTGGTGTCCGCAGTACATTAAAAAGGGTGCTTTTTTTTTCAAAATAAAATAGTGACCTTTACGATTTCTGAACAAAGGAACAGGCAGCCTTTTTTTTAATGTCCGGATTTTCATCGGGACTGTTGAAATTTTGGCATGGCCACCCTACACGTAACGTACTCATAGGTACAAAGCGTTGGCACGTTGCCAGCTCGCCACTACCTGGGTTATAACAGCTCGTACTCATATCTTTACGCCTTTTTTTCCTTACAGGGTGAGTAGAATAAGTTGTCTTTAATTATGAGAAGAACGTGTTTTTGTGGAGTAACTTTGCTCTTATTCTACTACGAGGAGGGAAATTTTTTGTTCCAAGAAATTTTCATAAAGGAAAACCTGTTAAAGTCATAACACGGTGGTCGCGGGACTTATAGAATTACCGTGACCCTGGAACATAAAGGGCTATTGAAGGACACCGTGGATTTTAGTCAGTACAAGTCTGACAGTCCCTCCCGCTCTGCCCTGGGTGGGAGGACTCATTTGATGATTTTACCACGATAAAAAAAAAAAGTCATAACACGGTTCATGTGACTTCCACCATTGCTGAACTGCATTATATATCTTAACACCTGGATAAGGGACGCACAAAATAAAAAATCAAAATATTTTATTTCACATAGGCCTCGATGGGCACTTATAAAACGTCGACAAAAAGGTGCACGGTGCGGGTTGGTCGTTTCCTATGGAGAAGAACCGGCAAGAAACTCCATGGTTACTCTTTTCAAATCATTTGGTATTACAATATTATCATGGATACAGCATTTGTACTTAAGTATGGGGGACAGCGTAGGCCCGACCATAAGTCGTTGCTTACTAGACAAAAAATGTAGAACAAAATAAAAAGTTAACAAGCAGCTGGACAAAAGTGACAGAACCGGGAAGTGTGGCTGCAAAAAGGGAGGCCTACACCCAGCAGTGGATGATTCTGGGCTGATATGATGATGATGATGATTAAGATTATTATATATCTAGTTTAACTCAGTTATAGCATTATAAGCATGCATATAACTTTTTTTACACTAAATAGGCTTGTGTTTGATCGCAACTCACCTGATGTGAAGCGATGATGCGGCCTAGGGTGGAGCACCCCTGCCTAGAAGAAACCGATTGACTCGAACGATATCCAGATTATAATGATCGTTCTCGCTGCTGAGACACAGGTCTTCTCTCTGTATAAATTCTAATTGTAGTGAAGTAAGTTCAACTGTATGTTAAGTACCGATGCCTTGTGACTGTGACTGTAGCTTCGCTTATTTTTTGTTTTTTTGACATTCAAAAGTGCCTGTGATGGTCTAATTGAAATAAATGCTTTGAGTTTGAGTTTGTAATTATAAAACGCTATCTGAAGTAAACCCTATTTAAAAGTATAGCAAATAAAGTAGTTCTTTTGCTAAGAAAAAGTATAGCAAACTAATGCTTTTTCTTTTCGTATTATTTCAGAGTTCATCTATTCTAATATTATTAAGAGGTAAATTTCGTTTGTAAGTTTGTATCTACGGGGTAATCTTCGGAATTACTGATCCGATTCCGAAAATTCGTTCACTAACAGGAAGTTACATTATCCCCGAGTGTCATAGGCTACATAAAACGTTCCCGTTGGTTAATTTAAGTATATAACGGGAGCGAAGCTGCGAGCATAAGCTAGTCCTATTATAAAAATATTCACATATAATATATAGAAAGAAAGAAAGAAAGAATAAAGTTTATTTGAAGTCAGTTCATCAAGCACACATAATAAAAAAGATACAAAATAAAAAATTAAATAACAATTTAAAAAAAAAAGAGAAAATACATGTGCTGTGTGCCTCACGGCTGCGCCAAAAATATATACATGTGTAACTTGAATGACAGCTCTCCACTCGATGAAACATTTTCTATCAATTCAAAGTATTTATTATAGAGATTTACTCCCGAAAATCAAAGATAAACATCCTCACACAGAGCACTATAACCACTAACCCAAATAGTAATTGGTGTTACGCCAAAGTAATTTAATTCCCTTATCGGCCGCTGTTATCAGTAGCTTATCCTTAAGGCGAGCAATTCGAACGAGTGCTTCTTTCGTAGTTTCGTCCCTAGCGAGAATCTTGAGGGAGATTGTAACCTTTTTGTAATAGTAATTAGTTTGTGATTGTTATGTGCTTCGGTATTATTTTTATTACTAAGGGACTATTACACGATGTCCGAATAGCCAAGAGCCACTACTTGCCGAATAAATTCAAAAATGGAACAAGATTTTTATGAAATAGGCCCCGGTATTATTTTATCACTAAGGGTCTATTACACGATGTCCGACTAGCCAAGAGCCACTACTTACCGAATAAATTCAAAACTGGAACAGAATTTTTATGAAATTTAGGGCCTATTTCACGATGTCCGAATAGCCAAGAGCCACTACTTACCGAATAAATTCAAAACTGGAACAGAATTTTTGAAATTTAGGGCCTATTTCACGATGTCCGAATAGCCAAGAGCCACTACTTACCGAATAAATTCATAAATGGAACAGGATTTTTATGAAATTAAGGGCCTATTTCACGATGTCCGACTAGCCAAGAGCCACGACTTACCGAATAAATTCAAAAATGGAACAGGATTTTTATGAGATTATCTGCCATGTAAGTTAACGGGAACTTAATCTTAACTTTATCTTAAATAGGCCCTAAGTATAAGACACACTGACTGCCTTGTTGTCAAATCAAATCATAACATCACGCCTGTAATCTCCGAAAGGTTAGGCAGAGGTGTTGGTACTAAATAGTACACCCACATTTTGACAGTTATGTTTAAGTCTACGTAATAGGGGACAAGCCTATTACAAGCCTGGCACAGATTCAGGTTCCGTAGTTGCAACTGAGAAATTCCTGATGGAAAAACCCAATAACACTCTGCCTGACCCGGGATTTGAACGACTGATTTTTCAGACTTTTTGAGCCACTGACTACCTGTGACGACTGTCAAAGATCTATAAATGACAGCCGGGACCAACGGCTTAACGTGCTTTCCGAGGCACGGAGGAAACTCGGTATGTAATGGGTGGTCACCCATCCACAGACCAACCCAGGCAAGCACGGCTTAACTCAAAGATCGATCCGAGCGGCTGTTATATCTTTTCAGGTACTCATTTCGTGGACCCCTCGAAGCAGCCATCATCTCGCCATCTCTTTCCGGGCCGACCTTGGCAGCAACGTCACGTAAAAAGAGGAAAACAAACCTGATTCCTATTCACATACTGCATCTTATAAACTACTTAAGCACTTACCCGTTGTTAGTCCATTACTTATGAATGCACATAAACTTTGTCCTGGCCATGACAGCCAAACTCGACTAGAATTTATTGCAGAATATTATGTTACTTTTACCAAATAACTCCTACTTTTTTCCTTATGTGGCATATACAGGGTGTTTAGTTAAACGTGGGCAATACTTTAAGGGAGTGAATTACTCATACATATGAGCAACTCTTACTATGGGGCTAACCATGAAATATGATTTATAAAATCTGCTGTTGCCTACATTTTTTCGAGTTACGCGACCAATAATGTGTGGAGCAGCTGAAATTTTTTTCACGATTTCATGGTCGGTCTCATAGCAAAAGTTGCTTATTTTCATGAGTACTACAGGCCCCTGAAGTATTGCCCACGTTTAAAATAACACCCTGTATACGTTCACATATCCGTTACGTGTGCTACTTTGAGGGTTTCGGTACGAAATAACAGGCTGTTATTTTTACTCGCGGTCATTGTATTTTAGAAACTTGGTCAGACTGGTGGGGTCAAATTAAAAAGTTTACGCTTTCTGTTGGATGTGTAGCAATAATGTAACACCCACTCCTATCAAGATCGGAGACTCTACACTCGAAGTTCTGTAGACTATTATGTCTACCTGGGAGAAACTTGAGTCGAGTCGAGAAAGAGATCAATCGTCGAATCCGGCTCGGCTGGGCAGCATTCGGGAAGTTGCGTTGTATCTTGTCGTCATAAATGTCATTTTTGACAAGAGACTTTACGACAATTAAATTTTAACAGAAATTTAGAGATCAGCCCCCGTAGCATGACCACCGTAGACAATGATTTCTTTGCAGAAGAATCGAGAAAATGAGAGATTGTGTCGACACAATGACAGATTTCTTTGCACTATCAGTCATTTTGTCGATTCTTCCGTCAAAGAAATCCTTGTCTACGGTGGTCATGGTACGGGGGCAGGTGAGGTTTTCACCAAAAAGGCTGTTAGTATACGGGGTGGAAGGGACACCGAGTCAAAAACTGTTACCACGTATTCAGTACATCATTCTGAGCACCCACATAGAAATTTTTCATCGGAAATTTAAAAAAAAACAGCTGTTTCCTACAAATATGCAATACCTACACGGTCAAAATGCATGGAACAGCTGATTTTTAAAGCACCGATGACTAGTGGGGACTTACAATGACGTACTGAATACGTGGTAACCGTTTTCGCGTCGGTGTCCCTTCGACCCCGTATAGGAATCGTGTATCAATGGCTTTTAAAGTGAAACAGCTCAATGAAAGACTTCATGCCTGAAAACCTCGCGATCGATTGGATCAACATAGTTGAGGAACTTTCGCTCTTAAGGAGTTTGTATAAAGTCTTAATCAGTTGATACCTATTCCTTTTGAACTTCTCAAGCAAAAGCTTTCGATGTAATTTTTAATCAGAAATTTAGGCCAGTTATTTAGTGTTTAAAGTAAGCTGAAGTGGCAATGGGCCGGTCATATTAGCCGTAGAACCGATGACCGTTGGGGTAGACGTGTTCTTGAGTGGAGACCGCGAATCGGCAAACGTAAGGTGGAACGCCCTCAGGCTCGGTGGAGTGACGATCTTCGCAGGGTGGCTGGTGGCAACTGGATGAGCGTTGCCGAGAATCCAGTTGAGTGGCGTGCGATTGAGGAGGCCTATGTCCAGCAGTGGACTGCTATAGGCTGATGATGATGATGATTTAGTGTTTGGTAGGATAGTTTCTAGTAAAAGGCAACAACGATTAGGTACCAAATTAAGATTAGTCTCAGAATAAAAATAAATCCGAATTCAACATAACGCCTGTAATCCCGGAAGGGTTAGGCAGAGGTGTACCTAATACACCCACATTACGCCAGTTATGTTTAAATCCCATGTAATCGGGGGCGAGCCTATTGCCATCAACAGGGCACGAATACAGACTTCGTGGCTGATATTGAGAAATTCCTGATGGAAAAACCTAATAGCACTTTGCCCGACCCGGGAATCGAACCCAGTACCTCATGCTGTAAATACGAATTCTTTCTTCTAAATGGAGATTTCAGATTAATTTTATACTAAAATTATTGGTAAGCGATACGAAATAGGTAAAAAAATTCGATCAAAAGTACTTTAATATAAATCAAAAGTGAGTTATTCTATTAGGTAACTACCTATATTTTTTCTTATAATTTAATATCAATGTCATTTTCACGATAATTATGCTAAGAAGATATTATATAGATATAGAAGATATTATATATATAGATATTCAAGAAGTTTAAAATAAATGCTACAACTTAAAATAAACACAGCGCAATTCAATATTTCCCATTCAAAAAAGTTCCTTATTCCTCAAAGATTCTCTAAAATCCAACTAAAGCCGACCAGCATGGGCCATTGTGTAACCGGAAATCTAAACTAAAGCCCGACCAGCATGGGCCATCGTGTAACCGGGATCTATCAGATCCGTCAGTCACTTCAAGTATTCGAATAGAACGCAACATAAGCCAATTCGTCGGTTCCGAATACAAATTTGAATTTGGAACGAACGCTTTGTAGTGTTAGAAAGTTTTTCGTTCAAAAATATTGATGGCGGCGCTCTAAATTCAAATGTGTACGTTACGTTCATACTAGTACATTGTATTTTATTTTTCTGTTATAAACTTTGTATGCCCGTACGTTAGTAGTTTTGTATTGTTTGATAGTAAACTCTGAACATCAAAGTTTAGAGTTTATTATCAAACACTGACGACATTAAGCCCAACTAGATGTTTCGTACGTCTTTGTTTCTCAGTTTCTCACACAAACTTCAAAAGTCATTGGATTGGCTTAGATGTTCAGTTATGAAAAATCTTCTCTTTACATCCGTAAAATTATTATGTTTTCGAGTATTTTTACGGGGTTTCGAGTATATAGGCCAGTGTCAAGATAATTTACATAAAATTATCAATTTTAACTAAAACGCTCATTTTTTATACCACTGTTGGTATAAAAATTGAGCATTTAAGGGAACATCGAAAACAAATGCCTTTACAGTGCCGATGGTCCCTTTTATGTTATGGAAAGCAAATAAGAGGTATTATAATATAACAAATAAAATCAATAACAGGTTTACAACCGAAAAGGCAATCTAAAAGGGAAAGAAGCCATTTTGAAAACCACAAAACCTAATCCAAGCGCGAAAATATCGCATTCAATAAACGGTAAATTTCAAATTTTAAATTCCGAAGTTCGCATTTTAGAATTCGGATTTAGAATGGAAGCGTTTAACTCATTGGTTCCACGTTTCCGAACGATTTCGGTTATGACCTGGGAGGTTTATCTTTAAGGTATTTTTCTTTTAAGGGGTCAGCAGAACTCCTATCCATATGAAATTGATGGTTTAAATGGCACGATTGTCCGGCAAAACCATTTCGGCACCAGCTTTTTTTTTTTTGGTAAATCAAGCATTGGCAATTACTAACTACATTGTCAAATACTACCAGATGTAAGACCTCCTTTAGCAGGTATTCTTTATAGATGTGAGTAGACAGACATATAATAGTAGACCCATTCTTCGTAAGTTATGTAATAAATTTCACTTGTTATGATGAGGCTGCGCAGCAAAATTAAAATTAGTACAAGCATGACGTAACATAACATCACGCCTGTAATCCACGAAGAATTATGCAGAGGTGTACCAAATAAATAATAAGTCTATTGCCATCACCCGGGCGCAAATCCAGACTCCGTGGTAGCTACTAAGAAATTCCTGATGAAAAACCCAATAACACTTTGCCCGACCCGGGAATCGAACCCAGGACCTCATTCTGAGCAGTCGCGCTTGCGACCACTCGGCCAACGACGGAGTCAAGAATTACAAGCACGTTGCTAATATTTATTTATCTAACACGCAATAGCATTATTGCATAATTGTCATGGCATCCTGAGTAGTGGCTCAAAGCTTAGATCCGGGTACTAGACTCACATGGGACAATAGGCCCGCCCCTATTACATGGGACTTTAAACATAGCAGGTGAAATGTGGGGCGTAATAGACAGGCACACCTCTTTTTTTTTGTTTAAAAAAAAAACGTTGCCCCACACTAGGAATTTCTCCTGTATCGTGGGTGCGTTTACAAACATTTAAATTCACATACACAAACAGCCAGACCCGGAACAACTACCAGGCCATACAAATATTTGTTCCGTGCGGAAATCGAACCATCGACACGAAGCGCAGCAGTCAATCGCTCAGCCAGTGCGCCAACCGTGCCGTCAAACCTCTACCTAACCCCTCAGGAATTACAAGCGTAACGTTACCGTGGCTATATCCTATTCGAAGCTCAAACGCGTCAGTTTCGGTTTCAAGTCCCTTTGACAGACAAAAGTCCCGGATCAATGATCGGGCAGGAAACAAAAAAAAAAGTCGTTGGCATTTTGAACTTGGAACCCCGAGGCCGATCGGTTCCGAATCGTTGGAGGTTTTTAATCGAAATGTGATTGGTGTGGAGTACTGCGGGTGAATTCGCTAGTTTCCGAGAATTATTCGCTTCGGATTAATGGAGTCTTGTATTTTGTGTATTTTTTACTTTGAGTGGTTGGTGTGTTGTGGGATGTTGGCTCTTTAGTTTTTAAAGCTATGATCCTTGTGCCTCAAAAGTTGATTCAGATTATTATGTATCTACCTTCTAAGCAGTTATGCAGAAGTATGTCAGAAAACCATAATAATTGTGAGATTATGAACAGCAATACGAGCAATGAAATTACACAATTACTTTAGCGTTTAGCGTTTAGTTTAGTTTTATCTAGCATTTAGCGATAAACTCATCATCATCTGCCTAGCCTTTTCCCAACTATGTTGGGGTCGGCTTCCAGTCTAACCAGATGCAGCTGAATACCAGTATTTTACATGGAGCGACTGCCTATCTGACCTCCACAACCCAGTTAGTAAAACGCGTTAAACTAATTACTAATAAACATCGTACGGTTCCTGTCAATTTACGGTTTTTGGGACGAGCCCACTACACTATTCTCAAGGCACTGCAAGTCCTAAAAGCCAGAATCAACAGTCTTGACCACCAGAAAAGCACCGAGACAATGAAGCTCGACGAAGTCCCAGAGAAACAATTTTAATTTCTTGGATCCCGCCACGAAATTAATCAGAAAATAATAGCGGAGGAGTAGGAAAAACATAATTTCCAATTCCCTCCATATCAGCAGGAGACACAAGGCCAATAGGCACAAAGGGACGTTTACAACTGGGATAAACCCAGTTGTTTAGCACCACGGATAAATATTATCATAAATATTAATGAGTCCTAAAGTGTGATCTGTTATATTTACGAATTCCAGATGAAAGAGGCCGAATGAAGCTGATATGAATATTTTTAGCGATAAACGCGTTTTAACTAGATGTGATTTTGCAAAATAACACCCATTTAACTGTGTTTACAAGTTTACACTAGCACTCGTTTTATTTTGCTTACAGGTTTGCACAATTTTACAGCCATACGATTTTGTTACAGCGCACAATTTGTAACAACACAATATTGCTCCGAGCTGTGTCACTGGTGTCACTGCATCGAGTGATAGCTACTTGATAGATATACGAGGAAACTTGACAAACAGCCGAACATTGTTACTGGCCAGAAATAAAGTATTTTCATAGTATACAAGTTGTAACATAATAAACGCAACACCTCCCGTGTGGTCTCTCGCACCATGAAACTAAACATCTTTTGTTCTACGAGTTCTTGAAATTCGCAAAAAAAATAAAAACGTTCTAAAGGAACTGACGCAATCAGCTGATCCACATGTATGGTAAAACTAAAAAAAAAGTTATGAATTTCCAAAAGTCATGGAACAAAAGTTGTTCAGTTTCATGGTCTGAGACACCACACGAGAGGTCTTGCGTTTATTATGTTACACCTTGTATACTTCTTCGACAGTTTTTATAGTTTGTTAGCCCAGAACTTCGCCACTTCACTTGCATCGCGTTATGTGTGGCAGCGGTCACGTCACTTAGGCTGCATGTTTTTGTGCTACGAGGGCAGGATAGGAGGTGGAGCTAGTAATATACAAGGTGTAAACGAACCCTTCAGCGAAGCCGTCAACCAAGCATTCTGTACATCAAACTAAGTACCTCTATGCAAAAAATATTGGTGGGAAACGTCTTTTTTTTTAGGGTAATAAATCACGTTCTACGATAGGACGACGACTGCCTTTCATCTTCTCTATTACAGGCGCCAGTTTCAAACTTGCTCTTATTATTATATGCTCATTTCTTACTTTGGATGCTGTTAGTATGCTGATTAATAAGGCTCAATGAGCTCAGAAATTTCTAAAAAAAATTCAAATTTCTAAGACTCAGTTATTTTACTGGGTAACACGACATGCCTTGGTAAGGCTGGTCACAGACATTCGGGCTTCTCACTACCCTCATGTGCAGTGCTATGTAAAGAGATGACCTGAAACGAAAGGTCGCTACCAAATATCCCTATTATCATTACTTGCCTGTTAAATACAACGTTATTTTTAGTATATGCGAAACCTGAATATAGTTTGTTCAGAATAAGTAACTAAATCGATTCCACTAATTTTTAAACCATGTTATATTTGACCTAAAAATATTAAACAAAGGCTACAAGTTGGATACCGAGCGACACTAAGTACCTATCGCAATCATTTAAGTACCTACTGCCAGATTATTATTATCTATGAGATCAAGACGACGCTAGAGGAGAGCGCGCTGAAGCGCCGCGTGGTGACCACGTTTTTGTGCGGACAGCCAGGTAACAGAACAAGCTTATAACTTTCTGATTTTTCATGATACTGTTTTGAAATTTTGTACATAGATTCTTTACATAAAAATACTAGACACGTGCTTCAGGTTTCGCATATACTAAAACTAATGTTGTATATTTCACTTATAGTTTACTTATAAGCACCATTGGATGAGAAATAATACTACTGCGCATAAATGTACCCTTTTTGTAATACTTTTTTGATTAAATTATTCTTATTCCTATTCATGATCTTCACTCTAATCTTGTAGTACTATAGAAATAATCCTATACAGCAATAGACATCTGTTGTGTATCGGTTCTCATACGTACATATGTACGTATTAAATCCGTCCATATCGGGCAATCCGTGACGATGAATATATAAATTATAGCTAGACTATTGGACGGATCTGAGCGACATCAATGTACAGGGTGTAGCGATTAAAGCAGATAGGTTGTAGGAGTAATTGGTTGGATAACGTATCACATATCTGAAATTGGAAGACAGGGAAGGCTCGGTTGGGTACCTCTGCCAAATAGTATCAGCACCGTAATCGGTTCCCGGTCGAGTTATAGTAAAGACTGATTCTAACAGCGCCCTGTATATACTTCGTGATTGCTTTACCACCGTAAAGTTGAATGTCACTTGCATGTCAAACAACACCAGCCTTCTGGGCACTTTCCCCGTTGACAGCGATGCGGACGAAGTTTTTGACGCCGTTTTATTCATTTCTGCTTTTGACACATAGTACGAACATATTTTTATTATTATTTTAGTCTGTATAGTTAGTAAATACTAAATAATGTATATATTGTAAACATGCTTTGATATTAAAGTGACGAATAAGGATATGTAATATTTTGTTTGTAACATCAGGCTTTCAAATATCAGAACACAACGTACGTCACGGCCTGTAAACAACACAAATTCCATGACCCACTTCTCTAAGTTCGGTCATGTAACACTACTTACCGCTACAGAGGATTAGGAAGTATATACTTTATGTTATCTAATGGCATATCGGTGGGACTCAATATCGGTTATATTAAAAGCAAGATGGGATGAAAGCTTCTACACATAAGCCAGTCAATGTCCATTGCTTCTTTTCGCATAGTGATGCAAGATGCTTGTATTTGGATCGCTACTGTGCGATACGATTCTAGAGTTGTATCGAATTGCTTCGATTCGATTTTCCAAATATCACACCGTACTTATTAATCCTCGTGGCTAAATAATAATAGACGGTCGGGCCAATCTTAAGGTTAAGCCGCGCTTGCCTAGGTTGGTCCGTAGATGGGTGACCGCCCATTACATATCGAGTTTCCTCCGTGCCTCGGAAAGAACGTTAAGCCGTTGGTCCCGGCTGTCGTTTGTAAATCTTTGGTAGTCAGTGGCCCGAAAGTCTGACAACCAGTCTTACCAAAGGGTATCGTATTACCTAGTACTAACTGGGTTGTGGAGGTCAGATAGGCAGTCGCTCCATGTAAAATACTGGTATTCAGCTGCATCCGGTTATACTGGGAGCCGACTCCAACATATTTGGGAAAAGGCTAGGCAGATGATGACTTATTAATCCCTCTATAAATGTTGATGGACGGAGAGGAAAAGGAGGACCAAGGAAACGCTGGATGGATTGTGTGAGGAATAATATGAAAAAGAAAGAAGTAAATAGTAGTATGACGGTTGACAGAGGAGAATGGATGAAAAAAACGTATTGTGCCGACCCCAAGTAAAATGGGTCAAGGGGAGGAAGATGATGATGACTTATTAATCCCTTTAAGATCTCTTTTGTAATCATTTTGTATCCTCCTTTTGTATTATTTTGAACTGACTGATCCATTCTTTCCGATACGGGTACTTTTGTATCGATCCAAACACATTTCGTATTCGTTTGTATCGATCCAAAATATCTTCCTGTTATATTGATACTGTAAAGTCGATACTTTACTGTATCAATACACGACTCGATCCGATGATCGAGTCGTGCATCACGTATTGCGTAACACACTCCCAATCCCAATCTAAACCTTTTGACAATTCAATGCTCATTGCGTTATTTACGGTGTCAAGCAAATGAATTTTTAAAAATATACAATATGCATTATTAGGTATCGAGATTTGATTCTTCTTTATAAATAACTAGCTTTTGCGAATCCACACGCCATTGCACAATTCACCACTAAAATTAGACCGACAATCATGGCCGATTAATTTCACTTAAAAATTGTAAAAAAAATTGGTTGTATGATGTTACAAACTTGCGTCCAAATGTTAGATAATCTATTAGACTATGGTTTAAAGGACTTTACGTAAAGATAAAAGATACGTGAATTCTGAATTAACCCACCCCACCACGACCTGAAATTTCAATATTCTGATAGTTACTATCATAATTGCCAGTATATTATGTACTGTGTACCTACCTTTGCATGAATATGATTTTCATTTACCGCCCCATCGTAGTTAATCCTCTGTCGTCGAAATGAGTCACGGTGGTTATTATAATGACACTAGATATACGTACAGCTTCGCTGAGGTTTCATTGGTTTAATCATTTTCTAGTGGTGAACCTGGGAACCTGTTAGTTATAAGTGGAGAAGGTACTTCTAGAGTCCTCGTTGACCGCATCATCTGACTCAGACAAGCATGACTGCGATTTTTTAAATTGAAAACCGGTCTTAAGTCAACTCACTCTGTAGCCTCACCTAAGAACTCTAGATTAACGACGCAATCAATTTTATATTATTCTTTATCACCATCTTGTCCTTTTACTTGACCTGTCATACTAGTGTTCTAAGCATAGTAGTATTTCAATAAGTCTACGTTATCACTACATTAGGCGAATTAATTAATAGTCTGCGTAGTTTTAATTGAACTATTAAATAAAACTTTTTGACGTTACTATTCGTTACCTGTATAAAAATTGTTAATACGGGGTGGAAAGGACATCGACACACAAACGGTAACCACGTGTGACTTCATTCCGAAATCCCCCACATGGAAAATTTTCACGTGTATGGCACAGCCGAGTTTTTTTATAATTCCCGAAGATAAATTTCTTGTTTTATCGGTTTTCTGTGTTAGGGTCGGCTTTCAGTCTAACCGGATGCAGCTGAATACCGGTATTTTACATTGAAAGACTGGCTATCTGACCTCCACAACCCAGTTAGTACAGGGCAACACGATACCCCTTATAAAGACTGTTTGACAAGAAAATCTCTAACAAAAATTAAAATATTAATTGCACAAATGGCACAGACTTATATCTACCTATTTGAGAACTATCTCGAAGCTTGGGGCTCGCCAAACTGTAACCAACAAGTACCGTCAGCATACAAACGAATACATTAGTAACATCGTCACGTTCGCTGCAATATTGCGAATTAGCTGTTTTTGTGACGCTACAAGAAGTGGGCCAGATACTTAATAAAGTTATGACTAGACTTAATAACACTGCCCTCGTAACACAAACAGCGGTATCTCAAAAAAAAACGAAAATTATGTTTTTTAGCGTTCCGTCCGTACCTTAAGGGTGCCAACGGGAGCCTATTACTAAGTCTCCGCTGTCTGCCCGTTCATCCGGGTGTCAAAAGGCTGTATATTTTGAACGTGTTGTGTAACTATCTATACTAACATTAGAGGTCAAATTTGTTTGTATGTAGGGGGTAATCTACGGAACTACCGATCCGATTTCGAAAATTCTTACACCTACGGGAAGCTACATTATTCGCGAGTGTTAAAGGCTACATTTAAAACACGTGTGTTAATTTCCGTACATAAAGGGAGCGAAGCCGCGAGAAAAACTAGTGTTAAATATTGTATATCGGTACGGAACATTTTGTGTGCGACAATGACTCACACTTGGCTGGTATTTTTACATCTGACACCTTGAAATATCTCGCATCAGATGGTTCAATCAAATTAACCGAATCTTTTTGCATACCTCATGTGTACCGAAAAAGAAATACAAATTAAAATTAAAATAAACATTTTATTCAGTTACTGCTCTTTGGCTTACGCAGGCAAAATATGACTAGTACGTAGTAAAAAGTGGCGTTTTATTTTATAAGTAGGGATTTTTAAAAGAATTAGCGTTTTGAGTCATCAACATCGTCATCATTTCAGCCGAAAGACGTCCACTGCTGGACATAGGCCTCCCCCAAGTGTCGCCACATTGACCGGTCCCGTACGTCTCGCATCCAGCGCAGCAGCGTTTTGAATACTAACTTGAATTCGTTTATTTAGTTACTTTTGAAAATAAAATTGTTAGTAAAATATTTATTTAGATAAGGTTTCTGGGTTCTCATGGGTTAGAAGAGGTTTCAAACAAAAATTAAATTCAGTTTCATAGCACTCAACAGCCAAATCCACTTATCAAGTTTTCAAATATTAACTCACATAGATTATCCAGATGTAGATAATCCAATTACGGAGACCTTCAATCAAAATTATTTCAGCTACTTTTCCGTAAGTTAATTATTTGATGGAATGATGCTATAATGCTGTGATTTAAATGATATACTTTATTGAAGTCACTGTTAAGAATCTTTTAAATAAAAGGTAGCAGGCCTTAACACAAAACATCACGCCTTGTAATCCCCGAAAGGTTAGGCAGAGGTGTATCTAACAAGTATACCCACATTTCGCCAGTTATGTTTAAGTCCTATGTAGTAGGGGGTGAGCCTATTGCCATCAACCGGGCACGACTCCGTGGCTGCTACTGAGAAATTACTGATGGAAAAATCCAATAACACTTTGTCTGACCCGGGAATCGAACCCAGGACCTCATGCTCACCAGTCGCTATTGCAGCCACTAGACTAACGTGGCAGTATACTTGTAAGAGACAACTGGCCTGATTCTTAATTCCTTCAAGCATATTGCTTGGTCATGTAATTAGTATGCGAATTGCATGACTACAGTTGCACCACGCTTTTCTTGAGAGTGTACGAACACTGTAACAAGAAAAAGGCTACTTTTCGTGTTTAGTTTTCAAGAAGCACTCGTGCGTTAAAAGCAACTTTTTTGCTTATTTTATTCAGACTCAGAATATTATACCCGACGATTTAATTCTTTAAAAAATAGATAAAGAAACGTTATCCCACTTTAGGAATTTCTCCTGTATCGTTGTTCACTGCGGGATTCGAACCCATGACACGCAGCGCAGCAACTAATCACTGAGCATGTTTTTTCAATGCTGAGTGAAAATATTAGTGTAAAAGACTGTTAAATCGGAAAATTTAAGAAATTATCGTATTTCGAGCTTTTTAAGTAACATTTTATGTTAAATATCGTTTAGAAACTTGTTGTCCAAATAGTTATTATTAGAACGTATATCGCCTGTGATACAGGTTTATCCTAGTACAGGCATTGAACTTTGTTATACCTACATTATTTCTAAGATTCATGTTGTATTGTACCAATTTTAATTTTGAATACAAAAATATTATTACTATTATTATCTAGAGAAAATTGAAGTGCATCAAGTATACTACCACACTCAGGCACTCAAGTCTTTCAGATTGAACGGCAGAGCCATTCTTCATGTCGGCAGAAATAATACTACATTGTACTCGACATAGTACCACACAGATAAACTATCTATTGTAGTCTTGTACCGATAAAACACACTAAACAATGTGTCGAGTTAGTTTTTTAACACTTAAATACTTAACAAGCTCCAACTTTACCCAACATTTAATCAGACTTATCGGACAAAACGGGAGCATTCTCAGAAATTCTCAACTCAGACTAAAAGCTAAAACTATTCGTTAAAATAAATAAATTCCAACACAAGTGCGATAAGAGAGAGATACAAGTGACGTTTTAAAAGATAAAAAGAATTAATTAACACAATTTTAGCGTCGACTTGAATCATTTGGCACAGTTTTAAGTCTTGGTTTGGGTCATGGAGTGAATTTATAACGGGTTACACAAGGTTGTTGCTGTTTCAATTATTTTAAAAGGTTGGAATTGAATTACTTTACCTACATTTTATATTAATGTAACATGTCTGAACACACGTGGCCTGAACACACGTAGACGTAGCTCCGATACCTCTGGTTTAGCACTCAATTTAGGCTTATGACTGCCTCGTTGGTCTAGTGGTCGCAAGCGCGACTGCTGAGCATGAGGTCCTGCGTTCGATTCCTAGGTCGGGCAAAGTGTTATTGGGTTTTTCCATCAGAAATTTCTCAGCCACGGAGTCTGGATTTGTGCCCGATCGATGGCAATAGGCTCGCCCGCTATTACATAGGACTTAAACATAACTGGCAAAATGTGGGTGTACTGTTAGGTACACCTCTGCCTAACCCTTCCGGGATTACAGGCATATTGTTATGTTATTTCTGAACATCTTCATGTTCGTTCGTAATGATGTTTTCAGACTAGAGTATGTAAACTTAAAATATCTATATATATTATGCAGGACATATTAATACCCATTTACATAATGCAGGACATATTAATGTCATATCACGCAAAAATAATAATAGAAGAAAGAAGAAGAAGAAAGAAAGAAGAAGAAGAAAGAAAGAAGAAGAAGAAAGAAAGAAGAAGAAGAAGAAGATAATGATTGTGCAACAGAAACTCGTAAAAAGTACAATCACAATTTAATCATCCATAGAACTTATGTTTACAGTGCAATTATCATCACCTTACATGGATACGTAGAAAGCAGATGCGAATATCAGCATCATCCTGACCTTGTCCTATGTCAGTGATGTCGACGCAACGCGATTTTATTCCTCCATTCTCTCCAGTCAGCGCCTTTCATCCATTCGGCCCTTTTTCTTTGACATTATTCCTCACACAATCCATCCATATTTTCTTTGATACAGATATCATTGGTGAAAATGTCTCATTACAGGTTATATTTTGCTGACGCTACAACTATCAAAGTACAGTGAAGTGACAAATGCGGCGGTTTTCAGCCACAACTTGCACGCGATTCAGTTTATTGTGAGAATCTTATTAGAAATATTATTTACCCTAACATAAGTTGAAGGTTTTTAGAAGAATATAATGATTAGAATGTCGAGCTCGAAAAGAGAAGCTCGTGGCTAAATAATAACAGCCGCTCGGGTCTATATTTAGGTTAAGCCGTACTTGGCTAGGTTAGGTGACAACCCATTACATACCTAGTTTCCTCCGTGCCTCGGTAAGCACGTTAAGCCGTTGGTCCCGGCTGTCATTTGTAGATCTTTGACTTTCGTTACAGGTAGTCAGTGACCTGAAAGTCTGTCAACCAGTCTTACCAAAGGATTTCGTATTGCCCCATACTAAGTGGGTTGTGCAGGAGGTTTAGACTGGAGGCCGACCCCAACATAGTTGGGAAAAGGCTAGGCAGATGATGATAGTAATTAGAATGTCAGATCACTAATATTTCACGCTAGCTTTTGCCCGAAGCTTCGCTCGTATTATGACCGGATATTATCCCACGAGAACGTTAAACAAGCTTTTCAAATCGGAATTTTCGGAATCGGATCAATAGTTCAGAAGATTACCTCCTACATCCAAATGTAAAAAATTTACGTCTTTATAATATTAAGTATAAAGGGTGTAAATAGACCCTTAACATATCCGAAAGGTACTTGTTCTCCCCGTCTTTGCGATCATTTTTTTGTTCTAGACCATACCTGGGAACCTTCTAGTTACGGAGATATTGGCGGTTAAAGTTCTAACTTTTTCCTAAGTTTTTTTTATAAATACATGTTTTTAATGTAAAATGTTTACTTTACACACATCCACGACCCCCGTACTATTCAATTCATCCATTAGCACAATGCTTTGAGTGCTTTCCACCAAGTCCTACCTTAAAACGTGATTTTTCACCCAAAAAAAAAAAGTCGATTCCCTGCAATAATTTTTGTGTAAAGTTACTTAGTTTGATGTACAGAATGCTTGGTTGACGGCTATGTGAAGGGTCTGTTTACACCCTGTAGATACCTGAATTAATGTTCGGGAAAAACGCTAAGGACAAATTGCAGACCTGGCTCCGGACATGCTTAGTATACAGTGTCAGTAGCAGGTATGGAATATTTCCATACCACAGTTTGACCGAGTGATTAGTCCTATTTTGTAAAGTTCATAGTTCAAACTTCACTCAAGTGGCCGTACACAATTTATCGAAATTAGAAGAAAGCTAATTTAATATTCTCATATATTTTAAAAGTCTCGGATTTTCCTTTCAACGCCGTTCTAATTTCAAAGTTTTGTTTCGACAAGAGGTAATGGAAAAAGTAAGAAAAAAAACGGCCAGGAATATAGACATTATTTAGTAAAAAATTGTTGGAAGAATTTCAACGAAATGTCAAAAGGACCAACTTTCCGTGACATTATTTTGTACAAGAAATGCTAATAGTTATTCTTTGACCCGTTGATTAATCTTTTGTCCTACTTTTTCTTTAACTCTTTTTATAACTGAGAAATAATTTGGAACTTTCTTGTTATGCCTGTCAACCAAAAAGAAATGTTATTTCTTAATGTTAACAAAAAGCGTAGAAAAAAAATCTAGCGCAAAAATTTCTGGTTGGTAATCTTAAGGTCACTAACGGTAATCTGTAGTTGGTAATCTTAAGGACCTAAGGTCAGTAATTTAAAAAGTATGTAAATGCCCTTTTATATGGCATAAATACTCCACGGTTCAGAAACTACACAAAGCGACCTGCTACGATCCTCACCTACTCCTTTTGCTTGGTCCACGTTCATACATCTCCTCATACACGCATGACGGTTGCGAGTAGGTACTACGCACCTGACCTTTCAGATGAACCTCACCAATAAGGTCAGTGTATGTCCTTCTTGGGTGACCCTTGTAATTTGACAATAACTGGTGTCATTAGTGTTTGAAAACATTACCATAACTCATTGTTACTGAAGATGCTTTTCAATAATATACATAAATTATATTCATTTACCAATATTCCACATGAAATTCAGATGAAACTCAGGCCCATATTATTAAATCATTCTCATTTGAGAGCTCTCCCTCAAATGTCATTTGATATCTCCAGGGACTGGGACTGACTTCAAAATAAACATGAAAAAGTAATTCAATATCAACAATTGAATAACATTCAAATGACATTAATAATTCTGACAGCTTTTTGCGCGCGCAGACGCCATTTTGACAACGAACCATAGACGTACAATTGTTTCTTTTTCTTACCATAGAGTGTTACAAACTTACAACCGACCTTATTAAGCCACTCAGCCTCTAACCTTATCACTAACGAAGCAAACAAAACTCTGGTATTAGCCAGAAACTTTGTGAGAAACTCATTAGTACAGAAGTTTAATGTTTCGCTACGTCGATTAATTCGACTGAGATCAGATTGAGGCTACTTGCTTAATTCTTTACAAATCATTGATTGGAAACTATTAGTAAATAAGGTCTTATAAAAATTACTTTTAAAAGTTTTGAAGAAGTTAATGAGGAGATTGTTCCAAATACGAATAATATTGTTGTTTTTTTGGTATTTCAATGCCAATTTCTCTTTAGCAAGCCCTAAGTCTGGATCAGTGTTATTTATCGCAATAGTCTCTCCCTATACGGACGTATAACCTTCGTTACGTTGATTTGTTACTAAGAAATATTTCACATTTCCCAGTTACGTCTATCTATTGAAAATCATTTATGCAAATTAAGCCAAGAAGCAGGGTCGCGGGACTCATAGAATTACCGTGACCCTGGAACATAAAGGGCTACTGAAGGACACCGTGGATTTTAGTCAGTACAAGTCTGACAGTCCCTCCCGCTCTGCCCTGGGTGGGAGGACTCATTTGATGATTTTACCATGTTAAAAAAGAAGCCAAGAAGCAGCACTCCTTAAATATCAGAATTACACAACACTCGCTCTTCACCACCGCTTAGTATTTTTTAATCAGACTTCCTATAACTATAAAAAATCGATATATGCTACATTATCGAACGTAACAATATAAATACATCAATAAATAACATCGGCATGTACTGGAACGATCGCAAATTCAATTAGCCAGAGCCCTGATATATACGTTACTTTCATTTATCTTTACTTACACTTCTGGCGAAATTACTCACGTCTATATACTTAGTTCTGTATATAGGTGTTATGAGTTATAGGTGAGCCGTATTAGTTACAGCCGCCGAAATCAATTAATGATGAAAAAAACGGTTTACTTGATCCTTTTCTAATACATTAGTGTTGTCAGGATTTATTCCGTGAGACTCAGAAATCATGTGAGCAGGAGATGAATTTTGTGCAACGGAAACAACTAGGTGCAAAACACTGCTTTTATTTAAAAAAATATTTTTATTTTTTTTATTTTATTTATATATATATTTTTTTTTTTTAAATTGCTTGAAATTACAATTTAACACAATAACACTGTACTCGATTCATTGTGCCCAGTGTCATTGTGTTAAATAAAATAAATAATTTTGAACTGACTTAACACATCATTCATTTAGAGACAAGACTTCTTGATTTTGTGTTGAGGAGCTCGTGGCTAAATAATAACAGCCGCTCGAATCGATCTTCAGGTTAAGCAGCGCTTGCTGAGGTTGGTCCGTGGATGGGTGACCATCCATCGCCGAGTTTCCTCCGTGCCTCGGAAAGCACGCTAAGCCGTCGGTCCCGGCTGCCCAAAAAGTCTGACAATCAGTCTTACCAAGGGGTATCGTATGATCCAGTACGAACTGGGTTGTGGAGGTCAGATAGGCAGTCGCCCCAAGTAAAATACTGGTATTCAACTGCATCCGGTTAGACTGGAAGTCGACCCCAACACAGTTAGAAAAAGGCTAGGCAGATTTATACTTTTTGGTTTTGTAAACTCTTTATTCATCTGATAATCAGACAAAATAATAATTAAAAATCTACAACACTACCCAGCTTTACAACTCCTGCAAAATATCAACGTAGAAGTCGTAACGAGTGACTCACACATGAGACCAGGGGTTGTCAACTCAGCCGCAAAATGTTGAAGTTTCAGCTTCACGGGACTTTCTACTATAACAAAGTTTTAAGTAATCTGCCGCTTGCGTGACAGTGTATACCTGTTGACGTTATGGGGTCAATGTACTGGTAGTGTTGTCTCAGGGATGTGTGTGTGTGGGTGTTGAGTGATGCATGTTGGAGGGCCCATTTTGGGCCTAAGTGGCGTTTTATGAGACGTAAGATAAGGATGGCTTTATTAAACTAGAAAGTGTAGCTACGTAGATAGATATACTTGTTAGACTACATCACTAAGATCCTAGATAAAGTCTCTAAAATACAAAAATTTGTCCGACTACGACTGCTGAGGATGAGGTCCTGGGTTCGATTCCCGTCTTTCCATCAGGTATTTCTCAGTAGCAGCCACGGGACTTAAACGTTACTAACACAGTGAGTGTTCGATAATTTATTTAGTTAAAATTCATGTACAATAATGACACAAAGGCGGAATTAATGCCACGATTGATTTCCAGTTGTTTGTATTAAAAGTACAGTAATCGCACAATACAAACTTGTTACCCGCGGTATAAGTTTTGAAACTTGATCAGAAAGAAATCTTAATAAGAACGTAAAACAAAAAAATCTGCTTCACAAAATCACCAATGCAGACAAAGTATTTGCATTTTAAATTCATACTCAATTCTCCAAAGAAGTCTATTTTTTTATTTTCCAGAATGACATTAAATCTACCTCTCACATTAATCTATTGACTGACATTATTTATGTCAGTCAATAGATACACACAAAAAAAAAACAATTTATCATTTCATTAGTCCACAAAAATCGCGATATATTAAGCTCGAAGCATTATTTGAATAATGATAAATAATGAGCAGTGGGGTATCAATTAATCAAGCTGTTTTGCAAATATTACAGGTGGTGTTATGCGTTAGGTATGCAAATTGTGATTTATTATTTTAACGTGTTCTTGGCAGGAGGGTGCTTGAATGTTGTTAAAAATTTATAATGAATTTATTCACTGAACACATCAACTTTGCTGTTTGAGATGAAGATTTTGTGGTGGCACCATAAGCCGAGAGTAACGGTGGTGATCAATGCTCGTGCCTTCTCTTTATGAGAAGCCTCTTCTCATAGAAGGCACGACCTTTGCCCAGCTGTGGGACAGTAATACGCTGGTATTATTTGTTTTTATATACTTTGGTCATGTTAAGTGAAAGGCGATAAGGATAAGCAGAGGGGAGTGGGTGGAAACGCCGGGAGGGTACGCCCTAGAAGGACATACACTGACCTTATTGGTGAGGTTCTTCAAAAAAGTCAGGTGCATAGTACTCGCCACCGGCGTGCGTGTATGACCAGATGTATGAACGTGGACGAGGCAAAAGGAGTTTGTAAGGGTCGAAGCAGATGGATGGCGTTCTCAAGTTCTATTTTATTTTATAATATCTAAAGAAAACTTACAGCTAGGGTACAGATAGTAGACAGTTACTAAAAGAAGCCCGATTAAAAGTTTTCACGGCCAATATTAAGGTAGCACAAGAAACAATAGAGCGGCAAGAGATACTTTCTCTTCTTGGAGAGTTTCAGTACTAGCTGGGCTGTGGAGGTCAGATAGACAGACGCTCCATGTAAAATACAGGTATTCAGCTGCATCCGGTTAGACTGGAAGCCGACCCCAACATATTTGGGAAAGGCTAGGCCGATGATGTTGACAGAAAAAGGACATATATTAAGGTCCAGGCAAATTCTTGATACTGAAGAAATTGCAGATACTTATCCGTCAATTTTCGATGTCCACAGCCAGTCTGCAATTTTTTGAACCAGAATGATTCATGCTTAACATAAGTGAAGGGTTGACGGAAACACAAAAAAATCGTCCAGACCATCAGTTGTCACCGGAATAATTATGATTGGCATTCGTTTTACTTAAAGTTAATAAGATATCAATCAATAAATCATTTTATTGTCAGGCAACTGAGGCCCATAGATAAAAATACACAAAATAATCTTACAAAATAACCCCCCCCCTCCTCCCCCTCTTATATTCTGTTATGTTGCCTGATTTCGTGTATCTGAATCCCGATATCCGTAAGGCACAATAAACAAACTAATCATTAAAAAGCTTTGACAGAATATACTTTAAAAGCTCCTGTTGCAAAAGTTTTTTAATCTCCTTTTTATTCCAGAGCAGTCAACCCCGCTACGGAATTTGCTGTTGACACAAATAATCTTCTGACCCTGGCATGACCAATGCTACAGAAACCTATATAACATGATAAAAGAAGAAATTTTACTATTTTCAGTTATTATTTGAACATGAATTTAACTTTACCGGCACCATTTCTGTAACAAGCGTTATAATATATATCTTCAGAAACGCTTAATAGGCATATACTACTAAACTAATAGCCTTTTCAGAGCTCCAAGCGATTATAACCCACAGCCGTTACGATTTGACCCGTCGTAGCACTTTCGTAGACGTGCTACGAAAGCGTAGCGCTACGTTATCGCTACGTCAATTTAGTAGGCATGTGATTGCTACGATTTGAAAATCGGTTGGCCAATTCTAGCTGAATGAAATATGTTATTTCTTTTTGACGTTTACGATATTGAGATTGGAGCTAGATTTCAGATATTTTAGTACGAAAATTGGTCTCATTTTTATCCGTCTGCGGCGCAGCCAAAAAATGGGGGTTATGTGTTTTTAACAATGGCTTTATAAATAAAACTTATTTTGAATAATTAACACATACATTCGTTTAAAGGTTACGACGTTATTAGGCTTCCGTAGCCGAGGGGTAACCAACGGGACCATATTACTAAGCCTCCGCTGTCTGTCTGTCCGTCTGTCTGTCAGCGGGCTGTATCTCATGATCCGTAATGAGAGACAGTTGAAATTTTCACAGAATGTGTATTTTTGTTGCCGCTATAACAACAAATAAATTAAAAAGTAAAGGGGACTCGGAATACAACAATGGTACGGAACGCTTCATGCGCGAGTCCGACTCGCCCTTGGCCGTTTTTATTATTATAACATTTATTTCGGGCTACGCCCATAACGTTAGTAAAAATGGTCTTAATAACTAGTGCAATAAAACATGGAGTACACAAAACATGGTTTATTCTGCGTGGAGTTTCATTCAATGTTACAGCATTGGAGACCATCCATCATCCACCATCGATCATCATCATTCCATCTATCATGACATTTTAACATAACTGTGATAAATTAGAATAGGAAAAAAGTAGCTTTGAATATACAAAACGTCTAGTTAAACGATTTTTTTTAATGAAGTATTTATGATAGGCGTATACTGAAAAAAAATCATGAAAATATATTGAAGAAAATGTGAAATAGAAGACCAAAGAAACAATGGACAGACTGTGTGAAAGATGATATGGCTAGAAAGGAGGTGACTGCTGAGATGACGAGTAATAGAGAAGTATGGAAGAAGAAGACATGCTGCGCCGACCACAAATAATTGGGAAAAGGGCAAGAGAATGATGATGACTGAAAAATATGCACAGCCACACCGTTGGGTCTAGAAGCATGAAAATTTTCACAAGTGTTCCTTGATTACATAGATGAGCAGGAATTTTGGAAAATTCAATTCCTACTTTTATTTTATTTTTTAATTTTTGTTTGGTTTTAAAACTTTGTACCATCATCATCATCATCATTTCAGCCGAAAGACGCCCACTGCTGGACATAGGCCTCTCCCAAATGTCGCCACATTGACCGGTCCCGTGCGTCTCGCATCCAGCGGATCCCTGCAACCTTTACCAGGTCATCTTTATATCATACAAAGTTTCAACCAATTTTCTGCTTCATCTCAAAAACGTAGCAATAATACATTTAATTACCCGACATAACAAAGACAAATGATGTGTTAATGTATTCTCCACAGAGCGACTGCTTCACATTAATTCACGTTTGGCTCCCATAGGCTAACATGGCGTGATGGCAGTTATTAATTACTGAAACCCGTTATCTTACAGCTTCAGGACTTGGAAGATAATGTTTTTAAAGAAAAAAAGATTTTTCATGAATATTATTATGGTACAAGTCTGTTAAAGCCGCTCAGGTCGATCTTTAGGTTAAGCCGTGCTTGCCTAGGTTGGTCTGTGGATGGGTGACCGCCCATTACATACCGAGTTTCCTCCGTGCCTCGGAAAGCACGTTAAGGCCGCTTTCACATTAGGACGTTAGCTGCGCGACAGTAGCGCGGCAGAAGCACATTCGCAAGCAAAAAGTACGTTTTTTACCGTTTGGACGTTAGATGCGCGACTGTCGCGCTGCTAAAGTCGCCTAAATGTGAAAGCGGTCTAAGCCGCTGTTCCCGACTGTCATTTGTAGATCTTTGACAGTCGTTAGGTAGTCTGTGGCCCAAAAAGTCTGACAACCAGTCTTACCAAGGGGTATCGTATTACCCAGTACTAACTGGTTTGTGGAGGTCAGATAGGCAGTCGCTCCATGTAAAACACTGGTATTCAGCTGCATCCGGTTAGACTGGAAGCCGACCCCAATATAGTTGGGAAAGGCTAGGCAGATGATTGTGACAAGTCTGTTAAACATTATTACAGCTTCACTGTCCAGGCTCCAGAGTGGGAATGCTCCATAAGTCCAGTTATATTTTTATCCTTATGATGTGTCCTGCCAAGTCCGCATTAAATATGAGACTTTCTTCTTACGTCCACAGTATCAGATGACTTAGAAATTGTACGGGCGAACATACCACATACGGTCTGTGGACTGATATGGAAGTCGTTCTACAGACCGTATGTGGTCTGTGGACAGTGAACCTGTTAAGTACGTTGATTGTGGTCTTCCTGTTTCGATAGGATCCCACATTGAGTTGATAACCTAACATAACATCATCATCACGCCTATAATCCCGAAGGGTTAGGCAGAGGTGTAACTGATTGTACACCCACATTTCGCCAGTTATTGACATCAACAGGGTGCAAATCTAGACGTGGCTGCTGCTGAGAAATCCCTGATGGTAAAACCCAATAACACTTTGCCAAACCTGGGAATTGAACCCAGGACCTCATGCTCAGCAGTCGCGCTTGCGATCACTAGACTAACGGCTTCCAAATGATCAAGGCCGGCTTCCAAATGATCAAATGTTGAATTCCTTTTAATTCCTCACTGCACATCATTAGACACCCATCAACATAACCCTTAAATGCCACATCAAAGTAACATACCATCACAGAATGAACATGTTATATCCAGTACATAACCCAGTACACACTGTGTAACTGATATACAAGGTAGCGAGCGTTCCACAGGGGACGAGCCGTATATGGGGAGATTAATCTTTATTTGTGTAGGTTGAGCAACGCTTGCCAAGGTCGTTCCGTGGATGGGTGACTATTCATTATATACCGAGTTCCTTCCTCCGTGCCTCGGAAAGCACGTTAAGCTGTTGGTTTCGACTGTCATTTGTAAATCTTTGACAGCCGTTACGGTAAAGCCAGACGTAGTCTTGCCAATTGGTATTGTGTGTCTTAATTCGGTTGTGGAGGCCAGGGGGGCCTAAAATGGCCGCTTTAGCAGAATTAATACAAACATAAATATTTGGACATGGATATATGATCACAAAGTGATAATTCATAATTTTAACTGGGTCTGTGACTATTTTAAGGATTTTAACGTGATACTTAAGACGTCATGTTAGGCCCCCAGATTGACAGTCGGACCTTGTTCAAACTCAAAGTCAAACTCAAAACTCTTTATTGCATTCATGTGTACATTTAGTTGTTACATATAAGTAAGTAAGTTCCAACATGAAACCCTATACATGAAAACCTATTCAATACTGGTAATTACATTTTTCTGATTTGTCTGAAGCCGACCCCAAGATGATTATTTTTTTATTTAACAAACATGTTTAGAGGAGGATTTAATTCCATCATGTATAAGGAATTTCTCAGTAGCAGCCACAGAGTGTGGATTTGTGCCCGCTTGATGGCAATAGGCTCGCCCCCTATTACATTGCACTTAAACAAAACAGGCGAAATGTGAGTGTACTATAAGGTACACCTCTGCCTAACCATTCGGAGATTACAGGCGTGATGTTATGTTATGTTATGTATAAGGCCAGGCAGCAGATGATGATGATAGCGTAACACATCAAAGATACACACAAACACGAAATGAATATGTAATATCGTACATGTCTGTGTAACTGTAATACAAGGTAGCGAGTGTGCCACAGGGGAGGTGCCATATATCGGGAGATTAATCTTAATTTGTATTGTCATGTGTGTAGCGGGTGGATAAGCATAGTACATGGTTTTGTAACGTGTGTATATACAGATGTTTTGTTGATTAACATGACACAAATTGTATCTTCAGCTGCCAAGATTTTTTTAACCATATTGGGGTCGGATTCCAGTCTCAACAAATATTTTACGTGGGGAACTACCTATCTGACCACCACAATCCAGCTGCTCGATTACACGGAACCCTTGGCAAGACTGGTTACTAAATAAAATTACAATTAAAAACTAGGTGGCAACGCCACCAGTCTCTTGGGCACATTACCAGCTGACAGCGTTGAGGAGGAGTTTTGGGTGCCCTTTTATAGTTTGTTGTTAGTTTACTTATTTTAGGTTATTTAAAAGTTTTTAATTAGTTGTTATTTAGTTATTTTAATGCCTAATAAATGATATTATCCTGTTAAAAACTAGGTTAAAAAATAAACCTATGTAAAAGTTCCACTGCAGGTTATAGCCCTCATTTCGTACAGAAAAAGCGAGAATTTATCACCACGCTAACTTAATACCGTAATCATCTGCCGAGCCGTTTCCCGATCATGTTGGTGTCGGCTTCCAGTCTAACCGGATGCAGCTGAATACCAGTATTTTACATGGTGCGACTGACCTCCACTCATGCCAGGACCCATTTGACCTTGTACAGGACCTATTATTAGTTTAATATTATGTTTTATTTTATTTTGATAATTCCGGTTTTTTAATTTTAGTTTTGTTTCCTTTATTTTATTTTTCCATATTTTATTTTTATTGTTTGTTCTGTGTGAGTACAATAAATATTTTTTCTATCTATTTCTAACTAAATATCAACTGACCGAAATCAAACACGCAAAAGATTGCCAGTAAGCGAGTTAGGTAAAGAGAGGTTTCTGATTTTCAACCTCATTTGAATAAATTAGTTTAAATTGCATTGAAACTGTTACTTTTCAATTTGAAGATAAGAAAGGAGTTCTCTGTGAAATAATTTTCTCGATCGGATTTATAAGGGAATTCTATATAAGGTTTTTTGTAGTCAAATTAAATACAAGGTTTATACGGACACTCACGAAACCGTCAACCAAGCATTCTGTACATCAAACTAAGTAACCCTACTCAAAAATTATTGCTGGGAAACGACTGTTTTTTGGGGTGAATTTTGTTTTACGGCACGACTCAGCGCACCAGTGGCGAAGGTACCATACAACTCGATTCCTACCGGGTTCCCTTTGAAAACGCGCAACCAACATTCCATAGACAAATAATAAAATCACATTGAAGACAAAATGAAGAAAAATTAATCCTCCGCTACTGCAGCGCACTCAACATTGTGCTGATAGATGCAGTGAATATTACGGGGGTCGTGGAGGTTTATAAAGAAAATTATAACATTAAAAACTTGTGGATAAGTTGGAACTTTGTCCCCCAACATCTCCGTAACTAGAAGGTTCCTAGGTATGGTCTAGAACAAAAAAATGATCGCAATGACAGGGAGAACGGGGCCTTTGCCTTCGTTAAAGGTATTTTTACGCCCATTGTCGTATTTAAATCTGCACTTGTGATCTTTTTTGAAATCGTCAACACTTAGCAAATGTAGTTCCTTTAATTACTGAGAGCGTTAAACGAAATTGGTTTCAAATTAATATGAATACAACATTTCTACCGACCGCATACAACCAATCACTTTACTATTACATTCATACACGAACCAATAAAATACACGATTTATAGAAACCAACAAAATGTACATACTTATATATTTATACCTATGTACTGCCTACAAAACGTTCGAGGTTCCGGCCAAAGAAATTATTAAATATAATGTAGGTACAAATGTAACAGTGACCCCGTTATGGAGGAAATAATTGTACCCATCAAAATACACGGGTGCTGTAATGGTACTCCATTGAAAACTTGGTTTCATAACGTTTTCGTCGACACATTTTGTCGAGGTAACAGAATCTATGTTTCAATGTATCTTTGTTGTTTGAAAACTTCATATGAAGTTAAACTCGCATTTGTATGTGAACTTCTAGAAGGTTAAAGTAATAAATTTTGGGTGCAAATCAAGCATTAGACAAGATTCCATTTTTAAAAGTCGTTTTTTTTCTATTAATGATGACTGGTTATAAAATTATAGGCGGCGTTCTTCATCAAGTCAAGTATTAGAGAAGATTCCATTTTCAAAAGTCGTTTTTTTTCTATTAATGATGACTGATTATAAAATTATCGGCGGCATTCTATCGCATGTCTCATTCTAGACCTAGATAGATAATCTGTAGAATGACACAAATGGCTCGAAGAATCTTCTTCAACGAAAAACGACTTTAGTAATTGGGTTCAAAAGTCGTATTTACGTTGATGAAGCAAACAGTTAGTCAGTGGCTTTACGTTACTGTGATTATCATCAACGGCTAATCTGAAGGTAGTTACACATGATCTATTACATTGCTCTCATAGCTTAGGTAGTAGAAACAAACTGCCTTCAACTAAAATATTAGTCCTAGCACTTAGCGCAAATCAGAACCAAAATCATGTAGTCAAAATACATAGCAAGCTGGTTAGATGGTATCTCATCTATTTTAATTCAATAATTTCGTTATGCCATCAATCTTCAGACGGCAAAGTAAACTTCAAATACTCTTACGCTGTCACTTTTAATTTCAACAAAATGAAACCATACAATTAGGTTAAACTTAAATAATTATCACTTCGGTGAAGGAAAACATCGTGAGGAAACTATCATGCCTGCGAGATATTTCTTGACGGCATGTGAAGCCAAGTCAGAGGCCCATGGGTGCAATACAAACTCTGACACCAGGCTAGGCACTAACCACACGACAAATAAAGAAGAAGGTAAGACTAAGAATGAATATAGTGAATTTTATTTTGCATGTCAAGACTCCAACTATTTGCCAGACTCTCTTGACTGAGAAACCTATCTCATGCAATCAAATTAAAATCTCTTTGCTTCTAAGAAAAATCCTTTTTTAATTATACGCGTGTAATTGCATATACCAATTAATTACCCACGGTTTTAACGTATTACTTTTCTGTCATCAATTTACTTTCACTCAAACATCGTTTGCGTCTCGGTTGTCAATTTACAATAAGTCTCTTCATTCCAAGTAGTTTGAAACCAATTAGAACGTCTAAAAAGGTGCATTAGCACTGGCCATTGACAAACGAAAAAAAAAAAGTCTATTCTTTCTTTTTAATTTTGCTATCTCTGACAAAGGAGGTTTAATTCTGATTTTAAAATGGAATTAATACTGTTTTATTTTAAAGTAAGATTAAATTCGTGGGCTATGTGATGCCGTAATTAATTTCGTCATAATGAAATATTAATAACAAAACTAATGTTCTCACGAACTTGCCCCTAATTTCGTCTAGATAACGCCTTAATCGTGAAGGAACATCGCTCAGACAGTTTCGCAAATCGCCAGTCATCGCACTTGACACTTTCTATTAATTACTTTTCCGTACAAAAAAAACCTTTTTATTTTTCTTTTTTCACCAGCCTTTGAAAAGCGCGAAGGTTTTAATCAAAGTGCTCTTTTATGTTTTTATGCAAATGTTAAAAGATAATAAAAGGTTATTTCCGTGTTATTATCGTTGGTTTTTAAAGGTTAGTGTTAATATCATTGTGGAATAAAGTTTAATTGAACTGCCATAATATTCTAATTAAAGAATAATTACGTAAGAGCCGCTAGTTATAAACTATATCATCATAATGGTAACAGTAAGTTATAATTATTTATTTGTCACTTGTAAAATGTTTTTTCTTTTAAAATCAAATATACACTACAAGTCCATGTTACGACTAACGCAATATTTTAAAAGCATTGCCATGTCTAACACATATTTCTCTTAAGTCACAACTTTTATAAAACAATAAACATCACACAGAAAACATCGCATGAACCTAACAATGTCGTTTTGAAACATTCATGTCGACTTTTCGTTTTATATTTAAATCACTGTGTACCTTAACATTCCTGACATAACTAAACGGTAAAAATGACCTTGCCTTACCTGCTAAAGCCGTAACAACACGATTCAACCACACACTAAACTTTACACACAAAAGAAAATAGTTTTACCACAAAAAAGTATTCACTATTCAAGTATCTGACACCGAATTAAAAAGTTTAAAATACAATCACAACCACTTTTTTATTTTTTTTAATCTGTACACTTACTACACACACACAAACACTTCGATTTTCGAAATAGTCGGGTTTTCTCGCGACGCGGCACACGTTCGCTCGTACAGCGTAAAGGCGGTACACTGCCTGAAATACACGAAGTTTGCCGACGGTCCGGGGTGGTGCGTTCTCTTTCTCCCGCGAAGGAACTCGGGGGGGTTGAAGAATTTCGCAATTAAAAATCGTTAATAAACACGATTATATGACGTAGAGATAAAGTGCGGAGTGAGAATGTGTTACATATAGATACGAGATGAGTTAGCGAGGTCTGTTTCCTGTTTATTTTATTTATTTCAAACCTTTTTGTGTAAATTATATTCGTTTGTACGAAGCGTGGCTTGTTATAGTTTGTTGCTTGTTTCGGGGAAGTATTCATGGTGTGTGTTCGCAGTTTCTCTGTTTAAATGTGGAACAGAATTTAAATAATAAAACTGAGGAAATTGGTAGTGTAGCAAAGCTGCTTATCAAAGTGCTGTCCAGGAAAATTCTACCACTAAGAAGCATTGCTATGTTCCTTTTAAAAGGTATTTGTGTACCTATTGGAAACGTTTTCTCTAAGGTAGACAACGCATTGACTACAAAAGTAAAAAAGAAAGTAGTAATTTGATTATTTTTCCTTTACTTATTTCCTGACTAGTGTATTGGTAATGATTTTGACATGATTGATGGTGATTATGACATTATTGTTTTTTTATTTTGACATTTTGATTATTAATCGTTTTGACATTATTACCAAAAATTTTCCAAATACGATTATGTTCGTACTAACACTAGTGTTTAAGATGTATTACTAACAAAATGGATTTTATGAGATGTTTAATAAATGATTTTTGATTTTGTAATGCATAGATGTTGCAGAATTGACACCAAAACGGCCATTCCCGTATTTTTAACCCTAGAATCCAACCCATATTTTACATCGACTTTTCCTACCCATGGGTGACACATGATATAAGGGAGTCGTACCTTCAGGATGGGGCCATGCCATTTATCATTTGTCGAATAATATTAGTCAAAGTAGGCCAGTTTTTTAGTACTTCCAAATTAGGTCTAGCGACAAAGGCTTCATATAATTAGGTCTAATGTCTACTCGAACCCGCTTGTTCGCCCCTATGGAGTAGAACCAGCATATTTTCAAACATTTTTATCTTGGATATAAGCAACCTAAATCGACCTAAAATCGTACCTTGAGGAACACCCATTGTCCTTTCAGACCCTAATGAATTTATACCGTTTGCTCGAACTTTTTAACCTATCTTTCAGGTAGGATTTTAGTAAATCACGAGCTGTAGGTATTTCAAATTCCATAGCGCTCCAGTATCACCAGAGGTGTCTCATGGTTTACGCAATCAAATGCCTTTGAAAGGTCGCAAAAGATTCCAATGGCGTCTTGTGCTTCTTCGCAAGCGTTGCAAATGTAAAAATAATAGAGAGACATCGGCGTCAGTTGTACAACGCCCTTTGGAGGAACCGTACTGTTGTACATGAAAGATGGAGTTTCTATTAAAGTGACGTAACATTTAATTGAGCATTAACTGTTCAAATACCTTACTGAGAATTGTACAAATTGACACAGGCCTATAATTATTAGGTTCTTCTTGGTACTTTTCCCTTGGCAAAACCTCAAACATACTTTTCATTTTATTATGTTTGTAATCAGACGAAAACCATCTATAATCTCTAACTACATAAAGGTCAGTGTCCTTCGTCTGACATCCATCAAATAAGTAAATGTTTCTTCAGCACATAAACTTAGTTGACTCATAAGCTGCAATGCCTTCGACTTTCATGTAAACTCGACATGTCGACGATTTTCAACTTAGGTACTAAGTTAAGCAATATCTTCTTATTAGTTCACTTGAATATAAATATAAAACGTCTTGTAGACAGCTTTAAGTGTAATGTAATTTATTAAAGTGCTTTTTAGACAAATCTTTTGCTAACACGTTGTACAAAGTAATATTAATCTTGGTGATTTAAAAGATTGCTTTCTATTTCGTTGGTAAGTAAGCGGGTAGTTCATTTCAACTAGGTAAGTAATTTTTAACCGACTACATCTAAAGAAGAGTAATGAGTTTAACAGTATACAGTACTTTCGTAGTTATTTTACCACAAAATTTTAATAACTGATAAAATCACGGTGAGCTTAATTTTCCTTTGGTCTATCAAACTTATGCTGGCGGTGGCTGGCTTATGACTAACTTATGGCTGGTGTTTGGTGCCACTCACACACATCAGTCTGTCAAACTTACATAGATCTTTATCATCTTTACAATAAGATTGCTGATAGATAACCGCTGAAAGAGGTAAATAGTTATAAAAGGTCTTAAAAATGTATGTGTATGTTTCGATTTGATTTTGTTAAATGAGAGGTTAAATGTTTTTTAGCGGCACTACAAAAAGTTCTACAGCAACATAGCACAAGCAGTACTACAGCGCCATCTATGACACAAAATATGAAGTTCTAACATGAACATTCTGAATCGTACTATTTAAACCTATTAGGGTTTAAATGCAACTGTTGGGCAGTAGCCCACTAGACACAACACCCATCTATTCTGAGAATCCTCTCTTTTCTATGGGGTATGAATAACTTTGCACCCTGTTCTTCAAAAACCCCCACCACCTGAAAAAAAACGTACGGAAGCCAAAACTTGCATAAATATTTGGAATACATAAAATATAAGAAAATTAAATAAACAGTACTTAGATTAAACAATGTTAGATTATAATGCATTCAATGAATTTCAAAATCCCAGTTTGGCCAGCATAGCCTATTGTGTAAAGCAGTCTAACCACGTTAGGTCGTCCCAGTGAGAGTGTTACCCGTTCGAAAACGCGTGTGATTTGAATAATCCGCAGCGACAAGCTAAGTTACTTAAAATTGGAGTGCTCACACTTGATGCATGTTTTTTTTGTTGATGCTGTTTATGTGAAAAACATATATGTATTATGTAGCTGCTTTATACGTTGGTATTAAGAGTTTATGTACTGTACTATGAAAATGTTGCAGGGCAAGTTTTGAGTATGAATGTGGATTCACATTTTGTGTTTGTCTGTGGGACTGATTAGTTTGTTTTTTTTTTTAATTTACTCCCTAAGGTTTTAGTCAAACATTCTTATTAAACTTAAATATATCCATCATCTGCCTAGCCTTTTCCTAACTATGCTGGGGTCAGCTTACAGTGTTACCAGATGCAGGTGAATACCAGTATTTTACGTGGAACGACTGCCTATCTGACCTCCACAATCCAGGTAGTGCGGGGTAATATGATACCCCCTGGTAAGACTTTTAGGTCACTGACTACCTGTAACGACTGTCAAAGATCTACAAATGACAGCCGGGATCAACGGCTAAACGTGTTTTCCGAGGCACCGAGGAAACTCGGTATGTATTAGCGGCTTAACCTAAAGATTGACCCGCGCGGCTGTTATATTTAGCCACGAGCTCCTTTACTAAACTTAAATAGGCATTAGAAATAAATCTCGATGGTAAGTCGTAGTAAAACCGTGTGAAGCAGGGACGTTTCACTAGTTAAAAAAATAACCGGCGAAGTGCGAGTTGGACTCGCGCTCCGAGAGTTCCGTAGAAACTTGTAGATATATTGTTATAAAAAAATATATATACGGTTTTCAGATTTTTTTTCCTTAACAAGGGCTGTAAGACATTGCTTCTTGCCAAATTTTATGATTCCAGGTCAACGGGAAGTACCCTATAGGGTTTGATTCCCTTCTGAAATTGCAAAATATGGGACATAAACGGTCATATCTTTTAATAACGTTCACTTACATATTAATTTCAGCTTGATACCTCCACACGTTCCTGAGAAAAAGGGTCTTGACAGACGGACAGACAGACCGACGGACAACAAAGTGATCCTACAAGGGTCCCGTTTTTGCCGACTGAGTTACGGAACCCTAATAACTAAGACTGAAAAGCACCTTTACCTTCCACATCGTTGCATCATTGTTCATAAATTACTTTTTATTTTTATTGTGTATGTTATACTTTTGTTTCTTTTAATTTTCTAATTTGTTAACCATCCTTAAATATTGGTACAAAACAATGATTATTGTAAAATGCTTTCTAAGTGGAAACCTGATGTCCTGTAATACAGGTGTTTCACTACCTACCACAGGCACCAGTGATTCACAACCGTGTATTTACTTGTTTATGCAAATAAATAAATTATTATTATATTATTATTTTCGAAACACAGCAACGCTGCTCAGTGACAGAACGTGACATTGAAAGTTCATATGAATAAACCCCGTTTTTCCCCACAAAAATAACTAAGATTTCACTATGATGGTCACGTCACACATTTCCCGTCTACATACCAAATTGACGGTAATTTTATCTATACAGCAATTTCCCAGCAAACTTTCATAAAATTGGCGTCTGTTTGACGTTCAGATGTCATCGATAAAAGTGACATTTGAAATCGAAATGGTAGTTGTGAATTTGTTTTTGTTGGTGACACACGTATTGAGCGACTAATAAAAGTTTAAAATGGTTTTACTTTTAGTGCTGACGTGTAATTGATGGAATTGAAGCAATAAACTGCATTTATTTATGTATTTAATTCTCTATTGATCCAAATCATCTAGTGAACGTCCTTAGTCTGTTTTAATATTATACTAGCGACCCGCCCCGGCTTCGCACGGGTGCAGTATATACATATAAATCTTCCTCTTGAATCACTCTATCTATTAAAAAAATCTGCATCAAAATCCGTTGCGAAGTTGACTGTCGCCCTCGCCTCAGATGGACATCAGGGCTCTGTAGAAGCACGCTATGTTGTAACTGGGAAGTAGGTCATGTGATATCACCGCTGCACACAATAGGCGCGCTTTTCAATTCATTTTATGTCCGTACTAATGACCGGATCCGACATTTATATATATGTGCCTCATTTGTTTACTAAAGCACAAGTAAAGAAAAACACACACTTAGAAATCAGTTGTGATTTTCTTTGAAAAGTAGCTACAATTACCACCCTTGGCAAACATTTCGGTGATTGCATTTTGTTTTTGCTAACGACAGTCGCGGTTTTACATCCATGACAAGCTCTCGTCATCATAAACATCATTTTATGTTGTAGGATTAATTATGCAACATGTTTTTGATGCAAACGTACGGTTCAACACACAAACAGTATTTACAACATGTTTTTATGTTGATGTTTTGTCGGTGTAAAACAAAATTAAGTCATGTTTTATGACAAGCGTGTGAGAGACGGATATAATATTAATTAAATTGTTTATTTGATGTTGAAAACAAACGTGCTCATTTTTGTTTCAATACTAGCTGTTGTCTGTGGTTTCCCTTACATCCTTTAGAGACTATTTCTTGTACTGGAATTTTATCCTATTAAAATCCGTTTAGCTTTTTAAATCCGCTTCGTATCGTGTCGACGGCACCTTATATCGTTGTTTGGTTTGTGTTATCACTTTATATTGTGTGCAGTAATGATAGCCTAGTGTTGTTCTCTGTTAAGTAGCAAAAAATAAATAAAATAAATAATATAATTAAATATAATATTTTCTCCTTTTTTACGAATTCTTTGCCGTCTTTTGCATGTCCCACTGACTCGTTTTAAGTGTACACAGAAAATTAGATGTTACGAATGTCCATGCACTTGATATACATAACTTAGATGCTTCTTACAACCCCGGTAGCTATTGTAAGCCAGTGACCACACAGATGCTTAATTTAAGTTTTTTAAATCCCGCCTCATAATTAAAGTGTCAGACATATTGTTTCAAAAGTTGAAGGGAAGCTAACATAGTTGGGAAAAGGCTAGGAAGATGATGAGTGTTAAACTTGTGTATTCATCTGCCTAGCCTTTTCCCAAATATATTGGGGTCGGCTTCCAGTCTAACCGGATACAGCTGAATACCAGTATTTTACATGGAGCGACTGCCTATCTGACCTCCACAACCCAGTTAGTACTGGGTAATACGATACCCCTTGGTAAGACTGGTTGTCAGACTTTTGGGGCACTGACCACCTAACGACTGTCAAAGATCTACGAGTGACAGCAGGGTCCAACGGCTTAACGTGCTTTCCGAGGCACGGAGGAAACTCGGTATGTAATGGGCGGTCACCCATCCACAGACCAACCTAGGCAAGCACGGCTTAACCTGAAGGTCGACCCGAGCGGCTGTTATTATTTAGCCACGAGCTCCTCTTATTTGTGTATTGAACAGAATAATAATGATCTTTCAAGAATTGACCGCCGCTGCAGGAGTTTCCAACGTTATCTTTGTTTTCATCAGCAGTCAATTTTTTTTACAATAACCCTATATTGTCCCACTGCACGGCAAAGGCCCTCCTACCCTCTTTGCACTTTTCGCGATCTAATGCGATTGTAGGCCAATCGTTTTAGGAGATGGCGATACGAGCTGGACTATAAATAGTCCAGCTATTTATAGTCCAGCTCGTAGCGCCATCTCCTTCATTCTATTGCTATACTCTCATCCAGCTTTAATTCTTGTTTTTTTTTAAATTAGTTAGCTAAGTTATGATACTTTAATTTTATACACCTTTCTACATAATATTAATATGGTATGTGTTTATTTAATCCAAATGCTTGAAACACAGGATTACCTAGTTCAGTCACAAATCACGGGTGAACTTGGCATAGATTTAAGAAAAACTGTATCTAACGTTATACCTTATAGTTTTTAATTAAAAAAAAAAAAATAATAATATAATATTTTATTATTATTATATATTTTTTTTAATTTAATAAAAATATTACATAGGATTTTATAGATATGTATATATATATGTGTACAATATGTATTACGTATATTATATTGTATGTATTTAGTTTAGTTTGTAACATTAATTAATTTAAGTAACACAATGTGTTAATGCACTTAAGTCCTTCTCTGAAAATCTCACAGTAAAAATTTGGTTTGCTGTAAGAAAACCCAATTCTGGGTTAAGCTCGCCATTGTACATAAGCTATATTATTGCAATTTGTACTTTTTTTTTTTTTTGTGTGCAATAAAGAATAAAGGATAAAGAATATTCTCCTCCTTACGAATATCACCGTTTTACGTTGCCTGAGCTCGTACTATCTTCCCTTTACCAATTCACCTGAACGGCCCATATTGATTCTACGGCCAAAATAACGAACCTTCTATAACCTTCGCTTGGGCCGAAAAAATAATCATGAGGCTTATTAAATAACCATGGAGCAATATGTCTGACACTATATTCACAGCCTTACCCACTTTTGCATGTCTGTAGCGTAATAGTGGCTGTGAAAATAGTGAGAATCCGTCACGTCCCCGTGACATGGCGACGCGTTCCACATAAATTATGGACACTCTACTACCTTTGGCAGCCGAACAAGTAAGAATATTGTCGGGCGGAGACTTTGAAGCTTTTTAAATCGCAAAATGGTAAGATAGGTGCATTTTTGGGATTTTGCTATTTTTAGAATTCGGGCGGAACTTGTGGCTAAATAATAACAGTTGCACTGATTGATCTTATTTATTTATTTATTTGTTTAGGATCTCCAACAAAGGATGTACACAAACACGAAATAAATAATCGACGACAAAGTATCAAGTAGGTGTACTCCTTCACTTACAGGAGACCACAGCATGCTTAATAAAATGTATAACTAACCTAACAAAGATATAGTAGCATTTAAAAAATAAAATCAAAACATATTAAGGTAATAACATTAAATTGGAAAAATAAAATTAAAAATAACAAAGTCATAGTAGGAATTAAAAAATCAAAACAATTGGTAATAAAATTAAAATAAAATCTTCAAGGTTTCGCAGAGGTCCGTGGATGGGTGACCATTAATTACATACCGAGTTACATCCGTGCCTCGGAAAGCACGTTAAGCCGTTGATCTCATCTGTCATTTGTAGATCTTAGCTATGCTATTTTTGGAGTTAGAAGTTCATCATCATAATTATTAGATGAGCCTAATCCGCATAACTGGTCTTACCACTGCACACTGGGTCTAAAAACATGTAATTTTCCACAAGAGTTTATTATAACGTAGCCTCTACAATATTTGGAAAGATTTCTGAATGCTCGTGCCTTAAAAAGTGTCCTCCCGATGTATGACAAACGACCCCGCAGAGGCCGGCCCAGAAAGAGGAGGAGACGAGCTGGACGCTTACCGCAGATGGTTCGAAGAGGCAGGGAAAAGAGCTCATTGAAGGAATTGAAGGAGGTAAGCTTCCATCCTATCCTCAACATACAGCTACCAGAGTATATTCAAAACCCATTTTGTTGAAACACTGCGCCAACCGCACGCCAGCAATAATAAAGATACTCGTACATAATTATATATCTAAGCGTTAAAATTGACGTGCGGTTTGTCTGGTTATTTTGAGTATAAAATGTACGGCAATAAGTACCTATGGACAGGTTTTCAGGGTTTTAATTAGAGTGCCTCGAATCTATACTTCTATACTAATATTATAAAGCTGAAGAGTTTGTTTGTTTGTTTGTTTGGTTGAATGCGCTAATCTCAGGAACTATTGGTCCGATTTGAAAAATTAATTGTGTGAAGTCCCTGACTCCTGGGCTAGGTGATAGACCTGTGTTACAAGAGCCAGTGTCCTCTCGCAGAAGGAGATGATGAATCCAAATGAGAACAATTAACATTTTTCATCAGCAGTATCAGAGACCTAACTTTTGGACTTTTTACAGTCACAATCCAATGTGATACACACTGTTTCCTTCATTTTTGTGGAGTAAATACTTATCCATAGATACCACCGTAATAACTCAACATGACGCGACATTTTAGTGTATCATAAATATCACAACATAAGATATAAAGCATAAGCATAAAGTGATATAATATAATATCAGATAATGACACGAACTTGGCCCATTTTGCGTCGCATCCATGAAGTGCGGGAGTCATCACATTTATCATATGAGCAGAGATCGTAAACCTTTTTAAGTAGGAGCATTTATTTGTATTTTTTTCCAGTTTTTATTATAAAACTGCCTACATAGTACTTAGCCTAGATAAAGTTACAAAAAAAGTGAAAGAGTACGTCTAAAATACTACTAAATAAATAAATATTCTCTGCAGTGTCAGTGCAACCCATATTAATACCAGGTGCTCCTGAGCTTAATACAAATAACTGACAATGTGACACATTTTGAAGACAGATGTTGTCTAATACAGCAAGAAAACTTTGTAAAAGATTTTCAAGTTTGGAATGGTCGGATTGTCGACAGTCACCTGTCGCCTGTCGGGTTTTATTAAACATATCTCAGTTTTAATAAAAAAAATAATGCTTAGGTTGTTAATCATTAATTAATCAATCATCTTTATTACACAAGAAAGTGATTAAAAATTGTGTGAAGTCCCTGACTCCTGTGCTAAGAGATAGTCTTGAGTTACAGAGCCGATTAGTAATAAATAAAAATAAAATAAAATAACTTTTATTTCGGACAAGCAACATCCATAGAGGGTTAGTAAAATAAAACTTATAAACTATGTTAATTATAACTTAATTTAATACAAATGAAAACAATTTTATTATTCGATAATTAAATCAATTACCTTGGCCAAAGGCTAAGTGTTGCCATACAACGTAGCAACGCTACCAGTCTCTTGGGCACATTACCAGCTGACAGCGTTGATGAGGACTTTTTTGATGCCCCTTTATACTTTGTTGTTAGTTTATTTATTTTTCTTTTATTTAATAGTTTTAATTAATAATTTATATATGTTACTTTACTTAATAAATAAATACTCTCCCATTAAAAAGTGTTTTTTTTTGCGACGATTTATTTCTGCCGTTAGTTCACTTAATGTTCGCCATCCCTGGAGCAGTAGGTAGATATATTTTTATTTTTCTCTTACGACGTCTGTCGCAAGAGAGGATAATGCATAAAATATTATTGCTATCGCTTCCATTTTGGACGGAGCTGGGGAAATATGGCGTGTCCGTATTGATATTGTAGTCTGTTGTGGCACTTAGATTAGGCGACTTATTTCTGTGAATAGGTGTTGTAAGTAGAGATTACGGTATTGCTGGTATTAGGGTCACGATTTTCGGAAGTACGTCAATATTTGGTGTTCCCAAATCGGTAGCGGTGTTTATTTTCACTTCATCATACTTTTATGCTGAGACCGATAATATGCTTCAGTGATTCTTAGCGGTAAAAATAGTAAACTCATGCGTTTTACCATGGAAACCATACAAAGCTTCTTAGTTTTTTTTGGTACAGTAAATAGACAGTAAAAGACAAGATGTAAACTGACCCTTCACGAAGCCATCAACCAAGCACTTCACACACACACACACACACACACACACACACACACACACACACTTCACTACACACACGCACATACACACACACGCACTCGCACTTCTTGCACTTCTTCTGTACTTTAAATAAAGTAACAGTACGCAAAAAATATTGCTGGGTTACGTTTTATGGCAGGACTCAATGTAACGTACTCAAAACATTGTGTTGATGGATGCACTGATATAACATTAAAAACTTATTAACACTAAATAAGACCAGGTAGACATACGATTGTTTATCTAAGTAGAGCTACAACCAAAATCTCATTTTTCTACAATATTTTGACTTGAAGCGTCAATGTAACGACTGTTTCTTCAGCAGAAATAGTAGACTCTTTTTAATTTAATAAAAAAATATTAAATTCATATTTAAGCAGCAGTAACTATAAATCCAACTGCCAGCGTTTTACGAACTTCAGAACTTACAAATAGAATACACAAAAGATACATAAAAAAATATGTTTACCATAATTCGGGTTCGACAACCTCGTAGGTACGTTAACCGTTTAACCGCCCAGCCCTTCTGCTGCTCATAATTCCCTTTTTAATATATTTATAAGGGATAGCTTCTGCCGCAATCTGTTTCAAGAAATTGGAATATTTTTACCAAGCGTTGTGCGTTTACAAATGTATTTTTGCGCCGAAAAAAAAGAATCGAGTATCTTTTTTATACATTTAAGGTTCACTTCTAGCTGTTCTGACTGTTTTGGTAACGTTGTAAGTTTGGAGCAGAAATGTATGCTGCGTAACGTTAGGTATATAACAGATGCCGATAGGGTATATACTCAAATGTATTGTTTGTGTTATTTATGACACGTTTGTTTACTTTTTCCGAGGTCAGTGTGTCAATGGCTGTAATAACTTGGTTTGTACATACATATTGGCTTACACCCCATGGGCTTGCGATGATCGTAGAGGTTACATGAAATATGGGAATGTCCATTTGCTTTCATGAGGCCTGATTAGAGAAATGAAGGTTTGGCTTCTGCGATACAGGCCGCATATCATATTCTAGAGCAGTTTATTATTATTTATTCAATTTATTATGGTTTATATATTTTCCTTATTGTGGTCTATCCGTAAGCCTAATAACATCACACCTGTAATGCCCAAAGGTTAGGCAGAGGTGTACCTAATAGTGCACTCACATTTCGCCAGTTATGTTTTTAAGTCCCATGTAATAGGGGCGAGCCTATTGCCATCAACCGGGCACAAATCCAGACTCCGCGGCTGCTATTGAGAAAATTCCTGACGGTAAAACCTAATAAGACTTGACCCGACCTGGGAATCGAACCAAGGACGCACTAGAACAACGAGGCAGTCATAAACCTAAATTGAATGGTAAATCAGATAATACCTTTGGACCTTTTTGGCGCAGCCGTGAGGCACACAGCACATGTACCTATTTTCTCATTTTTTTTTTTTTTTTTTTCTAAAAACTGTGATTTTTTATTTTGTATTTTTTTTTATTATTTTAATTATGTGTGCTTGATGTACTGACGTCAAATAAACTTTATTCTTTCTTTCTTTCTTTCTAATATATCAGAGGTATCGCAGCTACGTCGATGGCCATCGAATTCGAAGGCATCATCTGCCTAGCCCTTTTCCAACTATGTTGGGGTTGGCTTCCAGTCTAACCGGGTGCAGCTGAATACCAGTATTTTACATGGAGCGACTGCATATCTGACCTCCACAACCCAGTTAGTACTAGGTAATACGATACCTCTTGGTAAGACTGGTTGTCAGACTTTTTGGGCCACTGACTACCTAACGACTGTCAAAGATCTACAAATGACAACCGGGACCAACGGCTTAACGTGCTTTCCGAGGCACGGAGGAAACTCGGTATGTTATGGGTGGTCACCCATCCACAGACTAACCTAGGCAAGCAGGGCTTAACCCAAAGAACGACCCCGAGCGGCTGTTATTATTTAGCCACGAGCTCCTCCTCCTCGATGGCCACCGAAGGCACTAAGCTGAAATATCTCAACTTGCCGGTAATCAAACATTGCTAGTAATTTTATTAGCAAATACTAAACCTACCTCGTAAACTATACTTTTGATGAAGGTATCAAACAAACTCTGACAAAGTTGGCTTTTATCATAACTATTTATGTCAATTTATCCTACAGAAGAGTTAGAAGGAGGAGCTCGTGGCTAAATAATAACAGCCGCTCGGGTCGATCTTTAAGTTAAGCCGTGCTTGCCTAGGTTGGTCTGTGGATGGGTGATCGCCCATTACATACCGAGTTTCCTCCGTGTCTCGGAAAGCACGCTAAGCCGTTGATCCCGGCTGTCATTTGTAGATCTTTGACAGTCGTTACAGGTAGTCAGTGGCTCAAAAAGTCTGACAACCAGTCTTACCTAGGGGTATCGTATTACCCAGTACTAACTAGGTCGTGGAGGTCAGATAGGCAGTCGCTTGATGTAAAATACTGGTATTCAGCTGCATCCGGTTAGACTGGAAGCCGACCCCCACATAGTTTGGAAAAGGCTAGGCAGATGATGATATTCTACAGAAGAGTTAAACTGTTCTCGGTCAAACCGTCCCCCCCTACGTCACCCCCCTTAAAATCATAAAATTACGTACAAAACACAATATTTCTTGTGTTAGGTAATACAAAAAATAAAAATACAATTATAAATAACAGTTTTTATTTACTGAACAGCTCTAAAAATACTTTATTTGGCGAAACAGGCTCCCGCACCGAAATAATATGGCTTCTATAATCTAATAACTTCGGAAACAATACAGCCTTCGAATTTAATATAATTTCGAATGCCGTGGGACTTCAAATAAAATATAATAATGTTGTAGAACTCGGCACTATGAATAATTTATTTTGCAAATACCTTTTGTAATTTTATTGATGTTTTTTAAGGTTGACTTGTATTTTCTGTCGCAGTTTTTATTTGAATTTGTATACAACATTATATTTAATATATGCGAAACCTGAATATAGTTTGTTCAGTATAAGTAACTGAATGGATTCCAATAATTATTAAACCATGTTACATTTTGTCCCATTAAAAATATTTAAAAAAAGTTACAAGTCGGACACCGAGCGACATTAAGTACCTATCGCAATAATTTAGGTACGTACTGCCAAATTGTTATTATCAATGAGCTCAAGACGATGGAGGAGGAGCGCGCGCGGGCGCGCTGCGTGGTGACCGCGTTTTTGTGCGGACAACCAGGTAACAGAACAAGCTTATAACTTTGTGATTTTCATGGTACAGATTTGAAATTTTGTACATAGATTCTTTGCATAAAAATACTAGACACGTGTTTCAGGTTTCGCATATACTAAAACTAATGTTGTATTGTAAGTAGAACGTTGCGGTTTAAAAGAAGATATCGTGACAGAAAATTGAAAAGAGTCATCATTGAAAAGACTCATTACGATATTTCATCAAATCAAAACTTTCTCAAAAGCCAATACCAAACCAAAATCCTAATTTCCTCACCTAACACTAAAAATATAAGCCTCCTTTAGCCCCACTCGTCCGGCGGTAATCACATCGAGAATCGGAAATTTTCAGCCATTTTTTTTAAGTTGGCTCCTACCGACGGCGCGTGACGATTGCCAATTAACAGGTACAATTAGGGCGGTCCTTGTGATTGATTTTTGGCGTTTCAACAACCTTGTGAGTGGTGAAATGTCTGTGGACGTTTAACAACTACAGGTACTTAATATTTATTTTATTTAATGCGTAACACCCGGTTTTTGGAAGGAAAAGTATCGACGTGTCAAAATTATACACACGTCAAGTGATCCGGAAGCCTGTTGATGATTCTCAGACAATTCAGTCAGCCAATCAGAGACCTCAGTTATTTTGTTTTTTTTTTCTTTTTGCCAGCCCAGTTAATTAACTGCACTGCCTCAGGCATTCTCTACAGACCAGTCAACTTAAAGTCAGCTTCTTTAATGCAAAGTGTTAGGTTTTTTAATATTTATTAATCTTTGAAACATTTTTAGTCGATTATTGGTACATTTATTATAGAACGGATGGCCGATGGGGCCGAAAAGATCTGGAGTGGTGAACGCGAACCGGAAGACGTTGCGTTGGAAGGCCTCCCACAAGGTGGACCGATGACCTGGTGAAGGTTGCAGGGATCCGCTGAATGCGAGTCGCACGGGACCGGTCAATGTGGCGACACTTGGGGGAGGCCTATGTCCAGCAGTGGACGTCTTTTGGCTGAAATGATGATGATGATGATGATTGGTACATTTCGTTTCGTTAAATAGTTTCATTCCTACCGTGTTGTGTTATAATTCCGATCGGATACGACGACAGGCGAAAGAAGACGATCGCGCGTCGCAGCATACTTTCAGCTACGATTGCGTGTCGCGGCAGACGCCCACGGTCAAGCTGCTGTGCGCGGCTTAGTAATCATCATCTTCCTGTCCTTGTTACATGTTACTTGGGGTCTTCCAATCTCCTCTGTCAACCGTCACGCTATCATTTACTCCTTTAACTTTCATATTATTCCTCACACAATCCATCCACCGTTTCTTTGGTCTTCCTCTCCCTCTCCATCCATCAACGTTTATATTCAACACTCATTAGTCACATGCGATTCGTCCCTCCTCATCACATGTCCATACCAAGACATCGATTCCCTTTCAACTTTTCTGTAACTGGCGCAACTTTTAAACTTCCTCTAATATACTCGTTCCTTAAATTATCCAGTCTTGTCACACCACACATCCACCTCAACATTCTCATCTCCGCTACATGCAATCTTCTTTCATCCATCTTCTTCACAGCCCAGCATTCCGATCCACACAGTACGACAGGTCTAATCACGGATTTGTACCTACATTTGGCGCGGCTTAGTAATAAAGACTTTAAATACTGTGTACACGATTTAATAATATCGTTTATAGATTGTAAAATCCTTTCCGATCCCATGCGATGAGAACCGCTTGGTGGAAATCATCTTTTTTTTTTTTTTTTTTTTTATCGTGGTAAAATCATCAAATGAGTCCTCCCACCCAGGGCAGAGTGGGAGGAACTGTCAGACTTGTACTGACTAAAATCCACGGTGTCCTTCAATAGCCCTTTATGATCCAGGGTCACGGTAATTCTATAAGTCCCGCGACCCCGGCAGGCTTTCGCCCTCTAGAGGGGGGCCCCGTCATAATGCTGACACTCTTTGAGGCGCGCGTGGAACACAACGCGCCGTCGACCCGGGCATGGTCCATGGTCGGACAGCGAGTCGCCCATTACTCGCCGCCCGCAAGCCCGCGCCTACGGTGGCCGGAGATCGTCTGCCGACGTCCGGCGCCGTGGGCGTCTACCACTGCGGCTGGGGTGGAGGGAGGACGCTGTCCTCTCCCTCACGCGGCCCGCCTCCTCCTTCGCGAGCATGACTGCTTCGCAGAAGGAGGCGACCGCTTCCCACTCCGTCGCGCCCCGCAGCATGGCCTCGACCAATGCCGGGCGCGAGAGGTCTCCGCCTATCGCCGCCGTGAGGACATGGCGGTGCCCTGACCAAGCGAGGCAGTCCTGCACCGTATGCTCCACCGTGTCCTCCGGGCGGTCCTCGCAGTGGTGACACCCAGGCGTTTCCTCCTTCCCCATCAGACACAGGTACCTCCCGAAGCTTCCGTGTCCGGTGAGGACCTGCGTCATGCGGTAGGTCAGGACGCCGTGACGCCTATCCAGCCACTCCTCAAAGAGGGGTCTTACCGCCGCGATTGCGGCGTGCCCGTGGAAATCATCCTTTACGTGGTGTTAGAACTTCAACGACATTATCCATTTTAAACTTATACTGTCATTTACGGGATATTTTTCGTGATTGTTCATTATTTTGAGCTCCCGATATTTCGGTGCTGTTCGGGCAATCACGGAAGATATCCATGCAATTTATGTGTATCAATCTATGTTAACAAAGTGGTATTTTTCCTTTTTATTTTTTTGTACTCTATCACAATGCTGTCCTCTTTGACCCAAAGGTTGACTGGTAGAGAATGCCTTCTGGCATTAATTCCGCCTACGTACCACTCTTGTACATGAAGTTTAAATAAATAAATATCCCGTAAGTGACAATATAAGTTTAGTTGTAAACCGTGAAAGCTTAAAACAGTGGTTGGTATCCATTTTCATGTACCTAATGTTTAACCATAACACCATATAGTCACCAATATTACCCTCTCACCGCACGAACCATAAACTAAAGATGCAACGCCAGATTATCCTTACGTTACGAGTGGCTCAGGCCAACACGAGCACCCTCGTGCGTTCTCGAGCCACTCGAGCCACTCGAGCAGCCTCCGCCCCAATCTTTACGATTAATTGAGAGGAGCTAACGAAAACCTTGCTAAATTGCCTGTAGGTGGAACGGTATGTATGATGTGTATGGCTTGGTATTGAGAACATTGATTTTGGTAATAGAATATTTTTTTAAGCTAGTTTGCTCTGCCCCACTCCTGGGCGAAGGCCTTCCTCCACTCCTTGCACTTCAGAAATAATTGATTGCCATAATCTTTCTTTATCGTGTGGTTAGTGCCTTACCTGGTGTCAGAGTTCTTATGTTGCCCAAGGGCCTCTTTTTTTTTTTTTGGATCGGGTGTCATCAAAGGTCCCCCCCCAACTCTGGGCGGGGCGGAAGGGAGTGTCAGACTTGTACAGACTAAAACCCATCCTTGCCCTATGTGTTCCAGGGCCACGGTATCTCTTTCGAACAGTCCCGCAGCCCTGGCAGGCATCGGCCCTTGCAAACCCCTACATCGTTGCTGACGTCGCTGTAAGGCGCGCGTGGGACACGAACGCGCCGTCGACACGACGGCATCTCTCGGCTCTGACTTGACTTTACATCGAGAAATATCTGTCAGGCATGCTGGTTTCCTCACGATGTTTTCCTTCACCTAAGCAAGTGATAATTTGTTGGCAAGTAAGAACGCAACCTTATTACACGTTGACAAGTCTATGATACGTTGTAGCAAGCTTGTAACCTGTTTGAACAATACACGCAATTTTTCTCTTTTATTCTACGTTTATTTATTTTTCCACCCAAATATCAACATGGTAGCAGAGCGTGGTTATGTGTAAAGTAAACGCAGTGAAAACTAAGAAAAATCCCCAGGCACAGTGAAAACTGAGTCTGGCTGGCGTGTCTTGTCCGTCATTCATTTTGAGGTTAACCGGCGGCGTGCTCGATCAGAAATCACGTAAAAATTAGAAATACGCTTAGAAGATGTCAAATACAGGTCACAATCCATTCCATATCGACCGACTTGTCGGAAGAGATAACTATGCTAGTTGGAAGTTCGCAGTCCAAGCATATTTCGAACTGGAAGAATTGTGGACATGTGTTACCGGTACCAATACAGACCAAAAGAAAGAAACAAAGGCAAAATCCAAGTTAATTCTGTTACTGGACCCAATCAATTACGTACATGTTCAGAATGCAACTACATGTAAACAAGTCTGGGAGTGTTTGGAACAGGCTTTCGATGACAGCGGGTTGTACAGAAGAGTAGCCTTGTTGAGAGATCTGATAACAACTACATTGGAATCTTCCCGAAGCGTAGAGGATTATGTGAATAAAATAATGTCGACCGCCCACAAGCTCAGGAATATTAAGTTCGATATCGATGATGAATGGTTAGGTACACTGATGTTAGCCGGCCTCCCTGAAGCTTATAAGCCTATGATCATGGGACTGGAGAGCTCTGGCATCAAGATAAGTGCTGATTCTATCAAAACCAAGCTCCTGCAGGAAGTTCAATGCTCAGATAATTCAGCATTCTTCACAAGGAAAAAGGCCATTCATAGATATCAACAAGACAAAACAAAAGTTTGTAAGGGACCCCGATGTTACAACTGTAATAAGCATGGGCACTTTGCTAAGAATTGTCGTGCTCCGAAAAAGAAGAATGTGGAAAACACAGATGGTAATAAAGGTTTTGTTGCAGCATTTTCAGCATCTCCTCAGACAATGAATCCGGACCTGTGGTATGTGGACTCAGGTGCCTCCATGCACATGACCAATAGAAGTGACTGGATGTATGATGTTTCAAGTCCACCGATACCCACCATAAGCGTTGCCAGTAAGTCACCGCTACCCGTAGAAAGTATGGGAAAGGTCAATTTATTATTAAATGGTAATAAAGAAAGTAAAATTCAGGTAAGACAAGTTCTATATATACCTAAACTTGCTGTAAATCTCCTATCAGTCAGTGCTATGGTGAAAAATGGCTGTAATGTGAATTTCAGAGATAAAGGCTGTGACATTTATGATAAAAATGGGAGGCTACTATGTTCAGCCACACTCGTAAATAATTTGTATTTATTGAATACCCACAGAGAAGTGTTTTCTAATCTGTCATGCTCAGATAGCTTAAATGATGTTGTTCTATGGCATAGGCGCATGGGACACCTGAATTTTTTAGATGTTAACAAGCTACCGGAGTGTACTGAGGGAGTCCATCCATTTACTGACAAAAGTAAAGGTCCTATTACTTGTATCTCCTGTCTCTCGGGAAAACAGACCAGACTACCCTTTAATAACATTGGTTCAAGGTCTACACAACCACTGCAGCTGGTCCACACTGATTTATGTGGACCAATGGAGCAAGTATCATTAGGAGGTATGAAATATTTTATCACCTTTATAGATGATTACACGAGACGAGTTCAAGTTTATTTTTTGAAAAATAAATTGAATGTTGTTGAAGTTTTCAAAGATTACAAAAATAAAGTTGAGAATGAACATGACAGAAAAATAAAAGTAATTCGTTCTGACAATGGAAAAGAATATTGTAATAGAGAACTTGAAAGCTTCTTGAACAATCATGGGATTGAACATCAAACAAGTACTCCGTACTCACCCCAGCAGAATGGTCTTGCTGAAAGGATGAACAGGACCCTGGTCGAAAGAGCAAAATGTATGTTGTTTGATGCTCATCTAGCAAAACAGTTCTGGGCAGAGGCAGTAGCAACAGCAGCTTATATAATAAACAGATCTCCTACAAAATCCATTCATGGTAAAACTCCTATGGAGATGTGGACTGGTAAGAAACCGAATTTGTCTAATCTAAAAGTATTTGGCTGTGAAGTAATGACGCAAGTACCAAAAGAAAAACGCCTTAAATGGGACTCCAAATCCAGAAAATTATTATTTGTTGGCTATTGTGAATCAACCAAGGGATATCGAATATTTGATCCAGATACAAGTAAAATCATGAAAAGCAGAGATGTAGTATTTTTAGAAAATGTAGAAAAATATGACAATAATATATACTTGCCTTGTACATCTAACAGCAGCAGTCCAGAGATACAGCCACCTACAGAACCCTGCAAAGAAGAGTTAGAGAACGACACCGATCATTCTTCTAGTGAGGAATATCTGTCTGGCGATAATAATGACTCAACTTACATACCAGATCAATCAATTGATCTCGGGTCACCAACACGAAATATAAATTTGCGTCCGCGAAGAGCTGTTCAATATGCAGAAACAGATGACCATGAAGTAAGTTACTTCTCTCCAATACTTGATTTAAATGATCCACAAACTGTGGAAGAAGCCTTGTCATCTTCTTGTGCTGACCAATGGATAAAGGCTATGCAAGAGGAGTATGACTCTCTGATTAAAAACAAAACGTGGTCACTGGTAAATGTACCATCAGGTAAAAGAATCTTACCATGTAAATGGGTCTTTAAGACTAAAACTAATGAAAAAGGAGAGGTTATCCGTTTTAAAGCGAGATTGGTCATCAAGGGGTATGCTCAGAGAAAAGGAAGTGACTATGATGAGGTATACGCTCCTGTTGTGAGATATACATCGGTTCGATTCTTATTTTCACTGGCTGCTAAGTATGACTTAGAAATATTTCAAATGGATGCTATAAGTGCTTTCCTTCAGGGTGACATAGACACTGAGATATATATGTCACAACCAGAATACTTCAAAGAAAATACTCAGGTGTGTATTTTACATAAGTCAATTTATGGGCTCAAACAAGCTAGCCGGCAGTGGAATCTTAAATTGAACAGCATTTTATTAAAAATTGGCTTACAAAGATCACAAATGGATCCGTGCATCTATTACTTAGTAAATGAGTCAACAATAATATTTATTGCAGTGTGGGTAGATGATTTTTTGATATTCACAAATAATAAGGATAAAACAACAGAGATTAAAGAAAAATTAAAAGGAGAATGCAGTATGAAAGACCTAGGTGAAATGAAGTACTGCATCGGCATAAATATAAATAGGAACCGAGAGACAGGTGTAATTATGATAGATCAAGAAAAATACATTAACTTAGTATTGGACCGTTTCAATATGGCAGATTGCAAACCAGTTAGTACCCCGATAGAGGTGAATGCAAAATTCGATAAAAATCCTGAAGATGCAAACAAAAATATCCCATACAGGGAAGCGGTGGGATGTCTAATATATCTGGCACATGTCACGAGACCTGATATTACCTATGCAGTCAACAAGTTGAGTCAGTACTGTAATAATCCAGGAAATCAACACTGGCTTGGAGTAAAAAGGATTTTGAGGTATCTACAAGGAACCAAGACCTTAAAGCTATGTTATGCCAAAGATGACTCAACGGATATAATTGGATACTGTGATGCAGACTGGGCTAGTGACCCAGTGGATAGAAGATCTTGCACGGGTTATTCTTTTCTGTTTCAGAATGCTTGTTTATCTTGGAATTCGTGTAAACAGCAAACCGTGGCACTGTCTACTGCGGAGGCCGAATACATGGCGATGGCAGCGGCAACACAGGAGGCTTTATGGCTGCGGCAACTGCAGGACGAGCTCGGTCAGGGCGTAGACAGCGCGCTACTCATCCATTGTGACAACCAAAGTGCAATAAGACTGGCATCAACAGACTGTTATAAACCAAAAACTAAACATATAGACATTCGCCTACACTTTCTTAGAGAAAACAATGTTAGATCTAAAGTTAAATTTATATATGTTAATGGTTCCAACATGGTAGCTGATAATTTGACTAAGGGTACTACATTTGAAAAACATTTGTTCTGTATAAGAAAAATGGGTTTGCGTTCTGTGGGGAGTGTTGGCAAGTAAGAACGCAACCTTATTACACGTTGACAAGTCTATGATACGTTGTAGCAAGCTTGTAACCTGTTTGAACAATACACGCAATTTTTCTCTTTTATTCTACGTTTATTTATTTTTCCACCCAAATATCAACATAATTATACAATACGCACATGGATCCGAAAAATCAGAGGTGCGTGTCTTGGGTTCGAACTCGAAACCTATGACTTGGCTGTCCGACGGTCACACCACTAGGCTATCACTACTATTAGCTGCCATAATATCATCACGTAGCACTAAGTCAGTAATTCCTTGAAGAGATAGGTAGAGGAGAATAGCACACCCATATTTCGCTACTCGTTTAAGCCCTGTGTTATTTGAGACGAGCCTATTGCAAGCAAATGGGGACACATCCAGAATCCAGGCTGCTACTGAGAGAAATACATAAACTGCCTGTAATCTCAGAAGGGTTAGACAGAGGTCTACCTCATAGTACACCCACATTTTGCCAGTTATGTTTAAAACCCATGTAACAGGGGCGAGCCTATTGCCATCAACCGGGAACAAATATAGACTCCGTGGCCGCTACTCACAAATACCTGTTGGAACACCTTTGCCCGACCCGGGAACGAACCAGGACCCAGGACGTCATGCTCTAGTACTCGCACTTGTGACCACAATATCAACGTGAAAACAAACGAAAGCGGCATAAAGTAAAAATTCTATCCAAAATAGTAAAATATTTAAAATGAAAGATTCACAAGTAACAAGTTTTATTTATGTGCTGAAAAACATGTATTCTAAGCACCTTGTTACCAGCGAGTTTCGAGAGGCGATTGAGCGGATCGTGTTACTGTGCTCGAGTTCTAGCACCTCTGTATTATGTCTATCCAAAGATTATTAGGGCGCGGTCAAAATGAGAGTTCCAGAGCTATTGCATTATGGTAGTCAAAAAAATTCTTAGGTGATAGATAAAGGTTCAACTTCAGCATCTTTTTCGGAATAATATCTAATGATGGCGAACCTTCTTTGCGGATTTTGTTTACACAGGGTTACTGCTAATTCGATGTATTCCTTGCAGGACGTCATAGTAGGGTAAAAAGGCACCAAATGTTCTGCCGAAGCTTAGTTGTTTTCTGCCAGGGCTGCGGGTCTGTTCGAAAGAAATACCGTGGCCCTGGAACACAAAGGGCAAAGAAGGAACATGGATGGGTTTTAGTCAGTACAAGTCTGACACTCTCTTCCGCTCCACCCAGAGTGGGGGGAGTCATTTGATGATTTCACATCCGAAAATAAAAGAAAAGCTTAGTTGTTTTTGAGTTATTGATACTGTTAGCCTGCGTCGTCCCACGGCTGGGCAAAGGCTTCTCCCCATGACTTCCAGTTGTTTCGATCCAAGGCTAATGTGGGCCACTGGTCGTTGGGTTTGTCCCGCTCGTCCCGCCATCTTTTGAGTTAGTTACATTTTCTTTTTTGTGAAAAATCCCAGATAAAATCATTGGAAGCCAATTTAAAAATTTGTTACGGCGCGACTGAACAGTAATTTAATTTATTATCATAATTGATGCCGCAGTTTTTTGTTAATAATTAAAAGTGCAAAAATTGGCGCCCAATGGTTTAATCTCTCACATTGGGGCTGAATGGTGGATTACAACCCACTGGCTCTCACCAAAATCAAAATCAAAATATTTTATTTCACATAGGCCTCGATGGGCACTTATAAAACGTCGACAAAAAGGTGCACGGTTCGGTTTGGTCGTTTCCTATGGAGAAGAACCGGCAAGAAACTCCATGGTTACTCTTTTCACCTGCCTGTATCCAAAACTTGGAAACATTATAGACCTATAATTATGCCTCTACCAAGGAGAATAATATTCTTCTATGTTTGTTTATACTATTACTATCGATTCTCTTACAAATAACACTACCCTTATCTGCTAATCTAAAATAAATAACCCTTCTGTACCCTCTTCAACAGGGCTGCTTTTATTAAGGACCATATACTATGGGTGAGGACGCTCGAAGAATAATATGTAGTATATGGATCGCCGCATAACTATGTGTAGGTATTGGAGGGTTGAAAAAATGGGTATTTAAGAGTCTACATATATGCATTAATTGCTTATCACTTTTTTCCTTGGTTTGGTCGTCATCGTTTGGACTGCCTCGTTGGTCCAGTGGTCGCAAGTAGGAATGCTGAGCATTAGGTCCTGGGTTCGATTACCAGGTCCGGCAAAGTGCTATTGGGTTTTTCCATCAGGAATTTCTCAGTTAGAGCCACGGAGTCCGGATTTGCGCCCGGTTGATGGCAATAGGCTCGCCCCATGTGGATATGTTATTAGGTACACCTCTGGCTAACCCTTCGGGAATTACAGGCGTGATGTTATGTTGTGTTGGTCGTAAAATCAAAAAGTTATCCACTTTTGTCGCGAGCTCGTAGCTGAGTGCTACGCCGTAGCTTGGTGCTACGCCGTAGCCGGACACGTAGGCGATAGACGCGTATGAGCCGGTATGTCCTAGAATTAATGATATCAGCCAACCCGCGCTGGGCCCGCGTGCAGTTAATGATAATCATAATCATAAATCTTTTTTTATCTTGCATCAAGAATTACAGGCGCTGGTTACACATCACACAGCGCACAGCGGAGACGAGAAGAGACGTGAGCGGTGAGCTGTGTGCTCTGAGCGGTGTGCTGTGAGCGACGTGATGTGAGCGGTGTGCTGTGAGCGGTGAGCTATGAGCGGTGAGCTGTGTGCGATGTGCTGTGAGCGGTGCACATCTCCGTTCGTCTCCGCTTTAATGTAGTCCGGGAGTTATACAAATGCGTAAAGTCCCGTCTTAAAAACAGGCGAAACAAATCATCAAAAGAAAATTCGATTGACAAAACAGGCATAAGTATACAGATTAATTTAGTCGATACCCAGATACGCTAGCAGCCCTAGAGCTCAAGGAAATGTCTGGAGGACACCTAAACGGCATTTAGTCCCAGTTTATCGCCGTGACGTGATAATGGCCCTCGCTGACGTTTATTTAGCACATATTTCATTCGCTTCAGTTACTGCGCGATCCGAGGATATTTACAGAACTTATAATTAAATGTTTTTGTTTTAAAAGGTGCTTGGAAGCTGTGGAACGCTGAACAGTGGAAAGATCATTTTTGCTCAGATTGTACGAGCTTTTTATGAATATTGAAGTAAATCAAATGACCTCACATTAAATATCTAATCTAAAGTGTGTTTTTGGGTTCGTTTGCCAGGTTGGGTAAAGTGATATAAGATTTTCCATTAAGAATTTAATTAAATTCTCAGTAGCACGCAGTTTGGGTTGGCTATAGGCTCGTCCATACACATGAAGTATAAACAGCAATCGAATTGTGGGAGTACTGTAGATACACTCCTGCTCACCCTTCGGAGAAATCAGACGAGGTGGTCTATCTTTTTCGTGGGTTTAGTGCCTTAACTCGAGTCAGAGTTTTTATGCCGCCTAGAGCCTTTGACTTGGCTTTATATGCTGTCGAGAAATATCTCTCAGGCATACTGGTTTTTGATTTTCTCTTTGGTAATGTTTTTGGCACCGAACCTCATTTGAACACGTTACAGCTGCAACTACTAAAAGATTATTTATGTTATCGTATCTTGTCTGGATAGAGGCTTGGATGCAAGTTACTTTATATTACATTCTTCTTTATGGTGCGGTTAGTGCCTTACCTGGTGTCAGAGTTTTTATGCCACCCATGGGTCTCTGACTTGGTTTTATATGCCGTCGAGAAATATCTCAGGCATGCTGGTTTCCTCACGAAGATTTTCTTCACCGAAGCAAGTGATAACTATACAATACGCACATGAATTCTAAAAATCAGAGGGACGTGTCTTGTGTTCGAACTCGAGACCTTTGACTTGGCAGTCAGACGATCACACCACTAGCCTATCACTGCTATCAAATGGTGAAAGTAGGTCTTCGATTCAGTACCAGGTAATTTCATAAACAGCCATGCAGTAGATTAAATTCGTGGTTTCACACATAAATATATTACAAAAAACTCCATATTTAAAACAGACTGAAAGCAGCCATAAATACAAGTACGTACGGGAACGAACCGGGATCGTGAGCGAGGATCGCACTAACTCGTTTTCTCACTTAATTATCACCGGCGGTGTGGAATTATAAACAGCTGAGTGTTGCACACAGACTCGAGAGCGACGGCCATTGTTTTATTTTGGATAAAGATTCTAATTTTGAATTTTGGAAGGAGTTTTCGTTGATGAAACCTTCTGACGGGAACGTACTACCGGGATTAAAAAGTAACCTATAGGTTAATCCAGGTTATAAACGATCTGTGTGCCAAATATTATCCAAATCCGTTCAGCCGTGTTTGTGCAAACCGGAACATAAATCCCAACAAACTGATCAAAATTCTAAAAACTATATTTTCGGCACTAGACTCGAATTTTCAATGTAAGGTTTGATTTCGGAGTTTAAATTCTTTTTTTCTAGATAATTATGAATTATTATCACAATAACAATATTGAGCTTTGTTCATGGCTAATTGTCCTGCACTACGTGTGATATTTGAGAAATCTTACCTACTGTAAAGGACCGGTATCTACCTAATACCTTCCTTCACAGTATTTCTTAATGTACAATATTTTTCACTAATTCTGAAACGGGCAATAAAACGACCAGGCCAGTTGGAGAGCTTACACGTGAGCAAGCCACATAAAACTGGCCGTGGGAGAAACAGTCTTGTCGCAAATCAACTCCAGCAAATTTTAGAGTTTGTCCCTGTGACTTACCTTGATTGGGATCTGCAATCTTTTAAATTCAAACGGAAGGCCATTTGGTATCAATGGTATACGCAGCACGAAGACTGTTTCTCCTCTGGCAGATCCAGTTAGTATTTTGGCCTCATTATCATTGCGGCGGAGAGCAGTTACTTGGAGTCTAGTTCCATTGCACAATTTTGGATGCCGCATATTTCGAAGCAACATGACAGGAGCAGCTACACGCAACATAAGTCTGTGACACGGAGGACCTAGACCGGATTAAGAGAGTTTAAAAATTCTACAGAATAATTAACCGACTCGTCCATATCGACCATGGTATCAAAAAAAATATAAATCATTTCTTCTCCTTCACATGTATTTATCAACATTTCGTTGATTGCAGCGGTTTGGTCGTTTTTGGACCCGTCTACGTGAGTTTCGAAGTCCTATTTGACTCTTTTGGGGGATGATTTTCAAAAACTGTGATACACGTGTCTCATAACAACAAAAGGAATCTAAAAATAAATTATCAAAAACTAAGCAAAAATTGTATGAAGCTCGCGCTCGGACGCCTCGCCTTTTTATACCTTCAGCCGCGAGACGCGTCGAGCGCGGCTACCGATTCTCGAACCTTATACAAAAATAATCCTTATAGCACGATTCAGTATTCACGCGCGATGGCTTATTATTAGCGTATTTCATGTATAACTTTGGTGTTTCTATACCGATTTCTATGATTCTTTTTTATGGAATAGTTAATAATGTTAACTTTTTAATTAAAGATGACTGAGAGTGTTATAAACGTAAGAGTAGACAAATATAATCAGAAAGCTTCGAACTGCTAAGCTATCGGAAGTTACACGTGATATTGTGAGTCAACCATAAAAGATAGACATATGCTGTCGTGGGATATTTTTTATATAATTTTAAGGAGAACATTTCCGTCATACATAATTTCTGTGTAGCTTTAACCATTAAGGTTGCACACGCGACGGAAGCTTAAAAAATGGAGTAACTTCTCCCGCAACATTTCCCTTCACTGCTCTGCTCCTATTGATTGTAGCGTGATGAAAAGTATACTATAACCAACTCAGGAGTATGAAAAATAACTGTACCAAGTTTCGTTAAAATCCGTTGAGTATTTATTTTTACAAAAATTTTACTGATTGCATTTTTGGCATCAGTATAGATTCCTAATCAACCCTTGATAGTTATTTTGGAAATATATTTCATGTACAGAATTGACCTCTACAGATTTATTATAAGTAATAATATATATAGATAGAATACTGACTGTGTCATTTTTCAAAGGGAAGACAGTAGGAATCGATTTGTATAGAACCTTCGCCACTGCTAGTTTATATTTGCAATGACGAATTTCCATAGACACTTTCATAGTCTATTTCACCCCTTCTATTGGGAGCGAATTTACAAAAATCCTTCTAATCAAGAATAATGCACAAAGGTTCTCACATACAATACATAAGTTAACCAGGGTCTGCCTCGTTAGTTTAGTGGTAGCAAGCGACTGCTGAGCATGAGGTCCTGGGTTCAATGCCCATGTCAAAATGTGATTGTGTTTTTCCATCAGGAATTTCTCTGAGTCTGGATTTGTGCCCGGTTGATGACAATAGGCTTACCCCATATTACAAGGGACTTAAACATAACTGGCGAAATGTGGGTGTACTATTAGGTACACATCTGCTTAACCCTTCGGGGATTATGTTAAGTAACGCTTGTGCTAAATTCTATTTTTGTAAACCCAACCGTTTAGGCCATGCGTAGTGAATGAATCAATTAACTAGATTGTTTAGTGCCTTACAGGCTACCCTTGTAGATCAGAAGCCTAGATTGTGTCCAAGCAGTTATAACATAAAGGCTGATTATAAACTCTTTTGGTACATTATCATTAACAGTAGAAACGGGATATTTACCATGTACACTGATTCTTTTAAGTTCCCTAAATTTCGGCGCTGTTGCAAGCACCATGATCACGGATAAACTGAGTTATTGCGGGTGGGTGTTTATGAGCAGAAAAATCGGTCTACTCTCTTTCTTGTTGCTCTTTCTTTTGGTACACATGCCAAATCCCTACAAATAATCACAAACAAAGACAAAAAAACCGGCCAAGTGCGAGTCGGACACGCAGGAAGGGTTCTGTACCATCGTAGTAGGTGAGCCCCCTTTATTTTTTAATTTATTTGTATTATTTGTTGTTATAGCTTTCTTATAGGTTTTCCTGTAAGTAGTCTATAGGCAAAGAACTATTTATTTGTATATTTTTGAAAACAAAGAACAATTTTTTTTGTATTTTTTTTCAATTTTCAAATTTGAATTGTCAATTTTCGCCTATTTTCTTAAATATCTTAATAAGTTATTTATCTTAAATTTATAAAAAATATATATTTGAAAAGGTCACAATGAGCCCTTTCATTTGATATGCAACACAATACAGTTTGCAAAACTTTTTTTTTAATTATCTAGTTTAACCCCCAAAAGTGGCCCCCATGTTTAAAATTCATTAATTTACGTTACACATCCGTCTTTGGGTCGGTCCAGTAGTTTCGGAGTAAATTGGCTGTGACAGACAGACAGACACGCGAGACATCCTATAAGGGTTCCGTGTTTCCTTTTGAGCTACGGAACCCTAAACACAACAAAGATGCAAAATCTTATGCCTATTCTTCAAACTGAAACCCAGCAATGCTGCTAAAGCTGCTCAATTATGTAGATGAAGCATTTCAATCTACAAAAGAACATTTTTATAAAAAGCCTCTAGTACTGTTGAAGTCAGCAAACACTTCGCTTCAGACTGTAAACACTACAAACTATAACAAGTAGCAATTTCCACTCGAAGGCAATTCTTTAGAACTGGCCATAGTCGAAATTGAAACGTCCTAACCTCTTGGCCACGAACTACGCGCTCGAGCTACGCACGTCATGCGATTGGGACTGGACAAGTGAAGGAAGTTGTTCAGGACATGCCACAAGTACCTAACTACGACGCGACTTACGAAGCGACCATACTCACGCGAAGGAAACAAATGCCACGCGCCTTATGTCACCTTTTTTTTTTTTTTTTCGGTTTGGATATCATCAAACCCCCCCACAGACTTGTACTGACTAAAACCCATCCATGTTCCTTCCTTGCCCTTTGTGTCCCAGGGCCACGGGATACCGTGGCCCTGGAACACAAAGAGATATCTTTCGAACAGTCCCGCAGCCCTGGCAGGCATCTGCCCTTGCAGACCCCTACATCGTTGCTGACATCGCCTTATGTCGCTTGAGGCTAGCTGCTTTGCAATTCGCATCGCCCGAGGCATTAGGCCCGGAGTCCACCAAAGCGGAGACATGCGGAGATGTGCACAGCGGAGAGGAGAGGAGGTGTTTAGGAGCTAGGGTGTATCCACCGAAGGATTTCGGAGATGCGTATTGGCTAGACCGGAGCAGAGATTTATCAGGCTACACAAATTCAAATACAATTACAAATACTTTTATTTGTTGAACATAGGTAGGTACAGATGTTATAATTATTAATGAACGCTATGTCTAGCCGTCATCGGCGTACTAAAATTATTTTACACACATGCTGATTAAAATAAATTATCAAACAGAATAAAATAAAGAAAATTAAAAAAATTATAATAAATCTAACATTATTATGTATGTATGTATGTATGTTTATTTTATATAGGTATAACTTTGTTTTAAGTTCCAATTTCAATTTTCCTGTTTTGTCTTTTCTACACACTGTGTCTACATCTCTAATTCTATTTTCCTCTCGCAGGTCTGCTGGAAGAGATTTCTAATGAAATAAGCAGTACCTTTGTGCTCTTCTATCATATAATGTAATGTCTTATTAAGTATTTTGTGTGTACATAAATAAATAAATAAATAAATTATCACACATTATTAAATAGTTCTAATTCAAATTGTCAGCACACTAAAAAAAAGAAATAAATACATTCCAATCAAAATATAAAAAAATAAATTCTAGTAATAATTGTAAATAAACAACAAAAAAACTACTCATGCCTAGTTTAGCGACCGCCACACGCCGCTCACTGCACGCCGTTAACCGCACGCGACGCCGCTCACGTGTCCTCTCGTGGCCGTTGAGCGCTGTTGTCTGTTTGGCCTAAACAAATTATAAGACATCTCGTCTCCGCTCTGCTCAACCACTAAAGCTAAGCGGAGACGAGAAGTGTTAATGACGTAAATTTTTTTTTTTTCATTTTCCTCGATCATTGTCACAACACGCGTGTTGCTTAAACATGAAGATCATAGTTAAAGGGTCAATACATCATATATAAAATAATATTGAAACGCCTTTACCATTTATGGCCACGATCTACACTTTCATTTGTTTCCTCTGCTGTCGCTGCCGCAACACGCGTGTCCTGTGCCATTCGTGGTCAAGCGGTTTGAACTCGTCATAGACGAAATTGAAACGTCTCTGAGTGCGTTCCGTTCCACCTCGCAATCGTCACAATGTCATAGGTAACATAAACCTTTTGATTGCTTCTCTCCGACTCCCGTAAATTTTATGTTCAGCTCGAAATATACGGGGTAACACCGCGCAGTATGAATAAGACGAGCTGTTGTGGAGAAACCAAATTCCGAAAAGCTAGCCCCAGCTAAGAGAACCAATAACCTTATAAAAGGTGGCTGGGACAGACTGAGTGCGGGAGGCGAAGTATAGAGTGCTGTGATGCTGCTTAGGAGAAGCCCAGCAGTGGATGATGGTAGGCGAAGTAAAAGGAAATTCTAGGGACTGTTACTGACTGCCATGCTATCTGCAAAACAAAAAGAATTCGAATCAACGCAATGATGGTACAGGTAGCATAGTATGACGTTGATGACGCAAACGTTATATCGCTTCTTAACGGCCTTTATCTAACTACCTACTGACTTAGATACTTGCATATATCTGATCGACGGGATGAGGATTGTCTGCAAGATCAATCTCTGGGATACTTGCAACTCATCATCGTCAAACCAAGCTTTACGCCAAATACTCGTCCATCGACGATGCTGTTCCCATGCCTATTCAGTTCCATACAAAAAGTACACCATCTCTTTCACACGTTGTCTTATTCATACACTTAAGTTTAAGCCTAAAGTTAGATCTTAAAGTCGGATCAAAAGTGAATTGAACACTCACAGTTAACGACGCTGAGTTAATAACATTTTGTTGTAAGCTTATTGACGAATTTTACGACAGCACAGATGGATATGTTTATGTTAGTACTTTCGGGCTTATGGTTAAGTCTTTGTCGGCAAACAAACTTCAATCCCCGTTGACCCTAGAGCAGGCGTGTCCAACATACGGCCCCCGGGCCACCTAGCGGCCCGCATAGGTCTTTCATCCGGCCCGCGAGCTATTTAAAACTTTATATGACATTATTAATTAATACGTAAATCATATTTATTTCTGTAAATTGGTTAACAAAACTCTTTTACATGTCAACATGTTTTGTTTTAAAACTAGATGGGGCCGGTGTTTCGTACCTGACTACTCTGAGAAGAAACATCCGAAACATACTCAGAGGTCACCGTCTCTTTTAAAGTCCAGACATTGCTCAAGTCATATGAGGACCATGTAGATTAATAAATTGCGCGAACGAGATTTTAAAAATGAAGTCAGTTATTCCCGTGCCATACCTATTTAGCTACCCGCCCCACCTCACCTACCCGCGACTGCACACCGCATCATTGCAGTATATTCCGGCGAAACTTGTTTTATTTAAATTTAGAGGTCACTTTGCATTTCTTCTGGCCCGCTACGGTTACAAAAATACTAAACTTGGCCCTTCATAAAATTATGTTGGACACCCCTGCCTTAGAGGGATAGAGTTGCAAAAACACCTTTCTTTTTACACCCTTAGCTAAGGAACATTATCACCTTAATAAAAAATGATACACCCCCTTATTATTAAACCGTAGAGTATAGTTACAACTAGTAAACTGTATAGATTAACTATAAGTTTTCAATCCGTAGTAGTATTCCGTATTCGGTTTTCCAAGGATTAAGATTGGCATAACTTTACCTACCCTGATATAAATAATGCGGCAAATGTTCTAAGTTAAGGTGTCTACTCAATCCTGATTGCACATTTTTAGTTTGCACAGTCCCAAACGTATTTTTTTAAGGTTACGACTACACAATGCTGCAAGTTTGGCAATGCAGCCAAAACAACTAGTGTCATTTTTTTGAGGAAATATGTTGTATCGCTAACATGATTTTATTTTTCTCAATTTAATTTGAATTTAATATAATTAGAATTAACTTTACGCCCATTCAAGCAAGAAGCTCCATCGTTGCTCTTTAAAACGTTTAACAATAATTTGCATACATGAATTATAATAATATGATATGTAACGAAAAAATCAATGTGTGAATAGCGTTTTACAGAGTGTAGAATTAAAGTTATAATTATAATCAATCATGTAATCATTAATTTTGCGACCAGTTTGATCTAGTTTAGGCTCTAAATTGCCCTGTGGAGCAGGACCACCATGTTTCCAGGCATTCTTATCTTGAATATAATCCTCCAATTTGCATGCATGTTTACGAATTATATTATATTAAATTATTACTTAAATTATACTATATTTAAGAATCTTTTATTTAATTTTAAAATATAATTCGGTATTTTTTTCTAACAAAATATCTCCAAATGACAGCTGGGACCAACCTCGTCAATACCTGTGATTTATTACTGTAGATAACATCAAATACAAACCTTTTCAAATCCCTGAACGCCCCCAACAGTCCGTAACACCAAAGTATTGACTACCTCAAGGACATACTCTGTATTCGTCCGCCATTATTAATTCAGAGCGCCGTCCTACATCCAATAAGGAAGGCTATAACTCAGCTAGACAAAATTAAATTTGCAAGCAACCGCTCTCAAAAAGCCAAAGCGTATGCTGCGGGAGTCTTGCCATAATTGTTAGTTGCATTGTCAGGATAGGTTTAAAGTTTAAGAACTAGTAAAGCTTTATGAGCAGGAGCACGTATCTACGCTAATAAAAGTTGTAGTCAAACCGGTATGGACAGTTTGTGGACCGAATGCTGACAAATACTTCAGCACATAGTCTCTCAGGGACACTCAGGGTCCGGTATACGGACTTTTAGAAGATAGACATCTAAATGAAGTAGTTCGTCTAGGAAAAGCTATTTTACTTACTATCACCATACTTATTCCTGCTGCCCTGCTTTTTCAAGGCACCCCCAGGATAGTCCGGTTAAGTAGCAGCCAGCCTCATAGGTTGACCTGCGAGATGCTATTAAAAAAAAAGACACGGCTCTGTCAATGTCAAATTATTACCACTGACATGCAGTAGGTACCTATCTACAATTTTAAAACAAACAAAATCCCCGCTGAGAGTTCTGCAACCAATCTCGAAAATAATAGTCTACTTCGCACACTATTATCACAATGTAAAAACTTTAATAGACTCGACCATTATAGTTTTATTTTGTCCATAAAATAAAATCTGTCAAAAGCACTAATAAAGTTTGGCGCCATTGAGCTCCATTTTATTTTAATTGGGCATTTAAACTTTGTTTTAGGGTAGGTCACTTCGGAATGACCTAGTAGTTGAGAAGATTTATAAAGCGGCTGGTTTCTTCTCGAAAGTAAAAAGTCTTCATCTTCTTCGTCATTCTCTTAATGATCGCGACCGCACACGATAAACTAAGCTATATGGTCACAAATCATCAGGCGCCGTGCCAGCTTGTATTCAACTGCGCATTGGCGGAGTGCACTTTGAATTTTTCTTACAATGTCACACTGTCAATTTTGCATTGTTCTTCACCTAAATATATTTTTTCAAGTATAACTGAAATATTCTATTTATTTCATTATCACGAACGCTACCTATTCAAAACATTATGTAGTCTCTTGCATCAACTTCCAAAGATTAGAAACTGAATGATGTTTTAAATACTTAGGTACGTTTAAAGGCCTATTCAAACCTAAGCGGTATTCGCTGCCGCTGTGGGTAGAGGTACACCCCGCGTGTTTCGCTCTCAACTTGATACTAAGCGAAACCCGCGCGGTAGGTATGTACCTCTACCCACAGCGGCGGCGAATACCGCTTAGGTTTGAATAGGCCTTAACACTAATCGTATTTAGTTATTTGTGATGCAAACGGCCCAAAATTGCCATGTCGTTTGAAGAGGCTTCTTCAGTAAATAGGTATTCAGAGGACTCAAATACCTATTTACCTAACTACTTTTCATAACGGAAAATTCATCTATTTACCTACGTGTGAGTGGAACTGCGGTTTTCCATTAATGGACAAAACCAGATATTTAATCAACTAAGAGCCAAATTGACACGGGGTGGTTGAATGAAATGGACAAAATTCCATCAAAACTAAATAGGTCATTTTAAATTCTATGAATTCCGCGCTAAAATAGAGCCAGGGTTATTTTCAATGCCCACATGTGAATAGAAAGCGTGTAATTCACTGATTGGGTTTCCTATATTATGTGGGTAGTTTAACAATGAAACACGCTTTGAGGCATATACACTCCTGCCAAGGCTGCGGGACTGTTCGATAAAGATACCGTGGCCCTGGAACACAAAGGGCAAAGAAGGAACATGGATGGGTTTTAGTCAGTACAAGTCAGACACTCCCTTCCGCTCCGCCCAGAGTGGGGGGGCTCATTTGATTATATCAGATAAGAAAAAAAAAAAAAAAAAAAAAAACGGCATTTACACTCGCGGTCAAATAATACGGGTCGATGACGATGTAACTAGCAAATTTATAAATGTACAGACGCCAGCACAATCCAGCTACTACAATCTGTCAAATTTCTTTAATAGATTTTCAACTTTTTCGCTAAAGCATTAGGTTCAAGGTTGATTGGGAAAATTTTACAGTTTCGGGTAGCTTGATGGGCTGGCTGTACACAGTCAGCCCTAGCATCACGTACAAGAAGTCGCCATGGGTTGCCCTTAGTGACGAACAGTGTCAGCTGCGATGCGTTTCATATCGCATATGGCCAAAGGCGACCGTGGACCATCGGCTTATTCGGCAATAAAAACACGTAATTAGAAATTGAAATGTATTTATTTCATAATCATCATTGATTGAATGAAAAGTTACGTTCTAGAAAAATATCTTCAGTTTTACAATAATATTTTAATACTCATTGTCAGATAAGGTGATAAAAAAATGCGGATCTGCTAACCCTTTAAATGCTGCCCAAAATAAAATAATTACGTAGTAGTACACGAATATTATCTGGGCGTATCATACGACAGCGATCCTCAAATCGCGAATTCGCGTTCAAGAAATTCGCTTCACTGAGTATTATTTGGCAATTTTAAAGGCAAACCGTTACTAAACGAAACGTTTCTTTTTTAATGATGCCATCTCTCTTAAAATTACGTAAGAAAACAACATACAAGATGAATTTGACACATTTTCTTTAAAAAAATCCACATTTAAGGGCAGATGGCGAAACATGATATCGTTATAAAACTAAAAACAATTTTGTAGCTAAATGTAATATTGTGTCCATACTACCTGTCACTTGTTCTTTCAGGAGTGATGATAAAACTTTGAAGGAAAAGTGCCCAGTAAGTGCCCATTTGGATAACCACGACTGCAAATCAAAACAAAAACAAAATTCGTTTCGTTTTGTCGTTTTGATAAGTAGTGTAACATTTTGTTTAGTCACAGTAGGTATTATTACAATTTAGTAATTACAATTTACAATTACAATTTAGTAATTACAATTAGTACAATTTTATACATAAAACTAAGTATAAAACAAAAAATCATACAAACTAAGTTCTATTTAAAAAAAAATAACTTTTCTGAATTATACAGAATGAATGTTAGTTGAACAATTAGAATTTCTATGAATAAACCTAGAATCTTTAATGTTATAAACGTATATGTAATTAATATACAAGGCAGAACGGACACAAAGGCTTATTTAAAAAAAAAATAAGCTGTTTTCTACAATACTGCAATATGTACACGGTCAAAATGTTTGGAACAGCATGTTTTTTTTTTTAAATTACTGATCAAAAATTTCTTGTGTGGGGGTTCAGAATGATGTACTGAATATGTGGTTACCATTTTAATGTCTGTGTCCCATCCACCCTGTATAAGAGAATACTTTATCACATGAGTAAGCTACACAATTTATATTCCATCATCTTTTGTTTCTTTTTTTGCTGTTCATTCATATCTTTTCTATTAATTTTAGTCTTAGATATAGATTTTATATGTTAATCATTGGCTGACATTAGGATACCTGTCTCCTGTACTATATAACATAAACATAATATCACGTCTCCTCTACTATTTGATTGTAAAATTTTAATAAAAAGGTTCTCTTAAACATTTTAAAACGCCAAGTATCTGATAGGGAGGTCCAAGCTCATATTTCTAAAGAATAATCCATTCATACCCACTCTTGATGTGTAATATCTCCGCAATACTTCTCTCACTTCTGCTACAGTTATAGCTGAGACACCCTCGTAACCCGATTTAATGTACACAGCATTGTTTAAACTGACGGGGTTGCAAAAATGTCCACCTTCAAACTTGCTGAATGGGTCTCCACTCTTTTTCTTGGCATCCTGTCTTACTAGAAAGACTCCATCTACTATCTCCGCAACAGTTTCATATGCAACAAAGCACAACACTTCTAAAGCAGCTTGGGTGATCTTGAATTCTTTTACGGGGTTCAGCCAGCGTTCCAGTTTGACAAAGCCCTTGCCAATACCATAACCGGAACGGAACGATGCGCATCTAGCTTTATGGTATGCTTCATACTTCTCAAAAGTCATAGATTCAGTGATTTTAGCGGCTCGTACCTTCCGTATGTAATCAATGGAATCGAATTTAATTTTACTTACTTCATCATACTCGTCAAATTCCTTGATGTAGTCTATATGGTTCCTTCGCTTCCTGGTTGTGGGGTCTTTTTCATCTTCCATCAATCCTGCGATCAAAGACTCACCAGGTGTACTAATATTCAAGATACACTTCTTGTCAATTTGATCCAATTTTAATTGATAGTCGTGAAGGCGTTTTAGTTTCTTAATATTGTTTCGCATTAAGAAAATGATATCGTAGTTAGTTATAGCTCTACCGGCTCGTGTGGTGCAGTGTTGATGGGCCTCCTGTATCATGAATTTGAGTTGTTGTTGAACAATGCTTTCGACCAACACAACGGTGGCTGCATTCGGATTTGGATTATCGCCAAATCCGTGCATCATGCCAGATATCTCCTTCTGAAAGTTTGTTGATTCGGCGCCATCCATGTTGAAGTAATTCACCATGGTTAAAGCTTTCAACGCTTTCAGCTTTTATGAAATAAAATTAACACACTCTTTGATGAAAACAACTCTGTTTACAATTACAAACTATCAATTTTGATTTTAACCCGTGTTGCCAGCTGAGTCTTGTCAAAAGTTACCAGAAACGGATAAAAAAGTAACCTTTTGGTGTGAAAAATAACCTTTAATATTTTTTTCCAGAAGTAAAATTAACTCAAAATCACAGCATTTATTTCAATCAGACCATTACAGGCACTTTTCACTTTTGAATGTAAAAAAACCAAAAAAAAAAGTGAAGCTACAGTCACAAGGCAACTTGAGAAAGTACTGTAGTTGCACATTCCAAAGCGTAGATCTCTATGGAGAAGAATGGGCAAGAAACTCCATGGACATTCTTTTAAATCAAAATATTGACAAAATCTTGGTCACATCATTCATGTAAAATTATATTATGTGAGAACAATGTAGAAAGACGTGTACATTAAGAGCGTAAAATTGGATAGACAGATGTTGGTTGTATTAAAGTTACCTTTCGAGTCGTGTAACCTAGAAGTATCCTGGAGGAGTTTAAAATCACCTAAAAGGTTACAAAAGTAACCTGGCAATGCTGTTTTTGACAGAAGTTTTTCATTTCAATCTTTAATAGCGCTATTAATTTTAGGTCATGGTTGTTGGTAAACTAATTATCATTTTTAATTACTGAAAATAACAGATAATATTTTGGTTCTTGAATTTCCATTTTTTTCGAGATCGCGAGAGCAAGGACTAAACGTTTGGAAATCAGCTGATTGTCAACTGTCAAGTCAACGTCAAATTGTTTACGAAACGAAACTATGACCGAAGATTTTATTCACTGAAAACTTTGCCAAAATCGTCAGACTATAGTTGCTGTGTACATATCGTGACCTCACTGAATATTTCACATTATTACCATAATCATTTCAAGGTCTATAAGTTTGTGTCGAACATAAATTAAACTCAAAATTATGAGTGTAAGAAATCTATTTATAAACCAAACGGTAAAACAAACATTATTCAGACAAATTCGCCTTTCATCATGTTGGTCTTGTGGCAAGGATGTCCAAAGAAAAGAACCTGGTTTATTCTGTGGAAATTGCAATGCCTTACAACAGCCAACCAAAGGACATAATTATTTCAATATCATGGGAGTCATTGAATCATACGACCTGGATGAGACGGAACTAGCGAAGAAATATAAGGAATTACAGAAATACTTACATCCTGATAAGTTTGCTAACAGGTAAACAAAATTTAAAAAAAAAAGCCAATTTATTTAGTTTTCATAGAGATTTCTTAAATAAAATTTCTCATCTAAACCTAGTCATGTCAGTGTGGTAGACAAGTGTTTGTTCATTTCAGTCTGGAATCACCCAATGATGGGTAGAGGCCTCCCGTTTTTGTGCCATTTTATTCAGTTCTGTGCTTTCCTCATCCATCTGTTGCCCATGATTTGACGATATTGTCAACGCAACATGCTTTAGTTCAACAATTCCAAAATGAAATTTTTCAGTTATCATAATAGCAATAATAATATGTTTGTTTCATTTGCTGCTTCAGAGACAAGAAGGAACAAGAAATCTCAGAAAAATATTCATCTCTGGTGAATGAGGCTTACAAAACATTATTGGAACCATTAACTAGAGGTAAGAAACCAGCATTTAATCATTTTATTTCCTATACAGGGTGGAAAGTACGTCTACGCACAAACGGTATCCACATATTCAGTATGTCACTCCAAACCGCAACTTAAATTTTTTTCATAATCATTAGCACTAGAAATGGGAAAATCTACTGTTTCTTTCATTTTGACCATGTAGGTATTGCATTTTTGTAGGAAACAGCAGATTTTTAGAAAAGACAATAGTCTTCGTAGTCTTAGTTATTTTTGGCTATAAGCCAGAATTTTTTTTTAATACACATAGTTGCCGAAAAAAAAATAAGGAGATAATAATATTGGCACTTATCAGTAAAATGTTAATGGTCTCAAAACAATGTAACTGACTACGAATTTATCTTATGTTGCCTGGTTATCAGAAAGATAATAGTGATGTGGTAAACAATCATTTATAGGCGCATAATATTTTTTTGACATTTATCATTTTTATTTTGCTTTCTGAATTATTGTATTTTTTTCAGTAATATGATTGTAGTTAGCATAGCATTTTGTTAAAAAGCTGTAAGTTTGGAATGTATTCCTGAATAAATAAATATGTGTGGTGTCTCAGATCATGAAACTGAACAACTTTTTTTTATTTTTACCATAAATGTTGATCAGCTCATCCCGTCAGTTCACATATTATTATAGTCCAATTTTTTTTGCGAATTTCATGAAATCGTAGAACAAAAGCAATTCTGTTTCATGGTTCAAGGGACAACACGGGAGGTATTGCGTTTATTATGTTACACCTTGTATATAATTATTACATACATAAAATAATCTCACGCCTTTTTCCATGTGGGTAGGCAGTAACTACAGAACCCCCCTGCTACGGTCCTTGTTACAAACATACTCTTTTTGCCACGTCCACGTTTATTCATTAAATATCTTTTATGATTTTTTTTTTCAGGAATATACATGCTGCAACTTAGAGGCAAAGACATCCCTGAGAAAACAGAAGTAGACGAAAAGTTCCTAATGCAAATAATGGAGAAGAATGAAGAAGTAGAGAATGCAGCTACAGAAAAAGAAATTATGGAATTAAACACTGAGAACAAAGCTAAAATCAAAAGTTTACAAAAGCAAGTTTCTACCGCGTTTTTTGATGGAGATATGAAAAGAGTAATAAAATTATTAGGTATTATGAAATATTATACAAGCATAGACAATCAAATACAATTATCTATACGAAGCAAAGGAATAATTCGATAAAGTACAGTTTTCCAATATATCTTGACATGTCAGGGTGGCGCCGTTTCCTTAGAAAAATGTCATTGAATATTATGTCAAATTTTGTTCATTTGAATTTAGTTCCGTTTTTCGCCACCTTTCAATATTAAATAGTCCTTAGGCCCACTGTAGGATTTTAAAGTTTTTTGATTATTTGTATGTACATTCAGATTTTGTTAGTAAGATGATATTATACTATTTGTTATTGCAATTTTTACAAAAGTTTTATTTCTGAGTCCATCATTGCACCCTATGAAGTCCATTGGTTTCGATGAATACGAATGATGGTGGTTCTTTGGAGAAAGTTGTTTAGTCTGTACCACATTCTTAAATAACATAACATAACATCATGCCTGTAATCCCCGAAGGGTCAAAATCAAAGTCAAAGTTTTTTATTTGCTAAACATAGGTGTAAATATAAAATTAAGAGATCTCGATGTTTTGCCGTCAACGGCGTAGGTACATAAGATACTGTTTTAAGCTTTCACGGTTTACAACTAAACTTATACTGTCACTTACGGGATATCTTCCGTGATTGTTCATTATTTTGAGCTCCCGATATTAAATAAAATAATATCGGTGTCGGTATTATAATTTGGCGTACATAAGGTTAAGGTTAAGCAGAGGTGTACCTAATAGTACACCCACATTTCGCCAGTTATGTTTAAGTCCCATGTAATAAGGGGCGAGCCTATTGCCATCAACCGGGCACAAATCCAGACCCGTAGCTGCTCCTGATGGAAAAACACAAACACAATTTGCGCGACCGCAGCAGTCGTGATTGCGACTACTAAACCAAGGAGGCACCTTATAAGACCTCGCATTTCTAATACATGTTAGCATAATCAGCCTGTATCGTTCCCACTCGTGGAGCTCTTGGCTAAATAATAACAGCCGCTCGGGTCAATCTTTAGGTTAAGCGGCGTTTTGCTAGGTGTGCCCGTTGATGGGTGACCTCCCATTCCATACCGAGATTCCCCCGTGCCTCGGAAAGCACGTTAAGCCGTTGGCCCCGGCTGTCATTTGTAGATCTTTGACAGTCGTTACAGGCAGTCGGTGGTCCGAAAGTCTGACAACCAGTCTTGGCATGGTATTGCCCGGTACTAACTGGCTTGTGGAGATCAGATAGGCAGTCGCTCTATGTGAAATGCTGGTATTAAACTGCATCTGGTTGTACTGGAAGCCGCCCCAACATAATTGAGAAAAGGATGGGAAAGAAGCAGATGACGATTCGGAATCGAACCCACGACGCAATTTAGCTAACAGGACGTTGAAGCGGCATTACGATGACAGAGTTCTTATCCGCAGGCAGAGAACGCAAATAACATACCGCAGGTTCCTATTATATAATTTATTTGCTCCCCTCGAATATTTTTCACCTAAGTCTCACCTACAATACGCACCTACATACAGGGCGTGATAGCAGTGATAGTCTAGTGGTGTGACCGTCGGACTGACAAGTCATAGGTCTCAGTTCGAACCCAAGACACGCACCTCTGATTTTCGGATACATGTGTGTATTGCATAATTATCACTTGCTTCGGTGAAGGAAAACATCGTGAGGAAACCAGCATGCCTGAGAGATATTTCTCGACAGCATGTAAAGCCAAGTCAGAGGCCCATGGGCGGCATAAAGCTCTGACACCAGGTTAGGCACTAACCACACGATAAAGAAAGAAAGATACAGGGTGTAAACAGACCCTTCACATATCCGTCAACCAAGCATTCTGTACATCAAACTAAGTAACTTTACGCAAAAATATTGCTGGGAATCGACTTTTTTTTTTGGGGTGAATCACGTTTTAAAGTAGGACTCGATGAAAAGCACTCAAAGCATTGTGCTGATGGATGGATTGAATAGTGTGGGGGTCGTGGAGGTGTGTAAAGTAAAAATCTTACATTAAAATCATGTATTTAAAAAAAAACTAGTGAAAAACTTGGAACTTTAACCCCCAATATCTCCGTAACTAGAAGGTTCCCAGGTATGGTCTAGAACAAAAAAATTATCGCAAAGACTTGGAGAACAAGTGCCTTTCTTTTATGTTAAGGGTCTGTTTACACCCTTTATTATTTGGATCTCAAAGAAACCTACAGTACCTAAACTTAACTAACTAGGGTCAGTGAACCAATATTCGGCTTTAAGCTTGTCTAAAAATAGGCTTAACTGGTCCCAATTACATTTTTACTAAACTTATCCTCATGTTAGGTACTGCACAAAAAGTTCGCACCTACCCACCTCAACTCATTAAGTAGGTACCTACTGCCTGTATTCATCAAAACTAGACAACAACTAAATGAATGCTGAAATCAAATGCTATTAGATATTCAATACTCGGCTCAGCGTCGAGAGTTAAAGTTCCAACAATGCAATCATATCTCCAAATGTTAGTGGATGGAAAAAACCTGGTAAATTAAAATAGACCTATTTAAAAATCAATTAATCACAACTTAATAACATGCTTGTATCACTTTTTGCTACGATCGCCTCTAAACGACTAAAACAAATTGTTTAATGATTAATTTTCTAATAGAGTTTCTACTGACTGCTCTCCAAATGATTGATGTTCGTAATATACCGAGAGACAGTATTTGCATTTCACATGTAACGCGGGGCAATCTTGATACTTGGCTTTCTTTTGCAAAGCTCGAAAGCTACTTACAAAGACTACTTACTTGCCATTGACGACGTTTTAGTACAGCGAAGACTTCTAATGTAGGTATATTTCTGGTTATGAGTAAAAATATAGTTATTAAAAGCCCATTGTTCCACTGCGGGCGCTCTCCATTCTAAGTCGACTTCTCATGGTGTAAGTCGACTAAGAATGTACCAACTTACCTACTAATAGTGGCTGATGATAAAATTTGATGTAACAGTTTAAGCGTTCAGAAAACATAATGTACCCTACCTTAGCAAAAGCTGGTGAAGCCATTGTAGATGCTGCTAGATAAGTAGAAGAATAGCAATGTTTTTGGGTATAATATGAGCTGAACCATGTCGGTTCAGCTCATATTTAACCGGTTTTATTTGTCGGTATTGTGTGAAAAACCAGTAACGCAGTATCTACCTAGTTGCAATACAAAGAAAAGCACGAAAACGAGGTTATTAAATTCGAGTATCAAGATCACTCATCGTAGTATACACTCACCATAATTCATGTTCAGTGAGTATCCTCCCGAGAGTACCACATCGTCTCGTGTTTGCAACGGATCAGTATCAAATAGTGGCTCTATGCGGGTAAAGTGACATTGTGCTTAAAGTATCGAAACATTGGGAAAATGCGACATTGTTGTATAGTCATATTAGTGGGCCTGTGCTTTTTAAAAGGTAAGTAGGAATTTTAAAAGCTTTTCCATACTAATATTCTAAAGAGGTATGCATGTAGGAGGTACTGTAATGTCCGAATCTACTCATCCGATTTCAAAGTCACTTAAGAGCGGCCAACCCGTCATACTTTTCATACAAACGCTAGTACGTGATTATGCAATTGTAACACATCTATCTTTGTTTTTTTTTAACTGATTGACTGACTTATGCTCTATAACTAGGTTTCTATCAAAAAGAAAAATAAAAATTTGGAGAAACAAATTCAGTAAATGTCTCCAAAAATCTGCAATTTTGCACATATTTTACCTAAAGTTTAGCCGTTCATAATGTACTCATAAATTGTAAAGTAAAGAAAACATCGTGATAGAAACCTTGCACATGTAATGGCGATTCTAAATGGAAAATATTTATTTCACAAACTTTCAAGCCTTATTCAAAAACACGTATTTCTTGGAACAAGCTTATGAAATTTTCGAACACTATTTTTCGTTCAATGTTGTCGCGTTAGGCGGTACGAGGTGCGCGGGAGACGAGTCGTGCGGGGTCGGGACCCTCTGAGACGGGGGAGTTGAAAAAAGATAGCCGCTGGCTGTGGCTCTGGATGAAACAACAAGCTTTTCGACCATGCTCGCGTTGATGATAGACGGATCGGGAAGGGCCCTCTTAAAGCTATACTCTTACCAAATGCTATAGGATATTATGTTTCTTCTGAGTCGAGCTACACGATAACTGACAAGTACTTGCACCGGCTGCACAGGTCCACTCAAATCTGTGTAGTTCATTCTTTAAAAGACCATCTCAGACACCTATCTGCATAGTCCTAATGCGAGTTGACCATGATTATATCTGAACCTCAAAAGCTACTATGACCTCTGAGTTTGTTTCGTCTGTTTCTTCTCAGAGTAGTCAGGTACGAAACACCAGCCTCATCTAGTTTAAAAAAGACTTGTAAAAGTGTTTGTAAAAACCTATTTGCAATACAAACATCATTTATCATTTAACGCGGAGGAAGTTGCGGGCAGAAACTAGTTAATAAATACATGTATAATACAGGGTGTAAACAGACCCTTCACATAGCTGTCAACCAAGCATTCTGTACATCAAATTAAGTAACTTTCCGCAAAAATTATTGCTGGGAATCGACTTTTTTTTTTGGGGTGAAAATTCACGTGATACGGTAGGCCTCGATGGAAAGCACTTAAAGCATTGTGCTGATGGATGGATTGAATAGAACGGGGGTCGAGGAGGTGTGTAAAATAAAAATCTTACATTATAAACATGTATTTAAAAAAAAACTTGTGAAAAAGTTGAAACTTTGACCCCCAAAATCTCCGTAACTAGAAGGGAACCTTCTAGTTACAATATCCGCACCGGGTGCCACCCATGGTAGCTACGCTATTGAGGACGGCCCTGGTTTCTTTGGCCTAACCTTGGCCACCACTCGGTCAAAGCCTTGCTCCATCGGCCAACTAATGCGGGTTTAATGCGACCGACAACTCAGGTCATACGTAGTTAGGCAGATTAAACAGCGAAACCAACGTTTATTATAATATATTAATATAACAACTTGGTGGACACGGTGGCTGAGCCATTGACTTCCCACATGAGTATTGCCAGGCCTAATTACTGTGCCTACACTACAGGTACCATAGAAATCTGTTTTATTTTGTACGATCTGCAATAAATGGGTCAGCAATGAAAAGCACTCGAAGATAATCTCAAAGTCTTCTAATTCTAAAGAAAGCTTACAACTTTCTCGATTTACTGTTATAGCACACTGAAATTAACAACCTCTCATGTTATTAACGACTTGGAAACTCGTGTGTGTGTAATTTTATCACCTAAGTTATGGGTTAGATACTCCGCCGGTGGTTATAATTAGTAATTTTTAGATTAAAAAGAATATAGTATATCTATATTTTAGTGTAGTAGGTATAGTATAGCTAATTAATACCTAATTAGGTAGGTAATGGTATGTGCCTGCATCCTACATGATGATTAGGATTTCTTCGAATGATAGCCATAGATTCGTCGAGTCTTCTCGTCGCGTATTCCACAGATCTTTTAGACTAAGATCTTCTATCAGGGTGTCAACTATCGTGCGGGACACTACCTTTCTGAAAATCTCTTATTTTTCAGCGCGCGCGCAGTACTACCACTACAACATACTAACCCGAGTGATCCAAGGCACCCCGACGAACATCGACCGCTACCCAATACTCACCCAACTGCTGCTCGACGCGTGGGGGAACCAAGACTACGTGCAGCACTGCGCAGGAGTCATTCTGACGTCACGACATGTACTTTCGGCGGCGCACTGTTTTCAATATAATGAAAATACTGGCAGGAAGTAAGAGATGTTTCTGGAATTTAATTTCTTATATTCAGATTGTTTGATCAGGTTTTGGAAAGAGCTGATTCCATATGTTAGTTTTAAATGAAGGGTCTAGAACTCTAGATTAACTTGTTGTTTTATCAATCACTAGCTTTTGCCCGCGGCTTCGCCCGCGTGGATGTCAAAAAATATCCGACGGCAACGTACCGAACAAACATAGTTACTTACCTTCATCCCCCTTTTTAACCCTTCGGGGGTAGAATGATCAAAAACACTGATGCACGTATATATTAACTTTCAATTGTCAGCCTAAACACAAAATTTGAAGATCTTAACTTCAAAACTGACGGACTTTCATAAAAACTTCCATCCCCTATTTTACCCCTTTAGGGGTGGAATTCCAAAAAAATATTTATTAGTGGATTACTTACTCTTCACAAAGAACACACCCTCCAAGTTTCATGTTTCTAGGAGACTAGCGGATTGGGCTGTGTGTTGATATATCACCCAGTCAGTCAGTCAGTCAGTCAGTTTATCATTTTATATATATAGATATAGAAGATAAGATGATTTCAAAGACCACCCAAAAGAGTGCTTAATGAAAACGTTGTCACAGCTGGATAGTTCAACCTCCGAAAGATGGTCCTAAACATTCTTCATTTGTTTTAATAATTATGTTTACCTATTCATTACAGTTACACTAACCCAAAGTATTGGAAGGCTCGCGTTGGTTCAACATACCGCACTGGGGGAGGTGTGCTCCACAATTTGAAAACCATAATACCGCATAAAAACTTCGATAATTACTTTTACACGCACGACATTGCCGTTGTCGTGGTTTCAAGGCAATTCTCGTTCAACGGCAATGTGAGACAAGGGACGATCATCAAGCAAGGAGTAGAAATCAAGCCTGATTCTCTTTGCACCCTTGTTGGATGGGGAGTTTTGGAGGTTCGTATTTTATTTTTTATTTCTACCACTATAAGATCAAGTGAACAGAAATAGCTAGAATAAACAACGTGACTTAATTGGATGAGCGTAACTATAAGATAACATCAAGCCTGTAACCCTCGAAGGGTTAGGCAGAGGTGAGCCTAATAGTACACCCACATTTCGCCAGTTATGTTTAAGTCCCATGTAATAGGGATCGAGCCTATTGCCATCAACTGGGCACAAATATGTGGCTGCTACTGAGAAATTGCTGATTGAAAAATCCAATAACACTTTGCCGGATTCGGGAGTCGAGCCCAGGACTTCATGCTCAGCAGTCGCGATTGCGACCACTCGACCAACGAGACAGGATAGCAATATTTTGTACAAATTGCATTAGTCGCCTTTTAAGACCACTACAGACAGAAGAGAGGAATCTGTTTCCTACGATACGGAATGGGCTTACTGCATTACAAATTATTTAACTATTATTTATACTATAGGCCACTAGCAGCAACGGTACTGAGACTTCCGGAGCGAGCCCCCAACGTCAGGTGTGTTAAACAGGTCAACTACGCCTATAAGCTTTTTAGCTAGGCTTTTTTCACCTAGTAAAAATGCTTTCCTTGCACAAGCACATCATGGGGAAAATACCTAGTTCAATCATGGTTAAAAACGTTAAAGGCGTGGACCATATCGTTCAACCGCTAAGAAATAGCATAAATCAGCTTTTAACGGTGCCAGTGCTCGAACACAGGCCTTCTCTCTTTATAAAGGAGTTTCAACACTGTTTTAAGCTTTCACGGTTTACAACTAAACTTATACTGTCACTTACGGGATATCTTAAGCTCCCGATATTAAACAATGAACAAAATAATGAACAATCACAGAAGATATCCCGTAAGTGACAGTATAAGTTTAAAAGGAGTTTAGCTTATCCCGTAACAATGATTATAAATAAAATAACAAAATAAATTTGTTCCAGCCCGACGGCCCACAGCCAGAACAACTACAGCACACCAATCTTTACACGGTAGACCAAAAGATATGTGTCATGCGATACAACACTATCGGTGCAGTGATTCAAGACTCCATGATGTGTGCAGGGCGAGTGGATGCCGGGGGCCCAGACGGATGCTTCGGAGATTCTGGAGGACCTCTGTTATACAAAGGCCTGGTTGTAGGCATCGTTTCCTTCGGATATTCCTGTGGACATCGCTATTTTCCCGGTGTTTACACGAAAGTTTCGCATTACACAAACTGGGTTTTGAAAACTGTTAAGAATAATAAATGAGATTTTTATTAATATTTGTTTAATTCATTTATTTTTCATGCCATTCTGATACAACACGGGGTGGTTGTTTCTAAATACATTGCAAAAAAAAATACACAAAAGAAAAACGCAGATCCTGAAAAAAGATACTGTTAGGAAAAAATTGGTTTTACTTAGTATTAGGAAGAAATGAGGTTTTGTTCCAAGTTAGAATAAACGGTTGTATTCATTATTTTGTGAACCTCGTCTTTTTTTAAACATCTTCGCTTCTATTTGCTAAATATACAATAATCTTGGTATGTAAAACAAAATAGGAATAACATAACGTTATTTTGATTGTCTTGGAAGTAGATTGTGATTTTTTTTATTAGGAAACGGCGTACTGTAATCGCAATTCGCAAACGTTGTAATGGATGTATGAACAGACGCCAGCACATCAAGCTACTACAACCCGTCAATTTTTTTAAAAACATATTTTCAATATTATCGCTAAAGTATTAGGTTCAAGGTTGATTGGGATAATTTTACAGTTTCGGGTAGCTTGACGGCATCTGATCTGTACAAATAGAATGCTAAAAAATACTTAAAACAAATGAGACTCCTTCGTTTGAGTATTGCAACACCGCAAGCATAAGCAAACTGACAGTGTCCTGGGCTGCCAGATTGTATAATTCGATACAAAAACAGTATTAATTAATACTGGTTACTGATTGTATTTGTATCCTGGACGTATGATCTCCGTCCGTCCGTGGTATCCGTTTCTATCAAGGAACATATTATATACTCTAGGAGGTTTCTATGGTGATATTTTTCGAGTTGCCATATAGATGCGTGTTATGCCAGTGAATACCGCAATAAATAAAAAAAATAACGTCGGCAGGTTCACGTGATTAATCATTATTGTGTATGTTTAAAATTTTTAAGCACTGTTTGAATCCTAACTTTAAATTTTGTATAATTTCAAAAACATTGCTGAATAATTTAAAATATCTACTGGCAGCCCTGAGTGTCAGTGTCACATTGTTTTCGCAGTCCTAAAGATTTATCGATTTTTCCTTCTATCGAATAATTTAACGTAAATACGTTAAATTTTGCAAAACCAACAATCTCATAAAACATATAATGGGCCAAAAAGGTGTTGTACCATTTGTGAAAGACTTTTACAACGATCCTTTCAAGTGGTGAGTAAAATCGTTAAACATATAACCTCTTTTGAAAATGTGGTACTTCGCGCTGTTTTGTTTTGTAACAATAAAGATTGCGTAAATTCCGTCAATTGCATCACTTAATCATTGCAGGACGGATAGTTGTTGCGTGAGTTACGTTTTATCAATAGAATATCGTTTTATTGATTGAGCATAGTGAGCACACTGAACACAATTCAAAAGTGAATATTAAAATTCTACAAAAGTCAGGTAGCCATGAAGAGAACTCACTCTTTAACTGACTTTATCTGATAAAATTACTAACTTACGATGTTTTGGATAGCCAATAATGAATAATTAATTTGTTTTAGTAGTATGGTAATAAGGAAAATAATTTTATTATGCTATTGCTTGAGCAAGGTCATGTGTGTAATTTGCAGTTGTTGACTAGACATCTAAAGTGTTAGTGTCCTGTAGGTATTATTTTGCTGTACTCTATGCATCTAATTTATTATCACTAACTGTACTTGAGACACAAGACCATAATTAAATTGGTACCACTCGCTGCAGCAAACATTTTTCTCTTCTCTTTTGTTACATTTTATTTCTATAACTTTATGATGATATAGCTTTATTGTAAGTATTTAAGAGAATGTTGTGTATACCTATTATATTGGTACCTACATGAGAACCCTAACCTGTATACTTTTATTGTTAAATGCAATATGTATCTACTGTTGCGTACCTATTTTAAATCTATAATTATATGTAAAAAAAAAATGAATTGCTGTTCGTTTGTCTCGCTAAAACTCGAGAATGGCTGGAGCGATTTGACTAATTTTGATCTTGAAATAGTTGTGGAAGTTCAAGCAAGGTTTAAACCGTGAGAAACATAAATAATAACTAGGGTAGGTAGGTAGGGTAGGTAGATTAAAACAGGTGCATTGCAACGCACAGCTAGTAAATAAATAAATTTATAGTGGTAAACCTTCTAGGCCCAGAGCACAAAATCCAAACTGTTCTATTATAATGTAGCTGTGCAGCAGTTGTTTCACCTGCACATTTCGCTGCTCATACACAAATAGAAATCCAACTGGGAGTTCCAGAGATTGGTGTGTTTAAACAAACTCTTCACCTATATTGTGTTAATATAAATGCAAAAGGAACTCTGTTGGTTGCTTTTTCATATGTTGATGGCTGGCTGGCTGGCTGGAAAGGGTTTCAATCACACAAAGACCCTGGGTTAAGACAGAGGATATTTTATATCCTGGCAGTACATTCCTATGGCATAATTTCTGACCAAAATCCAAATCAAAAGCAAACTCTTAAAATATGCCACTCGGTAATATTGTAAAAAATGACCTACAAAGTGCCCATAACATCACATCACTGCTATTGTATACTATTTAAACTTATACTGTCGCTTACAGGATATCTTCTGTGATTGTTCATTATTTTGAGCTCCCGATATCACGGAAGATATCCCGTAAGTGACAGTATAAGTTTAGTTGTAAACCGTGAAAGCTTAAGCAGTATTATACTATTTAAGAATTAAAAAGGTAGGATTTATAGGACCAAACCAGCTAGTATCACCAGGAAATTAAAAAAATCCACAAAATTATAGTATTTGTAGCAATTTAAATGAAACAAAATATCTGCAGAAATACTATTTATATTATTTGTAGTTAATCTGACATCAAGTTCAACCACCAAAGTTTATCATTAATTGACACACTTATCTGTCAGTGTTCTATAAACAAACTTACAAAACTGTCATAAGAATGTAGTGGTAGAAAAAGAAATTCAATGTTCATTTAGAAGCTTGTAACAGCTGCGGCAGCTGTAGCTTGTCGCTTGTATGTTGTTGACTTATGCTAACAGACATTATCTAATCTAACAGTGGATTGTAATAGGCTGTGTTGATCAACACAGAAAATATAAAATAATAAAACTTTACCTACATTTCAAACAGACTGGAAAATAACAGGAATGTAATAAATATTAGTTTGTGGTGTTTTAGGTATTGTTATATGCCGCTAAGATGGTTTTATTTATTTAAAACTAGCTGTACCCGGCATGCGTTGCAATGCACCTTTTCCTACTACCTACCTACCTACTACCTACCTACTACCTACCACCAACCTACTACCTACCTACCTACTACCTACCTACCTACTACCTACCTACCTACCTACCTACCTACCTACCTACCTACCTACTACCTACCAATTATTCGAATTTTTCTCACCTTATAAACCTTCCCTAGACCTCCACAAACATTTCAAGACCAAGATAAATCCGTTCAGCCGTTCTCGAATTTAGCGAGACTAACGAACAGCAATTGATTTTTATATATATAGATAGGTACACCAACAGTACATACATTTTACATTTAACAATAAAAATATACAGGTTCTTATGTAGGTACCAATTACAGGTGTACACAACATTCTTTTTAGTACAATATAGCTATATTATCGTAAATTTACAGAAATAAACATTAATGATCACAGTCAATTTGAAACCAAAAACATAACAAACACCAATAAAGCGTAACAAAAAAAAAAAACAAGTTATGGTAACTTATTTTGTTTATCTGTACCTAATGTTTACTTTTTTTTTAATCTGCAGGTCACTAGTGAAGAGCGTGGGTATATTCGCAGTCGGCGTAGTGATCGCGAGCGAGTGCTCCGGCCTGGATATAATGCCCGCGATGCCGCAATAAACACATTATTCCGATAAATTCTATTCTAATAAGTTTTAAAAATGTTAAATTATTTATTGTTGTTTTCGCTCCTTGGGGTCAGTGTTTCTCAACAAACGAAGCCGAATATTGTCTTGATATTGACGGACGATCAAGATGTAGTGTTGGGCGGAATGGTTAGTAGTGCAGTGATAGTAATGTGCAAATAAATGATTAGGAAAAACGTGTTGTTTTATTTGTTTTTTATTTCAGACGCCAATGAAGAACGTGCAACGGTTTATCGGGAACGAAGGGGTCACTTTCACAAATTCGGTGAGTTTGATGAGATATTATAAAACTAAAACCACCATAGTGCACTATATGACATAACATCACGACTGTAATGCTCGAAAGGCTAGGCACAAGCCTACAGTTTGAGAAGTGTTTTGTAACCACATTTCAAGTTTCAACAACTGACAAACCAACAACCAACTGATAAGGAGCGAGCTTATTGCCATCAATCTGTCTGAATTCCTGGGCTGCTACTAAAAAAATCATAAAAATTGCACTTAATTAAAATCTGCTATCAATCACATTTTAGTGGTTTATTGTTTCGCACGACTTGTTTATCAACATACCTACTTCACTCAGAATTACTATGAAATTAAGAACAATAGACCATTGTGCTGCTTACTCATCATTAGTCTGCGTCAGGATGACTGGCCCAAGAAAGATTTTTGAGGTTTGAGTAATCAACCAAGCTTTTAATACTATTTGGTACCAGACATCAAATTACTAGTAGGTACCTCGCAAAGAGGGAAAACTATTACGAAGAAAGTGGCCAGCCATTCTGGTGTGCTATTCTCTAAAGATAAAGCCTCGCGTCAGCGTGGCCTCACCGTTGAAACTACAGTTTGTCTTTAACAGATAATCAACTTTATAGTCTAGCGTATAAGGTTGAAAATCTATTAAAGACAAACTGTAGTTTCGTCCACGAGCTCGTCGACGATGACTTAGAGAATAGCATAGCTGACTTCAGAATGGCTGGACCAAACCGGTTTCACCTAGTTGTAGGCGTTATAACAGTTCATCTTTTCATTAAATTATAGTATCTCATCGGTACCTAATATACGGCATAATCGATCGATGTTTATCGGGTAAACATACGCGAAGAAATAAGAGAAACAGCTGCTCAGTTGTTAGCAGTAGGTGGGGTCACCTAACTTGACACATTTCAGTTAGTTGACACCATTTGAATAAACATAAGTGTCGACAGACGCAAGCGCATCAAGCTCTCCGAAACTGTTCAATTTTCCCAATCAAGCTTGAACCTAATTCCTTGGCGATAAAGTTGAAAATCTATTCAAGAAATTTGACAGAATGTAGTAGCTTGGTGTACGGGCGTCTGTACCTACCTACTTAGTTATTTCTAATCTTCATGTAAAACGGTTTTGTTTTTGTTAGCCTGTTTGAGTGTCCCACTGCTGGGCAAAGGCCTCCCCTTCTCCTTCCAAACCTCTTTGTCCTGTGCGAAAAAACGTGGTTAATCGAGACAAAACTTAGAAAGGGATTTTAACGTTAGAGTTAATATGGATTTGTGCCTGGCTGATGGCAATAGATTGGCCTTCTACGACATGGGACTTAGCGAAACGTGGTTGTACTATTAGGTACACTGTAGCTCTGCCGAAGCATTCTGGGGTTACTGCCGTGATGTTATGTTAATATGGTATGTTGCCAACAAGGTCTACCTTGTTATAAATGCGAAAGTTTGTGAGGATATCTGGATGTCTGTTACTCTTTCACGCAAAAACGACTGATCGGATTTGGATGAAATTTGGCAGACAAGTAGTTTATACCGTGTGTTACCCGAGGTTCGACCGTATAGTTCTACTTGTAGGACCGGGGGTATTTTTCTCTTCGCATGAGCATGGGCAAATCAAGTTCTATCAATAGTACTAAGACGGCAACTTTGTTTATCTGTGGTCCTATTAAATTCAACGTTAAAACCCCTTTTTTTTTTTTAACGTGGTAAAATCATCAAATGAGTCCTCCCACCCAGGGCAGAGCGGGAGGGACTGTCCGACTTGTACTGACTAAAATCCACGGTGTCCTTCAATAGCCCTTTATGTTCCAGGGTCACGGTAATTCTATGAGTCCCGCGACCACGTCAAAACCCCTTACAAACTTTTGTCTAGATTCACCCCTGCGTATCGATTTACACCGTTTTACCCGGTACCAAAAATCTTTGAATGAAGCCTCCCACTAGGTGGACCGGATGACCTGGTGAAGGTTGAACGTAACATACCTATCTCGTGTTCAATATCATTCAACTGATCCAAATTGTTTGATTCGCGCACCGGATGGGCGATCCATAACATGCGATTGTTTTTAGAACTGGGCGGGCTGATTGCATTTAGAAATGGGTGTACAAATGTTCGGTTCAATAAGACTGTGGTTTAGTATTAGTTCCACATCTTATAATGAATACTGCGGCCTTGAATGGTCAGACTATTAAGCCTCCGGCTGGAACGAAAGACGTAAACTTACATAACTACATAATTATCAATTTGTCACGCTTATCGAAATTGGATAATGGAAGATTTAGCATAGATCTGGGTTTATTGCGAGGCTGCCTTTTGGAGGCAGTATTATTCTATAATTCCGGTAAATATAGCTACTTATGATTATTTCCGTGATTTGCCTCTTAATTTGCATCACGGTCAAAATGCTTGCTCGGGCGGTGTCAGAGGTAAGTAAACTACCTAACTAATAAAAGGACTATATGTGAAATCACATTTCACAAGTCAGAATTCCCTTGCATATTTTTCTCTTTCTGTCACTTAGAAATTGCAACTTACTAAAGTGACAGGTGCTGCCGCGGCGAATGCATGCGGATGCTTGCGACCGGACTTCTCCCTCCACCAAATGACACACCTACATGACAGAATGAGATAGGGATAGGAACTCGAAAACGATGTTTCATGCGTGCAAATGCGACTTCACCTTTCTTATAACATAACGTGATTAAAATGACAGATGTCAGAATGTAGGTACAGACGCTAGCACATTAAGCTACCCGAAACTGTCAAACTTGCCCAATGAACCTTGAACCTAATGCTTTAGCGATAAAGTTGAAAATCTATCGAAGATTGTAGTACTGTACTGTGCATAATATGTCCTAATTAATACCTACCTATATTTACGTACAGCGTAAAATATTGACTGCATAAATGAGCATTTGTAATTATTTTCGATATTATGACCAAAGCTACTAGTCCCTTTAGTTTGACAGCTGTCATTTTAATCAAGTTAGATTTTATGGACTACCCTTAAGTACCTACCTACTGCAGTCTGCAAAATGTCTGCTGTAGTCGTGGCCGGTCAGCGACCGTAACAAACAAAGAGGCTTGTTTTCTGCCCGACAAGACGTCAGTCACGTTGTATTTTTGTACAATAGGCAGCAGGTAGTGCATAAATTATAAGCAAAATAGTCCCCTCTGGTAGAACACAGCCCCTCCTTGTGAGACGGGTGTATGGTATAATCAACCACGTAAGCCTAGCGCAGGTTGGTAGATTGTTAGTGCTATAGGTACCTACTATGCAAGGACAGAAATCTTATTTTTAGATTCCCTATGTCCTTAATTTTAACATTATACAGGGTGTAAAAGGACCCCTCACGAAACCGTCAACCAAGCATCAGTATCGAACTAAGCAAGTTACTGCGCAAAAAATATTGCCAGGAAACGACTTTTATTTTGGGTGTGAAATAATCAAGGTTTACGTTAGTGCTCAATGTAATGCATTGAGTGCATAATTTTAATGCGCTCATGGTGCAGATGGATGCATTTAATAGTACACCACAGTACCTGCAGGGTTCCATTGAGGTATTTAAAATAAAGTTATAACATTTAAAACTTGCGAAAACTTTGGAACTTTGACCTACAAAAGTTGGACCTTTGATCTCCGTAACTAGAAGAATGGTCCAGAACAAAAAGAAATACCGCAATGATGGGACTAACAAGTGCCTCGCGGCTTCGTTAAGGGTGTTGTATCCCCGTTATATTATTAGACAAATAGACCGCACTATTGAATAAAAGTTCACCCACCAAATAGCCCGAAACCTCTCCGTTTCAACCTACCCCTCCATTTCAGTACGTAACCTCCCCGATATGCTGCCCAAGCCGCACCAGCCTCTTCACGGGACTGTATCAGCATAACCACTACACTATCAACAACAGCTTGCATGGTGGCTGCTACGGAATCCACTGGCGGCAAACCTTGCAGAATAGAACCTTTGCGACGGCGCTGAAGGATGCTGGGTACAATACTTTTTATGCTGGAAAGTATTTGAATGAGGTGAGTAATACATAATGAATAATAAATATTATAAAGAGGTAAAATTTGTTTGTATGTAGGGGGTAATCTCCAGAAGTAATGAACCAATTTTAAAAATTTTTTCACTGTTAGAAAGCTACATTATTCGTGAGTGCTATAGGCTATACATCACAAGTTAAAATGTTTACCGCCCAACGAAGTGGGCACGGGTCAGCTAGTAATGAATAAATACACGGCTTTCCGGCATCGCAAGTGCGACGTGAGTGACCCCACCAGGTGGGTTTCCAGCACTGAAGGTGTCCTTATGTCTTTAACCCATTCCAAAAGTTTTCTGGAAGATATCGCTATCAGCCATTAGACCGCAGTTGTATCTATCGGATTAATTAGCAATATTGTAATATTTTTTTGTACAATAAAAATAGCTGTGTAATATTTTTTTTTTGTACAATAAAGTATGATCTATCTATTTCCAGTATGGCGCCAAAGACGCAGGTGGCCCAGAGGCGGTGCCCCTCGGCTGGACGGAGTGGCACGGCCTGGTCGGCAACTCGGTGTACTATAACTACACTATCTCGAACAACGGTGTGCCCACTGCTTCAACTGATCAGTATCTTACTGATGTTATTGTACGTATACTCACACACCTTTATACATATAAAGGCTGGCGATTAAGGGTTGAACACGCGGCAGAACCGCCGCACGCGCACGGTATCACGGATCGGATCAGTAATCACGGAGAAATCGGTGTATACAGGGTGGAATTTTTCAACGCCACCTAGAGGGAAAGTACTGATGCTATAAAAGTGCAGGGTGTTATTTTTTTTGGAATTTAGCCAGTTCGATTCCCGAGTGTGGCAAGCGAATTTTCGAAAATCTTTGAATGCAGTTTTAATTCTTTTTAAAAATAAAGGAATGTTTCCTTTGAGTAAAATGTTCTATCTCCAGTATTTAGAGTACTTTCTCTCCAGGTGGCGTTGAAAAATTCCACCCTGTATATAAAAAGATGACGGCCGAAGACGTAACCTTCTCCTTTTTTAGAAGTCTGTTAAAACTACAGCTTAGATAAGACGTTACCAGACTTTCGGGCTTATTTACAATTGATATCCGGGACCAACGGCTTAAAATGATTTCTGAGTCAAAAAGGGAGGTGCCTCGATACGTAAAGGGTGCACACCCATCCACGGACCGACCTCGGCAAATGGTGCTTAGCGTTCGATCGATCCGTGCGGCTGTTATTATTTAGCCACAAGCCCCTCTATATTTAGCCTATATTTTAATATAACTCAATGGCAAATAGTTATCTATTTTTATTAAACCACACCAAACACACGAATTATAATCTGTTGTGATAACCTCTGCCGTCCGGTTTTATATAGACTAAGTTATTCAACTTTAATAATTTTAGGATTGTTTATTTTTAAACCATACGCGTAAATAACGCTTCACATCTAATTAATAGCAATAAATAAAAACACTGGTAAAAAGATGCTGGTCGAATAACATAACCTTCTCTTTTTTTGAAGTCGGTTAAAAATGCGGCTCAAAGCTCTACTCAACTTTAAATATCGGTGTCCATTCCATTTTGCCCCTTACACCAGGGACAGAAAAGGTTACCCATACAGAGGTTTTAATCGGGTTATTTTTTAGGAAAAACGCTACTGTAAAGGTTAACCCGTTTTATAAGGTTAATCAGTCTATAATAATCGGTTGACGCACAGACTTCATCTTTGAAGATAAAAAGTCGGTTTACTGACGATAGTTGAACGTGACAACGTCATAAGAAAATACTGATATCCCGTTAGTATTAATAGTAATGTTAGTGACCATGATAGTTAAAAATCTTATACTGATGGAATGGTTGCATTTTTCAAAAAATGAATGTGCGTTGAGCAATTGTTTTGTGGAACGCCTCAGAGCGAGGTAACGCCTCATTTTTTCGTGCGTGCAGCCGGCTCCATCGAATTATAAGACGTTGTCACGTCAAAAATATGCAAGAAAGTGATAGTGTTAGTCTACGCTCGGTACTTTGCCCCTTTCATTGGCATCCCTCAGCCGGCACTGTCGGTACACAGGCGTTTACGCACACATGCATACGTATTATGCTCAGAAATAAGAATACGCGATTTACTAAAATTCCATTGATTGGATTAAAAAATTAAAACACTATCACGTTACTTTGCTGCTTGAAGAATAATTTGACAAAAAATCAGAATTATTGCTTGTATATTAGCATGCTTTTTATTTATTTATTTATTTATTACTGGTTTTTTTTTCTTACTGGTTAAAAGAAATTTTTTGAGGTATCTTTGTGATTTTTTTCTATCGTATCAAATTCATAGCATTATGTTTTCAACACACTATCGAACTAGCATTATATATCCTGTAGAATATCATATATTTTTCTTTTTATTCTTACTGCAGTGGATCATATACTTCAAGGCATTATAAAACATGCTTTTAGCTCCTGTAGTCGCCTTAATCAGTAATATTTAAATGGTTAACCCATATACAAGGTGTCGATGGCCTACCCAAGTCTTCAAACCATGTAACTTTGTACTCAATCAATCAAATTCCATTTATCCAGATCATCAATAAACTTAACCTACTAACATAAAATTATCCACATGTTGGACATAAAAAATCAGCTGTTTCATAAATTAAAAAAAAAAATCTGCTGGTTCCTACAAAAGTGCAAAACCTACACGTTTTTTTTTTTAAATTGCCTATGAAAAATTTCTATGTGGGTTCGGAATGATGTAGTGAATACGTGGTATTCGTTATTTCGTTTGTACGTCGATGTCCCATCCACCCTGTATAAAATAAAAGTTAAACATAATACACATAAACATATAAACAGACCCTTCACATAGCCGTCAACCAAGCATTCTGTACATCAAACTAAGCAACTTTACGCAAAAATTTAAACTTTTTTTGGGGTGAAAAATCACGTTTTACGGTAGGACTCGATGGAAAGCCCTCAAAGCATTGTGCTGATGGATGGATTCAATAGTACGGGGGTCGTGGAGGTGTGTAAAGTAAAAATCTTACATAAAACATGTATTTAAATAAGAACTTGTGAAAAAGTTGGAACTTTGACCCCCAATATCTCCGTAACTAGAAGGTTCCTAGGTATGGTCTAGAACAAAAAAAATATTGCAAAGACGGGGAGAACAAGTGCCTTTCGGCTACTTTAAGGGTCTATTTACACCCTTTATAAACTTTGGACTAATGAAGTTCAATTTCCTTCCAGCGCGAGCTTGGCGTGAGCTACATAGAAAACCAAACAGAACAAGAACCTTTCCTCATGGTGTTGGCTCCACCGGCACCTCATCAGCCTTTCACTCCAGCGCCAAGACATGAGAAAGCGTTCAGCAACGTGACGGCTGTCAGACATCCTAACTTCAACGTTGCTGCTGGGGTGCGTAAACTACTTTTAAGACTTGAGTTACATAACATCACGCCTGTAATCCCCGAAGGGTTAGGCCGAGGTATGCCTACCAAGGTGTTCCTGATGGAAAAACCCAATAACACTTCGCACGACCTGGGGATCGAATTCAGGACCTTATGTTCAGTAGTCGCGCTTGCAACCCTTCGGCCAACGAGGCAGGCTCGACCCCTTCGCCTTAGACGCCTCACATAACTAATGGACGCCCCCTTTCTTGAACAGCTCTTGCAGATTCCACGTTAAACGGTTAAATATTTAGTACCTCATTTTGATGTTTTTTTTTGCCGTTTACAGGACAAACACTGGCTCATGCGCATGCCTCCCTCCCCGCTCCCCGCGTCGATGCTCCCCGAACTAGACAGAGTGTACCGCTTGCGCTGGCAGAGTCTGTTAGCGGTGGACGAGATGGTGGCGGATGTAGTGGGCACGCTGGAGAGGATGGCTATGTTGGAGAACACCTATGTCTTGTTTACTTCTGACAACGGTTATCATGTGGGTAAGTTATCTGATGGATATATTATCCAATATGTTAAAAAAAAACCTGTCCGATCCGAAAAGGGCATATAGTCATTACCAAATAAAATACGAAACATGAAATGAAACATATAAATGATTTTAAAAAGCATGATTTTTGTGCCCAAATTACCACGATTTTGCCTAAAATCTAACAAACTTTAAAAAAGTGACAACACCACCTTCGGCATTAGTAGGTATGTTCGATCGTCAATTGTTTGTTTATGACGTCACTACCCGAGCAGCGACCGGAGTGTGCCGCCCGCGGCCCCATGTTGCCATGTAAGCTTCGTCATTTTAGTACATTTTATTTAATTTATATCGGGGTATTTTTTTTACTGGTTAGCCAAAACGGATTACATATCGTATCTCAGAATATATAAGGGCCCGTACAAATAAACACGATACGACGTCGCATCGTGTTACGATACGGATAATTCTTTAATGTTTGTTTGTCTTTGCCGCGTCGTAGCACGATGCGACGTCGCATCGTGTTTATGTACACGAGCCCTAATAGAATCTAATCTCGATATATGTATAATAGTACCCTCACGGAAAGGAAAGAATTTTTAACATATTGTTTATGTTACTGTACAGTGTCATTTTGTCTATGAGTTTGCATCACTGTCAAAACCACTGTAAACTTTATTCTCGATGCAATAAGGTTGATGTTATCAGAGAAAAAATCAGAGGAATCATTGAAAGGACTGTACTTACTATTCTTGATTACCAGGTCAATTCTCCCAAGCTTACGACAAGCGCCAGCCGTACGAAACGGACATCAAGGTGCCTCTTCTCATCAGGGGTCCAGGCATAAAGCCCAACTCCTCGCGCTCGCAGCCAGTGCTGAACATAGACCTGGCTCCCACTATCATGCAGTTGGTTGGCCTGCAGCCGAGTGAGCATATGGATGGAAGAGCTATTGATTTGTTGAAGCAAGATGAAGGTGCTGTTGAAGAAAGGTTTGGTTTATGACTTGATTTTTTTTTAATTTTCTGAATGAGCTGTTTAGACTTTAGATCAGTCTATACATGATGTATCAGAAGGCTATGATTTAAGATGGTGGTGAGCAGCGACAAGTTTTCTTTTTTTAATAATTCTCTCTGTCCACCAGCCCCCGTAGCATGACCACCGAAGACAAGGATTTCTTTGACGGAAGAATCGACAAAATGACAGATTGTGTCGACACAATGACAGATTTCTTTGCACTATCTGTCATTTTGTCAACTCTACCGTCAAAGAAATCCTTGTCTACAGTGGTCATGCTACGGGGGCTCGTGGTAGACAGGGAAACAAGCTTTTAAAATTATTCCCCCTTTTTTTCGGATGGAAAGTCATCAAATGTTAAAAATATTAATATTATTTCCAGTATTTAACCAATTTCATTTTCTCTATTTTCAAAATTTAAATGTCTTTTATATTGTTTTTATTTTAAGGAATTATTTTATACAAATCTAATAAATTTAAAAATGTATTAGATTTGTATAAAAATAAATAAAGAAAATTACTATTTTCAATTTTTTTTAAATTAAAAAAAAAAAGAAAAATGTTATAATATTAAGTAGTTACCCGCATAATCATGCTGTTAATTGTTTTTATTCTAGGTATATGCTGGTGGAATACCACGGTGAAGGACGAGATGGTTCCGTAGACGAGAAATGTCCATGGAAGTATGACGGCCAACAATTAGCTGTGAGTATTTTATTTTGTACTGTTACTGAATTTTTTTTTGTGGAATTTTTGAAGAAGGCTATAGGGAGGCTTTTGCCCAACAGTGGGACAATACAAGATAAAAAAATAAACTGATTAGCCAGTCCCATCCAACAATTGCTTCGCTCGGCTATAAAGATGATGATAATGATATTATAACATTAAATAAATATCTGCACATTTCCAGGAATGCTACCCTCAATACGACTGCAAGTGTCAGGACTCTCGCAACAACACGTATGCCTGTCTCCGGCACTTCGCCCCTAATATTAACAAGAAATATTGCGAGTTCTCGGATAAAGAGGTAAGGATTACTTTAACCCGTCAAGCTATTGCCGATTTTAACGATTATATTTACTGTAGTTTCGAGTATATTTGACAAACATATTAATTACATAAAAAACTTATACTGTCACTTACGGGATATCTTCCGTGATTGTTCATTATTTTGAGCTCCCGATATTTCGGCGCTGTTGCAAGCGCCATGATCGCGGGTTGACTGGAGAATGCGGGTGGATGGAAAATAAATTGTTAAGAGCAGACAAATCTATCTACCCTCTTATTTGTCTTTTGCTACGCGCACTACTGGAACTCGACACTAAGTCACGGCAAAACACACTCACAGTATCACCAGGTTTTGTGGAATCCAAAAAAAAAAGAGCTCAAAATAATGAACAATCACGGAAGATATCCCGTAAGTGACAGTTTAAGTTTAGTTTTATACTGATATTAATTACATTTTTAAAAACATTGGAAAATGTAAAAAAATAGTATCCCACCTATATCGGGAACAGGGTCCGAGCTACTGGTGGTCAGGGCACTTGAGAGAGGAACCGCCTTACACACTAAGAAGTACTGCTTTCTGAATCAAGCCCGTGATCCAGCTGCCAAGTGAGAGCCTCCTCAGATGTTGGTCGAGGCTATTGACTATTAAGCCATTGGTCGACATGACTATCGGCACATAGACTGCTGTACTCCCGTCCCAAATATCGACAACCTCGCGAGCCCGATCTACATACTTCAATTGTTTATCTTTCTCTGCTTTCACGAAGTTCTCGTCATGCGGGACCGCTATATCATTGACGCTCCAATCGATCTATCACCACAATAGACATGACTATTGAAATAGTACACCCACATTTCGCCAGTTATATTTAAATCCCATGTAATACGGAGCCAGCCTATTGCCATCAACCGGGCACCAATCCAATTACTAGCTAACGCGATAGCCCTTGGCTTCCGACTACCCGGACTCTCTTTATCATGATGTTTGTTTTCTTTCCAGAACTTCGTAGAGATGTACGACCTAGGTCGCGACCCCTACGAGCTGACAAACGCAGTGGACGGGGTAATGCCGGCTGTCAAACAATGGTACAGCTTCATACTGTCTCGGATGCGCGCCTGCGTTGGCGCTGCCAGCTGCGACCATCCTCTGAGCATGAACTTAATATTGGAAGACTAATATGGATGCTAAATACTATACAGGGTGGGAAGGGACACCGACGCTTAGACGGTTACCAGGTATCAGCTGCATTCAAAAAAAAAAAAAAAACAAGTATTTATGTAGGGGGGGTTCAAAAGATGGTATGGATGCATTTCGGTATCCCTTCCACCCTGTATACGGGCAAAATAATCATGATAATTTATACAGTAACAAGCATAACATACTTTACATTTACACAAACTTCATAACAGAGTTTCTCGTGAAATCATAATTGCAACTTGAAGAAAATGATTTTGGTCATGACATTGTGAAATGTCTTTGCTTATTTTAGGCGACATTTGTAAGGCTCGTGGCTGTATATTACCACATAAAAGATACACATCCGAAAGGGACGCGACGGCAGACTGCAAACGTCGGCTTGCGGGTAAAAATAACCGCAAGCGACAATGCCACTGCGTCAAAGCGATTGAGTAGTAGCTGTAGTCTGCAGTCGCATTCGAAATTGTATCTTAATGCTCTCCAAAGATGCATTTGGAAGATTTTTTTTTTTATTTAAAAATTATTTTCGTTATGTCGCGTTAGCTCGTATTCTTGTTTTAAGAGCAAAATACTACCTTTAGATCAGCAGATGTAGCAACAAGAATAATTTCGATTTTTCATACAAATAAAAATGTTATTTTTACAAGTAACAAGATTGTTTTTTTTGTACCATTAATATCTTCAGTAAAAACCTAATTAACCTTTTCACCGCCCACGTACACATGACGCGATGCCTCGCCAGCGCCAAGCTATAAATGTTTTTGCCGATTTTAAGACAAATAAGGGGCTACTTTTGTGTGGAAAAGTAAAAAACAGGGTATTAGACACTGTAATATTAAATAATAAAATGAAACGAAGCTTTTAAATACAGTACTTTTATGTTCTTTTATAGGTAGTTAAAAATTAAGAGCTTCTAATGAAGTCGTGGGCGCTGGTGGCACGGAAATCTGGAACTTCTATTGAAGTCCGTGGCGGTGAAAAAGTTAATACAACGCAAATGAAATATTTTACTTTAAAGTTTTATTTACCCCACTGCGCAGAAGCAGGGTTATTTGCACGGTCGGTAGGTCACACAGACCTACATGAAAAATTAATCATCGTCTAGTGCTTAGCCTTTTCCAAACTATGTTGGGGTCGGCTTCCAGTCTAACTGGATGCAGCTGAATATCAGTATTTTACATAGAGCGACTTCCTATTTGACCTCCACAACCCAGTTAGTACTGGGTAATACTGGGTAATACGATAACCCTTGGTAAGACTGGTTGTCAGACTTTCGGGCCACTGACTACCTGTAACGACTGTCAAAGATCTACAAATGGCAGCCGGTACCAACCGCTTTTCTGAGGCACGGAGAAAACTCGGTATGTAATTTGTTTGGTGGCCACCCATCGACAGACCAACCTAAGCAAGCGCGGCTTAACATGAAGATGATCCGAGCGGCTGTTATTATTTAGCCACGAGCTCCTCAAAATTAATATTGAAGTACAAATAACATGTTTTCAACCATTTTTATTACAAATCAATTAACTTTTTATAAATAGTAACCTAGTATAATATCATATCAAAAATCACAGACTGGTGAAGTAAATGGCAGCTTACTGTAGTATCATCAAGAACACATCTGAAAAGAAGGAAAAATAACTTTATTCCCGTAGTATTAAGACCCTGTCTGCACTAGCGAATAGACTGGACAAATGAGGCATTCAGAACTAAAATTGTTTACAGTTTTATGTTCTGTTTCGAGTTTATGTGATGTTGCTGGAACTTGGCCTGCGCACTACCGTGCGCTTAGATTACAGAAAAATGAGTTCCTGCCACGACTTTAATATTTCCACCGATCATTCTTGTACAGTGAACTCGATAGAGGAACGTATAACGTCGCCAGACCTACGTCATACTATCAAAGCTGAAATTTTTTCTGTGGATTACCTTACTATAGGTAAGAAAAATTTAATATTACAAAAAGTCGGTCGTGGTGCTTTGGCAGATAACAGGTCACAAAGGTGTGCTAAACAGCTGCTAAGTTACGTCATACTGTAAAGCGTGAATTTTTTATATTACATAAGGGCTAGTATGATGATATTCCTGATCATTGCCAGACACTTTGTGTGCTGGAAACCCCGCGCCAGACACCTTCAAATGGTGACTGAACTTATTATTATAAGACTATACTGTCCCACTATAAGGCAAAGGCCTCCCTTCCCTCCTTCCACATTTCGCGGTCTAGTGCGATTGTTGGTCAATCCTTTGCTCAAGAGTCCAGCTCATGCCGCATCAACTCATCTGTGACTGAACTAACGTAATTTGATTAAATCTGAACTTTGTTTATAATTATTATGTACACATCTTGCTACATCGTTCTCACATAATGTACCATCTCAACATGAATAATGTAACCAAGAGTTTGTAAAAGTATTCTGATTTAAAAGAGTGTCCATGGAGTTTCTTGCCCGTTCTTCTCCATAGAGATCTACGTTAGGAAATGGGCAACTACAGTACTTTCTCAGTTTTTATGCCTTGTGACTGGGACTGTAGCTATTTTTGTCTTTGTTTCGACAATTCAAAAGTGCCTGTAACTGGCCAATAAATGCTTTGATTTTTTATTTTGATTTTGATATGTTACCTGGACAACTATTTGAAGCTGTTTCCCAGCTCACCAGACAATTTTGATGGTTTCGTCCCACTGCCAGACATAGTTGAAGGTCACCTGCATTTGGAGTTGTATTTTCTCTACTTTTGAGTATTCAGCTGTCTATTAGTATATGTGTAAACTACAAAGCTACATTTCAGTACTTATTTTTTCATTATTATGGTTTTTGAGATGGAGAAATCAATAGGTTTGTAAGATAGTTAATAGAAGCGAGTTATTTTATTAAATAACGTATGTTTAATTACAATTTATAATACTTTAAAGGTGTCTGGCGGTGGGTATCCACTACACAAAATGTCTGGCAGTGGAAGAGGTGAATCATTATACTACCCCTGATGTAATATAAAAAATCGCGCTTTATAGTATAACGTAACTTAACTTAATAGAACTAGTAATTTGAACTCAATTTAGACGTGTATGAAGTTGGTATTAAGTGGACGAGACCTCACATCTAGTTCAGGTAACGGCGGGCACTTGTTGCTGGTTGGGTATGCTAAAGTAGTCCGTCACTTTGCTCTGGCACTGGATTTCCTCCTTGTGGACCAGCGGACATGGGAAATATTTCTGTAAAAAACAACAAAAAAAGTTTTGGCTGAACGCTCGAGGCCACATGAAGGTCGTTTTTCAGCAGTAGTTTTCCAAAAGTATTTGATGAAAATGTAAAGAAATTTGACAGAAAACGTACTTTTGGATGCCAACAACTTGCCACCTACAAGTTGGTTTGATTATTTAAATTATTTTCCCACAATTCTAGTAGTAAATCTTTTAAACCTTTTCACCGCCACGGACTTCAATAGAAGTTCCGGATTTTCGTGCCACCAGCGCCACGACTTCATCAGAAACTCTTAATTTTTAACTACCTATCAAACATAAAAGTACTGTATTTAAAGCGTGTAAATCTCATTCATCGATATGACGATACCCTCATCACTACTGTTTACTGTATACTTCGTTATACAATTATAGCTTGGCGCTGGCGAGGCATCGCGTTGTGTGTACGTTGGCGGTGAAAAGGTTAAAGATATTTGAGTTGCAGTTTTTTATAATCTCAATTTTCTTCGACGATTATTCAATTAGGGCAAATTTAATGGTTGGTGGGTATGGTTGGTTGGTAGTTTAGTGGTTGGTGATTTTTCAAACAGTAATTGTTGAAAAAAATGTGTCTGAATATGTTACTACAGTTACTAGTTCCCTTTAGTGAGTGATTATGTAAGAATTGAAGCGGAACCCAAACAACAAAGTATGTATGTGAAAGAATTCCTTACATCAAAATACTTTTTAACCGACTTCCAACAAACCACAAAAAAAAAAAAAAATAACTTTACTTTCGGAAGTCGATGGCAAACAAACAAAAAATCAATGAAATAAACAAAGTAACACAACAGCGCTTTCGAAAATAAAGTTATTTTTTACTTTTCCTAGTGTTTAGTCGGTAATTTTTTTTTTTTTTTTTTTCAAAAATTCTTTTTTGTACAGATTATACAGTTTCATACGAATGCTTATGAAACGAAACGATACCTGCACCGCCCGCACTCCCCCGGATATGTCGACAGTGGGCACCACTTGTTTCGGCTTCAGGTACTTCACGAACCGGATTAGCTCCGAGAAGCTCGAGTGTTCGCTGTAGGGTATGCCTGTAGGTATAAAAAAATTCGTCCTGTTCATCATCTGCCTAGCCTTTTCCTAACTATGTTAGGGTCGGCTTCCAGTCTAACCAGAAGCAGCTGAATGCCAGTATTTTGCATGGAGCGACCCTTCCACGAACTCCGCTAGTGGTTCTCCGCAGCTCCGCTCGGCAGCGCCAGCACAGCACGATGAGCTAGGAACATGTGCTGGCGCAAGGGTATCGATACATGTTGCGCCCCGCACTAAAAGCCTACCCATCTTCTAAGGAAACAAAGACCATGCCGTCCGATCTTAAATAATATAATGAAATAATGAACATTACCGTGTATGGTGACCATGTCCTTCTCCACACTACTCTTCCCAGTCTCCCAGCCGCTCGGCTTGAACGCCACGATCTCGGAGAACGCACCTTTCAGACTCTCCAGGTAGATGCAGAGTTTCTGATCAACAGAGTGAATATTTAGATTGGTAATACAAGCAATTTGATGGTGTGTTGAAACCAGTGGTGGGCTATAGTCAACGTGGAAGCGTTACAAATAGGCCATCACTGCTGGTCGTGGGTTTCCCCGAACCTGCGTGATTGCACCAGGCGTTGCGCTTTACTTTCTGTACCTTATTTTATTACCACTGCACTCAAAACTGGGAAGGAAACCATCGTAAGGAATCTGGCATGTGCAAGAACCAAAAGTTCGGAAGCATGTTCCGATCCGCACTGGGCCGAAATCGATGCACGGGGTATTGATGTACGGGGTATCGATGTACGGGGTATCGATGTACGGGGTATCGATGCACGGGGTATCGTAGCTATGTGTAAATCTGTCTAGTTAATTTTATTAGATCCTATACAGGCTGTAAACGAACCCTTCACGAAGTCGTCAACCAAGTAACCCTGGGCAAAAATGATTCCTGGGAAACGACTTTTTTTGGGGGTGTAAAATGGTTTACACGGTTTACATTAAGACTCAATGTAACGCACTCAAAATATTGTGCTGATGCATTGAATAGTGCAGGAGTGAACAAAACTAGTGAAAATGATTTGTGGAACTTGACCTCCAATATCTCCGTAACTAGATAGTTCCCAGGTATGGTCTAGAACAAAAAAAAATCGCAATGACGGGGAAAACAAGTGCCTTTCAGCTTCGTTAAGGGTCTTTTTACACCCATTAAGACGTGCAGCTGGCACGAGTGCGGCGGAGCTGCGCCCTCCAGTGTGCTGTGTGTGTATAGTTGCGCACGTACCTCGTGTGTGAGGTCCCGCATGGGCACGACGTGCAGCTGGCACGAGTGCGGCGGAGCTGCGCCCTCCAGTGTGCTGTGTGTGTATAGTTGCGCACGTACCTCGTGTGTGAGGTCCCGCATGGGCACGACGTGCAGCTGGCACGAGTGCGGCGGAGCTGCGCCCTCCAGTGTGCTGTGTGTGTATAGTTGCGCACGTACCTCGTGTGTGAGGTCCCGCATGGGCACGACGTGCAGCTGGCACGAGTGCGGCGGCGCGTGGCTGAAGCTGCGCCCCTCCACGGCCTGCAGCACGCGGTCCTTCTCGGGACACGCCCAAACCGTGCAGCCCACGCGCCGGGACATGCCCAGGAAGAACTTCTCTTTGCCTGGAGAAAGGAATTACGAAGTTCAACCAAAAAATGACATTATTGACGTTGTCTATTGTGGAATCTGGTTGCTACGCTGCGTGTCGCGGGTTCGATCCCTGCACGGAACAAATATTTGTATTTGTTGTTATTTGTTCCGGGTCTGGCTGTTTATTTATGTGAGTTTAATTGTTTGTAAACGCACCCACAATACAGGAGAAATTCTTATTGTGGGGCAACGATTTTTTTAAATCAAAGAACAAACTGTCTATAGTTTATGCGCCATCTCTAGACTGTGTATAGTGTGTGTGCGATCTCTAGACTGTGTATAGTGTGTGTGCCATCTCTAGACTGTGTACAGTGTGTTTAGTGCATACTCACCGATAGTATATGTGCCGCACACAATGAGAACTGACGAGAACTTCTTCCCGGCTTTCTCGAGCGCCACTTTCTTCTGTCGCAATATGTACAATGCTATCTCTAAACTTTGCTCTTGAGTCGGGAAGTCATAGCGTGGGTTGCAATATCTAAAGTAGAAAAATAAACCTTAGGCAGATGAATATAGTACTCTTACTGTACATCCAAGACCAGTACTCTAAGGGGCCATCCATAAATTACGTACACAAATTTGATGATTTTTTTTTCCCTCTCCGCCCCCCATCGGTCCTTGTCACAGCTGGTCACATTTGTGAGACTCCCGTCCCTAGGGTGACGTCAAATATTATGCTCATTTTACATTGTTCCTACAGAATATGAACTTGGAAATATTTTTAAGTTTTTCGTTAATAGTTGAAATTTCGTGTTTTAATACTTACGTATTATTTTAGATTTTGAAATGTGACGTCACAAAATTTAGGAGCCCTCCCACCCTTTGTCACACTTCGTCGACCCCCTCCCCCTTAACGTGTGACGTAATTTATGGATGGCCCCTAACGATAAAACTAAGTAATATCATGTGAGGAATCTGTGAATCTTGGATGTATTGGCGATCTTTGTCCGATCAGCTTTTGCTAGAAAGTGTTGTCAGTTTTTGCTACGCATCATCAGTCGCCTGCCCTTATTCAAATTTATTTGGGGTCGGCCGGCGCAGCATATCTTTTTCTTCCATACTTCTGTATTACTCTTCATCTCAGCAGTCACTTTATTCATACATTCCAGCCATATCATCCTTGACACAATCCATCCATCATTTCTTTGGTCTTCCTCCACTTTTATAGCAACATTTTCCTCATTCCTCCGCATCACATGTCCATACTACGATAACCGATTACAACTTTTCAGTCACCGGTCAGTTTTGCTATGCATAACGACTAAATCAGTTCGATTGGGAGACCAAACCGACCCTTTTTAGATCGAGTCATTTATTCAAGTCATATAGAGAATCAGCAGTTATATCTGCATTAGCGTTTTATCCCGATACTAGTTTAAAATATGATTTAAAACACTCACGTGGTGTCCAAGTAAATGGTATGTATGTCCTTATTCCAAAATATAGGGTAGGACTCCATGATGGGCGAGGCCCTGAAGTCCCCTGTGTGCAACATCGTCTTGCCGTTAGGCAGCGCAAAGACCAGCATTATGGCTCCGGGACAGCTACAACATAACATCACGCCTGTAATCCCTGAAGGGTTAGGCAGAATTGTACCTATAGCACACCCCCTTTCTATCAACAATGACTAAGTCCCATGTAGTAGGGAGTGAGCCTATTGCCATTAATCAGGCACAAATCGTGACACAATCTTTTATTTAACTTGCATTGTATGTAGGTATGTTTGTATGTAATATATTTGTTCGGGCAGAATCTTGCAAATCAATTTTGAAGCAGATATCTTCAACCGAATGAGCTGAAATTTTGCACACATAATGTATATTGCGTGACAATGCAATATTATGGTAACATGGAGCTGATCTGCTGATCTACTCTCGAGCTCATGAAGGAGCGGCGTGAGATGATCCTGCAGTCTTCAGGCGAGGATCTCCGTAATAAAACGACGTAACCGCATCGAGTTTGGGGTTTGATTCGTCTTGATAAGTATTTTGGTCCTAGATAATATCCATAATTATGCAACCCCATCAGATTTGGGAAAAAAAGGTTCGTTCCATTTGTTATGAATGTGAATTCTATTTGATTAGATGGATGACCCAATGCCAAGGTGTGCACGTGCCGAGGGCTGAATGGTATCAGGGTGTCATATCGATAACGTTGCGCGTCAGGGTACCAGGACGAACCCTGTTGTATTGAAGCCCTTATCCCCCTACATTGGACCTCAGGGTGGATGGACCGATTATGTCCTATACTCGTCGATACAACATGATTAAAAAAAAAAAGAAACTACTACACAAAGAAAAAGACGTTTAGAGAAGGCGAAATTGAAGCGACAGGAGAACATTGCTAATGAAAGCAATGTTCACAAGCGACAACGCTTGGAAAAAACATGTTTAGCAGTAGCTAAATATAGAAAAAACTAATCGTTAGAACAACGCTCATAACTTACAAGTCCTACTAATCCTTGTGAAAAGGTTGGAACTTTGACCCCCAATATCTCCGTAACTAGAAGGTTCCCAGGTATGGTATAGAAAATATCGCAATGACGGGAAGAACAAGTGCCTTTCGAGCTTCGTTATGGGTGTGTTTACACATTTTATATATTTAAAAAAAAATGGATATAATTAAAATTATAATTATCATCATTTTATATTTTAACATTTAATTGAATACCTATACCTAAACACTCGTTACGCAAAATTGTACCATTTTTATGTTGATTGTGATACTTACTACTTAATAATGATGTTACTTAGAAATAATAATATCGTCTAAAGGATCAAAATTCACTACGCTCGATCTTAACCCGTGTGTGCGTGTATCTGCATGAACGGTGCACACAAACATAGCAAAGCAAAGAATTTGCATAAACTCTAGCGAATCAATTTTATGCACGGCCTCTTAAGCTACTAATGTACACTTACTGGTTAGCCTCCACCGCTGTGACCTCCACATTGTCAATCCGAATGGTCTCGTCTATCTTAATGACGTGGATGCACTTAGGAGGCACGCCGAGCCGCGATATACACAGGTCCGCTGCAATATAACCGGAATATTTGAACATTTGGGGGACAGTTTTTCGAATTAGGGGACAGTTATTTGCAATTGGCAACAAGTCCTTACATTTTGGGAGGGTTCCTTGCATTTGGGAACGAGTACTTACATTTGGGAAGAGCTCCTTGCATTTGAGAACTAATCTTTACGGTGCGATTCGACGAAAATCGTGCGCGAACATTTGTTCGCGAACATTTTATGCTGCATAAAATGTTCGCGTACTGAGCTGCAGATTCGTTTACAGCGGCAAAGCTATTAGTCAAGTACAATTAGACAATAAGGTGGAACGAAGTTTATAGTGGTCGGATTTTCATGGGCAACTTTTGAAATAACAAACTTTTATTTATTAAATACTCGACGGGCCTTCTTCAGAGCGATAAAGCGCTGGACATCGTCTCCGGATTGGGATTGAACTAAACCCTAACCCATCTTCAGCTCCACGAAAAGGGCTCCAAAGTTTCCACTCTACAACGTACATGTTAGGATTTCGTTTGTCAATTCATACAAGAATTTCACGACTTGTATTGTTGAGAAAATGTTGGGTTCAAGAAAACACCCATCTCGAATTTATTTATAAAGCTAAGCAAAGTACGTATGATATCAGAGAGCGAAGCGAGCTTGAAAATTCTAGCGTTCCACCTGAAATAAGTAAGATTTTGTTTCCTAAAGAGAATTGAGAAAACGATGTATTATCGAGCGAAGCGAGGTCGAAAACGTTTGCATTCCGCCTTGGATAGGTCCAATGCTTTATAGAGGAACCTCCCTGCTTACGGCCCTACCTGGACTGATATACTATTTAAAGTGCGGATGAATTTGGAGCAGTCCTGGAGAGTAAGGCACATTACAAATAATTTTCAGAATAGTTTTTTTTTCTAACTTTTCATATGAACCCACAACATTAAACACCATAATATTAAACTCGTTAAGAATAACCATAATACCAATATACCATCACCATAATACCAATTAACCATAATATTAATTACGTTTAACAAAATAAAAACAAACAAAACAAAAAGCTCACCAGTAATTTTAGAACAGAACAAGAATTTATTGAAGCCTTTCTTCAACCCCGAATAGTGGTCCGAATGAAAATGCGTGAGGAAGTAATGTTTCACATTCGGAATCTCCCCGTAAGAGAACGCGTCCACGGCAAAGTGAGTGCCTGCAAACAATTTTGAGCTTTAAATCAATTACAGAACAAAATCAAAAGTCATTTACTCAAATAAGGCTGCGAATCCACTCATCAGCACTTTCTGAACGTCAAATCTACTAAAGACAGTCTCCCAAATCCTTTCACAATTTCCTACACACGATTGATTGAATGCCTAGCGATAAAAGGATACTACAAGGTGCATCCAGGCTTTGAACATAATGCATAACGGGCTGGCGTCCGTAACTCAACATCCATAGTGCGTATTTTCGCACCCCAGCTCCTCAGACAGTCCAGCAACGCTTTAGTGTTACTCTCTCGCGGTCAGTAATAATAAGGATGTTTCCTGTGTTAAAAAAATATGATTCTATTTAGTCCGTCAGTTAGATTATCGAAAAATATTGGATACGTATTTTTTGTTTTATCAAATCAATAAAAATTGACGAAGATAAAACGCATCAAAGATCATGATTGGGAGCCTGTGACGTCACTTTTCCGTAAAAAGTCAGTACACTTACAAGTATGACGACACACGAGTTTTCGACGCACTGTATCGTCTTCAGTTTTCGTGAAAAAAGAAAAAATACGTGTCCAATATTTTTTGGAAATTTATCTGACGGACTAATTAGATTTTTTCAGGAAACATCCCTATTAACCAAACTTGCAAAGCGAACTTTGTTGGGAAAATTTAGGATCCTCTAAGATAACTTCTACATTAAAAGATTCTTTAAACTGAATTTCCAGTCGGATGTGATTTCATAACTAAGGCAAGAGTCAATCGGCAGAAAAAGCGGGAATACACGTTACGCTCATAACGAACATTACCAATGTTTGGTTGTTTAATTCACACACATAGTACGACTCACTACAATAACCTATAGATAGGCAACATACCTGCGACGATCTTATAAGGCGGTATATTCTTGAATGAAGGAGATCTCTTCGCGGACAAAGGCTTGGGCTGCGCTCCGAAATGTATCAACTCAGTAGTCTTTCCCGCACTGTGGCAGCTCGGGTAGTCTATTTTCCCGCGCGGCGATGAGCATGAAGTCTTAACTTCTGGACTGGGAAACGATTCTTTCCTTGGAGAATACACCCGACTCGATCTATTTGAAGATTCATTTTCACCCCTAGGAGTCCCCTTGAGAGGCAACTTACGACTTCTTTCGCTTTTAATAGGGTCAGCAATACCCGAATTCTTACTCATGACCTCCACATCACCATCTTTATTCACTCGAGCCTTCGCGTCAGACACAGGGTCAGCTAGACTTCTTCCTTCCGAAACTTTGAGGTTTAAAACATTCGTACGTTTCGGGAAAAAACTGTCAATAGATTTCTGCCTTAGGCTGTCACGCACTATTCCATTGTTAACTTTTAAACCTACCACTGAGTTTCTCTTACGATCGCTTTTGAATTTACCCTTGTTCAAAATTTTCCCTTTCACTATTTTATAATTTGGTGGTTGAACGATGACATGGGATATCTTCTCGATGGCACTTGTGTTTAAAATTAGAACTTTGTCTTCTGTTGTCTCTGTGGATGACGGTTTTTTCTTTTTAATTTCCAAGTTGACAGTGACGGCGGACCTCTTTAGAGAATTATTAGAAAGGAGTTCGTTCATGTTTTCGTCAAGATCGCTCTCTTCTGTGCTTGCTTGAGAGCCCTCGACGATTTCGCAATCGACCAACGTGTCGTCGTTGCTTTGAGAGAATTTTATCCTCTGGAAGGCACTCTTTTTCGAATTAATATCTACACTTTGGCAGTTGTTAATGCCGAAAGACACCGAGATTGTAGCTCTATCGGTAACATTCTGTGTGACTGTAGTTTCACTCTTAGATTCTACATTTTGGTCTAATTCTGTGTGAGAAGACACAGAAATCAAAGGTGTGGCTCTATTAGAAAGATTGGTTGTGGCTGGCACAACATCAACCACACTGAGTGAGCAAGAGTCAAAATGATTTGCTTCACTCTGAAGATCTTCAATTGCTGAGAAACCTAGGCTATCTCTGTCGACAGCTGGTTTTATTTTTGGTGTATTCTTGGTAACAGTTCCTTGAGGAATTAAGTTTTGTACATTTTGCGAATTTTCCTTGTTTATTGGGTGAATCTGTAAAGGGCAAAAAATATTTTTTAATTAATGTTTTATGTACAGTTCTACCACTTCTCCGACACGGTGCTTGAGGAAGGAGCGCGGTACGAGAGGAGTGCGGTAACAAATGTAGAGACGGCTCAGTCATTCGACCGCTGTCGGGCGTCAACAGCCCAACTGTACTGCGCAGCTACCTCAGGCACCATATCAATGAAATGGTAGGACTGTAGCTAGATAAAATCGTATGCTGCGTCAACGACAAATCGCGTTTCAAAACTTTTAATTTAAGCAATTGATTCAGTTGTACAATCTGACTAAGGGCGCTTGTGCACGGCAAGTTTTCTTAACGGCGTGTTAGCCGTACGGTTAACAAAACGTTCAAGCTTGAACATGGCACGGCAAAGCTACCGGTCGAGACAACGACCTAAGTTGAGATTTTTCTGTTCGAAAACGTGTAAACGTCCGGCGTCGTCGACACACTCGCATAGACTGCGATACCACACTGATGAAAATCACGGCGGCGAATACGGCGGCGGCGCTGGCCGTGCCGCGTGCCGTAGCGCCGCCGTGTATTATGACAACAAGCTCCCCAGTGATCCATACAAGACTGACAACCGTGCCTACACACGTCGAATTAAATGTAGATTTTTACGGTCAAAAAACGTGTGTGAACAAGAGCCCTAAGGCATCAGGTTGCATAGTACCAATCTGTCATAGGCAGTTAGTGCTTCATGTTTACTTATTTTCGGCCCGGTACTATACTTTACACAGCTCATAAAACTAGGATCACAAATGAAATATTCTTTATTTCACTCATAAATCAAGTCTCTTCATTTCAGAGTCAAAGTGGCCTTGCACCCTTCTTAAATAACTACCATAAATTGGTTTATAATTTAACTAACTAAATTATTACACACTTACCCGTTGTTTTGGTTTCAGTCTCAATCCATTACTTCTTCTCAATGACAGGGAAGAACGGCTTACGAAAGAGTTCTGTGAAAGATTCAGGAAGATTTGTTTATCAAGATTAGCATAAGGTTCAGAAATAGTGAATGGGATTTTACAAAACATCACGCCTGTAACTCCCGAAGGGTTAGGCAGAGGTGTACCTAATAGTACACCAACATTTCGCCAGTTAAGTTTAAGGCCCATTTAATAGGGAATGACCCTATCAACCTCGAATACAGACTCTGTGGCTGCTGCTGAAAAATTCCTGTTGAAACTCAATAAGATGTTGGCCGATCCGCGACTCGAACCCAGGACCTCATGCTTGGCAGTCGCGATTGCAACCACTAGATTAATGAGGCAGTCAAGTCAAGTGAACAGGATTTTATAACAATGAATTGAAATACAAGATTTTATAATACGTAACTCACATCCCTTATTTACTTAAGACCTACCATGTTCATATTCTTTGTCTTCTTCAAAGTTACTTTAGTAAGTACTAGCTGTTGCCCGTGGTCTTTGTTTATGTGAAATTATTATAAAGGGTGTAAATAGACCCTTAACATAAAAGAAAGGCACTTGTTCTCCCCGTCTTTGCAAAATTTTTTTTGTTCTAGATCATACCTGGGAACCTTCTAGTTACGGAGATATTGGGGGTCAAAGTTCCAACTTTTTCACAAGTTTTTTTTTAAATACATGTTTTTAATGAAGATTTTTACTTTACACACCTCCACGACCCCCGTACTATTCAATCCATCCATCAGCACAATGCTTTGAGTGCTTTCCATCGAGTCCTACCATATCACGTGATTTTTCACCCCGAAAAAAAAAAAAGTCAATTCCCAGCAATAATTTTTGCGTAAGTTACTTAGTTTGATGTACAGAATGCTTGGTTAATGCCTATGTGAAGGGTCTGTTTACACCCTGTAGATGTGATCCAAAAATCTTCACAGATACCATGGGCATAAGTTATAATCAGTTATTATAATGCTATGGGGATGTAGTGAAGTTAAGAATCACCTGGAACTACTTATTGAAGACTTTCTACTGAATAATGCAGTGGCACCAGCATCACTCTGAGCATGCAGTGGTGACAACTTCAAAACATGGGGTGCCATCCTATAAGAGGTGGATACAACCAAGCCAGATCCCCATGACAATGAGCTTTACAACTCAAGCTAGCATGTGTAACATGCAAATCATCATTCATGGTGGTTGGCACAGCATGTCTTCTACCATATTTCTCTATTAGTTGTCATGGACTGTGTGAAGTATGCTATGACTAGAAAGGAGGGGTCTGGTGAGATGACGAGTAATATAAAGTGTAGATGAAGACATGCTGTACTGACCCCAAACAAATTGGAATAAGGGCAGGAGAATGATCATGATTATCCTTCACACAGTCCATCTAACGTTTTTTTGGTCTTCCTCTGTCATACAGATTCAGTTACATTTTAGTTGTGAATTTTATTTGAAAATTACGTAATTTTCGAAGTGTTTAAAAAACACGTATTCGTGTTCTATTAACATTGTAAGTGAAAACTAGCCCATAAATTTGTCAGGATTTTGATACCATTTTTCGCTTCTTCATGGCACCAGGCAGAGAACAAATGGGATTTGTTATTGATAATGTGTTCTAGTTGCTTCATAAAAATATGTTTAATTTTACCTGTCGTCGTATTCTTCACCATAATATGAGACAACCAAAGACAACATTGCTAATAAATCGGACTCCTCGGAATCCATGACAAAAATATTTTTATAACGATGACTTCAAAATGCCCTCTTTCTCTCAAATATCATGCGAGTTAAAGAGTTCAAGGATTTTTTTGGGCACGTAACGAAATGCATATTGGTTACAATTTTTATTAATATTCTAGCAAAACCGTGATGAAAACTTTTTCTACGTTTCAGCCAGAACTTTGTCTATTCTTAATTAACGAACTTTAAAAATAAATCACCGAATGTAAACATTGATTCCCTACCTGCGTTAAAGAGAAATCACCATCACCTTTTCTCGCTACTCTTGGGTTCAAAAGAGAGGGAATGTAATCGTTAATATCATCCATCACCAATCATCTTCCATGTCAATGTAAAAAAAACTTTTAATAAATAATATTTTCTGGTTTGTAAAACACAAATTGGAATTCAGTGCTTCGTGTTTTTATTTACGCAAAGTTGCAAACATGTACTGACCTGACAGTCAAAATGTCAAACTTAAAACTCTAGATGTCAAAAAGGGTTGTGTACTACTGTTCTGTTTAGTGAACTATTTTTGCAAAAAATAATACAAAGATTTCGCAGTCAAGGCATAGAGGAAAAAGCTCTTGAGTGGGCAAGGAGTGAATCGCCGAACAATAACTTCCAAAAAGTTTATTTATTCGCTAATAATGTTAATAGGCTTCTTTTGGGTTAGCTCGTTCCATCGTCGACCTCACCTCTGTCCGCAGTACTAGATTGAGGTCAAGAGTAGGCCCATTTAATATTTAAAAAATACTTAACTTAGCTAACTACATAGTACGTACTTAGTTAACTTCAGATACATATTTACAATATTGTCCCTAAAATTAGCAAGCATGAAACATTCAAAAGTAATTCTTCTTCAAGGCCAAAAAATTTGATTTTAACTATCTACTTAAATCTTTAAGTCAAGGAATGGGTCAATCTTGACCACAATCGTAAATATTAGTAAAAAAGCCAAAAATACGTGATAAAAAGCGCGCAACGCCTGAACGTTCTATGGCATCTGACATTTCTGATGACCTTACTCCAAACGAAAGCCTCTAGCGGCGATTTTTTTCGCGATAACCCCAATTAGCGTATATGTATACAATTGTCCTACGATAACAAACAAAATGTGCTAGTTATGAGGCACAACAATGATTGGTTTTTCGTCATTCATAAATGAATAAATCATAGAGTAAATAGCCCTAGAGTTGGCATAGCTGAACTTCTTGCCCCTCTGCCAAAATACATTAGCAATAAGACCACAGACGCTATTTAGCACTAGTTCATTTGCCGACAGACCTAGTTTGCCTTGCGAACGAACTAGTTTTATATAACATCTATCTGTGGACAAGTGGCCAATGTACAGACAGACACCAGCACGTCAAGCTACCTGAAACTGTCAAATTTTCCCAATCAACCTTCAACTTAATGCTTTAGCGATAAAGTTGAAAACCTATTAAAGAAATTTGAGTTATTGTAGTAGCTTGATGTGCAGGCGTTTGTACTTTGGCAGAGAGGCAAGTTCAGCTACACCTACTATAGAGCTTATTCCTTTAAGGGTTAAGGTTTTGTGCCTTAGGTTGAAAGGTCTAACTTTACTTGACATTGTTGGGCTCCGCTTTCATTTGGAAGCTGCTACCGAGATTTCCGTAAAGAAAGTGTGATGAACATAGCCCGCCTTATGGATTTAACACCCGACATCAAATGTTAGGATTTGTCCCTGCGAAATCTATACCGCAACCGAGCAATACTAGTTTATTCCTCTATGAGCAGTACTAATCAAAGAATCGATACTTCCTCCAGAAATATAAAAATCGCCTATTTTCTAATAACAGGCTGTAGGCTGCACTAATTTTGTCTATGAAAACAACACACGTCAGTACTTGGATTAATATTACCATATAAAATATATTACATTTGAAATTCGGTAAAAAAAATGGTTAAAAAAATGTTTTATACAATAAACAACGGCAGCAACAAGCTTGTAATGTTTTGATTTACGGGACAAATAATTTTACTAACACCTTCAACCCAACCCATTTTTAAATGAGGTATTTGAAAGTAAAAGTTCGAGTTTTACTTCCAGGGAGAGGTAAACTCTCAAAAGTGGGAGATTTTCTTTTCTTCTTTAGTCTTGGCAACAATTTTTTTAAACTTCAATATTTTGCTTTTCACGGAAGGATATAGTGTGAGAAATATATTGTTTCTAATAAAATAAATACAAATTGAATGAAAAAAAGACTGAGAATCGTTAACCAAACAGTTCTTGATTTACTGCGAATGTGAGTATATTTTGAATACAATTTTTTAAATGTTATGTTAGGTTAGATGTTACCTTTAATTTCCGCTGACTGTCCCTAAACATTTTTCCGATACTTTAAAATTTACGCTTAATTTATTAGGGGCTGAAAATGGCTTTTTTATTTTGATATGCTAGAAAATGCCCTCCATGTATGAAATCAATGTTTCTCAACATACGAATATGTTACGCTCGAGTGAACATAAATAATCAATAACATTGTGTCGAGGGTAATTTTCGCCGTTTCATGCAAATATTTACGTGCAAACTTACCATTAATTTGATTTTAATTAACAACTCAGTGCGTTTTCACCATTAAATCATACTTACCTATACTTTTTGTTTTATAAAAATATATATATCACTTGTTAGTGAACTAATAGCCAAATTATTTTAGAAATACGGAATATCTCATCATTTCATGATACATAATCATTGTTGTACTTAATACAGAACATATTCTGGGACCATTCATGTCAAAGTTCAAAGTCAGCATTGTTTATTTCTATGTATATTTTATTTCCAATACATACCTACCCATTATAAGTTATTTCTTTCTGATCATTAATTTTTGTATTTATTTTCTTTAAAATCCCCAATAACTCATTGTGTTTAAATTTACTTTACATAGGTTATTAATAGTAGTTATTTCAATATTTATATGTACTTACTTACATTTTAATACAGTGTACTTAATATTAATAATATTATGAGTGATTTATTATATATATTTACAATACAACATGTATTTATTACATCAACAATTTCTCCACAATTCTGCAAGGCAAGAAGACAAGGGATAAAATTAAAGTGTAGAAGACACAACACAAAATATACTTAAAACAGGAATAATATAAATATATTGAATATGGCGGGTACAAGGCGTGCTCGTAATAACGCCAATTCAGTGGTCATACCCCGTCAGAACTCTGTGTCTGACAATGGAAGGACCCGTCAGAACCTTAGTCCTGAGGCATTAGCAGCTATGAATAAGGAACAGCTCCGGGCCGAATGCAGGAAACGGGGGCAGCGCGCTACAGGCAACAAAAATGAGCTGGTATAAAGCTGTTTGCGTTTGTGTCTGTGCTTCATTTTCCTTTTTTTTGCCGGTTGTAATGTGATGCTTTAATTTTTTAATTTTAGTAGATTAATAGTGATGTGATCAATGTTTTGCTCTAAAATTCGTTTTACGTTTTAATAAATGTTATTGCACTAATTTTTTTATCATAGTTGTAAATATATATAATAAAAATTAGTAACAATTTAAATTGTTGCATCATTTATTTTGCTTAGCAGTTCTTTTTTTTTTGCGTTTTTGTAATAATTTTTGTTGCACTTTTTATTTCATTACTTGAATTTTATTATTTTGTTGTGACTTAAATGTGTAGGTAGAATTCATTCGAATTTTAACTTATTTAATTAAATATATGCTCTGAACATAATGTCAACATTTAAAGAGGTAATTGCATGTTTGGTGTAAAAAAAGTATGTTAACAATAGCTTTACTTCTCTTTTACGGGAAGGACACGATTTAAACACGTATTATCTGTCATTGTCGTTATGGGCGATGACACATTACACGAGAACATCGCGCCATCCGGGTGGCGCGGGCGCCGTCGCCACATCTAATAATCTGTTGTTCCGGTAATCGTATTTGATTTTGTCTATGGAGTGTAATCGAACCTTAACATATACAAACTCACGCCTTTTTCGCTGGGGTAAGGCAGAACGCCACGCCACCTGCACGTGTTCCTTTTGCTACGTCCACGTTCATACATTTAGTCATACACGTACCGGTTCAGAACTTATCGAACTTTTATCTATGAATTTCAAAATAACAATGAACAGGAAAGATTTATTGAATAAATAAATTGATCTGCATAAATAGACCTTGATGCTTATCGCTCGGGAAAGTCCCTAAGGCTTGCTAATGGAACTCGCGTATTATTATTTTAAAGATAACGTGAATTAAGTACACAATTCTACCATATTTTCCTTTCTGGGTAAATTGTAAGAACTTCCGAGTTATACACAATTTGTATCACACGCTATTCTTTGAAATTATAGCTGAACTAACTTTTTTCTGCGGCTTCGCAAGCCTGTAGGTCGGGAGTTGACTCTGGAAAACGCACTACCGGGATAAAAATTTCTAAACAAGGTCTTGGACTACCTTTGTGCCAAATATCATTGAAATTTGATCAGCCTTTAAGTGTGACAAGGTAATGGACAGAATTACTGTCGCGTTTCATCATTATTTTGCCCTTATTCCATTTTATTTGGAGTCGGCGTAGCATTCTTCGTAATCTCATAACTACTCATAAGACATCCTCTGGCTAGCCTTATACGTATATCAACACACTATCGCATTTATAATTGGTATTGAACTATCAGCAGTTTTTCAGCAAAATAGACAACAACAGCTGTCACTTTGGCTAGAGTTCTCTGGCACGCAGAACAATCAACATAGTCGTCAATAATTTTGGATGTGACTTTACAAAATAATTAATCATCTCACTACAGTGCAGTTACGTCATTTTATTTCCGTATTGAAAAGATAAACACCAGTCCAGTCACTCCATCATATCGACTCGTCTTACGCAAGAATTTATACAATTTACACAATAAGCCTAGTCATATTTCAAGTAAAATTATTATATTTTGTATTTCACTTCACTTACAAAGTATTGTGTCGTGAAACCCTGAGTAGGTGTGCCTCTCCTGAAATCCATTAGAAATACAACGAGAATATTAAAAACCTTGCTGGCCTGGCCGAAAATAAAAAAAGAGCGGGAAACTATGCCCGATTAAAAAAAAGTTGACTACACTCAAGTATTTTATGGCTTGTCTCTGTCTTTTAAAAAAGAAACTAAACAGAATCAATAAATAATGGCGTGTTTATCGATAGATGATAAGTATCGTATATTCTCAACTCAAATACCACTTAGAATTTATAGCGATCGATTACCAGCACCAAAATAAATCGTTTGATGTTGCTATACGTAAATTTTCCCGCGTAAACTCGCGAAAGATAGGTAACAGATTTCCATCTCCTTTGCCAAGATTGTGTTGTCTATACCTATTATTTTGAGCGATTTAAAAACAAAACTAATTACTAAGAAATTCATGTCGAAAACCTTTAATCTAATAATGCTTCTATCAGCTAAAAATAGTTATTAAAACTTTGATTAGACTGAAACTCATTAATATTCCAAGAATTTAATTAAAGCGCCAGGGTAGCAATCTCGCTTTTTTCTTTAGAAACAAATCTGGGCTCTTGACCCTAAAAATAATGTCTAGTATACCTACATTCATTCTTCATTCATGGACCTGAAATCAGCCATTTATTGGCAACCTTGATAAGTTCTTCATGCTGGTTTTGCACGCTTCTTCGCCATCTCTTATTCTTAGGATTCTTCGAATCTCGATGTACAGTACTACTTATATTCGAATGAGAAATAAGCTTGAACGTTTTACTGTCCTATTCATAATTTTAGAATTAACATTACCTGGGTTTTAATCCAGTACTTGAGTATACAAGTCTTATCCAAAATCATAGCATTAGGGATTTGAGTCTATTGGATGGCAATAGTCTCGCCCCTATTACATGGGACTTAAACAGGACTGTAGAAATGTAGGTGTACTATCAGTCACACTTCTCCATAAAATTCTAAGGGATTGTGCGCGTGATTTTATGTTATACTAGCTCTTCCCCCCGTGACCTTCGTCCACGTGAACTTATTATAAAAATATTACTTCCCTATTTGAATCGGTTTTTGAAAACAATTTCAAGGGTTTTAATTTTTTTGCACGGAACCCTAATCCTTTTAGTACAACTAAAAGTAAGTTACTCCGTATAACATTATTTATCTGCCAGTAAAAGTCCCGTCAAAATCGGTCTAGCCGTTTCGGAGATTAGCCGCAACAGGCAGACAAAAATTTAAAACAAGTTTATAAGTACCGCAATAACAGCTTCTTACTGAATGTCTTCTTACTGTTATTTCGAAATAATAAACAGACACTTCAATTTTATTTATTTGTAAAGATGGGACTACAAGAGAGTACCGATACAATAGCGTTTGGAGACTGTCGAAGTATCACAAGTTTGCCCAGCGCCATGTTGAATAGATAAAGCCGAACGAAAGGAAAATGTCAATGACGAAATTATTGGTACATGTCTAGTCTACTGTTTACTAAATAGTCTTGTTATCCGGCAGATAATCGAAATTGATACTAAGGAATGACTTGTAAGGATTTATCGTGTCGTTTACGAGTGATCATCATACTAAGCAGCTAAACGTTTGAAGGATTTATCCTAAATTACCGTAACTTCACGCCCGCAGTCTTCTTAGGGAAAGACAGAAGCTACTAGATCACCTAGAATCATAGACCGTATTTGCATTAAACCAGGAGTTAAGTTAGGAAATGCTCCTAATAGCAGCCTGAATGCTGCTAGTGGATGCTACTCGTTATACTTTCGTAGTCGGAAAACATAATAAAATGAACCGCCGATTATCGTAGATATGGCTAGTCTGTCTCTTTCAGAGAACTATCTAGAAGTTAAAGAACAGTTCCATCGATTTGGACATAACAACAGGATCGTCAAAATGGGCAATATCCTTTATCCTAAATGATTCAGTCGTATTATGATTATGCATCTCTGTTGCAACCGTAATATTAAATAGCAGGTTGTTGGAGGCTGTGGGTGTAGGTACTATTAGGTACGTCTCTGCCTTCGGGGATTACAGGCGTGATGTTACGTTGTGTTGTTGGAGGTCAGAAGGCATTCGCATTTATGTATTAACTAGAGTCAGTGTTTTCACATAAAACTTACTAACAAACTGAAACTACTATTGCATATTCAGCCTAGCCTTTTTCCTTGCTATGTTGGGGTCGGCTTCCAGTCTATCCTTAGCAATACCAGTATCTTGTACATGGAGTGATTGCCTGTCCCCCACAACCCAGTTCCTAGGTAATACGATACCATTTTTAAGACTGGTTGTCAGACTTTCGTGTTTCAAAATGCTTGTAACAATATGGTGTACAATAATATAGGTATATTCTTATCTATCGATCTCTTACTGTCGTATAGCGATGTGTGTTATACTTGTGCTCACTGCAATACGGGTGTTACAATTTCTGTAAGGCTACGTTTAGGGACCACGACTTGTCGCAGGACCGGCTGCAATCTTGAACAAAACTGGTCGGACGCCCGGTCGTGCGACCAAACTTTCTTCCTGGTTTCGACCAAAAGTCGCTTCCGCTACGTCGTGGCCGTGTAGTGCGTGCCTTAGATTATACTGTATTTGGTGGTTCGCACAAAAGTTGGTGGTTCTGAAAACTGGTCTTGAAATACTACAAAGAATGTGATTTTATTTCAGTTTAACGTCCAGGTTGCTTTCATACAAAAATACTAATAAAAGCTCTACCAAGGAATCTTGTTCTGGCACAAAATATTATGATTTTTACATTTAACTGCGTCAGCGGACAAGAAGTCTTAAGAGCCACAAGGCGGAAGAATATTGCCCATCTTCCTGTCCCAGCCCATTGCATGTTGTTTGGGTTCGGCGCAATACGTCTTTTCCCCCCTTTCATCTGTTTACCGTCACGATAGCATTTTCTCCTTATTTTTTTTATATCGAAAGGATATCCTTAAACTTAGTAAAATTCTTCCTGGGATCCGAAAACTCTTTTATGCTTTTCTAAAATAATTTCACATAACGATGCGCGCTCAACCAAAGTGCTGTCTGAACTGAGCCTAAGCTTCAGTTATTCAATTGACCGCTAAATTGACGACGGAAACAATACATAAAGCAAATTGTTGGACACAGTTACGAAATGAACGGATACGTGGAAAGTTTCTGTTTATTCAGTTTACAGCTGATGCACTCCGAAGCTGAATAAATAGGAAATAAAACCTACTATTAGGAGACATAAAAGCCTCCATTTTGTGGTCCCTCTTCCAAGTGTTTCCCACGTCTGACGATATCGTCAACACAACGCGCTTAGTTCTAGACGATCCTGATGTCTTATAACTTATCTATTGTACTTCATATTAATTATTAACTTATTAATTACATATGTATGTTCAAATCATTGGTAAAAAATTCTAATACAAAACTTTAAATGCTTATATGTTGATGTTAACGTACTCTAAAAATTAAACAAATCGAATTGCTCACTACAGCGTTACGAAGTCAGCATTTCAGCAAAAAATGTACCTAGTTAATTATCTGACATAGCAAATCAAATAACTACTTACAATATTGAGAAACCGATCAAAGACAGTAAACAAATCGACAAATTCACAGCTTTTGAACCGACTTGTTCATAAAAGAAGGAGGTTCTCGATTCTTCTTAATATTTTTTAAGTATGTTATATTCTATATCTTCTTTTTTTTGCAAAGTAGCTCACTTGATGATAGATGCACTTTTTCGTCACCGTAGCTAGAATTGGTTCATAATTTCCCGGAATGGACAAAATCCTATCCAGACTCAGAATTTCTCAGTACTAGCTCGGAGTCTGCATTTGTGACAGGTTCATATCTATAGACTCGCCCCCTAAGACATAGGTCTTAAACTGACTGGCGATATGGGGGTGTACTCTAAGTGTGGTAATTCTACCTAAACCGTCGGGGAATCAGGCGAAATTTTAGTTACGTATTTCCTAATATTCGCGAAAATAAAACATTTTCTATCTTCGAGTATCTTTTTGTTGCTTCGCTACATAACTGGCTATCCGTTGCCAGACGCTGTCATTTCAGATGTTAGTAGATGAGGAATTGGTTCCAACCACGCTTCAATAAAATCTAAAAAATATATATTCAGCGATCTTCTACGACACAATAAATCTGCATTATCATTCCTCAATGTACTAATTCAATAACAAAACAACTATACAACGAATACGGGTCAGCGGACCTGCGCGAACGCAAACGATGATCACGCCACCGCTTGTTTATTTCCGGAAGCTAATTAACGCACTTAATTTTTTAACTCTAATTTCAAGGGCGTAAGGTCCATTATCAATGTTACACAGCGTGTACTATATTTTAGTGCAGTCTTCGTTCTTTGTTACAATTTGAAAGTCAATATTCATGTTTGTATTAACTGTTTTTTTTTGTAATAGAGGTGCTATGTCATTGGATTAAAGTAGAATATTCGATGGCTGTAATTTTTTGGAGGACAGCCATGAGAGCATAAAGACAGTCATATAAACGCCAGACGTTTATTAATTACTTTTTTTAAACCGAATTTACATTTCATAGCACAAATTAAGTATAATTATTTTCTACTTGCCTGGCTAATGAAAAAAACCCTCATTATATTTTATAATTAATTTAATACTTTTATTGATTAATTGCACCCGGTTTATAATTGCTATGCATATAAATAAAACGTTACATTATTTATAACTGAGATTAAATCCTCCATTGTTTCAATCAGTCGCCTTGGTGCTGGCACAACGACCGCACATCTTCTGACGATAAAAAAAGTAAAAGTTCTTGATTTAAAATATCGGTTGGCGGGAAACGGTTTATACAGCGTAATATTGTCATTGTAGTTTTTTTTTAACTTTTGAAATAAAACTGTGTTTTTAAATAAATACCTGATGGTATTTTAGTATTTATTGCGCGTTCACGATTTAAACTAGCACTTTGTTACGACTGTGATTTGATGGAACTGTTACTCGAACGATAGTGAAATGAGAGAGAGAGTGCTCGTCGAAAGTGAAATTCGTTTCGGCGGTGGCGTGATGTCAGACATTTCACTTACGACGTCGTAATAAACCAGTTATCTATACAGTTATACAATACATATTTAAATAAAACACGTTTTTTAATAAATATTTTATCGGATCGCTCGTGTTTGTGATAAAGAAAAACAGTTTACGGTACACGTGTGTGCTTTGTTCTAAGTTTGAATTACTTAAAAAGGAGATCAAAATAGGTGAGTCTTTATGTTAGGATTCGATGTTTAAATATTGTCAGATAAAACTGTAGTCATGAAAAACGCTTTATCATTATGATTGACTCGAAGGGCGCACTGTTTCCGTGAGCACACGCCAATAGAATTCTCGTAAAGGAGTTATTATCTCGATGAAAATGAAATATTGTCTATGCGGGTTATTGTTGATCTGTTCTACCGTTAACTATTCCAGAGGCGACGTTTTTTTTAATGTTTTCCATGGGAATCTGCCTATAATTTGTTCCCTAGATAAATTTTCCATTGACAATAAGGTGATTAAACTTTTTTAAATGGTTTTTTCCGTTTTCCTGTTTAAAAGTGTTCATTTGAACCAAGTTTCTGCAAATTAAAAGACAAAGGCTTTTACAAATTTCGTAAAACTTCCCATATCTTTTATTTGACTCATCCAACATTCCTGTCCGCTGACAACAATGGGGATGCCTTTTTAAAGGTTAGCAAGGCTTCATACAGTCTGTCAATCACAAACCAACCACGTGTAATGTGTAGAGTATTTTAAATACTACGTATTTCTTTGTCGATAACATAAATACGCACATCTTGCGTGGGATTTCTCAGACGGATCGACAAAAATAAATATTAAATGAAAGATACTGTTATCTTACGTTTTCCGCGTGTGATAAAGAATAGTGATCAAACTGTATCTTTGAATTTAAGTACCACGAAAACTGGTCTTTGTTGTCGCTTCGACACAAGGTCGTCTGTTGCTCGGGGACGCAATCTCGCATAATAAACTTCAATCTCGGTATTTGCGAGATTCTCGAGTTCTAATCTTGCAAGATGTCGGTATTTTGCGAGAACTCGCATGTTTTAGGAAAACTATTTTAAAAGTGTAGTTAAATTATGTTTATTTCTATTACAATTTTATATACGAACACAATAAGGACTATTCTCGAAAGTTTCTGATTTTCGCATTTTATAAATTCTGACCACCGTAAGGACTATTCCTGTTTGCAGCGCCGGGCCGCTATAAACACTTAAAAACTTTATCTTCTTTGGACCTTTTTTTTTGTTTCATTCCTATTGGTCGAAAAAAGGGTGGTCAAACATCTGTGGAGAGCCTGAGGTTTTTTTTAAATATATCATCGAGCATATTTTTCGGTCTACTACTATTGGTCAGCACAAAAAGGGTACTTTTTTTTGTTTTACTACTATTGGTTGGCTCGGTAAACAGATGTGGTCATCGTGTGCACGGGGTTTTGTTTTAAAAATGAGCAGATTCAAGAGTTGTTAATACGACTTCAGGAATTCTTTAGTATTGGTTCACTTCATATGCATGAAACCGCTAACAACATACAAAAATTGTCTATTTTCAAGTTTTTTTTTTGAATCCGAACAAAAAAGAAATGTAAACGAAATACCCGAAATCGAGAATTTACGGCTTTAAGCATATGACACGAATCTTTGAGACATGCACGATTTACGTCAATTTGTTTTGCTCAACAAAAAAATTGCAAATCGTCATTGCTCAAAATATGTCTCTACTAATATTACTACTTATACTGCTATTGATGATTGTGATAATTTGAATTCGATGACAACATTAAACGATAAAAAAATCCTGTCCACTTGGATCAATTGTCAGTTCACTGCACGATGATCGTCGGCAAAAACAACTCGCGCTTCTGCACGCCTAGTCGTAGGATGAGTCGCTGTACAATCTTGCAAATATTCCGAGATCGCGCATAATTTTTCGTGCGAGATCAATCTCGTAAAATTGGTGCGAGATCTCGGTATTGCGAGATGTCGTTATGCCGCGATTGTATTCCCTAACTGTTGCTAAGGCCAAAGATAACATTCGACCAAACTTGATATCAACCATGGCCTATGTAATTGGTCCTTAGAATATAGTGCTTGGTGATGGCAGTAAAAACGAAGGCTAAATTTTGCAGCGTTTTCCTCAAGCGAATGAAAATAGAGATCTGTACGACGAATTTAATAGGTACGGAAAAACGTTACTTTTCTTAAAAGTGTACCAGTTTCTTGTATAAATTATCATAATTTAATAAACACATGCACATTTGTTACAATATTTTAGGTTCGGTTCGGACGCTGTTCAAGACTGAAGAGTTTGTTTGCTATCATCTCGCGTAAAAATACATTTGGTTTGGTAAAAAGGGGGCATTGCTAAACCAAAACTAGCTTTACAGAAGGCCAGAATAATTTGAACCTTTAAAAAACGTATGGGGCCTGTCTGTTTTTCGTTACTCCAGACCGGTTCCAAGCTTCATTCAAGGAGTTATTTGCTGTTGCTAAGTCTCTCTATTGTATTTCATAATTCTATCCAGTATAAAACAATATAATAGGTTTATCTATCAACATTGAACGCGTATGCAAACTTTCGTATTCGTGCTATTAACTTTTGAGGAGTTTTCTCGTGAGCAGACGATCCTGGCTGCAGGATCAAGTCATGTCTGTCATATTAATGTATTGTCACCAGAACCAACAGTGTGTGCAAAGTTTCAGCTCAATCCATTGAAGGGAACTAGCTTGAAATTCATTTGCAAGATTTGACCAATATACTAAAATAATTACCAACTGATTAACTAACAAGTTAAACAAATGCTGATAATAATAGTTAACGTAGTGTACAGCTACAGCGTCCCAACAGGATGAAAAACATTATAAATAGTGCTTTGACGCTCATTATAGCTCTTATCAGTTCATCAGAAATCCTAGCATGGTGTAGGTAATCGCAAGCGCAAGCAAAGTCCACAAATGTGTTTACATAAAGCAATAACGTGATTACTAAGAACAATCAGTATAATCAGCCTGTAACTACGTTCCCAGTGCTGGGACACAGTGACTCAAGCCTCGTCTCATCGAAAGGAAGTGGACTGTGCTCCACCACGCAGGTCCTGTGCTGGTTGGTAGATGTCACATATTCCTAGAACATCAACGTCTGCACTATTTTTTGCTTCGTAGTCGTTCCATGTAAAATACTGGTATTTAGCTGCGTCCGGTTAGACTGGAAGCCGAGCCCAACGTAGCTTGGAAAAGGCTGGGCAGATGATGAGAAGATGATAATCACTACATAGTATAACAAAGTCGCTTCCCGCTGTCTGTCCGTCTCTATGTATGTTTAGATCTTTAAAACTACGCAACGGATTTTGATGCGTTTTTTTTTAATAGATAGAGTGATTCAAGAGGAAGGTTTATGTGTATATATTGCACCCGTGCGAAGCCGGGGCGGGTCGCTAGTTTAATTCATAAAAAAAAAAACACACATTTATTTCATAACAAGTAATTGTTCATAATTGTTAGTTAAAAGAAAACTCCATAATCATATTGACATGTGTTATCGTAATCCACAAATGTGTTTACATACGTCACTAATTCGATTTATACCAAGAACAAGTCAACCGAACTCGATTCGACGCTTTGTATTGAATTGCGCACGCGCAGTTAATGTTGTTAACACAACTCTATCTTGATTATTATCTAAGATTAATCACGAACAACATGTATGTGTACATCTATTTTGTTCAAATTCAGTGGTTCTTTAGTTATCTTTTAAAGTTGTTGATTTACTGGATGAGAGATGTCGCAATAGATTTTTGCAACATTCTGTTGTTTTCTGGATTCCCTAATTTAGTTATTTTTCTAAGGACCTTTATTTATTTTCATACGAATCTTATACATTTTTAAATGTTTCTTAAAATAAAAACATTTAAATATATAAAAATTGTAGCCCACTGGTATCGGGAACAGGGTCCAAGCTACCGGCGGTCAGGGCTCCAGAGAGAGGAACCTCCTAACAATACGAGCCGTGTCCAGGAGTACCGCTTTCTGAATCAAGCTCTTGATCCAACTGCCTAACGAGAGCAAAGAAAAAAAACGAAAATAATAATTACATTTTTCTATTTATTACGATACAACACTTCACGAAAATAGACCACCAACTATTACCAAGCCACAAATATCTGTAACACAACTTTTTTGATGGGTGTCAGCTCCGATTGACCGAAGGTACATAAAGCATTATATTGACCGTGTATTGACCTAATCCCAGAAGCAATACATTATTTATCTTTAAAAATCCTGTCTATTATGGGTATTATTTGTCTAATACTAACACCCGTATATACAGGGTGTAAACAGACCCTTCAAATAGCCGTCAACCAAGCATTCTGTACATCAAACTAAGTAACTTTACAAAAATTATTGCTGGGAATCGTTTTTTTTTTTTGGGGTGAAAAATCACGTTTTAAGGTAGAACTCGATGGAAAGCACTTTAAAGCATTGTGCTAATGAATGGATTGAATAGTACGGGGGTCGTGGAGGTGTGTAAAGTAAAAATTACATTAAAAACATGTATTTAAAAAAAAACTTGTGAAAAAGTTGGAACTTTGACACCCCAATATCTCCGTAACTAGAAGGTTCTCAGGTATGGTCTAGAAAAAAAATGATCGCAAAGACGGAGAACACGCACCTTTCAGATGTGCTAAGGGTCTATTTACACCCTTTATAAACAAGTTTTGAGTAAAAGTGATTATTTGAGATACGATTTTTATTCTGTAGTTTTATAATTGTTTGAAATTAGAACTGTCAAAACTTCAGTTCTTACTTCGTTCAATTTCTTGTCTATTGCATAAAAATTGTTGCAAAATAAATTATTTACACTCAAGTTCGTAATTACTTAACTTGACTATAAATACAAGTATAGAAATAGAGCATGGTTCAGCATGATAGACAAATCATCAGTTGCTCAAATTATTGTTAGTTTACCGAAATCAGTTTATCAATGAATATCGATTGGGTTATACTTAACACGTTAATAGATAAAATATTTGTAATGCAATCACAATATTTGCTTATCGTATTATCAGTACTGTAGGTATGTACAGTCATACCTTTATCTATTCTGTGGTACAGTCACCTACAAGCTGCTTCGTTGACCTAGTGATTAGTGATTGCTTTAGACTTTGAACCCGGGAATAGACGGAAACAGATAAGTGGTTCAAAAAATGTGATTTAAAACTGATTTTAAATCATATTTTAATTCTTCTGTCCTTATCCCAATTCATTTGGGGTCGGCGCAGCATGTCTTCTTCTTCCATAATTCTCTATTACTCGTCATCTCAGCAGTCACCTCCTTTTTAGCCATATCATTCTTCACACAGTCCATCCATCGTTTCTTTGGTCTTCGTCTACTCGTATAACGGATTAAATTTTACCATAATTAGAATTTATTAGAGCCGGGACCAACGGCTTAACGTGCTTTCCGAGGCACGGAGGAAACTCGGTATGTAATGAGTGGTCAACCCATCCACAGACCAACCTAGGCAAGCACGGCTTAACCTAAAGATCGACCCGAGCGGCTGTTATTATTTAGCCACGAGCTGCTCTTATAAAAATAAAACAAACGGAACATTAAAAAAAAAAAAAATCATACCAAAATATTCTAAATCAGGTCAAGTTGATAATAGAATTAACGCACTTTCTGCGACGACCCGTCCCAGTCGTCCTCGTCGCAGTGATTGTTTTTGAAAAACAAATTTTTCCTTCTTGTATAGGTATGTCTAAAGTGTAAAGACGCACACTTTATATTGGGAATTAAAGGGAAATTGGGAATTTCTTTGTGTGAGTCAGTTGAGGAAAAAAAGCCAAAAAATTATGTTCATCGTAACAAGAACGTCATGCTTGTCAGTTTTTGTAAATAGATGTCTGAAAGGTATTATACAGGGTGTTTCGGAAAACGTGGGCAATACTTTAGTGGAGTGAAGTACTCATAAATATGAAAAACACTAACTATGAAATATTATTTAAAAAATCTGATGTTTCCTACATTTTTTCTAGTTACGCGCCCAATAATGTGTGGAGCAGCTGATATTTTCTTCGCGATTTCATGGTCGGTCCCATAGTAAAAGTTGCTTATTTTCATGAGTCACGGCCCTAAAGTATTGCCCACGTTTAAAAAAAACACCCTGTATTATAACGTTTCTTCCCCATTTCATTGGTACTTGTACATCTTATACTAACGTGGCCCAAGTAGGAAGGTACCCGGTTGTGTAAGCTTGGTGAAAGCGTCAAATTATCACTATGCTCAACCGTAGCCAGTCGTGTCATTTTATTTTTTCAAACGACATTTCTTTGTACCTCAATTCAATGGACGGATATGATTCTGGTATTATTCTACCTCTTAGCGTGTCGATGACAATTTAAATTGAGTCGGCCCGAAAGTTGGCTACGAGTTTGGCACTTTCAGTAGCGTTCATCAGCTCCTGTGATGTGCAAACAACAGGACAGGCAGGACACGATTTCAAGTGTCCCATCGTTTGTGGGGCAACACCACTACACTCCAGGGCAGAGTCATCTTGAATGTCCACCTGAACAGGTTTTCCTTGCTTCGGCGAACCTGTTTCCGGAGTCTATTTAAAGAATTCCAGGTCTGCCATGGCAAATCGTGTCCCATGACAATCCCAAGACCGGTACTTTTAACTTGTATTTTATATTTATCGGGAAAGCTGATTTATTGCCTTTTTTTATTATTGAAAATTTGGAGGAGCTCGTGGCTAAATATTAACAGCCGCTCGCGTCGATCTTTAGGTTAACCCGTGCTTGCCTAGGTTGGTCTGTGGATGGGTGACCGCCCTTTACATACCGAGTTTCCTCCGTGCCTCGGAAAGCACGTTAAGCCGTTGGTCCCGGCTGTCATTTGTAGATCTTTGACAGTCGTTAGGTAGTCAGTGGCCCAAAAAGTCTGTCAATTAGTCTTAACAAGGGGTATCGTATTACCCAGTACTAACTGGGTTGTGGAGGTCAGATAGGCAGTCACTCCATGTAAAATACTGGTATTCAGCTGCATCCGGTTAGACTGGAAGCCGACCCCAACATCGTTGGGAAAAGGCTAGGCAGGTGATGTTTATTATTGAAAATTGTAAATGATCGTGTGACGAATGTGACAATTCAAGGACTTCAGCGGAAACGGTCATTAGGCTAATCACTTAGTGAGTGTTTGCTATATTCTGTTGTATTTATAGCCTTCAAAGAAAACCGTTGCTAATTTTCTTCGCATAGTGGTGGATTTATAACTGAGCGTTTTGCATCCATCTTAGCTTGTCGTTGCCAATCTATACTGAGTCGGACCAGAACTAAGCGACGAGTTTGGCGCTTTTAGTAGCTTTCATTAATTCCTGTAGTGAACAAGCTTATAGTTAAAAACATTTTTTAAACAAACTTTTAAATATAGGTGTGACGTAATTTTTTTTTTCATATTCTTCTCAGCAAACCCTTTTAAATTCGGTGCATAAAAAATAACTAGACCGCCATATTGGATTTAGAAAGACGTCACTTAGCTAACCATGCATTGTCATCCAAACTAGACGTGTATGCAAAAGTTTAGCTCAATCGGTTGAGGGTAACTGTTTTAAAATTCAGTTGCAAGATTTGTCTTAAAAAAAAAAAAAATACATCGCAAGTTAAACAAAATCTTGTTAAAATATATTCAATGGATAACGTAATGTAAAAGTAGTCTAATATGCCTGGATATAAAGCATCTCTTTGTAAACAGTAGTACGTTTTATTGCGTCGTTTATTAAGTACAAAATGTAATGCATTTTAAAAGTAAAAGCCCAACAAGAATTAAGATTAAGTGAACCGAATTTCCAATAATCGTTCCTGTTGTTTTGGCATCACACCTACCTACAGCAACAAACAATCCGTGCCAGAATCAGTTTATTGTAAACAAACAAAGCTGTAGATCCAGTCAATCAACTCAATTTATAACTGGATTCATAGGTGAATGTAGAACTATCCGTGAACTTGAAGCGTCGAACATGCGCCATTTTGTTTTATATCCCAGAAAAATCTATACAAAATAATGAAAAAAATAATAAAACAAAGAAATGCCGAAGAGTTTGTTCGTTGGTTTGAACGCACTATTATCCGTAACTACCAGTTCGATTTGAAAAAAAAAATATTTTTGAAAAAAGTTACCCACGACTCGAAACCGCGGGGCACACCTAGTTGAAAATATACTTACCCATATTTTACTACATAATATAAAACAAAGTCGCTTCCCGCTGTCTGTCTGTCCTTATGTATGCTTAGATCTTTAAAACTACGCAACGGATTTTGATGCACTTTTCAGTAATAGATAGAGTGATTCAAGAGGAAGGTTTATAGTATACAACGTGTAACATAATAAACGCAAGACCTCCCGTGTGGTCTCTCGCACTATGAAACTAAACATCTTTTGTTCTAAGAGTTCTTGAAATTCGCAAAAAAAAAAATCTTTCTATAGGAACGGACGCAATTAGCTGATCCACATGTATGGGAAAACTAAAAACAAAGTTATGAATTTCCAAAAGTCATAGAACAAAAGTTGTTCAGTTTCATGGTCTGAGACACCACACGAGAGGTCTTGCGTTTATTTTGTTACACGTTGTATATATTGCACCCGTGCGAAGCTGCGGCAGGTCGCTATATTTTATATACCGTTTCCAACCGAAGTTATTTTCATTTAAATAAACATCAACCTTAAGCCAATGTAATTGAAATTGATTTCCGAATGAATAGAATAACACACTTCTGTATTGATTAAGTCATAAAAAAATGTTTGAAGTTGAAACGCAAACTCAACTTTATTTGTGGGTTATAAAGTAGTTTTTTACCAATATTTATGTTTACATTTCTGGAAATTAATCCACAGAACAGGATATGCGCATAATTATAAATATATTATGTTTTATTTCTTTAAATAATTACATGTACAGTGTAGTGGCGAAGGTTCCATACAACTCGATTCCTACTGGCTTCCCTTTGAAAAATGGCACAGTCTGTATTCTATAGACAAATAATATAATCACATTGAAGATAATGTACTCAGGCTTACCTCTCACAAAAATTGACCCTTCGCTACTGGTACAGTGTGTACAGAGGTATATAGGCAGACTAATGCCACAAAGCCTCTCTCTTTTCTACAGCTAAAATTACATAACTTAACATCACGCTTGTAATCCGCGAAAGGTAAGGCAGAGGTGTACCTAATAGTACGCCCACATTTCGCCAGTTGTGCTGAAGTCCCATTTAAAAGGGGGCGAGCCTATTGCCATCAACTGTGCCCAAATCAGGCTCCGTGGCTGCTGCTGAGAAATTCCAGATCGAAAAACCTAATAACATTGCCCGACTTGGGAATCGAACCAAAGACCGCTCAGCAGTCGCTTGCGACCAGTAGATCAACGATTCTGTATGTACTAGAAACTCGATATATTATGTTCAATCTTTGGAGATTGCTCTATCTAGCCTATACCTAACCTATATACGTACGCCTATCTATATGTATACGGTTTAGATTGGCATTCCCTCTTATTGCATTGGTGTATCTGGAGTGGACAGGTCGTGTAGTAGTCACCTCCCAGCTAGCGGTTAAATCTATTGTGAGTGACCGATTGTCGTTGAGGACCGAAACATCTAAACTGCGTTCAAGAGCATATCATTATTGCTATGGAATATTGACAGTGACAGCTCTTACACACGGTTTAGATTTTTGTTGATCGCGTTCAGGGGCCTAAAATGGCTGCTTTAGCAGAAATTGTAAAGTAATTCATATTATTAGACCATTATAATTCTGCTGAAACGGCCATTTCTCAGCCTTTTATATTCTTTTTTACTACTAACCGTCATTTTTGAGCTAATATTTTAAAATAATGAACTCTAAAAGTGATTATTTCGTGAATGCCTCGACTTTTAGAACTAATTAAAATATGAAAAAAATACTACGACATGATTTTGGTTAGAATTCATTATGAGCTGTCGTTAATTCTTTTTTTTGCGTGAGTATTATGTTTTTTTTATGAATATGATTTTTTTGCCATTCTGCTTCGCATGCTCTTTGCACTTAAAACTAATTCCTTAATCGTCCAGTCGTTCTTAATCCTTTAAAAAGGAGTTAAAATGTCCGATATCTAACACTAGGCAACACTCAAAATAATTTCTAAATAAAATTTTCAACGTTCCGTCCACCGAAGAGAGTTGAAATTTCAACAGTTCAAAAACATTTGGGCGTGCGTAAAGTGTTGCTTAATGTTAGTGAAAACGCGCATTGTTTTCCTAGTATCGTTTACGAATTCCCCGTACTCGTTCAATCGAATTCCAATCAAACTTTTATGTGATTGTGGTGTGATTTGACGTAATTCGTGACTGTAGCTTAATTTAGACTAGAAAACTGTTGTTTGAGGAGTGCTTGTTCACTTTTTCTATTCGGCACAATCGATAGGGCAGGCAGGGTTTGTAGAACGAAAAAGCCGACCCGAAACAATTACTAATATATATTCGGCTTTCTTTCTACTCGTGCCGATCGATAAATTCCGTTCGGCATCTATCATTGCTGAGTTATGTTTGACACGGCACGATTCTAGCATCGCAGCGATAGCCTAGTAGTGTGACCGTCGGACAGCCAAGTCATAAGTCTCGAGTTCGAACCCAAGGCACACACCTCTGTTTTTATGATTTATGTGCGTTTTGTATAATGTTATCACTTGCTTCGGTGAAGGAAAACATCGTGAGGAAACCAGCATGCCTGTGAGATATTTCTCGACAGCGTGTAAAGCCAGAGGCTCATGGGCGTCATAAAAACTCTGACACCAGCCCCCGTAGCATGACCACCGTAGACAAGGATTTCTTGACTGAAGAATCGACAAAATGACAGATAGTTCAAAGAAATCTGTCATTTTGTCGACACAATCTGTCATTTTGTCGATTCTTGTCTACGGTGGTCATGCTACGGGGGCTGGTTAGGAACTAACCACACCATAAAGAAAGGAAGAAAGCATCTTTATTTAATGAATTATATTCGATTTTTGTCGTCGTACACTGCCGAATAGTGCCGACTCAAACATATATTTAGCACCCCTCTCCATATTTTGCTTCTACAAGTTTCTACCATAATATAATAATATAACAACTACGAACTAACACATCGACCTACTTCACACTCATTGTTGACGCAACAACGACGTTTTAGTTGACAACTTCCATTTCATCCATGATCGCTTCAGTGAGGGGCAGTAATGAACTTATTTATTAATAGATTGTCTGTCACCAAGGTCTAATATAAATTAATGCGTGCTACTAATGGATATTGATATTATTACGCTCCAAGATACAGGGACCAAGAAAGCCTGTAATAACTGGGTTGTGGAGGTCAGATAGGCAGTCGCTTCATGTAAAATACTGGTTTTCCACTGCATCCGGTTAGACTGGAAGCCGACCCCAACATAGATGGGAAAAGGCTAGGCAGATGATGATGCTCCAAGTAACACAAATAAGAGAAACCTAACCTAAGTATTGAATTAACATAAAATCATGCCAGTTTGTCCGAAGGATGCAGAGCCAGATGTATACCATTATACTTACATTCCTCTAGTTATGTATAAGCTCCGTGTAATAGTGACTGTGTGTTTCAAGTAGTGCTGCTACTTGAAATTCCTAATCGAAAAACCCAATAACACCTTGCCCGGGCTGAGAATTTAACCCAGAGTCGGACCTCCTATGAGGAAGTCAGTTCTGACATTTCGTTCCAAAACCTGGCTACTTAAATATTATTATCAGCAGTACGAGTCGATCTTCACTGTATAATTACATACATAAAGGGTGTAAATAGACCCTTCACACATCCGAAAGGCACTTGTTCTCCCCGTCTTAGCGATCATTTTTTTGTTCAAGACCATACCTGGGAACCTTCTAGTTACGGAGGTATTGGAGGTGAAAGTTCCAACTTTTTCATAAGTTTTTTTTAAATACATGTTTTTAATGTAAGATTTTTACTTTACACACCTCCACGACCCCCGTACTATTCAATCCATCCATCAGCACAATGCTTCGAGTGCTTTCCATCGAGTCCTACCGTAAAACGTGATTTTTCACCCCAAAAAAAAAAAGTCGATTCCCAGCAATAATTTTTGCGTAAAATTACTTAGTTTGATGTACAGAATGCTTGGTTGACGGATATGTGAAGGGTCTGTTTACACCCTGTATATTATGCATGTCGATTTTCTTAAGTCGTTAATTTGTCTTGTTAATTTACACTGTGGAAGGGACATCGATGGCACAAATGGTTACCACGTGTTCAGTACATCATACCGAACCCTCGCACATAGACATTTGGGGGTCGGAATGATGTTCTGAATACGTGGTACCCGTTTGTGCGTCCATGTCCCCCCGTTCCACCCTGTACTTATTTGGTGGAACAGCCCCCGTAGCATGACCACCGTAGACAAGGATTTCTTTGACGGAAGAATCGACAAAATGACAGATTGTGTCGACACAATGACAGATTTCTTTGCACTATCTGTCATTTTGTCGATTCTTCCGTCAAAGAAATCCTTGTCTACGGTGGTCATGCTACGGGGGCTGGTGGGCCAGTGCGTGTTGATAGATGTCACATGTTTCATTCTCTATTTTTATTCTAGGGCATTCTGTTTTCTACACGATGTTTTCTTTCTGTTATTCTACTTATGCATATGCAATTTAATTCGGTTTTTGGAGAGATTGCACACTGAACGACAAATCAGCCACTCTAAAATAAATTATCACCATGACTGGACATATTAATTTGTATCTCGAGATGATTCATGATGATATTGGGTATTTTACCACATCTTTTTTTAAATTGCTCGGTAAAGGTACAGAAGTAGTTTCAAAGTATCGTTTAGCCTTCTTTTGGCAGCAGTTTTTACTTGACACTGCAGACCGGTTTCTGATTCCAGGTGTAAGATAGGTAGATTTATTTATTCGACAATATATTCTAACCATTGGAAATTCTTTGTCAACTAACTTAGTAATCACTATTAGTATTCAGAAATTCGGTGTATTATACAGGGTGGAAAGGACATCGACATACAAACGATTACCACACGTATTCAGTACATAATTCCGAACCCTCCCACATAGACATTTTTTATCTATAAGCAATTTAAAAAAAAATCTGCTGTTTCCTACTAAAGTGCATTGCCTACACGGTCAAAATGTATGGAACAGCTGTTTTTTTTAAATTACCGATGAAAAATTTCTTTATGGAATGATGAACTGAATACTTGGTAATCGTCTCTGCGTTTTTCTGTCCTTCCACCTCTTACAAAATATCGAATCGATGGCTCTAATGATTAGAAGACATAGGTCAAAATCCATAATTAATTGTTACCGTGTATGTCTTGCTGACTTTGCGTTGCTGTGTCGCACAGGACATGCGATCATTTAATCTGCCTTTACTTTTTATATTGGTCCACCAACATAGGCTACGCCGTGCCTAATTTGGGCCCCAGCCACCCACGGCCACTTCGACTTTTGTATGCTTTTAACTTTGCTCATTGTATTTTTTTTTCTTTGTTAACCTGACTTGTGCGTCAATAAATTATTAAAAAAAAAAAAACGAAAAGTATTGTCCAGTGAGCCCCAAACTAGACTGTCTGTATCTTGAGGCTAAGGATACGATTTCCATTCCTGTCAATAAACTTCGTTTATGAATTCCTCGGAAAGTGGACATTACCTAGGCATTAGTCATTAACACTCCGATTAAATAACAATGCACAGTTTATGCTCACGCGCATAGTAACTGGGGCCACGTAATAAAGCGGATTCCGCTGGTCATTATGTCATGGTGTGACAAAGATAACGAGTGGAGCGTGGATAAGAACTCAATATGGCTGTTATATAACAAGATTTGTTGAATTACCGAGACCTATTTCGAAAACAGCTAGAGGCCTTTATATGGCGTCCAGAACATTGCCTATTTAAGCAGCCTCCAAGGTGGACTAGAATGTCGTAAAAAAAAAATACCCATTCACCGAAATAAAATGATAGTCTAGATAGGGTTTTTTCTATTTTTGGGTAAGATCGGGGATTCTAGAGGTCTGGAGATTCACCCAGATTTTACAAGCTGCGGCCTTGGCCTCGGCCTCGGGTTCCAAGTCCAAACACTCACCAAAACACGCCTTTTTTGAACAAACTCCTTTAATTTCTACACTTCTCACTGCGTGTTACGATTCTTTTACCATTTTAGTTGGTTCCAAAGCAAGCCAGACTAGCTGCAAACTACAGGATGAAAGTGGAATCATGATTCATTGCGAGAAACCCGCCTAATCGCATATAACACTTTTGATAGTCTATTGTGTCGTTTAACAAGATTAACTGCGATGTTTCGCAGAAGGCTGTCCAGAAGACAGATTTGTGAACAAACGATCGAGAGAACAATGTAGTGTCCAAAAGAAAGTTCTACCTTTTTGATAGTTAAGTTGTTGATGCAAATAGGCTGCTGACTTATAAATCGACGGTGTAAATTTGAGATGTCGTTACCGAACCCATGTCTTAGGCATTTCAAATTGAATGGTTTTTGACAATTTCCCATCCGACAAAAACGGCATTTCAATTTTCTACCGTCGTATTGGTCTTTTTCGTCGCAACTTTTATCCTGTAGACTATGAACTGCTGCATATAATTAATGTTTGCTCCTGTTGTCGTTCAGCTCGCCCGTCTCGGGTACTACAAGCTGGCGGCGGCGGTGCAAGCGGACACCGAGCAGCGCCCGCGCAACGGACTCCATCACCCACACCCTAAGGAGATCAGGTACAGCATTTTAGATCTTATCCACCGATTACTGAAAGACTGGCACCGTAATTGCGTAAAAATCTTTCAGCACAAATCACAATCCGGTTTTTTAATGCAAATGCCACTGCTGCATAAATGCAAAAAAAAAATGGAATTGGATTGCGATTTTGAGTGTTTTGTTGCAATATTAGGGTTGAACCTCAAGTGACAGAGCTTGCTGCCGAACGCATCGTCGATGCTGCTTCGTGTGATAGCAGTTCCGCTCTGTCCGCGCTGTGGAGGATTTTTCTCGCTCTAGCAAATGACGGTTCTGAGCGACAGAAAAGGATAGTAGCATAGAAAAAATCCCATGCTGCTAGATGAAGCACAACCATTACCTCGCGGTTCAAGCCTTCTACGATGTTATTCATTCAGTAAACGTTTTGAATGGCGGTCGATGTTTTCATCGCCTTTAATCAAGAAGAAGTACCAAGTAAATTGGCAGATTTACTGCTAAAGGCTTGTTAAATACTGGGCGACTCGCTGTCCGACCATGGACCATGCCCGGGTCGACGGCGCGTTGTGTTCCACGCGCGCCTCAAAGAGTGTCAGCATAATGACGGGGCCCCCCTCTAGAGGGCCAAAGCCTGCCGGGGTCGCGGGACTTATAGAATTACCGTGACCCTGGAACATAAAGGACTATTGAAGGACACAGTGGATTTTAGTCAGTACAAGTCTGACAGTCCCTCCCGCTCTGCCCTGGGTGGGAGGACTCATTTGATGATTTTACCAATACAAAAAAAAAAAAAAAGGGTAAAATACATAATTAGTGTAACAATATTATACCCTTAACGAAACCGAAAGGCGCTTGTTCTCCCCGTCATTGCGATTTTTTTTTTGTTCTGGACCATACCTGGGTTTTTTTTGTTCTGGACTATACCTCCAATATTTCCGTAACTAGCCTTCTAGTTACGGAAATATTGATATTTTTATTGTTTTGTTATTGTTGAAGTTCCAACTTCTTCACGAGTTTTTTTTTCAATACTTACTATTTTTTAAGGTTATAACTTTACTTTAAATACCTCCTGTTCCTCCTGTTTACTATTTATGCAATGCATACATCAGCACAATGTTTTGAGAGCGTTACATTGAGTTTTCCTGTAAAACGTGATTTTTCACTCCATGAAAAGTCGTTCATCAACTTATAATTTTTGCTTAGAGTTACTTAGTTTGATGTACAACCACTGTGTATACTGGCATGTGGACAAAGGCTCAAGTAATTATGTTTTAATACTTCACACGCGCTTCCAAGGAAGCATGACCTGACATAAGTAGGTAGGGGTGACATCCTATTTATAGATCACCACTACTCAATATTAGATGCATCAATAACTACCCTCCGACTTCGTTAGCCTACTCTAATAAATTAGAAGGTTCTAGTAGGAGATGTCATTGAAAATGTATTACAGAATTATTTTTTTAGTCAATATTATGTCTTTGCTATTTATGAGTTGAAAATAGTTCTATTGCTTTTGGGAGAGTCTTTTTTTCTATGCAACATAAAATCACGCTTGTAATCCCCGATGGATTATACAGACGTTTCCTGTAGTAGGTACGCCCACGTTCAGCCAGTGATGTTCAAATTCCAAGTTATTAGGAGGCGTGCCTATTGCCATCAACTGGGCACCAGTTCAGACTCCGGGCTGCTCCCAACTTCGGCCCAATTTGGCTGAAGCTAAAGGTGCCCGAAGCCGAAACCAAAGCTTCAGTAGGACACTAGCAATACTCCTAATTAGTGTGATAAAAGATTCTTGGCACTGAACTCGATTAACCTAAACTATGGTCTCACACATCAGCCTCACTTTAGACACGATAAATAGTTTTAAGGGCAATGAAAACGTAAAACATACGCCATAAGGTTTACTTTACACTAATAACTACACTATTATACAAGGTGTAACATAATAAACGCAAGACCTCTCGTGTGGTGTCTCAGACCATGAAACTGAACAACTTTTGTTCTATGACTTTTGGAAATTCATAACTTTTTTTTTAGTTTTACCATACACGTGGATCAGCTGATTGCGTCAGTTCCTATAGAAAGTATTTTTTTTTTTGCGAATTTCAAGAACTTGTATAACAAAAGATGTTTAGTTTCAAGGTGCGAGAAACCACACGGGAGGTCTTGCGTTTATTATGTTACACCTTGTATAAACAGTTTGCAAGGTTCCGAAGCATCCCTCGCCGTTTATTTATTGGACAAGTCATTAATATTGTTTTAGCCATGTTGTTTGTTTAGCTTTCATGGAAAATCTATTATTAGTTCATGGAGAATCGATTGTTTGTGCCTGTTGGCGGAAATATGCTATTTACCTACGTTAGACGTCCTAACCTTGTGTCGAGTGATAGTCTGTAGTCGCCAATGAAGTGTATTCTCACATGCACTGTATCAGATTTCTCTTGGTAATGGACTATCGGGGTATACAACGTGTAACAGAATAAACGCAAGACCTCTCGTGTGGTGTCTCAGACCATGAAACTGAACAACTTTTGTTCTACGAGTTCCTGAAATTCGCAAAAAAAAAAAACTTTCTAAAGGAACGGACGCAATCAGCTGATCCACATGTATGGTAAAACTAAAAAGAAAGTTATGAATTTCCAAAAGTCATAGAACAAAAGTTGTTCAGTTTCATGGTCTGAGACACCACACGAGAGGTCTTGCGTTTATTCTGTTACACTTTGTATAGAGGGTCAGATTGGTGAACTTGAGTAACGAGGTATTGGAGTTATAATCCAGACGTTATCGTCATCTTCCTGGCCTTGTCCCATGTTTCTTCGGTCGATGCAACACGTTTTCTTCTTCCATTCTTCCCTGTCAACCGTCACGTTATCATTTACTCCGTTTACTTTCATTTCATTCATCATCATCATCATCATCATCATCATCACACAACGAGCCATCTTTTCTTTGGTCTCGTTTTTGCTTTGGTTTAAAAGAAGGCGCTCGGGTCGCTCTTCAGGTTAAGCCACGCTTGCCTATGTTGTTTCGTGGATGGTCGATCATCTATTCCGTACCGAGTTTCCTCCGTGCCTCGGAAAGCACGTTAAGCCGTTGGTCTCATTGTCAGTCGTTTCAGGTAGTCAGTGGCCCGAAAGTCTGACAGCCAGTCTTACCAAGGGGTATCGTATTCGTGCCCATGTAGGTCTTTTTGAGATAAAATATTTTGATTTTGACATCAAGCAGCTGTCGGGTCTATGAGGTAGAAGTGTCAAACGGTCTGCTACGCTTGGTGATCGACATTTCCCAATAATTGGATGGTCGCGGTCATTTGACAGCCGTCTCTAAATTTAGCTATATCAAGTTTGGCTGAAAGACTATTTCATCTTTGGATGTATCATCGTATAGGATAGCTTTTTATTTTTTTAATAACCTTGCCCCACACTAGGAATTTATCCTGTATCGTGGGTGCGTTTACAAACATTTAAACTCTCATGCACAAACAGCCAGACCCGGAACAACTACCTGTAGATCACACAAATATTTGTTCCGTTCGGGGATCGAACCCGCAAAACGCAGCGCCAACCGTGCCGTCAGATTCTTCTTGCTTTCGTCTTCCGATTCAAAATACAAGCCTAATATCATTACAGATGATTTTGTCCTGTCCAAAAGCACATTTCCTTTACAACGCGAACAAAATCGTATTCCACTTGCAAGAGCTAATTGGATTGATTTATGTCGATACAAGTGTAAGAAATATTTTTCAATAACTGATAACCTCTCTATAGTTTCTGAAATCTCTTTGTTTTTTATTTCATAACCCTAACATTACAACTGCCTCGTTGGTCGAGTGGTCGAAAGCGCGGCTGCTGAGCTGAGTGGTCCTGGGTTCGATTCCCGGGTCAGGCAAAGTGTTATTGGGTTTTTCTATCAGGAATTTCTCAGTAGCAGCCACGAGTTCTGGATTTGTGTCCGGTAGATGGCAATAGCCTCGACCCCTATTACATTGGACTTAAATCATAACTGGCGGAATGTAGGTGTGCTATTAAGTAGACCTCTGCTTAAGCCTTGGCGGTTACAGGCGTCATGTTATGTTATTCTAACATTACAACTTAAGTTCAACAACCCTGTCACACTAACTAAACTAGTTTCAAAATCCAGCCTTCGAAACGCTTAGATTTCTAATTCCATCGCGCAGTACTGTCTTAACCTAGTTACAAATTACGCCAGTCATTATAATAGAGAAAGTACATATATTTTTTTGAGATTATCAGTGTGGGTAGTGGCGAATGGCCAGTGGCTGTGGATGGGCCATCTTCGTGCTTTCTCTGAATTAGCGTGTAGAGCGGCGCATGACAGTTGATTGATGAAAGCGTCGGCTACTGTATGTAGCCTGTAGGTAGGTAAATCAGACAGGTCTGTCTTGGTAAGCAGATTTTTTGTGCCATTTCTTCTTCACGGCCTGTTAGTCTAGGAAATGGTTAAGGGTGGGCTTCTCGGCAACAGGGTTGTGGAGGTCAGACCGGATTTTTTTTTTTTTTTTTAGTAACCTGTACTGTATGTATCTGGGGGAGGCCTTTGCCCAACAGTGGGACATGTTGGGCAAAGGCCTCCCCCAGTTCCTTCCATATACTCTTTTCCCGCGCCTCCTCGGGCCAGTCCTCGCGGTACTCGTCCATATCGTCTCGCCACCTCATTCTGGGCCGGCCTCGGCAGCGCCGTCCGTCTTCCGGCAACCATCGTGTGGAGACTTTTGTCCAGCGGTCATCGTGACCCGCCCAATCCCATTTTAGCCTAGCAGCCTTTTTGCCAACGTTCACTATGGAAGAAGACAAAAGCTGCTCGAAGCTTACCCCAACATATTGGGAAAAGGCCTGGAGTTTGATGCCCCGTTTCTGCTTCCCAGCTTAACTTTGAAGCTGAAGGGTCTGCGTATTATGAAAACAATATCGCTCTTAGTTTTTTCCTAAAATTTTACCACTATGGAGGACATTTTCTAAGGTTTCTAAGCTTTGAAATGTCTGTATTAATACCGCTTCTTGTACGTCCGTTAAACATAACGTCGTCAGAAATAATAATCTGGTTGACCAAGTGGTTTTCACAAATTAGCGTAATCTTTTGGTAAACGTGGCTTGGTAGTCTTCTTTTATGTAACCACCATGTCTGTGTAATAGCAACCTGAGACTGGACAGTTATTATTACGCCGTACTCAATCGATTTACTTATTTTTGGGTCCTCTGGTAAAACGGGATTGACTCCCGAAAAAGGTTGACAAACACTCAAAAGATGAATAAGACTATTTACCGTTTCATTCACGAATATTTGAGTATTGGCTTTCCATTTGTGGCCACAACATTTTATGTAGAATCCATATCCTTACTAATATTATAAATGCGAAAGTCACGCCTAAACCACTGAACCGATCATCCTGAATTTTTTTATGTTCGTTGCCAGGTGTACAGAAACGGACATAGGGTACCTTTCATCCTGAAAAAACTACTGTTCCCGAGGAAAACAACAATAAGGTTCTTATGATAATAGATGGCGCCACGTGTCTGTCGAATCATGATTGAATTATATTATAACAAGCAGAGTTCAACCCGAACTGATTGTCAAATTCTAAATTAGCGCGACCGGGCAAAAGCAAAAGCTAGTAATTTATAAAACACCGCTGATAAAAAAAAAACACTGACTATATTAATATACCGGTGACTATCAATATAGTCAGCGATATAGTGATAGTCTCTCTAAAGTGTGTAAATAGACCCTTAACATATCCGAAAGGCACTTGTTCTCCCCGTCTTTGCGATCATTTTTTTGTTCTAGACCATACCTGGGAACCTTCTAGTTACGGAGATATGGTCAAAGTTCCAAATTTTTCACAAGTTTTTTTTTTTAATTACATGTTTTTAATGAAGATTTTTTCTTTACACACCTCCACGACCTCCGTACTATTCAATCCATCCATCAGCACAATGCTTTGAATGCTTTCCATCGAATCCTACCGTAAAACGTGATTTTTCACCCAAAAAAAAAAAGTCGTTTCCCAGCAATAATTTTTACGTAAAGTTACTTAGTTTGATGTACAGAATGCTTGGTTGACGGCTATGTGAAGGGTCTGTTTACACCCTGTATAATTATTATGTTAAATCTCTTTGTCTTATTGTGTTGTTATTTCTTACAGCAGGACCAAAACCACAACAATGGACAGTGACAGCCTGGTGCTATGGAGGCGGCCCCTCACCACTATGGAATACTTCTTCAAAGAACTGATCATATTGATCTCCACAGGAGTTCAGAGGTAAATACAGTACTATAGTCACCAGTGGCGAAGGTTCCATACAACTCGATTCCTACCGGATTCCCTTTGAAAAATGGCACGTCAGTATTCTACAGACAAATAATATAATCACATTAAAGATATGTACTACGGCTTACCTCATACAAAAATTGACCCTTCGCTACTGATAGTCACAGTCATGTTTTCGTAAGTTTTCCACCATAGTGTAGACTAGTGGAGCGAAGAGGAGACGTGCGGGAATCGACAAATCACATTTGTTGAAATATGTATTGTGCTCGTGGCTAAATAATAACAGCCGCTCGGATCGACCTTCAGGTTAAGCCGCGATTGTCTAGGTTGGTCCGTGGAGGGGTGACCACCCATTACATACCGGGTTTCCCTCGTCGCTCCGAAAGCACGTTAAGCCGCTGTCATTTGTAGATCTTTGACAGTCGTTACAGGTAGTCAGTGGCCCGAAAGTCTGACAACCAGTCTTACCATGGGGTATCGTAGTATCCAGTTATAACTGGGCTGTGGAGATCAGATCAGTCAGTCGCTTCATGTAAAAACTGGTGGAGCTGCATCCGGTTAGACTGGAAGTCGACTCCGACATAGTTGTGGAAAGGCTTGGCAGATGATGGCATTGTGCCTCTTACCTCTCCTGTAATTGGTCGAATCTCTTACGTCTCCTCTTTACTCCGCTTGTCTCTGTTATGGTGGAAACTGAGCCTAAGGGTGAAGCTCTCACCGCAAGCATTCACTTTGTAGTAAAAATTAATGTAAAGTTCGTTTACGAACGAATGATAGCATACACTTTTACTCAAAATGTTTAAATATGATCAAACAAAATATACCAAAACCTTGAATCGACGGTAAGAAGTCAAGGTAGTTCCTGATTCTATATCGTACATTAAAACATTTGACATTTTACTACAATCCAGCGAAAGAAATTGCACGGAATTGCTTTACCACTTCTTTCTGACAAAAAAAAATTATAGTTAAAAAAAAACTTGGAAATTTTAAAGCTTTAGAGTGACGTCATTCGACGTTCGACGTTATTTCTCGTATTCTTCTCAGCAAACCCTTTCATTTGAACCCATAACAAGGAAATGCATAAAAAATAACTAGTCCGCCATGTTTGGGAGTCCGCCATATTGGATTTAGAATTATTTAACTTAGCTAACCATGCATTGTCATCCAAACTAAACAGGTATGCAAAATTTCAGCTCAATCGGAAACCGGGAAGTGGGTCAAATTTAACTTCTAAGATTTTTTACATAGTTACAGCGAGAAGCTAACAAAAGCGTATTAAAAATGACTCGGGTAATAGTTTAAAACTATCCAAACTTCACTCAGAATCAAACTGTCCAACGGTCACATAGACATCTTCTCGTTTTTTTTAAGTGCAAGTGAAATTCAACCTTAGGGCGGCAAAGTGACGGTGTAAATTACGAGATTGACTATACAAAGGTATATAAACTCAAAGTTAGTTTTAGTATAATTTGATTGTGTTTTGTTTCAGGTTATTAGCATACAAATTGTTGGCGCTGACGATATTTATAGCAACATTAGGCACAGTTATATCTTACTACGTTAGTGGCCCACAACAGCCTTATGTACAGGTAAATATTGATTTTTATTTTCACACCTTACTACTATTACACATAAGGTACTTGATTATAGGGTCATTGAAGGGCGTTTTCACGAACACTAAGTGGCACACATATATACAACGTGTAACAGAATAAACGCAAGACCTCTCGTGTGGTGTCTCAAACCATGAAACTGAACAACTTTTGTTCTACGAGTTCTTGAAATTCGCAAAAAAAAAACTTTCTATAGGAACGAACGCAATCAGCTGATCCACATGTATGGTAAAACTAAAAAAAAAGTTATGAATTTCCAAAAGTCATAGAACAAAAGTTGTTCAGTTTCATGGTCTGAGACACCACACGAGAGGTCTTGCGTTTATTCTGTTACACGTTGTATAATGCCCAAACAATCTACTGTTGGATTGTTGACATTCGGCTCAACACCTAATGTCGAAACCAACGAGCAATATATCTGTCTCTTTCTCTCAGCGATTGAATTGAAAAATCGCAAAGTTTTTTCATTAATAAATGGAAAATCCATGTGTTCAGAAACGGCTACCTGACACATGGATTTTCCTTTTATTACGCAATTAGGTAGGTAGTAGGATACGTTCGCAGAAAATATCTGGATTCTGGGCCATTTTTGATCGGTCACTGTGAGTCTGTGACGATACTTCGTGGAGGCCAGTAAAGATCTATGAGTGGACGACTTCTGGCAGAAGCGATAAAAGGCTTATCGATAAACCAGCAGATAGCGTATTTGTCTCATAATTGAAGAATAGCTCTAGAGGGTGTAAAAAGACCCTTAATGATCCCGAAAGGCATTTGTTCTCCCCGTCATTGCTTTTTCTGCTCTACACCATAGCTGAGAACCTTCTAGTTACGGTTACACTGGAGGTCAAGTCCCAATTTTTTTACAGATTTTTTTTAAATACAAGTTTTTCCTTTAATTACTTAACTCAAAATACATCCATGACCATGTACTATTCAATGCAACCAAGAGCACGTTTTGAGTGCGTTTCACGGAGTCCTAACATAAACCGTGATTTTTCACCTCCCAAAAAAAGTCATTTCCCAGCAAAAATTTTTAGAGTTACTTAGTTTGACGTACAGAATGCTTGGTTGACGGCTCGTGAAGGGTCAGTTTACACCTTGTATAATCTTTCCCTTACTTGTGTCTCCAGGTAGTAATAGCCAGCTTAGCATGGTGGGGTTGGTGGGTGGTGCTGGGCGTGTGCAGTTCCGTAGGCCTGGGCACAGGACTGCACACGTTCCTGCTGTACCTGGGCCCGCACATCGCGCGCGTCACGTTAGCCGCGTACGAGTGCGGCGCGCTCAACTTCCCCGAGCCGCCTTATCCGAATGAGTGAGTATTTTTGAGCTTAATTAAGTTTGTGGGAAGTAACGTAACATCACGCCTGTAATCCCCGAAGGGTTAGGCAGAGGAGGCCTAATAGTACACCAGTGGCGAAGGTTCCATACAACTCGATTCCTAACGGATTCCCTTTGAAAATTGGCACAGTCAGTATTCTACAGACAAATAATATATTCACATTGAAGATATGTACTCCGGCTTACCTTTTACAAAAATTGACTCTTCGCTGCTGTTAAGTACACCCACATTTCGCTAGTTATGTTTAAGTCCCGTGTAATAGGGGTCGAGCCTATTGCCATCAACCGGGCAGGGAGTTTGCCACACAGGATTGTGGGTAGTAATGTTGGAAAAAGTTGAGTAGGAAGTCACTTATATTTCCTTTATTTATATTTTTACAAATTATTTACATTTTTAAATATTCCTTAGAAGTCACTTTATTATTAGTTTCTGTCCGTGAAAAATTTATATAACTAAAGTATGATCAAATATTGGGCAGTTGCTAAGATAATTGTCGTGTGCTATGTTGAGTATGATGCCTATAAACAGCTGTCCAAAGTTGAAGTAAATGTTTTTTTTATAAATATTGAGTATTATATCAAACATAGAACCAGAACTCAAATTGCTGACGTGGCTCATAAAGCTGCCAAACTAAAATAGGACTGGGCAGGCCATGTCTGCCGGATGCCCGCAAAGCTGGAGCCCTGAGACAGCTAGACGGGGTCGCGGCAGACCCAGGAGAAGATAGCGGGCGCCTTGAATGGCTTTCTTGTTATTTTGGCGAAAAGAGGCACAACGTCGAGGGAAGTGGAAGGAATGGGGGGGGCCAGGAGTGGGACAGAGAAGGCTAACAAAAAAAAAAAAACCCAACATTGACCAAAATTTAACATTAAAACATTTAATGCACAACATAGCCAAAGTCAGCCAAAACTTAGGCTATTTTGAGCTGTTCGTAAAATATAGACCAAAGTTCAGGTTTATTATTTTTCTTATTCCATTGACCAAAGTAGAGCATAATATCGTTTTCTCTTTCCAGCATAATATGTCCAGCGCAAATTGACCCAAACAACGTGGTGACGATATGGAACATAATGTCGAAGGTGCGCATCGAGTCCATGATGTGGGGCATAGGTACCGCCCTGGGGGAGCTGCCGCCATACTTCATGGCTCGCGCCGCCAGGCTCTCTGGCGGGGGAGTGGCGGAACTGGCGGCTAGTGATGACTCCAGGACTGGCAGGTGAGATATCTTAGTTGTTAGTAGACCATGATGTGGGGCATGGGAACCGCCCTAGGCGACCCGCCGCCATAATTCACGCCGCCAGTCTGACAACCAGCCTTACCAAGGGGTATCGCACTACCGCCTATCTATACATCGTCTATCTATCCTACTAGCCGCTTCATTTCAAATACTGGTATTCAGCTGCATCCGGTTAGACTGGAAGCAGACCATGATGATTATCGTATGAAAAGATAAATGTTTTGTAAAGTGATCACTCGTCTTAATACAAAATAACTGTGGAGGGTCTTTGAACTTATCGATAAACTGTTCTAGAACTTGTATATAATAACAGCTTACTATTTTTTACTATGAATTAATTTTACTCGTCTACTTTTTTATGCAAGTAACCGCGATCATTTCGATTAATCATTTAGTTTTTGTTGTTTGAAGCTATGATGTATGATGTGCTATATAAAAAAGAAAAAAAAAATATATAAAAACTAACTCGTACGAGTTAGCTTTTTGGGCCACTGACTACCTAACGACTGTCAAAGATCTACAAATGACAGCCGGGACCAACGGCTTAACGTGCTTTCAGAGGCACGGAGTGGGTGGTCACCCATCCACAGACCAACCTAGGCAAGCACGGCTTAACCTAAAGATCGGGCAATAACATAATACATCAATCTATCTCCATAATGATATCTAATTTCCAGGGCAAAACAAATGGTACAAAAGCTGGTGCAGAAGGTGGGCTTCGCGGGCATCCTGGCGTGCGCGTCCGTGCCCAACCCGCTGTTCGACCTGGCCGGCCTCACGTGCGGACACTTCCTGGTGCCCTTCTGGACCTTCTTCGGCGCCACCGTCATCGGCAAGGCTGTCATCAAGATGCATATACAGAAGATGTTTGTGATTATCGCGTTTAATGAAACTTTGGTTGGGTGAGTCTTACTACAAGCGTTTATTATTTTTATTTTACAATGTATGTATGTACTTGGTCTTTGACTAACGTCCAAAAGTCCAAACTCAAGGTTTGCCAACGAGCGACGGAGCGCAGCATACTGAATGTTAAAATAACTTACCGGATAAGGAACACCACACTGCGCTCCAGAACGCAAATTGCGGACGTAGCTTATAAAGCTGCCAGGCCAAAATGGGACTGGGCAGGCCATGTCTGCCGGGTGCCGGCACAGCTGTGGGCCCGAATATCGCAAGACTGGAGCCCTGAAACAGCTAGACGGGGTCGCGGTAGACCGAAGAGAAGATGGCGGGGCGTCTTGGATGGTTTCCTCGCGAATTGGCGAGAACAAGCACACCATCGTGAGAAGTGGGAGGAATCGGGGGAGGCCTTTGCTCAGGAGTGGGACAATACGGGCTAACAAAAAAATCGGTTGTCTGTAAAGTCGGTTTACTGACGATAGTTGAACGTGACAACGTCATATGAAAATACTGATGGAATGGTTGCATTTTTCAAAAAACGAATATGCGTTGAGCAATTGTTTTATGGAACGCCTCAGAGCGAGGTAACGCCTCATTTTTTCGTGCGTGCAGCCGGCTCCATCGAATTATAAGACGTTGTCACGTCAAAAAAAAAATGTATGTATGTAATATTACTAACCAACCTTTATTTTATTCCAGCCAAGTCCTTTCCTGGGTAGAAAGAATACCGTACATCGGGCCAAAACTAGAAGCTCCTTTACTAGAATTCCTCCGGAACCAAAAGGCGCGTCTGCACAAAAACGACTCGGCTCCCGTGGAGAACCAAGGCTCGGTGCTCTCCAGTTTGTTGGAGAAGTTCGTGCTGGCCATGGTAGTGTACTTCGTGGTGTCGATAGTGAATGCGCTAGCGCAGAACTACAGCAAGCGAGTTGGCAAGAAGAAGGGGAAGAAGCGGGAATAGGGTCTGCGATCGCCGGGCGACGCGTTATTTGCTATCGGTATGTTTATTTTTTGTTATTTAAAAGGACTCACTATAATAATAATAATAACACCAGCCCATTGACGTGCCACTGCTGGCCAAACGCTTCTTCTCATACAGTGAAGGCACGAGATGGCGATTTGAGAATTATATTAATTAGTTCAGATTTCTTTCACCGATGACAGTGAAGGTAAACTTAGAAAGTACATGTGAACTGAAAGAATCCCATGGGTTCTACACGTTGCCTTAGTATAAATAAAAAAATAATAAATAAAAATCTTTATTAACAGGCGGTTGTACAAACATCAGTGTAGCCCTGGCTCTTGTACTAGGATTCCCTGTATCACAAGAGCCAGACCTCTCAATTCACAGGGAACATAATAAAAAACGACAGACAAAAAAAAAAAAAAAAGAAATGGTGTACCCTATGAGATGGCATGCATTAAAAGTGTTTACAAACATAAAATATAAAAGAGAGAAAATAAAATAATAAGTGGACGTATTATGGGAGTATACATTATAGTATAACTTAGAACCTTAGTATCAACTCGGCCTGACGCAGTTCGTTGCTGAGCGCAGGCTTCTCCCAGGCTGCGTCAAAACTCCCTGTCCTCCGCATTCTGCTTTCAGTCTGTCCTAGCTACTTATGATTGTCAGTAAATCTACCCCTATAAATATAATTTGATGGCGTCGTTGGCGCAGTGGTTGGGCGATGGGCTGCTGCGCTGTATGTCGCTGGTTCGAACCCCGCATGAAACAAATATTTGTATGGCCTATAGGTAGTGGTTCCGGATCTGGCTGTTTGTGACTGTGAGTTTAAGTCTTTGTAAACGCACCCACGATATAGGAGAAATTTCTAGTATGGAGCAATTTATTTTTTAATTCCTGTACTGTTTTAAAAATAGTGAAACGCCTAGTTGACGTTTCCCGTGACCCAAGGGCTGGCTTTTACTTTGGCCAGAGGCTAAGTTTTGCCATACAACGTGGCAACGCTGCCAGTCTCTTGGGCACATTACCAGCTGACAGCGTTGAGGAGGAGTTTTTTGATGCCCTTTTATAGTTTGTTGTTAGTTTACTAATTGTAGGTTATTTAATGGTTTTTAATTAATAGTGTATTTTTTTTTAAATTGGCCCTAATGATCGATGTAGTCAGATTGGCAACTGTTGACTATTTATTCATGGTTTTAAAGAAGCCCATATTTTCATAGCTTCATAAATGATAATTTCCAGTCCAATGTTCCAGCGCGGCGTCGGCCAGCAGGAGCGGCGCTGTGCGGCCTGCGCCGGCCTCGGTAGTGGCGCGCGCCTGCTGCCGCCCACTGCTGCTGCAGCACGACCTGCTGGTGCCGGCTACTTGTACTCACACGGCCCGGACACAGACGCAGCTGTGAATCAAGATAATTATAACTATGAAAAGGATTTTGACGTCTCTAAATAAAAAAGTCATCATCAGCCTAGCCTTTTCCCAACCATGTTAGGGTCTGCTTCCAGTTTAACCGGATGCAGCTGAATACCAGTATGTTACATGGAGCGACTGCCAATCTGACCTCCACAACCCAGTTAGTACTGGGTAATACGATATCGCTTGGTAAGACTGGTTGTCAGAGTTCCTCTAAATAAATAAGTATAATTAATTATAGAGTACTGGTTGGTACCGTATCATATGAATTCAAAGTTAACATCCCTTTCTAAGTTTTATCTCGATTCACGTCTGCGTCTCTGTTCATCCCGTTTTATCCGGTAATCTTATATTGTATTGTAAATACTAGAAAAATGAAAAGGGTTCCATTTTCCCCATACGACTAAGGAACCCTAAAAATATGCTTGAGTATCCCACGAAATGACTGGGCATTTTGTGGGATATCCGATGGTAACACGTTCTTCCTAAAAAAAAGATAGATATTCGCCATAGACAATATTCTAAAAAGGATTTATGCCTTACCAAAGAGTGACGTCACCATTTGAAGACGGTGGATACATGATTAGGCAATAATTTAGGTGTACATACTAGGTTATGTATATAAGGGGCGTTACTATCGAATGTTTTTCTCAAAGTTCACAGTATACACATTGTTATATTTATTAGCAGAGGTGTTGCTTTAATATGGGCAGTGTTTAGTGTTATTAAAGAATAATAATGAATGGTCAGGTTAATACTAATATAGATGTATTGGAAACCTTTTGAATGGTGAAATACTCGTGTAGTTGTCAAATGGTAAGCATTTTGAGCTCAACGAATTCTGGAATGATCACTTTTGAGTTAAAAAATAGATTTCATGATGATCAGGTCTTAGCATCTGAATATTTACCTAGACAAATTAAACATCATTATTGCCCCTAACTGTCTCGTTGTTCTTGTGGGCGCAACTGCGACTGCCGAGCTGCTCCTGGGTTCGATTACCAGGTCAGGCAAAGTGTTATTGGGTTTTTCCATCTGAAATTTCTCAGTAGCAGGTACAGAATCAAAATCAAAATATTTTATTTCACATAGGCCTCGATGGGCACTTATAAAACGTCGACAAAAAGGTGCACGGTTCGGGTTGGTCGTTTCCTATGGAGAAGAACCGGCAAGTTACTCCATAGTTACTACAGAGTGTACTACTGTGGGTGTACTACAGAGTCTAGATTGTTACCAGCTGATGGCAACAGGCTCGCTCTCTCATGGGACTTAAACATAAACGGCGAAATGTGGGTGTACTATTAGAAGTACATCTGTACCTAACCCTTCGGGGATTACAGGCGTGATGTTGAATGTTATGCAGTTTTCTGTTCCAAAGGTTTCCAAAATATCTTATCAAAACATAAGCATTATATCTACTTACATTCATAAGAAAAACAGCTATCGCCCGACCAATAGCTCTTGCCTTTACATCAATAATGTACATTGTAGCGTTAATATATAAACTTAAACATAACTGGCGACGTGTGGGTGTACTGTTAGGTACAGCTACCCTTCGGGGATTACAGGCGTGATGTTATGGTATGTAATATATTATGAATAACTATCTAATATATGACAACAATGCACTACTGTGCTTGTAACTGTTACCTATGAATACTCAAACGTAACTATCAGTTGTTCAGTAAGACTTTGTTGACGGTCTCGTTAGTGTAGTTGCAAGTGCTAATTGCTGAGTGTTAAGTCCTGGGTTCGATTCTCAGGTACAGTACGTGCCCACGGGTGGCGCACGCTGGTGTGCCCACTGGGGTCACGTCTCGGTGCCCAACACGGGGCACGTTGCGAAAACTCGCAATTGTGAGCGATAGCTATCCATACTAACAGTCGCTAAATATATCGTAAGCCGTATATTAAAATACAGGCCCTCTAGTAGCACTGCAGCGCTTCGTCGCTCCTGGAAGGCGTCCTTAGACTTTCATAAAAGTGTTTCTGTCTCATCAAAATACCATACTGTGAAAAAGAAAGCATATAACACAGCCTGGATGATGAAATACGTTTGAGTATTCGTAGGATAGAATAATGAGTGACTAGGTTTAGCTGAGGTGCTCAATACAGCCCTTAACAATTGTTGGGCTCACTAGGTAACTGGATAAAGAAATGAGTAAGCAAATTAATAGTCTTTTTTTTAGTTTACTTTGATAGTGCATACAGATAACTGCATTGTGTGACATTATGAAATGTCTGATTAATTTATCAATTTGTAAGTTATCAAAATAAGCTACTACATATGTATAGCTGTATATTTAAAACTTATTTGTGAATGTAAAAAACTTATGATGGGATTTTATTTATCCGTGCATTAGTAGTACAGTCCTACATAAAGTGTTGGTTAATTTACGTTCAAATATAAAAGGTCATCATTGTCATATAAAAAAAATACCAAAATATGTGTTATTTATTATTTCATGTGATTATATCGATTCCAAAAAATAACGCTTGGTGCTGTTCCTAATTTAATTTGAAGGCTCCCGTTGTTTTGAATAAGGTTTTTACTTGTCTGTGGTAGATTAGACACGTTTGTTATTTATTTGTTCACATACAATATTTTATTAGTTATTGCTTTGTATTTACGCTATGGCGGGGTTAGCTAGATATTCTTTAGTATTTTGACGAATATATGGAAGTTTTTTGATAAACCGCTTGCACCAGTGCCGAAACATCGGGAACTCAATATGAACAATAAACATGGTAAATATCTAGTATCAAGTGTTAATTATAAAGTTGGTGACTATGTCAGTTGAACAACTTGTTGTTATTTTTTTTCTTTAAATATATTTGTCTTTTTCTCTGTAAACTGGTTAACTAACTTCATACTATAATTGTAGGATTTGTTATTGGCTTCCTGGGGAATTTTTAACTCATTAATTTTATAACAAAACCTCTTTTATGTTTTCATAATATCTAGTTAACTTAGCCCCAATTATTAATGTTAAGGATTTACGATTGAAAGACATTTTTGTATCTCGTGTTTATAAATGATGATTAATGATAAGTAGTTAAATAATGTCCAGTATTAAAATTAAGGATTTTTTAATATTAATAGGAATGAATTCATCGAGTAAGTTGTCAGAGGCCGCATTCCTTCGATATAGACAGTTTTAAAATTACAGTTTGATATGAATGTTTTGAATTTTAAATGATATAATGGGTGTAAAAGTACCCTTTACGAAGCCGGAAGGCTTGTTCTCTCCGTCATTGCGATATTTTTTTTGTTCTAGACCATGCCTGGGAACCTTCTAGTTACGGAGATATTGGGGGTCAAACAAATTTTTCACATTTTTTTTTTAATTACAAGTTGTTAATGTTATAACTTTACTTTAAATTCCTCCACGACCCCCTTACTTTATTCAATGCATCCATCAGCACAATGTTTTGAGTGCGTCACATTGAGGTAGACTTTAATACGTAATTTTTAAACCCAAAAAAAAAAAATTCGTTGCCCGGCAATAATTTTTGCGTAGAGTAACTTAGTTTGATGTACAGAACGCTCGGTTGACGGCTTCGTGAAGGGTCTGTTAACACCCTGTAGATGATATTGGGTTTGTGAAATGCTAATTATGATATTTAACTCCTTATTTCATTTTCTAGAAAATCTCATTTAAAACTCTTGACTTTTTCCTGAATCTTCAATTTTCTAATTCTTAAGTATTGTGTTTATCATTTACTCGATTTTTTTATAGAAATGGGTAGCAGATATATCTATTACTAATACTCAATTTAATCTTCTTTAGAAGCATCCAAAACATGCTGTGTTTAAAAACAATGTATGAGGGAAACTTTCTCAAAATATTAACACAAAAATAATTTGCATTTCATTAAAACTTAGATAATAACACTTTGGGTAATTTTATGAATTAAAAATAGCAGTGTGCAAATCTATCTAATGTCTATTCTATAACTGTAGTTTTTGTGGATTAGGTAAATGTAGGTCTCAAATTCTGCTAAGTTTTTATTAGAACTAAATTTTAGAAGTTTATTTTTAATTAATTTTACTGTATTAGTTCACGCTGTGGTTCTAGTACACACAAAATGTAGATTTTCAAGATTTATGCAATTTTTGTAGACACATTACTAAAATAAAAATTAGCGTACATTAATTCTGTAGTTGCCTGCTGAGATGCTATACTCTTAGTCGAATTCCGAGCTGCCGGCCGACCCAATTTAGTTTGCAATCGACTCGTTAAATATAATATTGCGTGTACATAATGGTTCGCCAGTGCTAGCCAATAACCAATGCATATTAACGCACAAGTGTCCTAAACTCTATCACGATTGATGGATCACAATGTTTTAAAAATAGACAAAATACACGTGCTTTTTACATTAAATTATGTAACCAACCATGGTGCCAAATACAGATACATTTATGTAATTTAAGTCAATATTATCATCAAGTTTATATTCGTTTCTTTGGTAGCCGAAATCGACGTCTTTTTAGTGATTAGGTTTTAGCAGAATTTGAACCTAAAACTAAACTGTAGTGACATTCATTTAAAATTGATCTTATTTTAATAGTTTATTTTAAAATCTACATTCTTTTAAAGCATGCTTTATGCTACATTCCACATTATTCTAGTTTTTTTTTTAATTTTGTGAACTTTCTCGTTTTCTAAAATCTGTCGGAAAATTGGCTGTAAACAGGGTAGGCTTAAAAGAGCCGGTTTTAATAATGTCAAGTTAAAACAAAAGTATTTATTCAAACTTGTCTTGGAAACGAAATTCAGTATAAAATCTCCTTAGTGATACCAAATCACTGCCATAGTTACACAAAAAATGTTGCTAAATCATATGTAGGTATTTTTTTTTGTAAGCAGTGTGTAATTAAAACAGGATTGTTTTTATAAGTTTAATGTAATAATAATGTTTTTTTTTTGTCCTGAAATTGTATATAAGAGAATGTATTCGTATTTATCGTAGTTTGTACAGTCATGTGGAGTGGTACATTAGTACAAAATATTGCTTATTTTTTTTGTAAGTTTGAGGTTTCATACTCACAAAGCAATAAATGAATGTTCACGAAATGCTGAGTTTTATTTTGGTACTTTTACTTCAGCTGCATCCGGTTGGACTGGAAGCCAACCCCAACATAGTTAGAAAAAGCTGGCAGTTGAGATGGAAGACCTTTTACTTTAGTTGCAAGCATAACACATCATCAGGCCTATAATCCCCGAATGGTTAGGCAGAGGTTTACCTAATAGTACGCCCACATTTCGCCAGTTATGTTTAAGTGCCATGTAAGATTGAGGTCAAGAGTAGGTCCATTTAATATTTAAAAAAAAAATAGGGGGCGAGCCTATTGCCATCAACCGGGCACAAATGCAGACGTCAGCGATTGTGGTGAAAATAAATGAATAAGGCTCCATCATAGGAACGGGCGTCCCTCAACTCCTGGATGTAATGTTATGGTGCTGTGACTGTCACTTATGCAAGGAAAAGTGGGATTCCGTGCTAGATGTGGCGCAACCCTAACTCATCATAGCGAGCACAAGGGCGGATCCAGGGGGGTCATGATCCCCCTGTTCTGGGAAAAAATATAATTTTAAAACGTTTTGGGAGAAGACAAGAGAGAAATTGATTTTGTTATTTAATTAAGTAAACATATTTTGACATATAGCAATAAAACACTTCTTAATTAGAATTATTATTTTAATCGAATTCGAGCCTGTCATGACTAGATCTCAACTACGTGACCCCCCCTTGACATGATAGCTGGATGGCCCTTGAGCGAGCACAGTATTGTGCTCTCAACTCTTCGTCTTGAGAAAGTTGAGCATGATTTCGCAGTAAAAGAGCAAACGAAGCGAGCAGTGGCGTAACTAGTCCTAGTAGGGCCCTGTATAATTTTTTTTTGGGGGCCCTTTGAACCCAAGTACGGCGAAGCCCAAAAAGAGGAGAATATCATAACTACTAAACAAAATGATTCTTGCAAAAAAATAGCATCCTGACTTACATTGCTTTAGCTGTCATTCATTTTACTACGAGAATGTATGAGCGTGCAAAGTGAGACAAAAAAATGTTACTGCGATCATGACTAGTATAGGTTGATAAAAAACTTTTTTGCAAAAAATAAAACCGACTTCAAAAATTTAAAAATTACTTTAGCTTCTGAAGTCGGTGACTTTTGTTAGTTTCATTCAGTTTTTTTTTGCCACCGACTTCCTAAGGGGCAGGGAAAGGAACCTTTGAAACAAAAAAAGAATTTTCCAAATCAGGTTCAGCCCTCTTCGAATAATCGGTGAACATATTATGTATGTTCACCGATTATTCGATATAAAAAGATTCCGACGAATGGAGAACCTCTCCTTTTTTGAAGTCGGGTAATGAAGAAAATGACAGCATCCTGAAAAGGAAGTTTTCATCGAATAGCGAGCATTGCGAGCTCGAAAAATTTAAACTTTCTGGACCGTGATAATTTATTTTTACATTTTATCAAGAAGAATATTTGAGGTTGTGACTTGTGAGAAGATTTTGTGATTTTTGTCCTCATCAGGGGACCCTTGTTACTCGGGGGCCCCGTACCATCGATACGGCTGATACGGCGGTAGCTATGCCTCTGGAAGCGAGTCACACAAGATGAGTAAATGGAGTAATTAGCACCCTGTTCCACGATGAGGAAATTACAATCATGCTTCAAATTCGAGCACCGTAAAGTCAAAATCTGGAACCAGATTTAAAAAAAACCGCTGTCAAATTAATTGTCAACTGAATTTGAGGTTAGCTTGTTTCTTAAATACATTTTTTTTTATTTTCAATTTAGCAGTAATACTGTATAAATATTGTCGCAATGTTGCGGCGGTTAGCTTGTAATATAGTTCAATCTCGTGGTATCAAGCACACAGTGAATGTAAAATGGATACGACCAGAATACGTGCCTTCTTACAAACCAGAGAAGTCTGGAGACTTGGAAGGCCTGCCTCCCATTCCTGAGACCGCTATTGGCAAGGCGTATGCTCAAACTGAGGAAATTAAAGAGTAAGTTGATAGAAAAACTGAAGTTATATGATAAGTCATGTATACACACATGGTACCTATATGAGCAGATAATAATAATACAGACATTCATTTTCATAAAAAAAAAAACAGTAAACCGGATAAACAATGAAAATTTCCTATAGGTACGGGAAATTTTTATTTTTTTAATCAAAATGTCTATTAAGTATACTATGTTATTTCGTTTCTGATTTTCTGCACAATCTCGACTTAAATTATTCCTTTCAATCAATATTTTACTTCACCTTTCAGTGCATCAGAAGCAGTGAAGAAGATATTCTCAGTGGGCCACCTGGGTCGCAAAGAGTACAATCGTTTAGTTAAACAGCAGTTGATTGATCGAGTGCGGAGACATCAGTACGACTATGGCACTGCTGAAAATAAAAGTAGGATATTTGAAAATGAAACTTTTTACCTGTTTTTTATGTAAATCTCATAACAAAATATACTTATATTAGTGAAGCTAGAATCATCTTTTCACAATAAATTCCAACTAAAAGTTATGGATCACTCAAAATCTTGAAACTAACTATTTTGGTTTTCAGTTGCTTTCCTCACAGGACAGATACGGTGTCTACAAGACACTATGGAAAAGTTTCCTAGAAATAAGAAAATGAAGGTAAAATAATATTATTAAGGTTTTTTTAAAAGAATTATCTTTGCCCTGTATTTTTTTTTTTTTTTATTTGGTGGCACCAAAAGTAAAACTCCATTATTATATAATTGTATTGTACAACGGACTGGTGTTCACAAATCCACGCCCAAAGCGCGTATTTCGCGTATGGGAAAATTATTAGATCCACCTCAATTCCCTGAGAAAGGCCAGCAGATCCTTGGTGTTACTGACAATCTTGTGGACAGTTCCTGGGTTACTGAAGTACTTTGCCCTGTGTGTGAGGCAACCTCTGCACAGTGTAGAAGCACATGGGCTGCTGCCTCATCTTCCACCATACAGGTTCGGCACAGTAGGCTGTCAGTGATTCCTTTGATATAGCAGTGTTTATTAAAAGAGCCGTCTCCAGTGATGCTGGCTGTGAGTGTGCGCAGCTGCAGTTTGGTCAGCTGTATTGTCTGATCGGTGAAGCGACCGTCGATAGTGGGAAGTGCTTTCTTGGCCTGCCTCCACTCACCATGGTCTAGTTACAGTTTATGATGTTGTTCACTGGTGCATTTTCTTACCAGTATGTGTAGGTACCCAAAAGGGAGTGGCATGACGGGTTCGAGTCCCACTGCTGTCATGCTGATCCATACTAATATTATAAATGCGTAAGTAACTCTGTTTGTTTGTTGCCTTTTCATGACTAAATGGTCAGCCGTTAAGTCATGAAAAGGCAACAAAGGCAAAGGCAAGGGGGTTATATCCTGGGGAAGGACCAGCTAGTAAAGAAATTCTTTTTTTCTTTTATGTCTTTTTTCTTCTTATTATCTCTTACTAATCATAAATGACGATTTACATTATTTTCATATTTTCTTTCAGCAACAGGTGCAAGAACGTATTGACAGGAGGAAGAAGCTATTGAAGTTCTTGAGACAATATGACTACAAGAAGTTCGAATGGCTTTTAGAGAAACTCAATATTGAATACAAGGGCCATCCAGAGTAAGTGAATTGTATTTAATTGAAAATTACAGAATAATAAAGTTTATTCATATTGTTCACATAAAAATGATCTAGAACTATGGTCGAAGTCATGACAGACTTCTAACGGCTAGAATACAGGTTACTTATAAGATACAGTCTAATAGATCAGTTTAGAAGAAGGTAATTATGCTGCACCAACCCCAAATAAATATGTGTAAGCGCGGGAGAATGTTGATGAGGCACACTCGTCGTCAAAAAAGTAAGGTCCACAATATACAGGGTGAATTCTTCAAGTGGGTGTGGATGACCAAATTCGAAACTATGAAGAATAGCGAAAAATACTCAAAAGAGCCCCATTTTAATGAAAACTAAAATTGCATCATTGGATTTTTGAAAAAACAATGCTCCTAACCACGAATCGAAACCCATTGATTTTGGACAATAAAAACACTGTATTAATGCGCCATTCGATGGCATCGCTAATCTTGGTTATTTTAGTAGGAATATTAATTAATTATCACTTATTAAAACTTTAGCTTTTTATTAAAATTCTAACCTTATCCATATCATTAGGTTTAGTTTACATGAAGTCATAAAAATTGGGGGTTTTGATTTTTTGGGGTGATTATTTAGCTATTTTCTCTGCTTCATGGGCAACGAAAGTGTAAATGGGAATCCCCAGAAGCGTACCATTCAAATAAGATTAGAAAAATGTTTACTCATCATCGTGTTTGATTACTAAGCCTAGTGGTGTGACCGTCGGACAGCCAAGTCATAGGTCTCAAGTTCATACCCAATTCACACCTCTGATTTTTCAGATTCATATGCGTATTGTATAATTATCACTTGCTTCGTTGAAGACAAACATCGTGAGGAAACCAGGATGCCTGAGAGATATTTCTCGACGGGTAAAGCCAAGTCAGAGGCAACATTAAAACTCTGACACCAGGTTAGGCACTAACCACACGATAAAGAAAGATCGTGTTTGATTTCATTCTAATAAGACGAAATGTTTTTTGTGGCTACGCTACGCTATTTAAGTTCCCCTAAATTCCCGTCTCGATATCTTTTCATTGTTGTAACTTAACAACAATATTTGTACACTTACAGATCGTTCCACAAGCTGTCCCGCGTGGAATCACTGCGCAAGCTCACAGAGCTGCACTGCGAGGATATTCGCAACAAGAAACTGTCCGAGTACAGAAACTTGCTTGAAAGTCAACAAGGACCATATTTACAGCAGAAACTGGATGCTTTGACGTTAATACGGAGTGAACAAATTGAACTACAGCTGCCCATCACGATTACTGAACAAGATATTAAGAAAGTGCAACAACAGTATGACGACTGGAAGATTAAGGATGATATCAAACAGCAGGCCAGGAAGAAGAAGAAGAATATTGTGTTGGAATTGAACTGATTTTTGTAAATTATATTATTATAGTATGTGGAAAGATAATTTTTGTTTTATTTTTTATTAAATACTAAGTTCACACCTTTATAGGGTTTCCGTACTCGGGGGATAACCAACAGGACCCTATTACGAAGCCCCCACTGTTCGTCCGTGCGTCCGCCTGTCTGTCAGCGGGCTGTATCTCATGATCCGTAATAGACAGTTGATATTTTCACAGAATGTGTATTTCCGTTGCCGCTATAAGAACAAATAATAAAAGTTAATTAATAATTAAAGGGGGCTCCCCTACTACGATGGTACGGAATCCATCATTCGAGTCCGACTCGCACTTGGCCGGTTTTTTTCCATAGTGCTAGGCAGAATCCACAGAAGTTTTTGCTTCGTCCGAATTAATACATCACACACACACTATTTTTTTTTGTTAGACTTGAAGGCGATCCCACCGTTGCTGTTGGGAATGGAATGGCTAGGCCGATGATGACATCAGAAAGTATTACACCCATCATCGCTCCACGCTGGAAGCCAGTGCTTCAATGCTCTACAATTCGCTGGACTTGTTGAATTCAAGAGCATGAGGCTCTTAGCTTCGATATACACATGATTCTTTTGAGTCGCTAATAAATAGATATCTCGTTGATTTTGCAGATTACATTAAACTTTTATAGGTCGGCTACAAACTTTAAAACCGCGTAGTTGCCGTTCAACATGGATTTGGGGGTTGTAACTCAGCCAGGATTATTCCTTATATTACGAAACATCTATTGGTATATAGTTAGTTCCTATCGATTACCTACTCGGTTTTAGGTACCTAGAAACTGGACCACAAACCTAACCTAGCAAGGAGTAAATTTTCAAACACGTAATGCGTTTTTCAATTGTATCTTTTTTCAGTTGACTCGATCACGCCGTAAGATATTATTATTTCCTTGCCAAGTTTCAAGTCAATCGGATCATGCATTTCGATTTTCATACAAACTCCAACAGCCTGTAGCTGGCTCCCTGCATGGTTAGGGGTTGTAACCTAACCAGGATTATCCCTCGCATTACAAGGAATTTATTGGTATGTAGTTGTTCATATCGATTACTGGATTTAAAATGCCAACATCTCGTGTGCTATTAAACACGTAATAGCTTTTCAATAAAATAAAATTCGTTCAGTTGGTTTTTATTCCTGAACCATAGCTACCCTATTGTTGCGTTTAGAAGTTATCCTAACTAATATAATAAATCCGAAAGTAAGTTTTTTTGTTACCATTACACACCTAAACCACTGAACCGATCATACTGAAATTTTGCATATTCGTTGTCGTGTACAGAAACGGAGGGAGGTACCTTTCATCCCGAAAAAAGTACTGTACCCGAGGAAAACAACAATAACGTTCTTATGATAATAGATGGCGCCACGTGCCTTTCGAATCATGATTGAATTATATTACTATAGAAACTTTAGTAGTGTGGTATGAGTTTAATTGTCACAATTCCAAATTAACGCGGGTGAAGCCGCGGGCAAAAGCTAGTGGTAAAGCAACACACTAACATATAAACATGAATCCTGACCACGTAAAACTCCTTCTTTTGGGCATTCGTGTAAAAAAATACAAAACAGCTAGTTTAAAACCATTTTATTTAATAAGTAATTAAGTACAAATTACATACAAATCTTATACTTAAAATATTCATATAAAAGTATGAAGCGTATTGTCAAAATCAGACTAATTTGGACGGAGTATATTTTACATAAACATTGACATTTTGAGTATATATAGCGATTTAATATTAAAATAATGAAATGAAATACTTAATAATAGGGAAGACGAGACTTATTACCTAAAATTTACATAGAATATGGCTTTAGGATATGATTTAGGCGATGGACGATAGTACAGGCAGTCGAAGTAATCTGGCTAATTGTAAATAGTAGCTCATTGCTATTGGTAATTCGTTAGGGATCCCTAAAACCTATTCCTACCTCCAATCCCTAAAGAACTTGCCTGTATTACATTCAATACGTCGTAAGATAAGTTGAAAATCGTCATACAGTTTTCTGTTAACGGTTAATTTTTCAGGTCAATGTGGCGACACTTGGGGGAGGCCATGTCATGTGTTTGTGTGATGATGATGGTTAATTTTTCTGATTTCTATTGAGATTTAGGTCAAGATTGATGGTTGAACGTTTGAGCTTCGCGCCAAAATGAACTTGTCGGGGTACTGGAGTATGAAGTGAGGTTCTTTTTCTCCTATCACTCCACGAGTTGCGTCGCGGTGATTCTCGGAATTCGTACGAACGTTGACGCACGTATAAGTAGTAGAAGTAGTGCAACCGATTCGCGCGGCTGTATGAAGCTTTATCTCTGTTCCGTTTACTCATGTGGTGTAAGCTCGTATAAGCGCGAGTCGGGAGATAAGTCGTCACTTTTGCAGACAGCTGCCATTTTAGTAAACGGACACGTCGTAATAAGTGCGTGTACGCACGTTCGATTTTTTGAAGTGTGTAATGTGGCGCGCCTGTTCACGCGTAATAAGGTACAAGCTAGTCTGAAACCGCTCTTAGCGTGTAGCTCGTGCTAAGCGATTAGAATGCGTGTGAAAGGGAATCGGCTATCTCTCAGTTAACAAAAAACTGCATAATACAATTGGCACTGCTGTACTAACACCATTAGCTAGGTCTGCGTGCAGCTCACAATGACATAATGTGTAGAGCCAGCCCTCCAGCACAGCTCACAGTGACGTAGTGTGTAGAGCCAGCCCTCCAGCACAGCTCACAGTGACGTAGTGTGTAGAGCCAGCCCTCCAGCACAGCTCACAGTGACGTAGTGTGTAGAGCCAGCCCTCCAGCACAGCTCACAGTGACGTAGTGTGTAGAGCCAGCCCACCAGCACAGCTCACAGTGACGTAGTGTGTAGAGCCAGCCCTCCAGCACAGCTCACAGTGACGTAGTGTGTAGAGCCAGCCCTCCAGCACAGCTCACAGTGACGTAGTGTGTAGAGCCAGCCCTCCAGCACAGCTCACAGTGACGTAGTGTGTAGAGCCAGCCCTCCAGCACAGCTCACAGTGACGTAGTGTGTAGAGCCAGCCCTCCAGCACAGCTCACAGTGACGTAGTGTGTAGAGCCAGCCCTCCAGCACAGCTCACAGTGACGTAGTGTGTAGAGCCAGCCCTCCAGCACAGCTCACAGTGACGTAGTGTGTAGAGCCAGCCCTCCAGCACAGCTCACAGTGACGTAGTGTGTAGAGCCAGCCCTCCAGCACAGCTCACAGTGACGTAGTGTGTAGAGCCAGCCCTCCAGCACAGCTCAGTGACGTAGTGTGTAGAGCCAGCCCTCCAGCACAGCTCACAGTGACGTAGTGTGTAGAGCCAGCCCTCCAGCACAGCTCACAGTGACGTAGTGTGTAGAGCCAGCCCTCCAGCACAGCTCACAGTGACGTAGTGTGTAGAGCCAGCCCTCCAGCACAGCTCACAGTGACGTAGTGTGTAGAGCCAGCCCTCCAGCACAGCTCACAGTGACGTAGTGTGTAGAGCCAGCCCTCCAGCACAGCTCACAGTGACGTAGTGTGTAGAGCCAGCCCTCCAGCACAGCTCACAGTGACGTAGTGTGTAGAGCCAGCCCTCCAGCACAGCTCACAGTGACGTAGTGTGTAGAGCCAGCCCTCCAGCACAGCTCACAGTGACGTAGTGTGTAGAGCCAGCCCTCCAGCACAGCTCACAGTGACGTAGTGTGTAGAGCCAGCCCTCCAGCACAGCTCACAGTGACGTAGTGTGTAGAGCCAGCCCTCCAGCACAGCTCACAGTGACGTAGTGTGTAGAGCCAGCCCTCCAGCACAGCTCACAGTGACGTAGTGTGCGGCGCTCGCGCGTAGGCGGTGGGGATGAAGCCGGAGCGGCGACACTTGGGCGCGTGCGCCCACAGCCAGCCCTCCACCGTCTGCTGCGTCAGGTCGGCGTACACCCACTCGCCTCGCTTCACGGACAAGTCGTCCGGGGCTTGCGCCTGGACAAAACAAACAAGATATTTTATATATGTCAGTGTCAGGCCCGAAGGCACCTAAGAAGCCGATTTCTGCCGGCTTCGCTTCGGGAACAAGGCACTCTATGTAGTGTCTACTGTAATCAAGTAGTGAATTAGATACACATCTGTGGGTATCACATCACAGTACAGACACTGAATACATCATAAGATTGAAAATATTACAAAAATGCCGCCCTTTTTACATGTCAACAAAGAAAGCAACAGTCTCTGATGACGAAAATGAGGTCAAAACGAAAATAAAATACGGGGTGAAGAAAAAAAAAATTACAATTCTCATTTTTTTTCTTCGGCTTCCACTTACACCAATTTGACCCTTCGCCACTGAGTGTAGTGTATGCAGATATCTTACTATAGATAAATAACAATATTGTGAGGTTGCCTTGAGCGCACACGTGGCTAGGTTTTATGTACCGGCCCACGTGCGATAGTCAGTTCCCAACCGCCGGCGCCCTATGTGCCAGGCACACTGTACCGCGGGACCGAGGACCATGTCCACAACCCGCCAGCCGCCGCAGCAGCGACATCCCACGCCGACAGTCAGTTGTGATTAAACCAAGCCCGGTCAACAGTGTATAGGTGACCATGGACTCGAAGTGGGCTCAAAAAAGTGAAAAGAATAGCGATATCGCTGACTCTCTCTTACACTTAGATCGCAAATATTACAATGTTATGTTAGAAAGTAAAAGAAAAGTTCAATATGTTAAAAAAAAACACGCCATAAAACAGTAAGCTAGGCCATAAAACAATATCCAGCCTGGACGCAGCCAGTATTTAGTTTTATCCAGTTGGACAGGAAGCTAATAACAACGTAGATGGGTATAGGTTAAGCAAATGATGATAGGCTTGAAGTTACGTCGACTTACCTTATAATCGTAGAGCATGACTAGTTCGGTGCCGTGATATCGTCCGTCGCTGTCCTGTGGCGGCGCGTTGTTCAGTTTGTTGTTCAACAACGAGTTGTTGGGATTCGTTGGCGGCGGTGATAGGACGGGCTGTGTGTTGTCTTGTTGAGTTGCTGAAAGTCAAGAGTTACAATACTTAAGAGCGGCCAACCCGTCATACTTTTCAGACAAACGCTCTTACGTGATTAAGCCGTGGTAACACATCTCTTTGATTTTTTTTTACTGATAGGTATCTTGTGCACTATATCTAGGTCTCTATCAAAGCAAAAAGTAAAAATTTGGAGAAACAAATTCAGTATAAGCCTCTAAAAATCTGCTATTTTGCACATATTTACCTAAACTTTGGCCGTTCATATTGTACTTGTAAATTGTAAAAGTAAAGAAAACATTGTGATAGAAACCTTGCAAATGTAATGGAGATTTTAAATGACAAATATTAATTTCACAAACTTGTAACCCTTATTCAAAAACACGAACAAGTTTCGAACACTATTTTTCGTTCAATGTTGTCGCATTAGGCGGTATAAGGTGCGCGAGAGACGATTCGTGCGGGGTCGGGGCCCTCTGAGACGGGGGAGTTGAAAAATCATCGCCGCTGTGGCTCTGGATGAAACAATAAGCTTTTCAACCATGCTCGCGATGACGATAGACGGACCGGGAAGGGCCCTCTTAAGATAGTTTTAAATACATAAACACAAATATAACATTACGCCTGTAATCCCCGAAAGATTAAAAAAAAAAAAATGCGTACTAATGACCTCAATCTTGTCCTGAGGACAGAAATGTAGTTGTACATAATAGTACACCCACATTTCGCCAGTTATGTTTAAGTCCCATGTAATAGGGGGCGAGCCTATTGCCATCAAGCTTGCCAGACTCCGTGGCTGCTACTGAGAAATTCCTGATAGAAAAACCCAATAACACTTTGCCCGACCTGGGAATCGTACCCAGGACATCTTGCTCAGCAGTAGCGCAATTTAAACATGGCGACTATAAATTGAGTAATCGTCGTTTAGCTGCCCCTCCCCCCTTGGCGACGCCCATGTCCACAAGTGGACTGTCATATGCTGAGTTGATGATTGAGTAATATAAAAATTACCTTGAACAACAGCAGGGTACACAAAGCCAGAAGGTATGAAGCCTTCCTGTCCATCACTGCGCACAATCCAGTACCAGTCTGGGTCTTCTCTGTTTAGAACTGGAACACACAAAAAATTAAGTAAATACACAGTATTTTAACTCCCACGGGATCATACTACAGGGATAAAAAGTATCCTATGTGTTAATCCAGGTTATGAACTATCTGTGTGCCAAATTTCATCCACATCTGGTTAGTAGTTTTTGCGTGAAAGAGTAACAAACATCCATCCTCACAAACTTTCGCATTTATAATATTAGTAGGAAGTAGGACATCCAAAGAGTAGAGGAAGACCAAAGAAACGATGGATGGACTGTGTGAAGGATGATATGGCTAGAAAGGAGGTGTCTGATGAGATGACGAGTAATAGAGAAGTATGGAAGAAGAAGTCATGCTGGGCAAGAAAATGATGAGTAGGATTTCCAAACTATTCAACATCTTTATATATAAAAATGAATCCCTATTTCCCTTGGTCACGCCATCACGCGAGAACGGCTGGACCGATTTCACAAAATTTTTTGTTGTTTCTTATTGTCAGAAGGTTCTTAGGTGGGTAGTAGGTAGGTAGTGGGTGGGTAGTAGGTAGGTAGTGGGTGGGTAGTAGGTAGGCAGGTAGTAGGAAAATGAGCATTGCAATGCATGCCGGGAACAGCTAGTAAACAATAAATGCCACTTTGCTTTTGCTGTAGTGTGTAAGGCTCAAAGCCCACAGATGAGTGCTGTTTTAGACATAAGGCATAATTAAACTGGGTTGTGGTCATATTCAGTTTATTATCTTTAACCAGCTCCCCTGGTTATCATGATCCACATCCTGAATTCACCGACTGCTGGGTCTCACTCTTCTTGTGCCAGTAGTAGTGGAAGGGCGGGAAAGTTTATGGCACGCAGCACGAGGGAACGTCCAGAGACATGCTTGCTGAGCGGACACACTACGGACACGCTACGGACACACTCACCGGTGACAAACTCGCCGCGCTCCACGTCCACGTCGTTCTCGTCGCGCGCGGTGAAGGTGTACAGCACCACGTATCGTCCGGAGGGATCCTTGCTGAACGGACACGCCTCTCCCTCGCTGCCTAGCTCGGAGTGCCCGTCGTTTGTTACGCCGTCCGATACCGATAACCTGGGAATAGAAAAATCAGAACTTGAGTAAAATAAATGTTAGAACATAAACTTGGGGTCAGTAAGTGTCCCCAGGGGTGTTAATGCTATGTGAAGAAAGCACCGTAACTGCAATAACATGGTGTTTTAATTGCAGGTTAAACACATTATTTCGATGACTGACCTATTACAGGATCCACTAGATCAGCCTGGTGTATGATCATCATTACTTTGCCCTTACCCCAATTTATTTGGGGTCTGCGCAGCATGTAAGTCTTTTTCTTCCATACTTCTCCATCACTGGTCAGATACATCTTTTCTAACCATATCATCCATCGTTTCTTTGGTCTTCCTCTACTCTTATAGCCAAAACACATACACAACACACTCGTACAAAACACAGACACACACACGACATACACCACACAAAAATCCACACACACACACACACACACACACATACATACACAAAACACACACATACACACGTACACACTTTACTTATTTCTTTTTGTTATTTCTTACTCACAACTTTACTTATTTCTCGACATCACATGGCTGGTCGATAAGATATAATATGGATGGGATCATATATGGTATAATTATCGGTGGTGGCAGTAGCGAAGGGTCAATTTTTGTAAGAGGCAAGCCGGAGTACATATCTTTACTGTATGGAATATTATCGGCTATAGAATACTGACTGTGCCATTTTTCATAGGGAAGCCGGTAGGAATCGGGTTGTATGGAACCTTCGCCACTGGGTGGTGGTGAGGTGTAGAGATAGACGAGTAGAGGAAGAGTAAGGAATCGAAGAATCACAGATGAGACGAGAGTTATGAGGATATTTTAATCAATGTGATTGTGTCAATCACTATTCTTCTACACCTCTGTTCTCCAGTCTTCTACAGCAGTACAGTACTACTACTCACTGTGAAACATCTCGATGCGCCAGATCAGTGGGGGACCGGCTCCGGGGCAGCTTCTTCTTGAGATCGTGATGCTCGCAGGGCGCGCAGTACGAGTGCGGGATGAAGCCCTCGCGCCGGGACTCCGCCACGATCACGTACACCCAGTCGTTCTCTCGGTACAGTACGTTTACTATTTGGCCGCGTTTTACCTGGAATAACAAGTATTTTATTCACATAGGACATTCTGCAGATGACATGGTGATGGTATAGTTTAGATAGGTTCCCAACGGGAGCGGCAGCGGGTCCAAAGGCAAATGGGGGCTGTCGCGGCGTACCTACTTAATTAGAAATTTAATTTATTAAATACTTTGTAAATACATTCATGTTAACTAAATTGAAAAATTGAAACCCGACATTAACAAATTGTTAAAACTCCACCAGCCTCAGCCATCTCATTGATATTTATGTTTCTTATTGAATTTTGTTTTTTATTATATTTTTTTACTAATTTTGATTATTCCTTTTGTCTTTGCCTTTCTACAGTGCCCCATAATTATATTATATGCAGCTATACCCTACAATTTCGTCAATGGTGTTCTGACATGTCCGCTTTGTGCTCGGAGTTTTTCGGCCAAAGTTGGGTATGCTAGTCACTTGAGAGCACATGATGGAGCAGCACACCAAAGCTCTCGACAACCTCCCTAGAAAGCCATCGAATGCAGTCACTGTGGCCGAAATCGGCTAGATGGCATATTATTATATTACAGTGCCCCAGTGCGGGGTGCTCCAGCTTTGTGTATTGTCTTGCATTTGTTAGTTGAGTTATAATTTTGTTAATAGCACTTTGTCTTTATCTGAATTAAATGTTTTTATTATAGCATGTTTTTGTATTTTAAAATAATTAACAAACGACTACAAGAAGATTAATTTGAATTCGTGATTTTTAATCAATAATAGACAGACATATAAAATTGGAATAATTAATAATTATGTAAAAGGCAGCATAGTAGGTAAGTTTATAAAAGGTTGGGACCCTATGTTTTAGATTCTTTAGCTTGGTCCATAAGGTAGAGATTTAAAACCTAAATGATAGGAGTAAGTTGCCTGTGACAAACAATATATGACTTTAAATTTAGATTGTAGATCCCGAGTGTCAGTTAAATATTATTGGGTTTTACCATCAGGAATTTCTCAGATTTGTGTTTGATTGATGGCAATAAGCTCGTCCCTCTATTACATGCGATGATGGGACTTAAAACATAACTGGCGAATTGTGGGTGAACTATGACGTACACCTCTGCCTAACCCTTCGGGGCTTACAGGCTTGATGTTGTGTTATGTAATAGGAGTAAGTTGATTAATGTTTTGTAGATCAATTTCCAAATTATTATTTTTCTAAAATGCACAAACTTCACAGGTAAGAAAAGTTGTACTACGTTGCAAAAGTTCACATTTACATACTCTAGTGTCAATTTATTTAAACAAAACATTGCCAAACTTAATAAAAAGTGATCTAACCTCTAACTCATCATCAACACAAGGAGCAAAATCATGCAGCACCACCATCTTTGAGTCAGGACTGAGACCATGCTCCTTCTCAATCCCGACCCTGACCAGGGTCTCTATGCTGGCCGAGCCTGTGATACGTCCCATGCCAGGGCTTAGCCCTGAGCCAGGACGTGATAAGTCTTTGTCTGAGTCACCACTGCTTGCTGGAAAAAAATTGATTCGATTTGAGCACATACAAATAATCAGAGTATAAAATTTGACAAATCTAGGACGTAGACCTTCCCTCTATGGGAGGTCTAGCCCACCGCACAACCCCAGTGCGAGTTGGTAGATGTCGTCGTGACATATTTTTTGGTTTCATGACATGCTGGTTTACTCGGTGATGTAATTAATAACCGTAAATAAAGCACCTGTATGGATTTGTATCCACGAAACCAGGCAGGCACTATAGTTGATGTGAATATTAATGCTAAATTGAGAAATTCATGATAAGTATTGAAATTTCGTTAGCTAGTAATTCCATGCCATTTTGCATGCAAATCCAATGGTTTATTCAGCTATACTTATATGTATGTAGGATTCTTCGGAACTACTGATCTGATTCCTAAAATTCTTTTCATTATGGGAAGCTAAATAAATTATTCTGCAATGTCATAGGCTATATTTAAAATCTGTAGGTGAAAAGTGAAGCGTCTTAAGTCACATTTTATAAAGTATTCAGTAGAGGTTTACATTTGATGAATACGTGAATTAGAATCATTTAAAATACAAAAATAGACTTGGGGTCCTTTAGCTTTCACTTACAGAAATGTTTACATGGAATAATTTACAACCATAAGGCAAGCAAAGCCATGGGCAAAAGCTAAGAGAAACTTCGGTTGCCTAGTACATATCACTATCAATGGTAAGACCTCCATTGTAATTGCAGAATTAGCAATTTTGAAAAAGAGCACTGCAACAATTTTGGAATGCAATAATGTTATTCTATCTATCTACTTTGTGCTTCAATAAAATATGATTAATTTTGTACTATATAGACAAAACTATAAAGACAAAAGACAAAACTAAATTTATTTTGACTGAATAGGCATTTGCAAAAAATTCAATTCAAGTCTGTGAGTCATAAAACATTGATTCTGTTCAGATCTCGCGTGTCTGATAAATCAATTAACTGTTATTGAATAGTTTTATGAATTTTAAGTCATGCAATTTATATTTCATCACTAAACTATTGATTACATAGAAAGGAAGTATTTAGTATAATAATGAATAAGAACTAGTTTTGAAAGCTAAGTTTGGGATCGATTTGAATAATTATTCCTATAAATTATGCTAAAACTTAGTAAAGTTTAAAAAGTTGTGGTCAGAATCACACATTCAAAAACTTTTGCATCTATGGTCATTCAACTTTTTTTTGTTTAGCTAGCCATTTACAATTCCTAAATTAAGGTTCTCACGGTCAAGGGTGTTGGGCATACAGGTTGTCAAGTGAAACAGGATGAAATTACTAGTTTTATATATTTATAATTATATAGAAAGTCTGAGGTCATTGACTTGAAAAGTTCCCAATGAAAGCTCGATACTTACATTTCTTCTTCTTCCCCCTTCTAATTCTAACTGGACACAGAAACGCCATACTGTAATTAACTTAAATTAACACATAACAAACAAAATTAGGTTAAATTTAACAAGTTATAGTCACTACTTTGAATAAAATACGATTTTCTCACGATTTCCTACATGTCAAAAAAGTTCACAAAACAACTTTTTTTATACGTTTCGTTACTGCGTTCGGGTTGTGCGTTTCGTTTTTCGCAAACATTCAACATTGTCTTATTTCATATTTTTGTTTGTGACTTTAAAAATGTTATTAATTTATTTATACTATTTGATTTAACTTATTGTAATGCATTTAAATACCTATTTAACATACCTACCTATGTCACAGCACAGTAGTCAACATGACTTTTTACCCGACTTCAAAATGGAGGAGGTTCTCAATTCGACTAAATGTTTATTTTTTTGTAAAGTTAGTCTGTTGTGTTTCTTTGATTTGTTCATAAACATTCCTGGTTTTATGGAACATTACTTATATTTGGCTTTTAAATACATACCGCAAACAGTTTTTTTTACAAATTAAACAGCGATCATTTTCGAAAATGTTTATTTCACAGTATTAGGTATTTAGGTACACGATATAAAGACAGTCGGTAGCTTAATTTCTAAACTTCAAAGATACATTTTGGCACATGCAAATTGAAACAGCAAAGTACAAAAATACACAGAAATTACTTTCAACAACTTTTAACTTTTACTCCAAAATGGATTCAAACTTAACTAAGTTTAACATATTATTTTATATTGTTTTAACATTCATTGAAATTAAACTATACATATTTAATGAGTTATTTCTGTTTAGATTGATAATTTAATTTATGTAAGTACCTACCTAATATTATCCATTTTTCTTTCAGAACGGGTGTCGATTATATTTATTTTGAACAGTAACTTTTAATTGTTTTTTTTTTTGTAAATACAATAATTTATCGTCATAAATACCTAAAATTATAATCTTGGTACAACTTTAACAATTTTCACAGTCCCCATAACAGTAGGATGCAAAAGAGCGCTCATTGTCAATGTAAATAGACCCTTCAGAATCTAGTTTATTTTGCAAATACCAGTGTTTTTTTCTACATTTATTTTTATTTACAAGTTTATCAAGCACCCTTTTGCTTGAAGCTCACTTCATTTATTAATACATTTTTTTTTATAATAGATTTTAAATTATTTTGTGGCTTTGTTACTATATAAAACTAGAAGATAATTTGTGTGTTCACATAGCTTCAAAAGTATAATTTTATTTTCATTAGGTGAAGACCATTGATTGACTAAACACAAATAGGTAAATGAAAATATTTTGAAAAGATTATTAAGTAATTGGCCATACCTACATGTTTTTAAAGCTGTCTGTACCGACGTAAAAAGCTAAAAAGTAAAAATAAACCGGGCCTATGCATAGACAAGTAGTAACGGATTGATGGTATTTAACTTACTATTTACATGCAAAATAAAACTTAAAATATGAACTATAGATGTTGCGTATCAGTTAACGAATGCCACGACTCGTGGCGATGGTCGGGAAACTTTATACAATCCATCCAATGTTTCAATCTCCTTCCTTTTGAACTCGCTCCCAAAACTAGGCTGCCTAAAAAGTCGTTTGGTTTGCCATAGTCCTTATCCCAAACTGTCAATGTCAGATTTTGGCGGGAAAGTTCGGTCGGGCGAGTTTCGAAAAGAAATTCTTCGTTCCACACTGGGTTTAGATTTCGCCATTTTATCGATGTTTTGTGCTTCTTGTGGTAAGGATCGGGATCCAAATGCCTGAAAAGATAGAAAAGTTATAATAAAATTATCATAATAAGCACTAATGGTATTATTCAACATTGTGGTACCTATCTACTGAATGAAACATCGTCAAAAGATTTAAATCTCTTAGCCTACCAGTAAGTACATTTTGATATAAGTGGGGAAACTTTGTTATTGCATTCGAGGCGGAATTAACACCCGAGCTGCAGGCGAGGGTGTTATGTTATGTTAGCCAATGTTATGTAGAAACATATCCCCACGCGTATCAAACGACGTTTTTCAATACACTTTTGAAGAAATAAAATATTAGAACAAAATATTAGAACGGAACGGACGCCGCTAAATGTTAATTTGTTTATAAAAGTAAATATTTGTTTTAAATAATCATGTATATCTATGATATTCTATTTATAAACACAATTTAAAAACTCAACAAATATTTACGCCGTATAGACGCATATCTCTCTCTTCTTTATTTCTTCGAAAGTGTATTGAAAAACGTCGTTTGATACGCGTGGGCATTTGTTACCGCAGTTCTCGGCTTTAAAACAACCTCGCCTACGACTCGGTTGTTAATTCCGCCTCGAATGCAATAACAAAGTTTCCTCACTTATATCAAAATGTACTGTCTTCGAATCCAAACTTGAGACAGCCAAATTACTTTGACTAAGTTGAAATAAATAAGTGGAAATGGCGAGGGGCGGGTTTTTTGGGGGAATGTCAGAATGTAATGTTAACGTGTAAAAAAATTCTTTTCGTCAGCCTAATTTGAATAGTTTTGATGATGATTTGATTACGATTCGAAATGACTTTAAAAATATATCGAAAAATTCTATTTGAAAGTACACGTCCTACACCAAAACTTACAATTTGACAAACGGATCAGAATATCCATTACTATCTCGCGGTGGCAGGTCAGCTCCTCTACATATAGTCACAACTAGTGCCCTTCTTCTGGTACTGTAGCACAACGCCAGGAGAACCCTGGGGCCAGTGGGCTCTGACCCTGAAGAGCCTGACAGTGCTAGCCGCAGTTGTGCGGGGGACTTCGTGCATTCCCGGAGCGCCACCGTCGCTGAGCCCATTTCGTCGCAGCCGTATCTGGAGATCGAAAGATAGTTTTTAAACTTATATGCATTGATTTATAATTTTATCCCTCTTATACAGGGTGTAAACAGACCCTTCAAATAGCCGTCAACCAAGCATTCTGTACATCAAACTAAGTAACTTTACGCAAAAATTATTGCTGGGAATCGACTTTTTTTTTTGGGGTGAAAAAAAAAACACGTTTTACGGCAGGACTCGATGGAAAGCACTCAAAGCCTTGTGCTGATGGATGGTTTGAATAGTACGGGAGTAAAGGTACATGTAAAGTAAAAATCTTACATCAAAAACATGTATTTAAAAAAAACTTGTGAAAAAGTTGGAAGTTTGACCCCCAATATCTCCGTAACTAGAAGGTTCCCAGGTATGGTCTAGAACAAAAAAAATATCGCAAAGACGGGGAGAACAAGTGACTTTCGGTCATGTTAAGGGTCTATTTACACCCTTTATTGGGGGTCCAGTTTTTTGTTCGGGGTAAAGTTACTTAGTTTGATGTACAGAATGCTTGGTTGACGGATATGTGAAGGGTCTGTTTACACCCTGTATTGTACTAGCTTGATGTGCGTGTGTCTGTACCTAAAATTACTTGCCTAAAGTATTTGCTCAACACGTGTTCGAGTTCCGCAGAGTGGAAAAGTTAAGTGTTCTGCTTGACCTAGTTTTGTACGCATCGGGGGCTGTGAGAGGATTACTTCACTACATAGTATAAAACAAAGTCGCTTCCCGCTGTCTGTCTGTCCCTATGTATGCTTAGATCTTTAAAACTACGCAACGGATTTTGATGCGGTTTTCAGTAATAGATAGAGTGATTCAAGAGAAAGGTTTATGTATATATATATAAGGTCTAACTATTCATACACGAAATATTTTTAGGGAATCATGTAACGGCTGTAACGAAGCCATTTCAAGGGATTTTTTTTTATCTGAGTATATTTTTATGAAAAATAAATAATTTAAAATTACTTGACCTACAAAATAAATACTAGCTTCTTATTTTTGAACATCAATTACGCTAGTTTACTACGTCGTATTTACCTACTGTCATTGTTAGAATATGGGAGTAAAGGTTTTATGCAAAAAGTCTCAATTTTTTTTTAAATATAATAATTTCGTAAATAAAAAACACTCAGATAATTTTTTTTCGTTGCTATGGCGACTTTATGACTTATAGAAAGTTACTCTTAAAATATTTCGTGTATGAAAAGATAAACCTTATGCAATTGCACCCGTCCGAAGCCGGGGCGGGTCGCTAGTTTATAATATAACATTCAGTTTGTAAGCTTGGTTATTGGCAAGAAGAAAAAGGAGATGATGCATTTGTATGTCTTTTTGGAGAGGTTAGGATGAAAATGGTGTAAAATAAATGATATTTATATCTGTAACTTGCTTTAAAAAAAAACTTTTCCATGTCACAATTAATTGTGTTTTAAAAATAGGTGTTTTCTATCTGATAACTCTGAGGAGAAACAAACTCAGAGGTCACACACACATGGTATAAATGGTTACATTCTTAACTGACAGAAAAAAAATGGCAAAGGTACTAAGTACTTTAAGTTTATAACAACAGGTCTACTTCTAACAATATCTTGATTTAAATGAGTTTCCATGAAGTTTGCAGCCGGTTATTAAAAGAACTTTAGATTTGGTCATTTCGAAATAAATAATTACTAATGCGTAAATATGGGTATTTATAATGACAGCTGTCAGGAGCTAACTAAAAAATCTACTAAAATCTGGGGAAAATTTGGAAAAACCGTTGCATCCGACGGAGTACCAAAGTACCTACGATTCGTCCGTGCACTGGTGTTCTTTATTTTATTGTATGGCGCTGAAACGTGGTGCATTAAAAGTCGTGAAAGCAGTAAGATCGATGCTTTCGAGAGGTGGTGTTAGCAGAGGCTGTTACGCGCACCATGAACCACAATGAGAACTAATGAGTCCATACTGGAGGAGCTCAACATCACCAAACCGCTTTCCACAATTTGCCTGGAGCTTCCCTTCAGCTTTACGAAAATATTATGCGTTCGCCTAGGCATTGCCTGGAAAGGCTAATGGTACTGGGCCGGGCAAGGCAAGGCGATCAAGAAAGCAATTAGAAGCAGCCTGTACCGGTGGTTCACACGGCAGAAGACCGCATAGCATGGAGACGTGTCATAATTATGTGGTCGCGATCCTCAGCAGTGAGGGAACGATGAAGACGAAGGAGAAGTGGCCAGAGAGTCTGACAGCCACCCATACAAAGGGGTATCGTATTACCCAGTGCCTACTGGGTTGTGGAGGTCAGTTAGGGAGCCGCTCCATGGAAAATTCTGGTATTCAGCTGCATCCGAGGTTAGGATGGAAGCTGACTCCATAGTTGGGAAAAGGCTAAAGACAGATGAATTTGCCGTAGATTCTTTGTGTTTTGCTGAAAAAGTGTTCAGTATCTTTTAACCGAACCCTGATCCGAGGATCGATCCTATTTGGGCACGTAGGATTCCAGACACGTTCTAGTAACAAAGTTTTGCGACATAAACTTGTCAAGTTGAAGACAGTTCTGTCGTCTGTACGTAAGTTTAGTTGATAGATATCTACTACCCACGCTTTATTTGCCTTCTTTGTAGTTCCATCCACTTACATCTACTTGAAGAAAATAAGACCTTAGTGGACACTTAAAATGTATTGTAGGTAACGTTGTATGCTAAAGTTGCGGGCAGACGAGTGTTTCCCGGTATTATTTGTGCTGTCCTGAATGAGTAGGAAAATGCTGGAAATTTCCTCCATAGATTTAAAAATAAGTTGCAATCTAGTGGGTGACTATTTTCGACTTGATTTGATTTCGCTAAAAAAGTCTTTACATTTAGGCGACATCCATATATCAAATGAATATCTAAATATGAATAAATTGTTGGTACCCATTGCAACTGTTGTCGGTGAGTGGAGCGTTTAGGATCCAACAAAGCGTTTGATTTGAAAGCTTGTAGTGACTAAAGCGTGTATCACTAAGACTAAGCCTTGTTTGTAAAAACGCCCATTATACCGAAAAGATGGGTAAGGAGATCGATGGTCCTACCTGTCATCATCAAACAGCACGATCTCCAAGGACTTGACAGCGAGGTCTGACTCCGTGAGGCCGAAGAAGTGCAGCGTCTCGTTGAACTCCGGGTTCTTGGTCTTGTGGACAGTCTTCGTGCGCAGTCTGTTGGAGTAGGATCCCTCTGGAAAAGTAAGGCAGAGTTTTGTTGTGAAAGGTTCGACAAGCGAAATCTTAGCTTTGGAGCAGATCAGGAGACTACGTGCTGAGTTGCAAAGTAAAAAAAGTCGGTAGAATGCAGTTGATTATAAACTATAGAAAAGTTTTAAGAGATAGTAAGCAACTACGTTTCCAGGGATTTTGTGATTTAGAATGGTTTTACAGCGCCTTATCTCCTTAGATAAAAAAATGTTAATAATAACTTAGTTTTTCTAAAATTTCTTCCTAATTGCCATTCTTCGTTGGGTTAAACCAATTGCCAATTACTGCATTTTATTCAGAGTAAATCCTCTCCCCCGAACCGAATTACTGGCTACGGCCCTGGGTAGGTTCTTCAGGATACATAATCCTGCACATGACAATCAATTTTGATACAAAATGGAGGGCATACGAAATCATCCTGGTTACATAATCGAGGGCTTACACTAGCGGCAATCGATTTCAAAGCGTTTCGACTTCCAATAGAATTCAAATTCTATTCGGTAGCTGTATTAATCTAATGCATTTTTGACCTCACCTTTAGGCAAAACCTCTAATCTACAAAACGGATCCGACAGGCCAGTCATATCCATTCCGATGAGTCCCCTCGCCCTAAGCACCGTCACGGCCAACGACGACGTCGCATTCTCATACGCCAGCTTGATCTCCAACGTCCCAAATCCTGCATCAGGTATCGTAGGAGGCCTTTCAACCTGAGTGGTGGGCTTCGTCATCTCTTTCCTTGCGCTGCGAAGGCTGTAGGCACTGCCTTTACTGCCGGTCCGTTTGAGGGCAGCTAAGGGACGCTGTGTGAGACTGTCCTGTCTGTGAAGACTGAGGCCGCTGAATCCGTGGGAAAGGATGTCTGTTTCGCTCCAGTCGATGTATGGGTCCTGGAAAGGAGAGAAGAAATCAATGTAGCTGGCTAGGATCGTAAATTCTGGTCGTTTATGAAGAAAATGATTTTAAGTATTCTTTCTTTGAGTTATAATATGTACAGCATATTAGTCATAACTGTACATATTGTATTTTCAACACCTTGTTTTTAGTTCCACCTATGTTTGGAAATAAAAACTTTTACATAAGTTGGTACCTAGATTGCGGACCGATAATTCGAATTTACGTTTGAATTAAGTCGCTTTTTGGAGCTCGGGAAAAGTAGGTAAGTTATGGATTCAAAAATACTAAATTTGAAAAAAGTCTCTACTCTCATACTTTAAAACATTTCTTTCGCAATCTAACAACAAGCTAAATGTCAATCTGAAGGTCATTCAACTCCATGAATAATAAAACTTCTTCAAATAAAGCTGAATGAGCGCTTCGATACAATTCCGCTTGGCTGCATAGCCTGATTTGCATATAAAATGTACTGAGATACTTTACAGCCGCTTTCCTACTAGATTGAAGCGCTTTCATCGCTGGTTTTGCATATTCCATCGATAACTTATGTGGGGGCTGATATGGAAGATCGTAAATAACATGTGTTTTAATGCCGGTTGGTAGGATATCAATCGATTTTCAGTGACACGATAGCTGGAATATCGAACAAGCTCTATGATTAAAGTTTATCGTTCAAGTTTGGTTTTATTTTGAAAACTTGTTTAATTAGGTACGGTAGGCTGAACGTAAACGGTCTTTATTCTTTTTCGTGTGGTTAGTGCCTAACCTGGCGTCAGAGTTTTTATGCCGCCTATGGGCCTCCTTTTTTTTTTTTTTTTTCGTATGGGTAAACATCAAATGACCCCTCCACTCTGGGCGGAGCGGAAGGGAGTGTCAGACTTGTACTGACTAAAACCCATCCATGTTCCTTCTTTGCCTTTTGTGTTCCAGGGCCACGGTATCTCTTTCGAACAGTCCCGCAGGCCTCTGACTTGGCTTTACACGCCGTCGAGAAATATCTCTCAGGCATGCTGGTTTCCTCACGATGTTTTCCTTCACCGAAGCAAGTGATAATTATACAATACGCACATGAATCCGAAAAATCAGAGATACGTGTCGTGGGTTCGAACTTGAGACCTGTAACTTGGAAGTCCGATAGTCACACCACTAGACTATCACCGCTTACTACGGTGACAAAACCAGTATAAGTTGGCCTTCTATTCCATTTAAACTATGTTCCTTGCTAGGTCAGCTCAAGGTCATCATGTTACCATTGTTGTGCGGCCTACTGTACAGTAGACCTTTGAAAAATCGGTATCTCCACAAATTGGGTTGCGGAGGGCAGATGGCAGTCAGATCTAATTAAAGAACTGGATACACACACAGACGAGGCTAACATAGCTGACATATGCTGACATAAATTACATTAACATCACGCTTGTTCCTCCAAGGGTTGGACAGAGTGAGAGTTTCGGCAGTCGAGTGCCATCAATTGGTGGCAATTCTGGCTTCCAGGGTGTTCCACGCGCGCCTCAAAGAGATGTCAGCAACCACGTAGGGGTCCACATGGGCCGATGCCAGCCAGGGCTGCGGGACTGTTCGAAAGAGATACCGTGGCCCTGGAACACAAAGGGCTAAGAAGAAACATGGATGGGTTTTAGTCAGTACAAGTCTGACACTCCCTTCCGCTCCGCCCAGAGAGGGGGGGGTTCATTTGATGCTATCCCACACGAAAAAAAAAAAAAAAGGTTCGTACTGAGAAGTTCCAGAATAGAAAAACCCAAAACCCAATAACACTTTAAAAAAGCTAGCCTAATAAGGGCAAGTCGATTTATCAGTATGTATAATTCCAACGATCACGAGCCAGTTGCAGACCTCTAATGACGCCAATCGCAGACGTATAGACATCACAACACGATATTACCCGTTGAGAGGGAGCTTTAAGTGCGCAATAAAAATGCAGGCTATTAACGTCAAGAAGCTCGTTATTTGACGTTTGCAAGAGCTTATAGAGGTAATGAAGAACAGGGTGTAAAATTCTTCATCTCTTATTGAAAAGGGGGGATCCTCTGACCAGACGGGTGTTGTATCTGGTGGGCTACTGTCTGACAGTTATCGTCGGGTTTTCCTGCTCAATTTTAAGTCGTGGATAACTTTAATAGCGCAAAACTTATACTGTCACTTACGGGATATCTTCCGTGATTGTTCATTATTTTGAGCTCCCGATATTTCGACGCCCCGATATATCCCGTAAGTGACAGTATAAGTTTAGTTGTAAACCGTGAAAGCTTGAAACAGTGTTTAATAGCGCAGTTCAGAATTTTGATGTTAGTTCTTCCTTTGTAGTATTGTTGGGGCTGTAGGACTTTTTGTACTATTTTTCTGTAGTGCTGTTGTACTATTTTTCTTTCTTTTAAATAAACTTTGCCCCACACTAGGTATTTCTCCTGTATCGTGGGTGCATTTACAAACATTTAAACTCACATACACAAACAGCCGTGCAGTTTTCTGTAGTATTGTTTTTACTATTTTTCTGTAGTAGTGCGGGTCGGGCAAAGTGTTATTGGGTTTTCCATCAGGAATTTTCTCAGTAGCAGCCACGAAGTCTGGATTTGAGCCCGGTTGATTGCAATAGGTTCGGCCCCAATTACATGGGACTTAGATATAACTGGCGAAATGTGGTTGTACTATAATTGGGTACACCTCTGCCTAACCCTTCGAGGATTACAGGCATGATGTTAAAATTATGTAGTTGGGGTCCGCCTATATACATCTATAAACGGTCGATTAAGAAACCCATTATTTTATGAGTCACATCACACTCGTGGGCTCTTAATGATCCGAAGATGGTGAGGCATCAGTTTTATTGCATCCATAGATGGGTGGGTTGTAAAATCAATTAAGGACAGGGGGAATATTGGTGATAATTCGTATATTGTTGGGGGAGGATATTAATTGATTTGTCTGTTCTGTCTGAGCATGAGATCCTGGGATCGATTCCCGGCTCGGGCAAAGTGTTATTGGGTTTTTCCATCTGGAATTTTCTCAGTAGCAGCCACGAAGTGTGGATTTGAGCCCGCTTGATGCCAATAGGTCGCCCCCTACTAAACGGGGCTTAAACTCAACTGACGAAATGTGGGTGATAGATAGGAACACTTCTGCATAGACCTTGGGGATTACAGGCGTGATGTTATCATGTATTGCTGTGTACCGGTGTGGTGTCAACAGTCTCGGAGTAAAATGGCTGTGACATAAGGCGGACAGACAGACAGACAGACAGACGGACATGATGTATAAATAATATCCTATGTCTTAACCCAGATCTGATCATGGACTATGCGTCTACCTTCATCCAAATCTGTTCAGCCGTTTAGGCGTGAAAAAGTAACAGACAGACAGGCAGACAGAGTAGAGAAAACATTGATATTCGGCGGCACGCCCATATTGAATGAAGAGCCTCAAATCCCACAACGGTAGATCATGTAAGAGAAACACCGTTTTGTTTTTCTTTTGTATTTTTATTTTTGCAGGTTTTCGTTACTTATGATTGTATTTTTAAGCCGGTTTCTTTATTCATATAAGAGAATCTTATTTTCGTTCGATTGAAATGAAAACATTAAGTACTGGTACATTAAGTACCAGTAAGGAGCTCGTGGCTAAATAATAACAGCCGCTCGGGTCGACCATTACGTTAAACCGTGCTTGCCTAGGTTGGTCTGTGGATGGGTGAGCACCCATTACATACCGAGTTTCCTCCGTGCCTCGGAAAGCACATTAAGCCGTTGGTCCCGGCTGTCATTTGTAGATCTTTGACAGTCGTTATAGGTAGTCAGTGGCCCAAAAAGTCTGACAAACAGTCTTACCAAGGGGTATCGTATTACCTAGTACTAACTGGGTTGTGGAGGTTAGAAAGGCAGTCGCTCCATGTAAAATACTGGTATTCAGCTGTATCCGGTTAGACTGGAAGCCGACCCTAACATAGTTGGGAAAAGGCTAGGCAGATGATGATGTACCCCTCACCATACTAAGGTTGCTCGAAATAGTACATTTTGAGACAAGTGGGTGTCATTGCAGCAGAGGCGAAATTGACACCCTCGCCTTCGTCTCGGGTATTAAATGAAGCTCGTAAAAATTATATCAAGGTTCTTATAATAATTAATTTGTATTTAACATGGTAATAAAGGCTTTGGAAAATGCTGTTAAATATAATGTTTTTCGATGTTTCCGACGAAGGAAAAGCGCCTCTGAAAATTACAACAGTGTAGCAATAGTGTGTGTGTGTGGTGTGTGTAGTGTAGTGTAGTGTTGCCTTGTACATGTTTATTACGTATACCATTCGTTATTTGATATTCATCATATAACAAAACAAGGAAAAGTTAAAACTTTCAAAAGAGACGTTGGAATATTCTAGAACAAAATCACTGACGTAAAGCGGTACTTCTAAAATCAAATCGAACATATTTAGATCTCAATTTCAAATACCCATTTACTAGCAATTTTCCATAAGCTTAGTGAATGAGGTTTCTGAAAGCACTTTAATCATCTTAAAGAGGTTAGAAATCGGTTTCTAATTCCCAATCTAATTTACAATGAGAACTAGACAATCTAGGACAACTTAAAATAGCTTGGTAGGTGGTATCAGTGGCGAAGGTTCCATACAACTCGATTCCTAACGGATTCCCTTTGAAAAATGGTACAGTTAGTATTCTACAAGGTGTAACATAATAAATGTAAATCTCCCGTGTGGTCTCTCAGACCATGAATCTAAACAGCTTTTGTTCTATGAATTTTGGAAATTCATAACTTTTTTTTTTAGTTTTACCATACATGTTGATCAGCGGATCGCGTCAATTCCTATAGAAAATCCAATTTTTTTTTGCGAATTTCTAGAACTCGTAGAATAAAAGTTGTTCAGTTTCATGGTCCGAGAGACCACACGGGAGGTTTTGCATTTATTATGTTACACCTTGTATAGACAAATAATAATTACATTAAAGATAATGTACTCCGGTTTACCTCTTACAAAAATTGACCCTTCTCTACTGGTAGGTATAATTAAGGATTCATCTGCCTAGCCTTTTCCCAACTAGGGTTATTAGGGTCAGCTTCCAGTCTAGCCGGATGCCGCTGAATACCAGTAATTAACATGGATCGACTGTCTATCTGACTTCCACAACCCAGTTAGTACTGGGTAATACGATACCCCGAAAGACTGGCTGTCAGACTTTCGGCCCACTGACTACCAATAACGGCTTAAAGTAATTTCTGAGGCACGGATGAAACTCGGTATGTAATGAATGGTCACCCATCCACAGACGGACCTAGGCAAGTTCAGCTTAACCTTGAAAATATACCCTAGCTGCTGTTATTATTTCTCTTCTTTCGAATCAGATTTTTACAGTAGTTTTCAAATCATTTATATTTCTTTTGCTCAAAATAGTTACAGCACTGATAACAGTATTTGTGTCACTTGTTTAATTTATTATTTTACAATATTTTCTTACCTTTGTATAGATTCTTTTAATCTATTGTTTGTGAATTTATGGACATTGTAGACTTTGTAGATTCCCAGCTGCTTGTTAACTTTTTATTTTGTTCTACATTTTTTGTGTAGTAAGCAACGACTTATTACGCTGTCCCCCCATATTTAAGTACAAATGCTGTATCCATAATAATACTGTAACATCAAATGATTTGAAAAGAGTAACCATGGAGTTTCTTGCCGGTTCTTCTCCATAGGAAACGACCAACCCGAACCGTGCACCTTTTTGTCGACGTTTTATGTGCCCATCGAGGCCTATGTGAAATAAAATATTTTGATTTTGATTATTTAGCCACGAGCTCCTCAGTTTTTTAAAATAATTCACAGACGGTTTGTGTACGTCTATCAGATAATATTCAGCGACAAATGTCTGTGAATTATTAATATTGACGCTTGACAGCTTGTCGCGTCTCCTACGTTGCCATGGCAACCGGTTATTATCGTCTGGTTTTGAAGGCGCTGCTTAGCTACCGAGTTATATCTATGAGAAATGTTAGTAGGAATTTTTTTAGATCTTAATTGAACTTGCTTATTTCTTAGTTCTAAGAAATTGTTTTTAAGGGTTTCATCAATTTATAGGGTGCAAACAGACCCTTCACATAGCCGTCAACCAAGCATTCTGTACATCAAACTAAGTAACTTTACGTAAAAATTATTGCTGGGAACCGACTTTTTTTTGGGGTGGAAAATCACGTTTTAAGGTAGGACTCGATGGAAAGCACTCAAAGCATTGTGCTGATGGATGGATTGAATAGTACGGGGTCGTGGAGGTGTGTAAAGTAAAAATCTTACATTACAAACAAACACGTATTTAAAAAAAACTTGTGAAAAAGTTGGAACTTTGACTCCCAATATCTCCGTAACTAGAAGGTTCCCAGGTATGGTCTAGAACAAAAAAAAACCCCAAAGATGGGAAGAACAAGTGCCTTTCGGTTATGTTAAGGGTCTATTTACACCCTTTACATAAAAGATTAAACCAACCAGATTTTTTTTAGGGTCCCATACCTGAAGGGTAACCAACAGGACCCTATTACCAAGCCTCCGCTGTTCATCCGTCCGACCGTACGTCCGTCTGTCTGTCAGCGGGCTGTATCTCATAATCCGTAATAGGTAGACAGTTGAAATTTTGACAGAATGTATATTTCTTCGTTGCCGCATAACAACAAAAAATAAAACCCTTCGTGCGCGAGTCCGATTCGCACTTGACCGGTTTTAATTTTTACTCTGTTTCAGTCGGGGGCATTGCTTGTATTGTTTCATTCATTTCGTTTTAAATAGAACGATTTTGTTTTGAATAACCTTTTGAGTAGTTTGTTTCACAGGTAGCGGGCCTAGCCAGGCGCGTTACTTGAGGTTACTTATTTCATCAACCCTGCTTTCAAAAGAGTGAAAGAAAACATGAGAAAGATGTTCTAGAATTAAATATGACATCTGCTGAGACACACTTGACCCGCGTCATGGAATAAACTCCACAGATAGGATTCCCGGCTGTGGTAACGTTATTGTCTATTTGTTACTCGACTGCCAAGAAAGGGTTATGTTTTTCGCGCGTATCTTGTATGTTTCTTTGTTTCTTTGTAAATTTCTTTATTACCTCGCATGTTCCAAATGGCTGGATGGATTTCAACGATTAATGTATCATTAGATTCGTAAAATTTAAAAACCCAAGTGTCCATAGATAGGTGTTTAAAAAAAAAACACAAAATGGCGGATTTTTGGCGCTAAATTGTAAGTCTAATATTTTTTTTTCAACCAAACCTATCGAGTAGGGTATCAAAAAGAAGGAAATAAAAAGGAGATTACAAATACATAGATATATATATACATATATAGGTACATAATACAATTTGTAGTCGGGTTTTTTGATACTTTTAATTAAATGTTACTTATGTTTAGTGTTAGTATTATATCCATCGCTTTTGTCGTCTTTTATGTTACACAAAATATGTTTCAACTAAAAGTTACTCAACTGGAACAAAGTAGGGATCCGGAGAATCTACCTACGTCTACACAACATAACACATAGGATTTTCATAATTGTGTCCAACAACGCCATTTTATTAAGGTACATTTAGTATGGTGTTACCTTAACACCTAGTGTTAGTCACACGTGTACCGCCGGACCGCGCGGACAAGCGATGCATTTCTCTTCACTGCGTCGCTCGTCCGCGCAGTTGTGCGGTGTTAGGCAGCAACAGATTACAAGTCAATGCGACGTGAGATCTGCTTCACCGCCAGACCGCGCGGAAGACGGGTACCGTACACGTTTGAAACTTAGGACATAGATTATCTCCACAAACCTATAGGTACTATTGAAACTTCCACATTGTGAATAATATTTATGAAGTACGTTTATCAAGGGAAATTATTAATCGGGCGAATAAAATTGTAATTGGCGACCAATATACTGAATGGTCGACTATTGTACCCAGTAAGTAACTATTTATCCGGTCATTGCGGCAAGGAGAATATAGGAAGCAAGAGCGAAGGCTGAGAGAGACTTGTGGCACACCGACTCGGACAAGTTGGGTTCGAAGGGGATGGCGGGATCTAGTGAGCGAGCGAAGTGAACGAACTAAGACCCCGTAATCCCGTTCGTGTTAGGTTACTTTAAACCCTGCAAACAGAAATAGAGCCCCGCGCAGCGGGGCAAAGTCGACTACGCCTTATCTACAGTCTAGTGGTTAATAACCTTGTTTTAGGTTTTTTTCAGAGTCCTTGAATTATCACACTGATCGTATTGAACGCAAGTCGCTGTTTTAAACATTTATATTCGGCCACTGTTTGTCGCTCACTAAGTATTTCAGTAGCCCATTTTCAATATTTATGACACCTTTAATTTTTTTTCGCTCGTTTAAATACTACCCGTTTATCACTTTGAACTTAATCAATATTATCTTCAGCCATTAGACAATACAATTAAGTCTAATCGTTATAAATCCATTTAACTGGAATCAATCAAGTCGGCGTTATTGTCTGCCCCTGCCAAATTGAGTCGACCCCAATCACCATGGAATCAATAAAAAGAAGGAATTGTCTGGCATCCGCCTCCCACTAAGACGATATGACGCAGCCGTGACGCAACGTCAGACAATGGGAATTTTACTTGATATTGAAGATTTTTACGAATAATTTCGTGGTTTTGTATGTTCGGCATAGCTGGGGCTGATTTATTCTAGACCGAGACCGAGAACCGAAAACCGCCTTTTACTGAATGCAACATAACAATTTTTTTTTTAGTTTTTGTCTGTCTGTATGTCTGCTTGTTCTGGCTAATCTCCGAACCGGCTGCACCAATTTTGATGGCGACTTTTAGTGGCAGATAGCTGATGTTATACCCGTACTCCCGTAAGTAACTTGGGCTAATTTTATTTAAAAAAATGGATTAGGATTCCGAGCAAACGTGAACGGGAAATTGTTTAAAAATTCGATTTAAATAAAAAAATATTAATTTGCGAACGAAGGTCGCGGGCCAACTAGTGGTATCACAAACACCTCACATTTACGCAAGATTCAAAAGCGATTACCTCCTAATGGAATCGTTGAGTTTCGCTTTATGTTACGAATACAGTATTCTAGAAACTATACTAGTGTGAAATAGGTGTTTTCTGTAAGTGGCAATCGTTATTTCAAAAGAAACTCGCCTTTGAAGTTAGAGTAAGTATAAGCACAGGCAGAATACATTATAGTACAAGGATAAGGTACAAAAAATAAAGAAAGTGGATCACTTATATCATCATTTTTCGTTTCACATGTGTCATGTAAGCATATCGTATTGACGTCTTGGAACTAAAGAAATCGCTAACTTACAATTACGGAAAACACCGACAGGAAACCTTTTCTCATGGTCTGAAGTAGCTTACACTAAGTGAAAATGATTTGGCAAGGAGGAAAGATGGAAATCTTCCTTTTTTACCATGACACGCCTCTAATCCCCGAAGAGTTAGGCCGAGGTGGAGATACTTAAAGTACATCTACATTTCGCCAGTTATTTTTGAGTGCTACGCAACACGGGTTGAGCTTATTGCCATCAACTGAGCGAAAATCCAGTCTCTGGACTCCTACTTAGAAATTCAGATGAAATCCCTCAATAACCCTTTGTTTTAGCTGGGAATCGAACCCGAGACCTCATTATAAGTAGTAGCACTTGCAACCACGTTCTTTTTCGCCCTAGCCATGTAAAACTGTCAACGTTTGTCCGTAGCAACGCTTAGTCGAGATAATGTGACGTTTGAATGACGTAGAGACGCGACGCGACGCGAGGTCACGATTATACTGTTGCAATGAAGATCATTTTTACTTGATATTTCTTTCGACAACTTGGAAGATTAATTTTTGGCCATTAATAGGCATTTTCGTTCTTCTACGAAAATGGCGGGACGAGCTGGATAGTGCCTTTCCGGGAACCGGTATATAATCCTAGGAGAAAAATCGAAAACATTTCACATTCACCAACCCTTACGGTGTGAAAGGAGGCCTGTGTCCCAGCAGTGGGAACATTACAGGCTGATTATGCTAAATGAATAAAAAAAATCAGCCAAGTGCGAGTTGGACTCGCGCACCGAGTGTTCCGAATAAACTTATAGGTATTTTGTTATTAAACTACATATTTACGGTTTTCAGATTTTATTTGCTGTAAGAGCTTTCGGGTTGCTTCTTGCCAAATTTCATGATTCTAGGCCCACGGGAAGGACCCTACAGGTTTTGATTCCCTTGTGAAACCGCGAAATATGCGACAAAAACGGTAATATCTTTTGATCGCGTTGACTTACACGTTTGTACACATTGTTTAACTGCTCCAAGGGGTAGCAGACTTGAGTAATTGACATTAATTTCAGCTTGATACCTCTACGTGTTCCTGAGAAAAAGCGTCTTGACAGACGGACAACAGAGTGACCCTATAAGGGTTCCGTGTTTGCCGACTGAGTGCGGAACCCTAAAAATGGACTCAAAATATTTCTTCTCTACTTTTCCTCGTTTATTGAGACGAATTACAGGCTTATTATACTTAAATAATTCATATAATTAAATTGCGGATCTCCTAATACCCAGTACACAGCCCCGAGGGTAGCTTCGGTGGGGTGACAGATTTAGAACATTCCATGAATACTATTAGGGCGAAATTACTAAGTTAATACGATTTAGTGAATGTGGGCGTTTGCTGCCTACATTTATGTTGATTTAGTGAGGTATACATATATGGCGCATCCTGGTACATAGTCCCCTGGTCAGGACATACTAAGTGACATCCATTGTGTCAAACAGTTGTGGGCACAGAATGGGATACGGGTTAACTAGAGAAATAGCTCCTTTAACTTGTACACAGTTCATTGTAACAGAGTCAATTACTAACAATACTGTGCTAACTAAATACTCTGTACTTAAAGGAAACACAGAGCAGTTCCTAAGCCAGTAGGTGTCGCGACCACCTCTCAACAATTATTTTCTTTTTGCTTATAAATTACAGGGAAACCTATAAGAATGCCGTAAAAAAAAAAAACAAAAAAAAATATTGAAAAATAAATTAAAAATGAAAGAGGGCTCGCCTACTACGATGTTACGGAACCCTCATGCGCGAGTCCGACTGGCACTTGGCCGGTTTTTAACAATTACGTGATCGTCATCACTATTGATTAAGCCCAGTGGCATTTTTAAGGACGGACGCCTTTGCTGCATAAGAAGAAAATAAGAAAATAACTAAAGAACTCATCAACAAAGTAAAGTGGGACACTTACACTATAAATATTGATTTATTTAGTAAAACTTTATGCACAAGTAACAAAACTGCACAAAGGCGGACTTAATGCCATAGGCATTTTCTGCCAGTCTACCTTAGGGTGATGCAGAGACAATAAAGGGTGTAAATAGACCCTTAACATAAAAGAAAGGCACGTGTTCTCCCCGTCTTTGCGATATTTTTTTTGTTCTAGACCATACCTGGGAACCTTCTAGTTACGGAGATATTGGGGGTCAAAGTTCCAACTTTTTCACAAGTTTTTTTTTTAATACATGTTTTTATTGTTAGATTTTTACTTTACACACCTCCACGACCCCCGTACTATTCAATCCATCCATCAGCACAATGCTATGAGTGCTTTCCATCGAGTCCTACCATATCACGTGATTTTTCACCCCGAAAAAAAAAAAGTCGATTCCCAGCAATAATTTTTGCGTAAAGTTACTTAGTTTGATGTGCAGAATGCTTGGTTGACGGATATGTGAAGGGTCTGTTTACACCCTGTATACAGTAGGTGCAATAACAGCAAAAAAGACTAGTAAATATTAAATAAAACAAAAAAAAAAAACTAAATATCACTCAAGAAGAAATAAAATATCACAGAGATATAATTAGATATAATATTACGTGTTTATAAATAGCGCGCGTCAGCTACAGGGGGCCGCCAGCCGCGGGAGACCGTCGTTACTAGGGGCACAGATAATATAATACTGCGTACTCGGTACTAGGGGTATTATTTACTTGATACCAAAGTATAGCTAGTAACTGTAGCAATAAAAGACTTTCGTGAATGTCACGTATCGGTTAAGGTTACGTTTTAATGGTTCCTTAAACTATTCGTAACTCTGAGCATAGTTTTTCACTGCTTTCAGAGATCTTTTCAGATCTGGCGGAAATTTCGCTAGCTGCGCCGAAAGATGCACCCAAACGTGCATAGCACTCCCTATTTCGAAAAATTCAAGCCAAAATCATCATATTTTTTTATTTGGGTCACGCCACACTATTCCCAAACTACTGCAACTCCTGAAAACCACAATCAACAGTGGCGACCAGAAAATCCGAAAAAATTATCAGCTGTCCCATACTAAATTTCAATACCTACTCGACCCAAATGTATGGGACAGCTGATAGTTTTCTCGCATTTACGATATTATTTCCAAGGAAAAAGTTGTTCAGTTTGATGGTCTGCAGCATATCCTTTCATATGACTGAACACTTTCTGTTACACCTTGTATAGTCAAGTTAAAGTATAGACTTATGAGAACATTATTATGCGATAGACAAGAATTTAAACGAAGTACGAATCGGTACGAACAGCGAAGCTAAGAACTCTAACTTATAACAGTTCTAACTTCAAGCAATAACTAAACTTCAGAATAAAAATATAATGACTTTTACTCAAGTAATCACTTTGACTTGTCTATAGATACGGGTGATATAGCCATCAGTAAAAGAGTCAAGTGAAAAGTGTGTTTATAAACTCTGTCAAAATCAGTCCTAGGGCGCCCTCAGGGGAAACAGTTGCGGGTCGTGGCACAAAAACTTCTTGTAATATTGCCACGACATTGTTGTTCTACAATGTTCTCTTCAACTTCTGTTTGTATTTGTTTTCGTCATAGAGTATTGAAAAAAAATGAATAGAAAAAAATTAGGTTTATCTATCAATATAAAATACTTTTACAAAGTTTCGTGTCCGTGCTATTAATCGTTGAAGAGTTCCCTCTTGAGGAGGCGACCATGGCTGCAGGATCAAGTCATGTCTGTCAAAAAAATGTATTGTCACCAGAACCAAAGGTATGTGCAAAATTTCAGCTCAATCGGTTGGGGGGGAACTCGTTTGAAATTCAGTTGCAAGATTTGACCAATACGTGCTAACTAACAAGGCAACATTAAATATAAGCTTATAAAAAAGAGCTGTCTGTTCGTTTAGGACTTAATGGAACTACTATATCTTTCTTCCTTCCTTTTCCACGATTTCCCAAATAGTCAGATTTGTCAGAATTAATGCAAGAACGGGAAAACGGTTCTACACAGATTTGAACTATCGGATTTGGTATGATTAAATCTAGTTGTAATTGATTCGAGACCTTAGTAATTTATTGTCGCAGAAAAATTCTCAATACTACATTTCATTATTAAATATGGAGATCGCGCGGTAAGTGCGGTAAGCGCTATCTCCATATTTTAATTGCTCTTTGGTCACTAATCAGAGCTTGTTCAGACACGGCGGGAACCGCGCGGTTCCCGCATGTCGCGGCTTGATTAACCGCGCGGTTATGTCTGAACGATTACTTAATAACTCATACAAATAAGACTCTCGCGATTTCCATGTGATTCTGAAACCGCGCGGTTCCCGCCGTGTCTGAACAAGCTCTTAGAGTTGTTCAAAGGAAAAAAAGACGTGTACTTTTTGAATTTCGAACAAAAGCATCATTAGAAAGGAGAATAAACTTTAACAGAATTGGATTTACACTTCATCGTATTGTAACAAAAAGTTTTGAAACTTTCGAAGCGGTCGTTTTTGTGAGGCAGTAAAAGTTCTATATAATTTGATCGCAGGGAAAACGGTGAAGGTGAGGAAACCTGCATGTCTTAGGGTTCATTTCGCGCCTTCGGAAACAACATCGTTCTTTGACATATGTTAGTGTTTGTGCCATCGCCTCTCCGGAAACGAAAAAACACGTACAACGCGGCGCTAGACGTCATGACGCACGCGACGCCCGACGCACCGCGTCTCCGTAAAGGAGCCCTTAGAACCAAAAATAAGGAGACATCCACCTACTGCAATACCAGCAGCGGGATTTAAGTGTGGGATACAGACCATCATACTTATTGAACAACTATTTTTTTGCGCTGTATATGCTGATTCATCATCATCTGCATAGCTTTCTCCCAACTATTTTGGGGTCGGCTTCCAGTCTAACTGGATGCAGCTGAATACCAGTATTTTACATGGATCGACTGCCTATCTGACCTCCACAACCCAGTTAGTACTGGGTAATACCATACTCTTTGGTAAGTTGGTTGTCAGACTTTCGGTCCACTGACTACCTTTAACAACTGCCACAGATTTACAAATGACAGCTGGTACCAACGGCTTAACGTGCTTTCCAAGGCACGGAGGAAACTCGGTTTGAATAGGTGGTTACCCATCCACGGACTAACCTATTCCAGCGCGGCTTAACCTAAGATCGACCCGAGCAGCTGTTATAATATAGCCAAGAGCTCTTCCTGTAGGTAGGTAGAGTGCTACTAATTACGGTGCGACGTCCAGTAGGACGTCTAATGACAATAATCCGGCTAATTAAGCAATTATCAATTGGCATAAACTGCATGATGTTTGATGAGCTGTCAAACCAGATACCTATACTACATCTATGCTGCGTTCACGTTTTGGTTTCCAAACCAAACTTCAAAATATTTTTACGATTTTTTCATTTCCAAATTCATTCTGAAATGAACCTTATTTCAATTAGAGGAATGTTGATATTTGTCAAAAGTCCGTGACGTTCTTTACCACTTCCTAGTGTTTCAGCTGAAAAGAAATGGCGGAACAAACTCCCCAGCAACGGGAAATAAGAATTTGAATACACTTTAGTGATATCTTAAAAGGTTTTTCGTCTCTATTTCCTACAATACAGTCTCTTCCTAAAAACAGTCTCGTCGGTCTAGTGGTCCCAAGCACGACTGCTGAGCATGTGGTCCTGCGTTCGATTCCCAGGTCAGTCAAATTGTTATTGGGATTTTCCATCAGGATTTTCTCAGCAGCAGCTACGGAGTCCTGTGTCCGGTTGATGGCAATAGGTACACTGGCGACTTTGGGCTGAGGCCAAATGAGCGTAATTAACACGGCGTCGCAAAATGAGTTGTACCACTAGACTTTACTATGAAATCGAATGCAGCGTAAATTCCGCGACTCATTTTACGCGACTCACAGCACAAAAAATTACGGTCGTTTGGCCTCAGTCTTTGGTGTACTATTAGGTACACCTCTGACTATCCCCTCGGGGATTACAGGCGAGATGCTATGTTTCCCTACAATACGATCGTACCACTTATCTCAACAGCGCAAGGGCTAAAGCGACCCTTGTAAATAGGTCAGTGTGTCTCTGTTAATACCTTCGAGGACCACCGGACAGTAATTGTATCGGTGGATTGCTAACTCATTTCCTATAACCTTCGTCTATTTATAAAAGACAGCCTTGACTATCTATACATATAATAAAATCGTAGACTTTCCGTGTCTGTACATTACATATTTTTACAAAAAAATCACTGGAAGGTGCTAGAAATAAGTAGTAGAAAGTAAAAAAACATTTTTTTAAATTTTTGTCTGTTTGTCGGTTTGTCGGTTTGTCGGTTTGTCGGTTTGTCTGTTCGTTTGTGCGCGCATCACGTAAAATCCCCTCATTGTATTCAAAATCTAAATATTACAAAATAAGAAGCATTGTTCTGGGTATTATTTAGCGTTTATTTCATCAAATTCGGCCAACAGACGCAAAAGATATTAATATTTAAAATTTAGTTGGTAACCTCATGCGCGATTTCTATGATAAAAATAATTTACGTAAATAGGTTTTAGTTTCGCCAATTGTGAACCGATTTCGATGATTCTTTTTTTGTTTGGAAGAATATTATTCCGCGATGGTCCCATATTTTATTTGGTGAAGATCTGATGGTGATCTTCGGAGATATCAATGGAACTCTTCAATAATAGACAGCAAATCTGTCGTGATTGCTGCAATCGCTTGGATGTTTATTGTTTACACAACACCATAACATAATATCACGCCTGTATGCTCTGAGGGGCTACGCAGATGTGTACAGTGCACCCACATTTTGATAATTAGGTATGCCCAGTTCCATTTTGTTGGGGATAAGCCTATTACCATGACATGTATTGTTAACGGTTATCTAATGTTTCACCAAAACTCCTTTGATAATTTTTAACCGACTTCAAAAAAGGAGGAGGTTCTACGTTCGACTGTATGTATTTTTAATATACACCGATTTCTCCGCCAATCGTCGACCGATTTTGAAAATTCTTTTTTTATTCGAAAGTCTATACTCCTGAGGTGGTCCCATTGTCATCAAGTCAGAATCTGATGATGGGGTCCCAGGAAAATTAAGGGCAACCCTCAAATTTTATGGGCATTGATTGATACAGTATACTTCCCATGTGGTCCGATGATCATCAGGTCAGGATCTGATGCTGGGATCCTGGAGAAATCAAGGGAATTTTCTAAATTGTATAGGCACACATACTCGCAGGCATTATGCCTGGTAATCATCATTGTGTGTAAGTTCAGCGATACCTTTGCCAATAGAGAACCTATTTCAATGATTTCTTTTTTATTTGGAAGAATATTATTCGGCGGCGCTGGCCCCGTTTAAATTTGGTGAAGATCTGATGCTGATCTTCGGAGATATAGGTACAATGGAACTCAACAAAATTAGGCAGCAAATCTGCCGTGATTGCTGCAATCGCTTAGATGTTTATTGTTAACACAATATCCTAACATAACGCCTGTATGCTCCGAGGGTGTACACAGATGTGTGCAGTATAACCAGATTTGTTTATTTTTGTTAACAATATAAAATAAATGCATAGCAAATATTAATTGTATAGGATATTACAACTAAAAATGGAAAAATAAAAAACGTTTTTGCAAAAAATTAAACCACCTTCAAAAACACAAATAAGTGAAAAATAACTTTAGCTTCAGAAGTCGGTGACTTTGTTTGTTTGATTCAGTTTTTGTTTCCTTTTGACTCTTTGCACTAAAAATTTGGTACTGAAAGAGAGGTTTAATTATGAGAAATCTATCTAAATATATGAAAGCGAAAGGTCGAAAACCGCTTGACGTATAAAAATGAAATTTGGCAGGCAGGTAGTTTATAGTTAGTAGACGTCCGCTTAGAATGCATTTTACGACAGGGCCGGATTAAGGAGGTCTAAGGGCTCTCGCAAGTTTGGATGAAAGTCCTTAACTTTTTGTGCTCCAAACTTGATATTATTTGGCAGTGAGGTAGTTTATAGTTAGTAGACGTTCGCTAAGAACGGATTTTGCGACAGGGCCGAATTAAAGAGGTCTAAGAACTTTCGCAAAAAGTCATTTAATGTTGTATACAGAACGGTATTAGAATAAAAAGCGCTAAACAAGGTTCACTTTGAAAAAAAGTTGTATAGTGCCAAAATACACCGATTTTTGAAGCCATATCGTCGCCTCAACGCCATTTAATTTTGTTTCGGACCTCTGCCGCACAGAATTACAGAACCCAAAAGGACGCCTTTTGTAGTCATCAGTACATTATCACCTTTTGATCTCGCAGTCAGTTCTCACACATAACATAACGTCACGCCTTAAAGCCCCGAAGGTTTGGGCAGACGTGTACCTAATCGTACACACACATTTCGCCAGTTATATTGAAGTCCCATGTAGTAGGGGGTGAGCCTATTGCCATCAACCGGGCACAAATCCAGATTCGCGCAAAATATCACCTAATCTCATGTTGATAAATCTCACGTGAGATTAGGAGGGAGATGAGGGGGTCAAGCCAAATCTCACGACATCCCACCAGGGGAGGAGGGGGTCGAAAAATCGCCTCACGTAATTAATGGATGCCCCCTAAAACAAGCATCTCCTTGCTTAAAAGGTGATCTTCCAAATCATGTGTGTGATAACTTTATGTAATTGAAATAAACATTTTTTTTAACACTGCCCGACCCGGGAATCGGTCCCCACGCTTAGTAGTCGCGCTTGCGACCACTAGACCAACGTGGCAGTCAACATGCACACCAAAATTTCCACGCGAACGAAGTCGCGGGCAACAGCTAGTCTATACTAAAATAGAGAGGTATTTGTTTGTAAGTTTGTATGTAGGGCGTTATCTTCGGAACTACTAATCCGATTCCGAAAATTCTTTCACTAACGGGGAGCTACATTATTCCCGAGTGCTATAAGTTACATTTAAAACGTTACCGTGGGTTAATTGCCGTACATAACGGGAGTGAAGTCGCGAGCAGAAACTAGTCTTTATATATTGATGCATACCTACGTATTTAATTACTTCTTAAAACAGGGTAAACAGTAATTGAAAGGAAGTTTTCAGTCCTTCTGAAGCTGAAGTATTTGCTAAACATCACTTCGTAATTCGAATGGTGTTAATCCGCGAAGATTTACTTGTAAATATTATGAAAACAAGAGTTTGCTTTCCGAAATTGTGCGATCACTGTCGACTCTGACGATTATACTGGGTGCATGGGACATCGACGCACACACAATTACCACGTGTTCAGTACACCAGCTATAAAGGGTGTAAATAGACCCTTAACATAACCGAAAGGCACTTGTTCTCCCCGTCTTTGCGGTCATTTTTTTGTTCTAGACCATACCTGGTAACCTTCTAGTTACGGAGATATTGGGGAGATAATATATTCAATCCATCCATCAGCTCAACGATTTGAGTGCTTTCCATCGAGTCCTACAGTAAAACGTGATTTTCAAAGTGCTTTTTTTTTTTTCGTTTATTTACAAAAAAAAAGTCGATTCCCAGCAATAATTTTGAATTTTGAAAGAATGCTTGGTTGACGGCTATGTGGAGGGTCTGTTTACATCATGTATAAGTTTTAAAACTGGCATGGTCACTAACATTATCAAACGGGATATTTACCATGTTTACTGTTTGTTTTGAGTCCCGATATTTCGGCGCTGGAAAAACAGTAAACATTGTAAACATCCCGTTTCTAGTGTACATTAGCTGTTCCATATATTTTGATCGTGTAGGTATAGCACCTATTTTGGGGTACAGCTGTTTTTTTTTAATGAACGATGAAAAATATCTATGTCCGGGTTCAGAATGATGTACTGAATACATGGCAATCGTTTGTGCGTCGACTTCCTTTCCACCGTGTATAATCGTCATCTTACTGCATGGATTGGCTTATTGAGGCGATACTGGGTAACCTCATAAGATGCATCACCATTTTGCTGTCAACTTGACAGACTAACTGAATATTAAAGTTAGTTCAATAGAGAGTTTTATTAACATGTCAGGTGCGCTTTAGTTAAGTCTAAAAACTACCGCGTGGATGCGTTTGACCATATGTAAGAAAGTGGACGAAGATAATGAAGTTTTTGGAGGACCTTAAGTCCCACATCACGTGGGGTTCAACGTATTATACAGGGTAGCACCGACAATACGACAATAAATTAAACTGCTTAGGTATACCTCATGACGTCCCCAGTCTGCGCACAAAAAATCCTTCGAATATATCCAGTAGTTTAGGCACGAAACATTATTTTTCATTTTCAGCATTTTCTACATGATACATAGATTAGTGGGATAGCATCGATCGGTTAATGACCGCATCGGTATAAACAATAAACACATGTTGCCAACTCGCTACTTCAAAAACTTTTGCCAAAGTCGTTCCTTAAATTCGTTTGCATGCCGAATGGTGAAATATGGCAGAAGTCTGATGTATACCTACTACTACCTACTTATGTATTACCCATATTTGCAAATAAATGCTATTCTATTCTATTCTTAAATTTTATTTCCAGACGCGAATTAGTGTAAATTATACCCAAAATTAGTAAACCAATATTCATAAATGGTGTTGTATTTCGTTAATAGCTTTATGCTATTTAGTTTGTTTGAAAAAATGTATTTTTTAAATTACGATCTTAGTAGTACCAGTGTTTTCATTTATTGTCGTATTGTCGGCGCCACCCTGTATAGTCAATAAATACTATTTCTTCCGTTCTTACTTATCGAAAAAGTTTCTAATGAAATCACAAACAAAACAATTGGACCTCCTTGAACCCACGTTCAATTCTATTTCGAGCTCCACGAGTGCGATACAATTTGAATTAATTTAGCCTTCGTTTAGATGTTTACTGTTTCCCTGACACCTTGATTTAATGAGTTGCGATAAGTGATGGCGTATGTACTCGACAGCGGATGGGAGTTTTATGGGTCGGTAAAGCGAAGCGATATATTTTATTACTACTGCCTGCGTCTGCGCGTGTTTTGTATTTCATCATATTTTTATAGCATTTAGCAGTAGCGAAGGGTCAATTTTTGTAAGAGGTAAGCCGGAGTACATATCTTTAATGTGATTAATATATGATTTGTCTATAGAACACTGACTGTACCATTTTTCAAAGGGAAGCCAGTAGGAATCGAGTTGTATGGAACCTTCGCCACTGGCATTTAGCCTACATGGTCCTAGTCCTAGGCTACCTTACTTCAGAACGATCTGTTAACTGGGTTGTTTGTTAAATTTCATTCATTTTCCGCCATGGTCTGCTTATTTTTAAGTCTGTCGCCTCGTATTTACTTGATGCAAGCACAATACTCTTTAAGCATGCCACTCCGTAGCTTCCATCTCTGTATTTCACGCCTGTAATCCCCGAAGGGTTAGGCAGAGGTGCATCCTTTAGTAGACCCACATTTCGCCAGTTATGTTTAAGTGCCATGTAATAGGGGGCAAGCCTATTGCCATCATCCGGGCGGAAATCCAGGCTCCGTGGCTGCTACTGACAAATTCCTGAAGGAAAAACCCAAAAACACTTTGCCCGGGAATTGAACCCAGGACCTCGAATCAAGCTCAGCAGTCGCGCTTGCGACCAATAAAGACGCAGTATTTGTGAATTTATGTTCAAAAGAAAATCTAACATGTAACATCTCCGACTTTGAATCCTAAAGAAAAATAATCATCTGCAGTTACCGGCGTCGTCTCTCAACTACATTATACATACAAAATGATACGAAATCACACACTAGAACCTCTGTACCACCGCCTCCTCTGTTCCACCGTCTCCAATTTTCATAGAATAACTGTATCTACGCAAGTTCTAAGCAATATTCCGTTCCCTCAGACCTCAGCTTCGCATACAACTTGAATAGATAGATAAGCGGCTTATGCACTTTATTACCCGGTCCCATTCCGTTTGCAGATAAAATGGAATACTCCTTTCATATTTTATCATTTTTATTTTATTGCCAGCCATTTTATCCATCTGTTAACTTAATTATCTGTGGTATTTCAGTTGCCGCCTTTTTCAAACTGGCTGTCTAATAAGATACCTTTGCCTGTTGGTGTTTCATTAAAAGAAAATCAAATTGTTCGATGTTTAAATGTCGCTTGTGGTTCGTTTGGTTCGCAGCGTGGACCATCGACAAAATTTTATATTTTAAAATGTCATTCACAAACAGGAAAAATAAAAGTGTTTTATTTATTAATTTAATACTTTGAGCTCATACATGTAAACAGACAGACTTAATGCCAAAGGTATTCTCTACCGGTCTACCTCTGGGAGATGCAGAGACAAACTGTGGTAGTCGTTGCAATAGAGAAAATTGAGGATTAAATATTTATTTTTGACGTGATAACGTCTTATAATTCGATGGAGCCGGCTGCACGCACGAAAAAATGAGGCGTTACCTCGCTCTGAGGCGTTCCATAAAACAATTGCTCAACGCACATTAATTTTTTGAAAAATGCAACCATTCCATCAGTATTTTCTTATGACGTTGTCACGTCCAACTATCGTCAGTAAACCGACTTTACAGACAACCGATTTTTTTTTAATATAAAATACCAATGACATACATTTTCTAATTTCAATTTCAAATATTTTATTTCAGATCAAAAATCCATATTATCTTAGTAGCAGTATAACTTAGCCTAATGTTAGTTTTAAATTAAATTAACAATAATAAATAAATTCAATCAAAAAATCAACAATAATTCAAAAAATTAAAATAATTAATCTATATAAATAAAAAGAGAAGGCCTGACTGACTGACTGACTGACTGACTGACTGACTGACTCATCAACGCCCAGCCCAAACCCTTGCACCTAGAAAGCTGAAATTTGGCACAGAGGTTTCCTTTATAATGTAGACAAGGAATAAGGAAGGATTTTTCGAAATTCAACCCCTAAGGGAGTTAAATAGGGGATGAAAGTTTGTATGGAAAATCGTCATTTTTGTAGTTTAAACCATAAAAATTGGTGGTTACCATCCTGGTGAAAAATTAAAAACCACGTGTTTGAGTATATTTCGAAATTCAACCCCTAAGGGAGTTAAATAGGGGATGACAGTTTGTATGGAAAATCGTAATTTTTAGAGTTTAAACCATAAAAATTAGTGGTTACCATTCTGGTTAAAAATTAAAAACCACGTGTTTCAGTGTTTTTCCAAATTCATCCCCTAAGGGAGTTAAGTAGGGGACGAAAGTTTGTATAGAAAATCGTCATTTTTGTAGTTTAAACCATGAAAATTGGTGTTTATCATTATGGAGAAAAATTTAAAAACCACGTGTTTGAGTATATTTCGAAATTCAACCCCTAAGGGAGTTAAATAGGGGATGACAGTTTGTATGGAAAATCGTAATTTTTAGAGTTTAAACCATAAAATTAGTGGTTACCATTCTGGTTAAAAATTAAAAACCACGTGTTTCAGTGTTTTTCCAAATTCATCCCCTAAGGGAGTTAAGTAGGGGACGAAAGTTTGTATAGAAAATCGTCATTTTTGTAGTTTAAACCATGAAAATTGGTGTTTATCATTATGGAGAAAAATTTAAAAACCACGTGTTTGAGTATATTTCGAAATTCAACCCCTAAGGGAGTTAAATAGGGGATGACAGTTTGTATGGAAAATCGTAATTTTTAGAGTTTAAACCATAAAAATTAGTGGTTACCATTCTGGTTAAAAATTAAAAACCACGTGTTTCAGTGTTTTTCCAAATTCATCCCCTAAGGGAGTTAAGTAGGGGACGAAAGTTTGTATAGAAAATCGTCATTTTTGTAGTTTAAACCATGAAAATTGGTGTTTATCATTACGGAGAAAAATTTAAAAACCACGTGTTTGAGTATATTTCGAAATTCAACCCCTAAGGGAGTTAAATAGGGGATGACAGTTTGTATGGAAAATCGTAATTTTTAGAGTTTAAACCATAAAAATTAGTGGCTACCATTCTGGTTAAAAATTAAAAACCACGTGTTTCAGTGTTTTTCCAAATTCATCCCCTAAGGGAGTTAAATAGGGGACGAAAGTTTGTATAGAAAATCGTCATTTTTGTAGTTTAAACCATGAAAATTGGTGTTTATCATTATGGAGAAAAATTTAAAACCACGTGTTTCAGTGTTTTTCCAAATTCAACCCCTAAGGGAGTTAAATAGGGGATGAAAGTTTGTATGGAAAATCATCATTTTTGTAGATTAAACCATAAAAATTGGTGGTTACCATTCTGGTTAAAAATTAAAAACTACGTGTTTCAGTGTTTTTCGAAATTCATCCCCTAAGGGAGTTAAATAGCGGATGAAAGTATAAATGGCAAACCCACTCATCACGAAATATCGAAAACCGCTTGACGTATAAACTTGAAATTTTGCAGGAAGGTAGTTAATAGTTAGTAGACGTCCGCTAAGAACGGATTTTGCGACAGGGCCGGATTAAGGAGATCTAAGGGCTCTCGCAAGTTTGTATGGAAATCCTTCATTTTTTGTGCTACAAATTTGAAATTTAGCAGAAAGGTAGTTTATAGTTAGTAGACGTTTGTTTAGAACGGATTTTGCGATAGGGTCGGATTAAGGACGCCTAAGGGCTCTCGCAAGTTTGGATGAAAGTCCTTAACTTTTTGTGCTACAAACTTAATATTTGGCAGTGAGGTAGTTTATAGTTAGTAGACGTTCGCTAAGAACGGATTTTGCGACAGGGGCGACTTATGGAGGTCTAAGGGCTCTCGCAAAAAGTCATTTAATGTTGTATACAGAATGGTATTAGAATAAAAAGTGCCCAACAAGGTTCACTTTGGAAAATAGTTGTATAGCGCCAAAATACACCGATTTTTAAAGCCCTATCGTTGCCTCAACGCCATTTAATTTTGTTTCGGACCTCTGCCGCCCAGAATAACAGCACCCAAAAGGACGCCTTTTGCAGTCATCAGTACATGATCACCTTTTGATCTGGCAGTCAGTTCTCATACAAAACATAACATCACGCCTTAAAGCCCCGAAGGGTTGGGCAGACGTGTACCTAATCGTACACACACATTTCGCCAGTTTTATTGAAGTCCCATGTAATAGGGGGTGAGCCTATTGCCATCAACCGGGCACAAATCCAGATTCCGTGGCTGCTACTGAGAAATTCCTGATGGGATAACCCAATAACATTATTATTCATAGTATTTTTTCATTTGCATATTTTAATGTTAAGTGGAAGAGCGGAGTCACCTAAGGGGTCGCGCCCATTATCACCCAATCTCACGAGGGAGAGGGGGGGGTTTCGGCAGATATAACCGGGTTTAATTGAGGTTTAATTGAGTCTCACGTGAGATTAGGAGGGAGATGAGGGGGTCAACCCAAATCTCACGACATCCCACCAAGGGGGGAGGGGGTCGAAAAATCGCCTCACGTAATTAATGGACGCCCCCTAACAAAAGAATCTTCTTGCTTAAAAGGTGATCTCCAAATCATGTGTGTGACAACTTTATGTAATTGAAATAAACAAATTTTTTTTTAACACTTTGCCCGACTCCGGGAATCAATCCCCACGCTTAGTAGTCGCGCTTGCTACCACTAGACCAACGAGCCAGTCTCACACATGCACACCAAAATTTCCACGCGAACGAAGTCGCGGGCAACAGCTAGTATCTAATAATTTAATTTTAATTTCCTGAAACGATGAATAGTTACCACAGATACCTTTGAATACATAATTTCTCTAGCGCCTTTTACTCCACGTGCTAGACATTTAACAAATAACAGAGAATAAACAAAATAAATAAACATATTACATTAACATACACGTTCCAGCGTTTACTCGAGTGTAATTTACTTTTTCTTCTTGTGTCTTCAGAAATAAAAGCATTCTAACAAGGATAACCCACAAGGCTAATCTAGGCCGGTAAAAAACATCGATTTGATTCAACAATAAGGTAAAGACTAAAGAGGATTATCTTTAAACATGTTTTGGAAAAAAAAACAAAATGCCTGAAGGGACATCACTGTATACCGATCTTGACCCGATTTTTGTGGAAGACTGAATTTTTTTTTTGTGGAAGATTGGATTTGGTCTGCCTCATTGGTGTAGTGGTCGCAATCGCCACTGCTTAGCATGAGGTTCTGGGTTCGATTCCCGGGTCGGGCAAATTGTTATTGAGTTTTTCTATCAGGAATTTCTCAGTCCTGACCGGTTTAAACCGCCCGGTTGATGGCAATAGGCTCGCTCCCTATTACATGGGAAATGTTGGTGTACTATTAGGTACAGCTCTGCCTAACCCTTCGCGGATTACAGGCGTGATGTTATGTTGTAGTACTGAATTAAAAAGCTGATCTTTCAGCCCAAATGAAGGTCTGTTTTGAAGAATGACGGTGTCATTAAACATATGACGGAATGTCATTTGTTTAATGACACCGTCATTCTTCCTTTAAAATAATGTGTAATTTATTTAAATAAGTGAATACTTCTTAAGGGGACATTGTATTCAATTCATTATCATTAAAAAGTAAAACCTCTGCCTCGTTGGTTACAAGCGCGACTGCTGAGTATGACGTCCTGGGTTCGATCCCAGGTCGGGCAAAGTGTTATTGGGTTTTTCCATTAGGAATTTCTCAGTAGCAGCCTCAGAGTCAATCAATAAGGGCCTTATTATAATTTCCACGTGTCTGGGTAAATTGTAAACCGAATCCAAATATAACTGGGGTGAATTTGAACTAGGATAATTATTCTTTTGATCTTTGATCCCACAGACTTTTTAATAATTATGACCATTTTGATAATCATATGCGACACTAAAATTAAAGCTCTCTGATGGATACTGGACGCTCGGCGAAGCACCGAGAGTTGAAATTCCAACAGTTCAAGAATACACGGTGTAAAGGGACCTTTCAAGAAGCCGTCAACCGAATATTCTGTACATGATCAAACTAAGTAACTCTATGCAAAAAATATTTCTGGGAAACGAAAGTATTTTTTTAAATATAAAATCACGGTTTATTAAGGACTCAATGTAACTCTCTCAAAGTATTATGCTGATGAGGTGTTTAAAGTAAAGTTATAATTTAAAAAAAATTAAAAAGTTTAAAAAAATATATGTGAAAACGTTGGAAGTTAGACCTCATTTCCGCAACTAAAACGTTCCCAAGGTATGGTCCAGAATAAAACAATGATCGCAATGACGGGGAGAACAAGTGCCTTTCGGCACAGATAATAATACTGCGTACTTTTGGCTTCGTAAAGGGTCTGTTTACACCCATTATTTAAGTTGGGCGTTCATTTGGAAGACCCTTAGACGCCCTTAGTGCCTTTGAAAACGGCATAATATTACTTCGATCGTCTATAAATGCTATTCGTAGCTTTCAATGGAGTTTTCAAGGTTTTAAAAGAGCACGTTTTTAATAACTTTTACTAACAAGTACTCGATGAAATATTCTTTAAGTTGCCTTTTTTGTTTTACAATGTGGCTGGTCGTCCTATCAAATAGTTGTTATACAGGATGTAACAGAAAAGGTATAGTCATATGAATTAAGGATATGCTGCAGGCCATCAAACTGAACAATTTTCTCCTCGGGTCCAATATCGTAAATGCAAAAAAATAATCAGCTGTCCCATACATTTGGGTCGAGTAGGTATTGAAATTTTGTATATGACTATACCGTTTCTGTTACACCCTGTATAAGAAACTAGTATATTGCTAGTCCATAACCAGACATTGTACGAGAATCGGAGCTTTTTTAAACCTATAATCATACCAGACGGGTGTTGTGTGGTGGGCTACTGCCCGACGGTATTTTTTTTTTTTTGTTTTTGTAATGGCCTTTTGCAGGTCAACCTATGAGGCTGGCTTCTGCTCAACCGGACTATCCTGTGGGTGCCTTGAGTGTAAGGCCTCCAGTCACTTATTAACTAAGCGACAGCGCGCTAAGGGCACCCCCTGTGGGGTACGAGCCTCGGCTTAGGGCGTCGCTGGGGAGGGCAGCAAAGGGACAGTTTGGATCTGAGTGCCCAACGGTTGTAGTCGGGTGGTTTTATAAATCCTTATCTTGCAGATAACTCTTTTTGCGTGATGCAGGATTTTAGGTCTTAATTTTCGTCATAGATGTCGCTAGCGCTCTTTTTACCAACTTGATATGTATGTATGTACGTAGCACAAGAATCTCGATGATTTGACATGTCGTCATATCAGTAATGGTCTTGCGAAGCTGCCACTAGGACCTATATAAGCTGTTTTTTAAAAAGGAACTTGTGATAACATAAAACCATTTGTTAAAGAAATACCCTCTAAAAAGATACTAATAAAGCCTTGAAAGACAAAAACTGCAACAGAAGAATATTTCTTTATGAAACGTTTCAAACCTGTCCACCTTTCTTATATTTTATCAAAGCGCGCTCACCCGCAGCTTTATTTGTAAAAAAAGCCTCCACTTTTCCGAGTTCTTTTTTAAAAGGTACTGATCATCATCTGCCTAGCCTTTTCCCAACTATATTGGGGTCGGCTTCCAGTCTAACCGGATGCAGTTGAATACCAGTATTTTACATGGAGCGACTGCCTATCTGACCTCCACAACCCAGTTAGTACTGGGTAATACGATACCCCTTGGTAAGACTGGTTGTCAGACTTTTTGGGCCACTGACTGCCTAACTACTGGCAAAGATCTACAAATGACACCCGGGACCAACGGCTAAACGTGCTTTCCGAGGCACGGAGGAAACTCGGTATGTAATGGGCGGTCACCCATCCACAGACCAACCTAGGCAAGCACGGCGGCATTTTTTTTTTGTAATTGCATGTTACCACGAATAAACGCATTTTCATTTTTTAATTATTTTTTTTCACCTAAGATCGACCCGAGCGGCTGTTATTATTTTGCCACGAGCTCCTCACTTAAAACAGTTAGTAATAGTACCTCTTATGTTCTTTAGATACTTAGTTTAGGAATCTTGCCAAATATGTAGACAATTTTTTATTTGTAAATCATTACAATTGGCTTGCCCCTTAACTAGTGGGAGTTAAACTCATCTGCTTAGCCTTGTCCAAACTGTGTTGGGGTCGGCTTCTAGTCCAACCGGATGCAGCTGAATACCAGTTTTTAACATGGAGCGACTGCCTATCTGACCTTCATAACCCAGCTTCTGGGTAATACATAAACAGAAGTATGAACGAAGAAGACATGCTGTGCCTACCCCAAATGAATTGGGATACAGGCCGGAGAATGATGATGATGATTCTTCTTTATCGTGCGGTTAGTGCCTAACCTGGTGTCAGAGTTTTTATGCCGCCCATGGGCCTCTGACTTGGCTTTACATGCCGTCGAGAAATATCTCTCAGGCATGCTGCTTTCACGATGTTTTCCTTCACCGAAGCAAGTGATAATTATACAATACGCACATGAACCCGAAAAATCAGAGATGCGTGCCTTGGGTTCGAACTCAAGACCTATGACTTGTCAGTCCGACGGTCACACCACTAGACTATCACTGCTATCGAATTCGAATATGACGATGATGACTTAAACACTGAATGGGACTTGAACACAACTATCAAAATGTGAAATAGTGGAAACTATGTGCTATGGTACATCCGTGTTTACCCATTCGAGGAGCGTAAGGCGTGATGTGACGTCCTATAGGCATAAAAAGTTAATGGACAGAAAGAGCCCTTCACTTTCGCATTTCACTCATCTTTAAATCTAAAAGTTATTGGTGTGAACTGAGCTACGAAAATAAATATCCTACGACTGAGTTTCTTTCACGGCGTCCAATCGGTGATTTCTTGGAATAGTCGACGATAGAAATAGGACTCTTCATTTAGTTTTTAAAATATATATTTTCAGTTTTGACGTGCAAATGTGTTTGGAAAGCCATAATCATCTGCCTAGCCTTTTCCCAATATGTTGGGGTCGGCTTCCAGTCTAACCGGATGCAGCTGAATACCAGTATTTTACATGGAGGGACTGCCTATCCGACCTCCACAACCCAGTTAGTACTAGGTACGATATCCCTTGGTAAGACTAGTTATCAGACTTTCGGGCCACAGACTACCTGTTACGACTGTCAAAGATCTACAAATGACAGTCCGGACCAACGGCTTAACGTGCTTTCCGAGGCACGGTGGAAACTCGGCATGTAATGGGTGGTCATCAATCCACAGACTACGCGGTTTAACCTGAAGATTGCTCCGAGCGGCTGTTATTAAAACCGTGTTATAAAGTGTTTGTAAAACTAATTTACATAATAAACATTATGTACAAATCCCGACGGACAGTAGACGGGTATCACACCACAAACTTCCTAACCCCAGCCTAGGTTTGTACTAAGAATTTTTGAACGGAAAATTCCAATAGCTCTTTTACCGACCTGGGGATCTAACCAGGACCTTACGCTCAGCAGTACCTCTTGCAACTACTGAACCAAAGAGGCAGAAATGAGCTGTAAACAAACAACCTTGTGCTGAGTTGTACATAAGAACCCTAAAATTGTTACTTAAGCAAGTAAGTTATTTACTTAAGTATAACTTAATGAACAAATAGCATTGACCTTTACTTAGCACACACTTAACAATACTTAATATCGCTTTCAGTTAAACGCTATAAGTAAGTCGGACTTGTAAGCACTGCGTACATTGAAATTCTTAAGTACGTATTTATGTTTGGTAACCGTGGTTACCCGATTTGTCGGAGAATAATGAAGGGATGTTAACCTTTCATAGTGTTGTTACTTTTTGTCGATTGTTTCCCTGTATTTAAGCCTGTATGCTTAAACCTTTTCGACTCATTGGAAAATTAAAGCCTTGTGTTTTTTTAACTGTCAATTTTGAAATTTGAACAGTAATTTGAAAAAAGAATAGTGATTTGTATCACTGACATTGTCAGTCGTCGAAATTATCCTGAAGGACAAAGAGATATAAAATAAACACTGTTAAAACAGCTATCACGGATTACAACTAAACTTATACTGTCACCTACGGGATATCTTCCGTGATTGTTCATTATTTTGAGCTCCCGATATAATACCATATAAATCATACAATATTATATCGATATAATATAATATCGGGAGCTCAAAATAATGAACAGTCACGGAAGATATCCCGTAAGTGACAGTATAAGTTTAGGTTTAAAATAGTCATAGCGCGGACATTGGGAATATATTCATACAAAAATCTTGATACTTTATGGTAACATTGACGGCACGGTTGGCGCAGTGGCTGAGCGATCGGCTGCTGCGCTGCTTGTCGCGGGTTCGATCCCCGCACGGAACAAATATTTGTATGATCTACAGGTAGTTGTTCCGGGTCTGGCTGTTTGTGTATGTGAGTTTAAATGTTTGTAAACGCACCCACGATACAGGAGAAATTCCTAGAGTGGGGCAACGTCTTTTAAAAAAAAAAAAAAAAACGATTTTGACACATGATTTTGACCTGACAAGCGAGCGTATGACCCTAGACAGACCGACGTGTTACTAAGTGGTAACAAGTATTGGATTACGATTTTCTTCGTCTTGTCCCGTCTATCGCTCGTTAATATTTGAATGTCTTTGCTGAAGGAGCATCATGAGAAATATTTTTGTTAGAACCGTTTAAATATCTATCAGTTTATTTACCTGTTAGGGCGCTGCCACATGGGTAGCTACTTCTCCTTAATGACTTAAAAAAATCTCGCCATTTTGATAAAGAAGGAGGTAGCTACTATGAAGATCGGCTGTATGATGTAGTGATAATTATGTATGTTGAGTATAATAAATAAAAAGCGTTTAGACGTTGAATTCAAATAATTATTGGAAAAAAATCATAAATTTAACGGGCACTTTAACGGGCGCTTAAGCTGTCTAATCTTTTTTTGTTCAAATTTCGAACTTATTCTTTATTTCCTTTGTCTTTACAACGTGCCAGGGTTAATTCCTACATAACCACAAAGGCTAAGGTTTCTACACTACGAAGACGTGAAGGTAGGTGCTGCGCGATATGAAACGGGGTAATAATACCACTGTAGAACTAGTAGAGAAAACTTTTATTTTGTAAACTAGCTGAGCCCCGGGAGTCCCGGGATCTTCGTCCGCGTGTAATTATTATAAAGATATTACTTCCCTATTTGAATTGGGTTTTGATAACAAGGGTTTTATTTTTTTTTTGCACGGATCCCTTACCTTTCTTCTAAAATAAAAGCCAGCTAAGTAACTCCTTATAACATCAGCTATATGCCAGTAATAGTCGGTTCAGCCGTTTCGGAGGTTAGCCGGAACAAACACACCGGCAGACAAAAATTAAAAAATATGTTTTTTTTTTGGTACGGTAAATACTTTCATATGCATTCAGTGAAAAACTATTATTTCGAAATTATAAACAGACACTTCAATTTTATTTATTTGTATAGCTATAGATGTTCTCACGAAATGTCTGAAAATCATAATCCTGTACCGACCTATGTATGTCGTAATTTTTCCATGGGTCCGGAAGAACCCAATAAAATAAGGTCAAAGAATAAACTAAGTTGGAGGTTGTTCGGTTTATGAAAACGCTTTTATTTTACCTTCTGTTGTTTTTGGATATTTATGATAAAAACGATAAAAAACTGCTTCGAACATAACATTACATTCTTTGATAGCGTGACGATCGACACGCTGACCCCAATTAACATGGGACAAGGGCTGAAAGATGATGATTACGTTACATTCTTTATGTTCTTGTCATATAAAGCCTTTCGCTATACATTTTTACCCGACTTACAAAAAAGAGGAGCTTCTCAATGCGGTTGTATTTTTTTTATGTTTGTTACCTCATAACTCCGTCATTTATGAACCGATTTCTGATTGGTCCTATAGAAATTTCATCAGCCTATTCTGACGACTTGATGGTTCCTTAATAACTTTTAGTTACAATGTAAAAAAATGTTAAAAAAGAAAATGTAAAAAATTCTTGTGACGTAACAATTTTTTACTACAACAAAAAAGGGTGAAATAAAAATCTTTTTTGAAACAAAAACCGTCTGACTTCCGGGCCACTGACTACCTGTAACGACTGTCTACTACAAATGATGGCCTGGACGCTATAATAACAGACGCTCGGATCGATTTTCAGGTTAAGCCGCGTATGCCTAGGTAGGCTCATGGATGGATGACCACCCATTGCACACCGAATTTCCTCCGTGCCTAGGAAAACACGTTAAGTCGTTGGTCCCGGCTCTACTTCAATTTTGGAAAAGCTGTTGCTGTTAATCGGTTTCCTACCCATATGAACTTTACATTTTGTCGGTGTAAATCAGGATATTTAAAACATTTTTACAGGACCTTTATTTATTTTCATACAAATCTTATACAATTTTAAATATTTCTTAAAATAAGAACAATATAAAAAACATTAAAAAAAAAAACCGTTTTTATTATTAATTTGCTCGCGTCACTTGACCAGTTCGTTAACACTACCTCGCGTTCCACATGGAATGCGTTTCAATATCAGTTACAATCACAGCGAAAAGTCCTGCACAATAAAGGCAATTAAGCGCCTTTTTCCGTCGCTGACAAAATGTCGAATACGTTAACAGGAAAGTGAATCCATGCAAAAAATAAACATTGATACTGGCTGTCGACACGATGTGACGTCACTCGCAGATTACGCTCCTCCGAACATATTCTGGCTGGCACATGATATACGGGTGGGGTTACCATTCCGAAATTGAAAAGTCCTGACCAAACGCTGGCCTTATTTAAAAAAAGAATGAGATATATTCGGCGGATTTTTTTCTTTCTTTGTTCACTACTTTTTTAACATTATTATTAATTGTTACTCATTGGTGATGTAAAAAGATTAGGTGCGTAGGAATCGTAACCGGCTTGCATGTACGAACGTGGACGAAGCAAAAGGAGTATAATATAAGGATCGTACCAGGTCCTGTCTACCCACATAAAGGCGTGAGTTCTGTCGTTGAACATGTTCTACTTTCTGAAAAACCTCACTATAGTCAACATCATCTGCCTAGTCTTTGCCCAAGGTTGGGGTCGGCTTCTAGTCTATTCCGATGCAGCTGAATACCAGTATTTTACATGGAGCAACTCAAAAAATACCCCTTTAGTAGAAAAACGAAAAGGATTGAGGTCAAAAAGCCTACAGAAACATCATCATCATCATCATTTCAGCCAAAAGACGTCCACTGCTGGACAAAGGGGAGCCCAAGTGTCGCCATTTCTTTGTATTGAATAGAAAACTATGACACTAAGCCCACGGAACACCCGTCACCGACCAACACCGTCGCGTGACATGCACGTAGCGTATCGGCACCGGCAAAATAGTCTCGCCAGCAATTATTGACGCTCCGTGCATGGCACGCGACGGTGACGGCACGGTGTAGTCGGCATAGTCTCATACTTTTAAATATAAAAAATAAAGGGTTTAACCACGTGTGATCACCATTCTAAAACCGTAATAAACGGGCATGATTCATCATCATCTGCCTCGCCTTTTCCCAACTATGTTAGGGTCGGCTTCCAGTCTAACCGGATGCAGCTGAATACCAGTATTTTACATGGAGCGACTGCCTTTCTGACCTCCACAACCCAGTTAGTACTACGTAATACGATACCCCTTGGTAAGACTGGTTGTCAGACTTTCAGGCTACTGACTACCTGTAACGACTGTCAAATATCTACAAATGACAGCCGAGGCTTAACGTGCTATCCGAGGCACGGAGGTAACTCGGTATGTAATTGGTGGTCACCCATCCACGGACCAACCTAGGCAAGCACGGCTTAACCTGAATAAATAACAAACAGCTGTTTTTTTTAATGACCGATGAAAAATTTCTGTGGGGCGGCTCAGAATGGTGTAATGAATACGTGGTAACCGTTTTCGCGTCGGTGGCCCTCCCACCCCACATGTTTGCAGACCGATGAGCGACAATGTTACACTGATTGAGTTGTATTGTACGCATAATTATACATGTTGTGTACTTAGAATATGGAAGTTAATGTTAATATTTGGTTATTATAATGTGTTCAGTGTATTATGAACTTATTATAATAACACTATTATTGGCCCCGACTTCTCTTGTGTAGAGATCAAAAATTATACCAAGAGAATATCGGAATGAAAAGTCGTTTCAAAAGTCGCCGGTGGTCTAGTGGTCGCAAGCGCGACTGCTGAGCTCGGTCCTGGGTTCAATTCCCAGGTCGGGGAAAGTGGTATTAGGTTTTTCCATCAGGAATTTCTCAGTAGCAGCCACGGAGTCCGGATTCGTGCCCGGCTGATGGCAATAGGCTCGCTCCCTATTACTTGGGACTTAAATATAACTGGCGAAATATTCGTGCACTATTAGGCCTCTGCCTAACCCTTCGGGGAGTACAGGCGTGGTGTTATGTTATGTTATTGAAAGTATCTTATCGTAACCTAGGTGAAAGTCTACTTGTGAGCCAAATACCTATTCATACTGATCCGTTCAGTAGTTCGGCAGTGAAAATGTGAACGGACAGACAGACTGAGTTACTTTTGCATTTATTATATTAGTATGACTATTATAAGACATCGTTCTTGTACCGAATACATTATCAAGTTGTTAACATTTGGTGATTATAGTCAAATATAATTTGCAAAATAATTGAGAAATCTGTGCGCTGCTAATGTATTTTCGCTTCTCCCTTTGATTTACTTTCGTAAATGGTAGCTTAAGGCGGAATTTTCTAGGCATGAATGGAAAACAGGCTATTAACTACTAGTTGTGTAAATGTACTGCGATCGACAGTAATTTTACTGCTAATCAAATTTACAAGATTTGATTAGTAGTAAAATGCCTGTCACACACGCATTATCGTAAAGTAGTTTTTCGTTTTCTTTTAATCTTTAATACATATAATAAAGCCAAAGACTTTGTTTTTTTCTTTGAACGTGCTGATCTCCGGAACTACATTTTGTTTTTTTTTTGCAATTGGGTAACTTTGTCATTGCAGCCGAGGCGGAATTCACGGTGTTATGGAGCCGAGAACTGCAATGACAAATGCACACATACAGGGTGTAACAGAAAGGGTATAGTCGAAATAAATGAAAAAAAAACACGAGTGTGAAATACACTGCATTCCGAACCTAATAGTAGTGCGATAAGTGTATTGAAAAATTCTTTTCGCATCTGCCCATTTCTTGAGGAAGGTTATAGGTTTTTTATTTTACATCATACGTCCCTTGGGAGCCGAGCAAAAAGTAAAAAAAGGGGTCTATATCAACAATATCTTTTATATGTATGTGTCTACTCAACAAATAGACCCATACAATGAACTTGGCTAATCAGGCGTCAAATTTATCCAAAACAAAGCTAATGTTTTCGAGATTTTTGGCCTCAATTCTATGAAAACGAAAAAAGTTAACCAAACTTCCAGCCCTCGGGGCGTCTCAATCTTTTGTCGTTTCTGTGGACCAGACATTTAGATAAAGGGTGTAAATAGACCCTTAACATAGCCGAAAGGCACTTGTTCTCCCCGTCTTTGAAATATTTTTTTTGTTCTAGACCATACCTGGGAACCTTCTAGTTACGGAGATATTGGTGGTCAAAGTTACAACATTTTCACAAGTTTTTTTTTAAATACATGTTTTTAATGTAAGATTTTTACTTTACACAACTCCACGACCCCCGTACTATTCAATCCATAAATCAGCACAATGCTTTGAGTGCTTTCCATCGAGTCCTGCCGTAAAACGTGATTTTTCACCCCAAAACCAAAAAAACGATTCCCAGCAATAATTTTTGCGTAAAGTTACTTAGTTTTATGTACAGAATGCTTGGTTGACGGCTGTGTGAAGGGTCTCTTTACACCCTGTCTACTAACGATAGTCGGGATGACGAAATTCCAGATGATGAAAATAACACTTTGCCTGACCTGGGAATCGAACCCAGGATCTCATGGCCAGCAGCCGCGCTTGTGACCACTAGACCAACGAGGCAGTCCTCTATAGTAGGTATTTATCTTAAATGTCTTCTCTTAGCACTTAACTAGCTGTAGCCCGCGACCTTCGTTCGCTTAAAATTATTATAAAAAATATTGCTTCCCTTTTTGAATACGATTTTGTTACCAATTTCAAGGGTTTAATTATTTTTCTAAAATAAAGGTAGCCTACGTTAGACCTTATAACACAACAACTATCTGCCAGTCAATGTCCCGTCAAAATCAGTCCAGCCGTTTCGGAGATTAGCCGGAACAAAAAGACAGACAGCGTTTTGCTAAAAAACAAAAAGCGTTTTTTTTAATCTTTATTTATTTACGGGGTTTTTTATGAAGAATATGTCACCTCGATGATTTCATAAAGTTTGTTTTTGTTATAAGTGCCGTTTAAATAATACTATGCATTCAGTATAAAGCTGTTATTTTGATATTACAAACAGACACTTAAATTTTATTTATTTGAATAGATAATTATGTTTAGTACTTACATGAGGTGATGTGATAGACTTCCTGCTCTCAGTGTTGCTGGCTTGTCTCGAGAAGGAAGGCGCGTGGATGCTGAGAGGAGATCCCGGCTCCGAGTCTGTCTTGCCCTCATTGCTGCTGTTACCGGCTTCCTGTTGGTCATCATGATTTGATTTAGAACGAGATTAAGTTTAAAGATATTATAAAAGGTGAATCGTGAAGTTTATTAGTGTAATAATAATCCAGCCAATCGAGCCTCGACGAACAGCTGTCGAGCGGAAAACGGTTCTTCTTGACACGGCGCCCATTGTTAGGAGCTTGGACCCTGTTCCTGATACCGGTGGGCTACAGTATTTGTATTGTATTGTATAACTCCACGTCAAAGCGCGAGTCCTTCGAGCCGGATGGGCTACAGTATTTCATATATTTATTTTATTAATACGCCGAGCTACGGCGTAGCTGTTAATGCGCTACGGCGTAGCTGTTACTGCGCTACGGCGTAGCTTAAAATGTGCTGAGGCGCAGCGGCGCCGACGGCGCTCGTACTGTGACTTAAACTCGCAATGGGCTATAATCAAAATTATCTACACTTCTCTAACGCTTTAGTTGTTTATATGTATGTATATTCAAGCTTATTATTGAACAAACCCGTATCTATTAACTGTTCTAAGTTTTTCCCTATAACCAAAGAAAATCTTGTCGAAAAGTTTCACCCTCAAAGCCCTATAATTAGAATTCCTTGTACAGTTGCCAATGTACACACAAATCCGATAGTCAAACATCCTGCCAACGAACTAATATCCGTTCCAGCGCGATGAGGGTTGAGTACAGCTAACGATAAAAGCGAGACAGGCCAATACACCCGTATGTATAGGGTGACTAGTAATTAGTGACCGATACTTAAACACGTGAGGAGGAGCTCGTGGCTAAGTAATAACAGCCGCTCGGGTCGATCTTTAGGTTAAGCCGCGCTTACCTAGGTTGGTCTGTGGATGGGTTAAGACCCATTACATACCGAGTTTTCTCCGTGCCTCGGAAAGCACGTTAAGCCGTTGGTCCCGGCTGTCATTTGTAGATCTTTGACAGTCGTTACAGGTAGTCAGTGGCCCGAAAAGTCTGACAACCAGTCTTACCAAAGGGTATCGTATTTCCCAGTACCAACTGGGTTGTGGAGGTCAGATAGGCAGTCGCTCCATGTAAAATACTGGTATTCAGCTGCATACGGTTAGCTGGAAGCCGACCCCAACATAGTTGGGAAAAGGCTAGGCAGATGATGACTAAACACGTGATTGTACTCATGATAACTATCAACTTCCCAAAGAAACATTTTTTTTAATACTCATTCGCTTTTATCACATACAAACTATAGAAACTATCTGACTATATTTTTGTTTGTTTTAAGAGTAGTCAGACAGGTAATAGCAACATAGAAAAAAAAAAAATTGGAAAAAAAAAATATGAAGAATAGATGAAGTTTTTATTAAAATAAGTAGCTATTGCCCGCGACCTTCGTTCGCGTGAATTATAATTAAAAAAAATTACTTCCCTTCTTGAATCGGATTTTGTTACCAATTTCAAGGGTTTTGTTTTTTTGCACGGAACCCTAAATCTTATTCTAAAATAAATGTAACCTAAATTAGACCTTATAACATCATCAATCTGCCAGTAAAAGTCCCGTCAAAATCGGTCCAGCCGTTTCGGAGATTATCGGGAACAAATAGACAGACAGACAAACAAAAATTATAAAAAAAAGGTGTTTTTGTTATAAGTGCCGTACAGGGTGTAAACGGACCCTTCACGAAGCCGTCAACCAAGCATTCTGTACATCAAACCAAGTAACTTTACGCAAAAATAATTGCTGGGAAACGACTTTTTTTTTTTAGTGAAAACACGGTAGGACTCAATGTAACACTCTCAAAACATTGTGCTGATGGATATATTGAATCGTACGGGGGTCGTGGAGGTGTTTAAAGTAAAAATCTTACATTAAAAGCTTGTGTAAAAGTTGGAACTTTGACTCCCAAACTCCCAATATCTCCATAACTAGAAGGTATGGTCTAGAACAAAAAAATGATCGCAAAGACGGGGAAAACAAATGCCTTTCAGCTTCGTTAAGGGTCTTGTTACACCCTCTATATTATATTTACATAAGCAAAAAAAAAATAATTGCTGATATTATGATACTACTAACAGAGACTACAATTTTATTTATTTGAATAGATATTTAGATGTACTTACTTCTAAAAAGATTATTTTTATGATGTATTTATTAAAAATAGAAATAATGTTTAATAAATTTATGAATAATGTTTGTGGGCGAGAATGCGTAGGAACACCTTAATTAAAGTTGTCAAAAAACCTAGAAAAAATAAGTGTAAAGAGCAACATCAAAGGGCAACCTTAAGTCCCGCATTTTGTTGAAAAAGGCTGAATTATGACGAAGGTTGACTGCTCGGAATTGCCTAAAGCGATAAGAGCGACCTTTGTTCATTTCTGATTTTATTATTATGTTTCTTTTATGTAGGACTTTATGTACCTTCTTGTGTGGTTGTTGGGCTCATACATACATAAACTCACGCCTACTCCCATGGGAGTAGGCAGAAGCCACAGAACGCCACTTACTACGATCCTTCGTACTACTTTCGCTTCGTCCACGTCCATCCATATGGTCATACACGCACGCCGGTTGCCAGTAATTCCTTTCTTAAAAACCTCACCAATAAGGTCATACAGGGTGTAAACAGACCCTTCACATAGCCGTCAACTAAGCATTCTGTACATCAAACTAAGTAACTTTACGCAAAAATTATTGATGGGAATTGACTTTTTTATTGGGGTGAAAAATCACGTTTTACGGTAGGACTCGATGGAAAGCACTAAAAGCATTGCGCTGATGGATGAATTGAATAGTACGGGGGTCGTGGAGGTGTGTAAACTAAAAATCTTACATTAAAAACATGTATTGAAAAAAAAACTTGTGAAAAAGTCGGAACTTTGACCCCCAATATCTCCGTAACTAGAAGGTTCCCAGGTATGGTCTAGAACAAAAAAAATATCGCAAAGACGGGGAGAATAAGTGCCTTTCGGTTATGTTAAGGGTCTATTTACACCCTTTATATGCACACCCACGTTTCGCCAGTTATGTTATTATTCCGATTCTACTGCCATCAAACAGGCACATCTAGACTCCGTGGCTGCTACTGAGAAATTCCTGATGGAAAAACCCAATAACACTTTACCCGACCTTGGAATCGAACCCAGGACTTCATGCTCAGCTGTTGCGCTTGCGACCACTAAACCAACGAGACAGTCCTTTGTGTATAAAATGTTCCCTAATCACTTGACCACAAAGGCCTTAGCGAAGCAAGGATGTCCTATATGGCGGCAAACCATAATTTATATAATTATACATTTATGTAAATTTATTCCACTTGTGATGCATCATTGCTTTGAAGCTGGGCTTCTGTGATTACCATAATCTGCTTTAGATCCACTTGGTACTCTAGGAGGACAGTATGGCGTGTAAACTCGAAGGATTTCACATACTTTAAAGAGGCTATCAAAACAAATGCAGCGAGCAATAAATTAAATCTTTTAAGTATGCCAAAAGGTGGACAGATAAAGGAGATCACCCATTCTGGGATAAAATTAATAAAAAAATATTTTTTTAGCGACCATCAATAATAATTACACATTTTTAAAGCACACGTGTAACGAATTATATTTGAGACTTGGAACATATATTCCAGGTAAGAATTTAACCACGAGGCACCTAATTGAGCCCTTACAAAGACCGGCAGTTTTTTTAGATTATGTCATAGTACAAGACGAGGATAATATGTAGACCGATAATAGGAATAATAAATCTGTAAAATAAATGTTATGTAAATGTTTCGACAAATTCTTTTTTTAATCCATTTTACGCCGATTAAAGATGGGCTAGTTAGTAGTGTTGTATGTGTCAACACTACACACACATTAATCATCATTAATCAACGCTAATCATTGTGAAATAGTGGAATAATAAATAATTATTCCGTATACAAAATGGTGGATGGACATAATTTCAAACACTGTTTCAAGCTTTCACGGTTTACAACTAAACTTATACTGTCACTTACGGGATATCTTCCGTGATTGTTCATTATTTTGAGCTCCCGATATTTCGGCGCTGTTTTGCCGTGACTTAGTGTCGAGTTCCAATAGTGCGCGTAGCAAAAGACAAAGAAAGAGGGTAGATAGATTTGTCTGCTCTTAAAAAAATATTTTTCCATCCACCCGCATCCTCCAGTCAACCCGCGATCATGGCGCTTGCAACAGCGCCGAAATATCGGGAGCTCAAAATAATGAACAATCACGGAAGATATCCCGTAAGTGACAGTATAAGTTTGGACATAATTTATTTCGTTTAATGATCATTGCATGACTTTGTTCCCGAATTCATTACAGCATTGTCGCCATACAAAGAAATGTTTCTACTCCTGCCACCATTTAAATAAAATATAATTCATTCCTGGCCCCCGACTTTTTTATCCCAAATCATCGAACAAAATGGGTGATCTCCTTTGCTAAACGCTTTAACATAACATCACACTTGTAATCCCCGAAGGGTTAGGCAGAGCTATACCTAATAGTAAACCCACATTTCGACAGTTATGTTTAAGTCCCATGTAACAGGTGGCGAGCCTATTGCCATCACCCGGGCACAAATCCACACTCCGTGGCTGCTACTGAGAAATTCCTGATGGTAATATTTAATAACACTTTGGCCGACCCGGGAATGGAACCCAGGCCCTCATGCTCAGCAGTCGTGCGACCAATCGACCAACGAGGCTTTAATTCTATCGTAAACAGAGTTGCAGCAGTTAATTTAAAATTTGTATCGTAAGACGCATTTATAAAACATTTTAATTCTTTTGGTTACCAGCTAATTTACATACCCCAGGCGCTGAATGAATTCCCAAATATTTTCATATAATTGGGAATTCATTCATTTTTATTTATCGACCAACTTATACCCGCGGTTTCGTCCGCGTGGAATTTGGTAATTGTCCTACGTAATTACCAGACTATAAACTATTTGTGTGCCAAATTTCATCTAAATTCGTTCAGTCGTTTTTGCGTGAGAGAGTAACAAACATTATCACACACTTTTGCATTTACAAAAATAAATAATAGTACAAAATTCTCGTTTTCAAAATTCAATCCCTTGTCGAGTTATTTCATCAGTGACTTCGTTATTTGTCATGAAAATGTCAACAAATAGACCGAAAAGCGATTTGATCAAAGACTAAAATAAACAACAGTAGGAACCACTATGAACTAAAATAGAATACCAGCCATCACATGGCTAGTTAGCTTTTAATCCTGTTGGGGGTTAGGCTACAGTCCCATTGCCGGCGAATAGCGAGAGAGAAAAAAATTTGTTCACTTATCGCGATACAGCATTAAAAAGCTAGTAACAAAATACAAATGAGGGTTTTTACATATTCCCTGGTCTCCTCACTAGGATACCCTGTGTAGTGGGATCCCTCTTCCCAAGTCAGGCTAACCTGTTAGTTTTACCTGAACTCATTACAAAAAAAACAGAGAGCAAAAATAAAAGAAAAAAAAAGCGAGTTGAGCTAGCCACTAACACGAGTTACGACAATATAGGGTGATATACTCATTCGATTTTATCACAATAACACAACAGATGTCATCATCATCATCATCATTTCAGCCGAAAGACGTCCACTGCTGGACATAGGCCTCCCCCAAGTGTCACCACATTGACCGGTCCCGTGCGTCTCGCATCCAGCGGATCCCTGCAACCTTTACAAGGTCATCGGTCCACCTAGTGGGAGGCCTTCCAACGCAGCGTCTTCCGGTTCGCGGTCGCCACTCCAGAACTTTTCGGCCCCATCGGCCATCCGTTCTGCGAGCAATGTGCCCTGTCCACTGCCACAACAAATGTAGCCGTATGAAACTCACGCGGACCTATCAGCTGTTAGCCGCGTGACGTCGTTCTGTCTCATTACTATCGTACCGTGCAACACGCAGAGCACCCGCGCGGCTCGCAAGCCCGCTCCGTAAGTTTTATTGTGATAAAAATGAATGAGTATAAAAAAAATGTTTCTTTAGGAAAGTTGTTTGTTATCATGAGTACAATCATGTGTTTAAGTATCGGTCACTAATTACCAGTCACCCTATATACAGGGTGAAACAGAATAATCAAATCAAATAATTATTTATTTAGAAGAACAAGGTCCACTTAAGGGTTAGTGAATACGTACTTAAGAACTATGTTAGTGGTACATGATGGGGGTGGTGGCTATGTTGGTGGTGGTGGTAGAATTAGCACAATATCTTTCAAGTTCATTCATACCAAAAAAATATTGCAATTTTTTCAAAAAATTTAGCATCGGCCGACACAGTTAGTATGAAGAGTCAAGTATTTTATTCTGTTACACCCTGGATTATGTCGGTATCTCTTTTCCTGACACGGGACCTAGAATGACTGCCTCGTTGTTCTAGTGGTCGCAAGCATGAGCATGAGGTCTCGGGGTTTGATTCGAGCGTGTTGTTATGAGACCTAGATTCTTTCGTATATTTCTTGATCAAGAAAATAGTCTGACAGCTTGTCGCTTCCCCGTCGTGTGTGGGACAGGAGCCTCAAAACACATTGCTATTGAATCGGATTGCCAGGCTCATTGCTACAGATTACAATTTGTTTCGGATATAAATCCTTTAAACGGATTATTGTTCAATACTATACTGAATGATCGACGTAACTACTTGGGAAGCTTTTAAATTTTTGGAAAATAATTGAAGCATAGCGTATAGCATAATCAGTCTTCAATGCTGAGACACAGGCCTCCTCTCTATAGGACGAAATGGGCTATAATCCACCTCGCCGGCCCAGTGCGGGTTGGTAGATGACACATGTCTTCGGTTCTAGGACATTCCGGTTTCCTCACGATGTTTTCCTTCACCGTTTTGATCAAAACAGGTAGTAGTTCCAGGTCTGGTTGTTTGTGTATGTGAGTTTAAATTTTATTATTAATACTCGAAACAGGATCTTATATTGTGAGTTTAAATGTTTGTAAACGCACCCACGACACGGGAGAAATTCCTATGCTGGGGTTAAGTTTACAAAAAAGACACCAAATATTATGCAACTTGCCGCTTGTGTATGTTATTGGGGGAAGGAAGAGGCGGTGCCAAGCCGGAATCTAGTTTTAAAAATAAATAAATAACAAAAATAATAAAATATTAAATAAATATACAACGTGTACCAGAACAAACGCAAGACCTCTCGTGTGGTGTCTCAGACAATGAAACTGAACAACATTTGTTCTATGACTTTTGGAAATTCATAACTTTTTTTTTAGTTTTACCATACATGTGGATCAGCTGATTGCGTCCGTTCCTATAGAAAGTATTTTTTTTTTGCGAATTTGAAGAACTCGTAGAACAAAAGATGTTCAGTTTCATGGTCAGAGACACCACACGAGAGGTCTTGCGTTTATTCTGTTACACGTTGTATAGTAACTAATAAAATGTCATACCTGCAACGACCTCGCGAGTTCCGAATCCAGGTATCTCCCAGTAGTCCTTCTGTCTGGTAGGATGTACTTCGGCAAGGACTTGAAGAACCAGGCACCTGACTTCTTCCACATCTCTCTGGTCTCAGCACAGAGGTTGCACATGTAGGCCTCTCTGGAGTATATTGTAGATCTGGGGACAAATGGTGGGATTAGTTTGCGTGATTAGATCCAGTTACTTAGATCCTTTTTGGGGGAGCTTAAAAATTATTTAAAGAGGTTCTCTTTCTCTGTGAGAGACAATAATTTCTTTATTTACAACAATATCATAATATCACGCTTGTAATCCCCGATGGGTTAGGCAGAGATGAACCTTATTATTATTATTATGAAATTCATTTATTCAGGTAATTACACCCATCGCCATTTATCACAGTATAATCACACTTCAAACAAATATTTATAGCAAACATACAATTTAGAGAAAATAAAATAAACCTATTGTACCTCCACATTTCGTGAATTATTTTTTAAGTCAAAATTGTAGGAGGTGAGCCTATTGCCATCAACTGGGTACAAATCCATAGTATGATCTGCTATCGAGAAATTACTGATGGGCAAACGGCACCGGTTTAAGAAAATTTTTTTCGCTGAAAAAGAATACAATTATTAAAAAAAAAAGTACAAAAAAGAAATGACCTAGGACCTCATCATGCTCACCGTTAGTGCTTCCGAACATCAAGCCAGTTCTAAATAAAAAAAGGATTTTTATCACATCTCCTTTTACTACACCTAACAGCATAAAATCTGTAGTTGTTTCCAGGACCCAATATAAACACCAATTCTTTCCTCCACTTTTCCATCCACCGTCCTCTTACAAAATTGTTTTAAGTCCACAATCAGTTGTTTCAGTATTTACAAAGAAGTTCATTGTTCCGTAGTACGAGTACAAGAGCAAAGCTACTTATAAGTTAGGGAGGAACTTTCAACTCAGTGCGGTTATTGTACTTTGTGTTGTGTTGTTCACTTTCTTTAAAGTAAACTTTGTCAAGTTAGTGTTTGAGTGTATTGAAATGTTAAGTTTTTTTTTTTTAACGTGGTAAAATCATCAAATGAGTCCTCCCACCCAGGGCAGAGCGGGAGGGACTGTCAGACTTGTACTGACTAAAATCCACGGTGTCCTTCAATAGCCCTTTATGTTCCAGGGTCACGGTAATTCTATGAGTCCCGCGACCCCGGCAGGCTTTGGCCCTCTTGCACTTTTGTGGGAGTAAGTGCTAAAAGTTTACAAGGTCTATTAGCTAGCGAAAGAGTATTACCTATATTAGTTTTTTTTAACGTTATCATCACGCCTGAAATCCCCGATGGGTTTGGCAGAGGTGTACCTAATTGTACACCCACGTTTCGCTAGCTATGTTGTAAGTTCTATGTACTAAGAGGCGAGACTATACGCGAGGTGACGTATTTTAATACAAACTTACAACACTAGTTCACCGCCACAGGGGTTAGACAGATGATGATCTCATACGGAGATACCATAATGGAGCAACGTTCATAAGTTGATGTTATTTTGACAGACTATAAAGGGTGTAAATAGACCCTTAACACAAATGAAAGGCACTTGTTCTCCCCGTCTTTGCGATAATTTGTTCTAGACCATACCTGGGAAACTTCTAGTTACGGAGATATTTCGATTTTTTTTACGATCTCACAGTTAAACTGCGTAAGCAGTTTTGTGGGGCAGTGTAACTAGCCTTAAGAAATTGTATTTTTTTTTAAATAAATCATTCATTCATTCATTCATTGGGGGTCAAAGTTCCAACTTTTTCATAAGTTTTTTTTTTTAAATACATACAATATTCAATCCAGCCATCAGCACAATGCTTTGAGTGGTTTCCACCGAGTCCTACCTTAAAACGTGATTTATAGCCCCAAAAAAAAAAGTCGATTCCCAGCAATAATTTTTGCGTATAGTTACTTAGTGTGATGTACAAAATGCTTGGTTGACGGATATGTGAAGGGTCTGTTTACACCCTGTATATAGTACATGTTTTTTTTTTTTTTACATTTTACGAAAGCTTTGAAATTCACCAAGTTGCACTGGTCCCGCTTGGCGGATTACAGCCTGCCTCTCTCACAGAGGCCGCCAGTCCAAGGATTACATTAAGAGGATGAACATGCGGAGTGCGTTGTAATGAACACACACTGTCTGTGGTAACTGGAACAGCTAATCCGTTTGCAACATTGTTTGTTATTTTTAACAGAAAATCCGGTTAAAAGAAATGCGACCATGTGAATACACAATTACGGAGGTGTTTTCATAAAATCTGTTTATTTACTTATGAGATTTTAATTTACTAATCTTCAGACTATTAAAGATTTGGTTGTAAAACGAAATCTTACCACTAGGTAGGAGCCGCAAAGTCACTCCAGAATCATGATCTTTGAACTTACAACGACATAAAAATGTTATCTCTTATGGAATGACGATACTACATATTCTGAGGTAAGGAAGACAGGCTTCTGGATGTCATCTGCTTAAAGGCCTCCATTTCTAGTATAACAACATCACGCCTGTAATTCCCGAAGGATTAGGCAGAGGTGTATGTAATAGACGAGGTGTGTGTAATAGAATGATAATAAACGTAACTATAACTGACTTAAAAAACATAATAGAGCCTATTGCCATCAACCGGGCACAACTCTAGGCTCCTGGCTGCTACTGAGAAAAACCCAAAAACACTATATTGAGTACCAAGTCATAGATAACTTACCTATGTGTTAGATTTTCTATGACACATTTTGAGCAGGCTGTGTTTCTACAGATGGAACATGTTCGGAGTGGCGCGAGGAGCCGAGATGCCTCGCCACAGAGCAGGCAGGTCCGCGGGGCAGGGCCTTGTGCTGAGCGACGCATTCCTGGACAACATTAAAAGAAAGTTATTTTTATCGTTTGAATGTTACCTACCTATTAAGTGGGATTAGGATAGCATGTTTATCCCATGTAATAGGGGGCGAGCCTATTGCCATCAACCGGGCGAAAATCCAGACTCCGTGGCTGCTATTGAAAAAATCCTGATGGAAATCCCTATAACACTTTGCTTGTCCCGGGGCTCAAACCCAGGACCCCATGCTGAGTAGTCACGCTTGCGACCACTCGACCAACGAGGCAGTCAACACAATACAATCTAACAAGGAGGAGACTGTCATGTCTCACTATAGTCCAACAAAAATAAAATTACCTGTTCCTCTACCAGAAAATTTTTGTTTTAAAAATAATAATGAGGACTATAATTAGCTTTAAACCTTTAAGGTACACAAATAACCCGCACACTGGTCCTATGTTGGTCTATTTGGTGGTTCTATATTGGTCGCCAAATTTTCAAGTTCTGCTTCATCAGATCTCTTTGATAGTCGTAACGGGTAGTTAGAAGTTCGAAAGTTTGACAACATAGTTGGGAAAAGGCTGAGCAAATGATGATGATACTTCATTAGATCTACCTTGAGGTTCGATCCAATTGATAGGTACGGACCAGCTTCGGATCAGGTACGGAGACCTTAGGCAGTTACTTCATTACATTATCTGTCAGAAGCCGCGTATGCATTTTTGTTCATACCCGTCTAACTGAATCTTGAACGGTTTGAGCACCATCATCATCTGCCTAGCCTTTTCCCAACTATGTGGGGGCTCGGCTTCCAGTCTAACTGGATACAACAGCTGATAACCAGTATTTAACACGGAGCGACTGCCTATCTGAACTACACAATTAAGTTAGTACTGGGTAATACGATGTCCCTTGATAAGACTGGTTGTCAGACTTTCGGGCCACTGAGTACGACTGTGTAACGACTGTCAAAGATCTACAAATGACAGGCGAGACCAGTGGCTTAACGTGCTTTCCGAGGTACGGAGGAAACTCGGTATGGAATGGGTGGTCACGGTTCCACGGAACCCACTTAGGCAAGCGTGGCATAACCTGAAAATCGACCCGAGCGGCTGTTATTATTAAGTCACGAGCTCCTGCTGATAATTCAATTAAATAATAATTAATAAAATATTCTCTTTAGAGTCGCTTTTCTGCAGAATCGAGTGATTAATGAAAGAACTGAATAATAAGGCGTGGGAATGATTAATTGACCGTTTTATCCTTAATGGTCTTAGTTATGGTACGGTCTAATTGAGGGCTCGTTCTTCAAGTGATTACTGCCACGAAGGAGGATGTGTACGGGAGTTTGAAATAGTTATGTTGTTTGAATCATAGATGGCGCTGTATAATTACGTCATAACGCTGAATCGCGGTGTTAAGATTCTCCGCAAAATAATGACCTCCGACCGGTACGGTTTGGAGATAATACATATTTAGCTGTACGTGCATGTTTCCTTATAATTTTACTGTTTCATGTAGAACGATAATTTTCAAGTTTTGAAATACCTTTTTGGAACAGTACACGATTATTAAAGTTTAAAGAACAAAAATCATAAAACGCCGAAACTGGAGTAGGTAAATTAAAATATCTCGGGCGGGCTCACCTCGGCCGTAGAGCGCTACGCCATGCTACGCAGCAGCAGCTACGGCGTAGCTCGTGCCGTGCTACGTATTCAATAAATTTTATTTAATCCATGTATTTCAGTCAAACACAGTCAATTACAATTTTTTTGCCTAACACGTTCAGTTCATAGCACGGTCACGTTCATGCTACAGTGTTGTGGACAGACTCCTTAATTATGCTTCTAATTTTGGAGCAATGTTAAAATCGCAGAGATTTTTAATTTTTGTTGAAATAAGATTGCGGATTGAGGAGCTCGTGGCTAAATAATAATAGCCGTTCGGCTTGATCTTTAGGTTAAGCCGTGCTTGCCTAGGTTGGTCTGTGGATGGGTGACCACCCATTACATACCGAGTTTCCTCCGTGCTTCGGAAAGCACGTTAAGCCGTTGGTCCCGGCTGTCATTTGTAGATCTTTGACAGTCGTTACAGGTAGTCAGTGGCCTAAAAAGTCTGACAACCGGTCTTACCAAGGGGTATCGTATTACCCAGTACTAACTGGGTTGTGGAGGTCAGATAGGCAGTCGCTCCATGTAAAATACTGGTATTCAGCTGCATCCGGTTCGACTGGAAGCCGACCCCAACATAGTTGGGAAAAGGCTAGGCAGATGATGTTGAAATAAGATTGCGGTTTTGTTGGCAGCATCTGGCAAGTCGGTTAAAATCAAACTGAACTTTATTTTCGTTGTCATAAGGTTGGTGTTGGTTCGAGCAGCTATTACTGTGAGAACAAGTCTGACGTTTTCCTACCTTCAAGCCTAGCCACCAGCCTCCCGACCCTCTTCGCCTCCACTTCATCTATCTGCTCAGCTCTCTTCACGACGGCCGCAATGGCTTCCCTCTCGCTCGTAGTCAGCGGAGGCTCGCTTCGGGCGGCACTCCATCCTGTGCGTAACCTGAGGGACAAAAGAGTTATTAGCATTAGTTCTAAGACTTGCAGATGTTTTTCTCTTAAGGTGGAAGCGCCAGATAGCCCGGGAAATTCAATTTTTTTGAAATTTTGGTCAGTTTCAGATTGCATGTTAAACAAAATGTGATTCGCGATCGTAATAAATATGGCTTTACAGAGTTATAATCATTACAATCATGAACACAACCAACAACCAAACACAACAACCAACAGAACACAACCACAACAACACAACCAAAAACAACCACAACCTGAAACAACCAACAACAACAACAACACAACCGAAACAACCAAAACAACAACACAACCCACAAACACAACACAAGAACAGGTTGGTGGTGGTTGGTTGGTTGGTTGGTTGGGTTGGTTGTTGAATACACCTTTTCATGAAATAGGGGTGTATTGATGATTTTCATTATTAATATTCTAATCCAGATATAACCTGGTGTATGACCTGTGGCCTCCAGCCAAAATGGCTCGATGTCAATATTTTCAAAAAAATTATCGCAATGACGGGAGAAACGTCGTAATCGGCCTCGTTCAGGGTCTTGTTACACCCTTTATATGCCATAAAACTTTACATGAGTCGAAAAAAAAATTCAAAAATCAACATAAAAAGTTGCAAAATGTATATGTTACAGCAGCAATTATCTGATAAGAGTCGTATCTATGACAAGCGCTTAATTACAAAAACTACACTTATGGTTAAAGAGATAAGATCGAAAGTTCCTTCACCGCTACTCTGGGTTGGTAAACTCAACTCAAAAACACAAAAGGTGCAACATAACATAACGCCTGTAATCCCCGGAGAGTTCGGCAGAGGCGGCCCTGTAGTACACTCACTTTTCTCCAGTGTATAGGGGGCGAGCTTAATGCCATCAACACGAAACAACTCCACTTTTTTTACTTAAAAATTCCTGATGGAAAAATCCAATTTCACTGCCGGACCTGGGAATCGAACCTAGAACCTCATGTTCAGTAGTCGCATTTGCGACGATTAGACCCACGTGACAGTCATTGCCGTCATCGTCTGCCTAGCCTTTTCCCAACTATATTTAGGTTGGGTTCCAGTCTAACCGGATGCAGCTGAATACCAGTAGTCTACATGGAACGACTGTCTATCTGACCTCCACAACCCAGTTAGTACTGGGTAATACGGTACCCCTTGGTAAGATTGGTTGTCAGACTTTCGCGCCACTGACTACGTCCATATTAGTCAGACAGTCATGGTCATCATAGGTGCAAATCAACCAAAAACCGATTAACTTAATACCATTTTGCGTCCTATCAGGAACATCAAACATGAGTCAGTACACGCCGGTGCAAAATTATCGGGCCGCGGATTAGTGTATCTTGCGATCAACTGATCAATATTATGACATAAACAGCGAGGGGAACGCTCGGACGTGTAAGTTATACAAGGTGGAAACGTGGCTCACGAAGCCGTGAACCAAGCATAATCAGGAATAATTGCTGGATTGCTGGGAAAAGACTTGTTTATTCTCAAAGGGGGGGGGGGGGGTGAAAGTCACGCTTTACGGAAGAACTCAATCAATGTAACGCACTACATAGTGCTGGTATGCAGTGCGTTACATTGTCTGGGAATGGGAAGCCGTCACCCCCTTCTGCGAAGCAGTCATGCTAGCGAAGGAGGTGGCGGGACGTGAGAGGGAAAGAACCTCACGTCCCAGCCGCCGCGGGAGACGCTCTGGGCGTCGGGGGTCACGTGGAGCAATCATGGTTGAAAAAAAATTAATGAATCCATCATACCTCTCTCTATTTGTCATGCTTCGAGGAATAATTTAGTTGCGCTTAGTTGGTCGCGGTTAAAAATAGTTGCCGGCACGGCTGGCGCAGTGGTTGAGCGATTGACTGCTGCTCTTCGTGTCGCTGGTTCGATTCCCGCACGGAACAAATACTTGTATGGCCTACAGGCAGTTGTTCCGGGTCTGGCTGTTTGTGTATGTGAGTTTAAATTTTTGTAAGCGCACCCACGATACAGGAAAAATTCTAGTGTGGGACAACGTTTTTCAAATAAACAAAAAAAAAAAAAACCTTATGTTAATATAGTAAAAACACAAATCACATGACAGTGCTTATGATTTACAATGACCATAACATCTAACAAGAATTTCTACTATCATTCGATTGTCCTGCGACACAAAGCTTAAAGTTCTGGAAACTTCTAAATAGTATTGCAGTAGTTTCACCAGCAATATTCACATCAAGCTGATTCAATAATTGTTCTCGGTAGAAATCGGTATGATATTGCACTAAGTGGGAAAATTTTCCATTATCGATGATACACGTCACTTTGCGACAAATTGGCTGGCTGACCAGGCGTTCGAATGTCCAATAATGTGTCTATAAGTACATTTGCCAAATTAACGCAAAAATGTACAAATTCCATAAAATTGCCATAATTATTTTTTGGAAGTAAATCCGGCGCGGGTCTTTGAGGAACGAACTCATACATTTCTGAGTGGTTAATTTGTAATACTTCAAATACATTCACGAAATATTCGTTTTCAACTGAAATGGGCGGAATGGTATGTTTGATTTTATTCGAATGGTTACGCAGATGATAGTACGTCAAATTATTTTATTATTCAACATAACATCACGCCTGTAATCCCCGAAAGGTTAGGCAGAGGTGTACCTAATAGTACACCCACATTTCGCAAGTTATCGTGTACCTTATTACCACTAGCTACGTTTGAATTTCCGTTGTGTAAAGTGAATGCTGTCCTCTGCCGTCCACAGTATATGCTGACCAATTGGCCATAATTCTACTGACTGCTGTAAGAAGTATAATTACTTAGAAAAGACTGTACTTAACCTAAATCACGCTAAAATTCGACACGCATGTTGACGTCAAAGCGACCAATCTATAACAATCACTATCCCAATATATACTAGGTTTAGTTTCGGACGCACCCCGTTATTTTATAAATATGTTGACCAAACAACGAAATAGAACAAAGTACCTATGGGATGTCATGCTAAACTTGTGTACTTTGTAGCCATGGAACATAGAAACCTCAATCAATCAATCAAACCACTTATTTGCAATTAATGTAGGTTACATTAAATACAGGTGGAGTAGAAAGGAGTGTGTGCCATGTACACATTCTGCCTGGAAATGCACACAAAATAAAAAATAAAAATTGTTGAGAGTAGGTATCTAAAAATTACAAATTAAGATGTCACAGTTAGAATTATTGCAATTATACATTGCTTAATATTGAAAAATGTCAAATCAAATTAAAATACTTTAGAATAAAATTAAAGTATATTGGGTACACGTGTTCAAAATAATATTAGTTTTATTAATTAAACACATTGATGATAAATTACCCTTCGCCGATGGTACGGTTCGCCGAAATCACTCATAGTCGACGGTTGGTTCCACGAATACATCGCCGAAAGAACTATTCGCCGAAAACATCGTTCATCGATCAGTCGCTTCAGCTACAAAGGTTTTTATAGGTCTTTAGAAACATGGCCATTTCCAGAATATACAATGACGGAAATGTAAGCACTTTCCTCTTTCTAATAGTATTACACGTTGGTTCACATGGACCTTTCTGTTTCATAAAGGGTGTAAATAGACCCTTAACATAAGCGAAAGGCACTTGTTTTCCCCGTCTTTGCGATCATTCTTTTGTTCTAGACCATACCTGGGAACCTTCTAGTTACGGAGATATTGAGGGTCAAAGTTCCAACTTTTTCACAAGTCATGTTTTTAATGTAAGTTTTTTACTTTACACACCTCCACGACCGATTAAGTTTTAATTAATAATGTATATAATATAGTTAGTTTGTCCTATTACAAAATAGATTAAAATTAAATTTATTAAGAATTTTTAGAATTGGATCATTAGTTCCGGAGATTACACCCTAAATTCAAAACAAACAAAAACCTCTTTAAAATATTAGTATTTAAATAGAAAATGTTTAATGTTTACAGTGAATTCACATTCACAAAAGTAACAGTACCTCTTACGCCACCGAACTAAAATGTAATAATAGTCACTCAAATTTCTGGTCGACGAAATAGGATAGTAAAAGGAAACCAGATGGAATGATTGATTGAAAGCTTGTCCCCTCATCTTGTTATCGCGAAAGGCAATTGAACTGAACGCTTCAGTGCGTCGTAACTCTTTGCCAAAGTGGGTACGATGACGCGTATGTGTGTTGGTAATCTTCGTGATTGCCGAAGTGGCAAGATGGGAATAACCCATGACCTTGAGAAGGGAAGACCTACACGCCCAAGACCTGTACCACCACCGTTTATTGCAGTACTAGCTTTTGCCCACGGCTTCGCTTGCGTTAATTTAGAATTTGACAATCAATTCGGGTTGTACTCTGCTTGTAATAATACAATTCAATCATGATTCGAAGGACACGTGGCGCTATCTATTATCATACGAACGTTATTGTTGTTTTCCTCGGGAACAGTACTTTTTTTCGGAATGAAAGGTACCCTATGTCCGTTTCTGTACACCTGACAACGTATATGCAAAATTTCAGGATAATCGGGTCTGTGGTTTAGGCGTGAAAAGGTAACAAACATACTTACTTTCACATTTATACTATTTTAGTTAGGATGGGATTACTTTTATGTCACCGAGGAGCTCCTGGCTTAATAATAACAGCCGCTCGGGTCGATCTTCAGGTTAAGCCGTGGTTGGGTGACCACCCATTACATACCCAGTTTCCTCCGTGAGTTGTCGCCCATCTACGGACCAACCTAGGCAAGCGCGGCTCAACCTAAAGATCAACCGAGAGGCTGTTATTATTCAGCCACGAGCTCCTCGAAGCTTAATAAACCCATAACTATGAAATTACTCTGTTCACCGACTATTTGCACAAACCACTGAGTATTTATTATTCCTTCTATATCCAGATGAAGTGAACACGAGCTCGGAGCAATTAAGTTACAATGTTCGACATCCGTTCCGAGTTATGCAGCTCAAATATGCACTGGGTCCATCAATGATTTGAGTTGAATTGCTTACAATTTAATCTTTAAGGCGAGGTTACCCCGAGCGCCGTATGCATTAATCGCTTACCCCAGCCCCCGCACGGAGAGGCGATACGTAACAAATTACGCGGCGCGAAAATGCGCGCGCTTAGCGCACTGGTCATGAGTTCACGAACTCGGATAGGTAGTAATTTGCTTTACAGAGTAGAGCGATGCAGTAAATCAACTTGAATTGATAAGTATAGTTACGTTCATTTTGTTTTGTTTTTCTAGAAAGTAGTGGTTATAGATAGATTAGGAACCTACGTATTGTATGAACGTATAAAATTATGTAGGTATACTTATTTATTTTTGTGAATTAGGTAAATTTAAAATCTCATAGACACTAAGATCATGAATACGGGTATGATTCAAAACTACACGCCACGCACCATTCGGTTTTCTATATTTTTATGCTTTATTTTTTTTTTCGGTTTTGTTATCATGGGTGTCATTTTCGTGGTTTTTGGGGTCACTGATAACTAAAATTAAGTCAAAATGAAAATCCAAGATGGCGCCGACGAAAATTTGCGAGTTTTTCTTCATAAGTGTCATTTCCGTGGTTTTTGGGGTCGCTGATAACTAAAATTAAGTCAAAATGAAAATCCAAGATGGCGCCGACGAAAATATTCGGTTTTATCGTCATGGGTGTCATTTTCATGGTTACCGAGGTCGCTAATAACGATAATGAGGTTAAAATGAAAATCCAAGATGGCGCCGACGAAAATTTTCGGTTTTATCGTCATGGGTGTCATTTTCATGGTTTTCGAGGTCGCTGATAACGAAACTGAGGTCAAAATGAAAATCCAAGATGGCGCCGACGAAAATTTTCGGTTTTTTCATCATGGGTGTCTTTTTCATGGTTTTCGAGGTCGCTGATAACGAAACTGAGATCAAAATGAAAATCCAAGATGGCGCTGACGAAAATTTTCGGTTTTATCGTCATGGGTGTCATTTTCATGGTTTTCGAGGTTGCTGATAACGAAAATGAGGTCAATAAAATAATAATGAAACTTTTTTATTTGTATTTTTTTAAGTTTTGTTTCTATGTTAATTTTGAACTTATTTTCGTTATCAGCGACCTCGAAAACCATGAAAATGACACCCATGACGATAAAACCGAAATTTTCGTTGGCGCCATCTTGGATTTTCATATTGACCTCATTTTCGTTATCAGCGACCTCGAAAACCATGAAAATGACACCCATGACGATAAAACCGAAAATTTTCGTCGGCGCCATCTTGGATTTTCATTTTGACCTCAGTTTCGTTATCAGCGTCCTCGAAAACCATGAAAATGACACCCATGACGATAAAACCGAAAATTTTCGTCGGCGCCATCTTGAATTTTTATTTTAACCTCATTATCGTTATCAGCGACCTCGGTAACCATAAAAATGACACCCATGACGATAAAACCAAAAATTTTCGTCGGCGCCATCTTGGATTTTCATTTTGACCTCATTTTCGTTATCAGCGACCTCGAAAACCATGAAAATGACACCCATGACGATAAAACCAAAAATTTTCGTCGGCGCCATCTTGGATTTTCATTTTGACCTCATTTTCGTTATCAGCGACCTCGAAAACCATGAAAATGACACCCATGACGAGAAAACCGAAAATTTTCGTCGGCGCCATCTTGAATTTTCAACCTCAGTTTTGTTATCAGCGTCCTCGAAAACCATGAAAATGACACCCATGACGATAAAACCGAAAATTTTCGTCGGCGCCATCTTGGATTTTCATTTTAACCTCATTATCGTTATCAGCGACCTCGGTAACCGTAAAAATGACACCCATGACGATAAAACCAAAAATTTTCGACGGCGCCATCTTGGATTTTCATTTTGACCTCATTATCGTTATCAGCGACCTCGGTAACCATAAAAATGACACCCATGACGATAAAACCGAAAATTTTCGTCGGCGCCATCTTGAATTTTCATTTTGACCTCAGTTTCGTTATCAGCGTCCTCGAATACCATGAAAATGACACCCATGACGATAAAACCAAAAATTTTCGTCGGCGCCATCTTGGATTTTCATTTTGACCTCATTTTCGTTATCAGCGACCTCGAAAACCATGAAAATGACACCCATGACGATAAAACCAAAAATTTTCGTCGGCGCCATCTTGGATTTTCATTTTGACCTCATTTTCGTTATCAGCGACCTCGAAAACCATAAAAATGACACCCATGACGAGAAAACCGAAAATTTTCGTCGGCGCCATCTTGAATTTTCATTTTAACCTCAGTTTCGTTATTAGCGACCTCGGAAACCATGAAAATGACATCCATGACGATAAAACCGAAAATTTTCGTCGGCGCCATCTTGGATTTTCATTTTGACCTAATTTTAGTTATCAGCGACCCCAAAAACCACGGAAATGACACTTATGAAGAAAAACTTGAAAATTTTCGTCGGCGCCATCTTGGATTTTCATTTTGACCTAATTTTAGTTATCAGTGACCCCAAAAACCACGAAAATGACAAAGAAACCGAAAAAAAAGTAAAGCATAAAATGCAGAGGAATTAAAAAAAAAAAAGTGAATTTATCTTAATTATGTAAATAAGTCAACAAAATAAAAAAACTAGTTAGTACCAAATACTATAATATTACTCATTCTATCTCGTTCTCCTCTACATACTTTCTTTTTCTACCCCTGCACCTGTCGTAACTCGATAATCTTTGGCTTACCGGACAAATAAACCTAGACTCGGTGTTTACTTAGTATTATTTTTACAAACTATTTTTGGCTCAGTTCGTAACAGAACTTAGCGGGGGTGGGGTGGCGGGTTCGAAAATTTGGCACACGTCCGACCTCCAACGCGTTCCGCTCGGGACTAAGCACGCGGTGCGAGCGCATGAAATGACGAAAACAGTTAATTTTGGAAATGGTGGTTTAGGTTTTTTTAATATTTCAAATTATGGTTACCGACGCACCTCACATTTTTTACGACCTTTTTTATGGTATAAGTTTTATTGTTCAACGTCTAATAACACTCAAATGAAATGATAATTGAGACCATAATTTAGCTTGTCTTTGCGATTTAATTGAATGCAGTAAAGTGCAAGTAATCGTGTATCGCATTACCGACGTATCTAGATCAAAGTGTGAACTAAGCAATATGTTTTTTTCAGAATTTTATTATGTGCTATCTACGAATAAAACACAATCAAAAACGTCGTTTATCAGGGTAACCTCGCCTTAATTCAATCATGGCATGTTGAAATATAACATAACATCACGCCTGTAATCCCCGAATGGTAAGGCAGAGATGTACCAAAAGCACACCCACATTTAGCCAGTTATATTTTAAGTTCCATGTAATAAGGGGGGAGCATAATGAAACTGAAGAAATGGCTCTTTAATAACGTGTTCTATACAATTAATGAGTTTTTGACTTATTAACCCATTTGTAATGGTTAAGTAGCTTTTGTTCCTATTTTATTGATTTTTAATTTTTTTTCTAATATTATTACACTTTGGTCTTTTTTTAACTAGTACTAGGTACCTAAACCAAGAGTACATTGTTTTAGGTATTTTAACTTTAAGTTTGCATGCGGAAGGAAGTCGGAGAAATGTGTGAAACCTTTTATTTTATAAGACCATCATGTACCATATTTTTTTTTTTTAACGTGGTAAAATCATCAAATGAGTCCTCCCACCCAGAGCAGAGCGGGAGGGACTGTCAGACTTGTAGTGACTAAAATCCACGGTGTCCTTCAATAGCCCTTTATGTTCCAGTGTCACGGTAATTCTATGAGTCCCGCGACCCCGGCAGGCTTTGGCCCTCTAGAGGAGGGCCCCGTCATTATGCTGACACTCTTTGAGGCGCGCGTGGAACATAACGCGCCATCGACCCGGGATCATGTACCATATTTCATGCAAAATAAAGAATCTTGAATCTTGACCCTATTGTTATCAGGTTAAACCGCGTTTGCCTATGTTAGTCTGTGGGTGGGTGACCATCCATTACATTCCGAGTTTCCCCTGCGTCTCGGAGAGCACGAGTCCCGGCTGTCATAAATAGTTCTTTGACAGTCGTTACAGGTAGTCAGTGGCTCGAAAGTCTGACAACCAGTCTTACCAAGGGGTACCGTTTTATCCAGTACTAAGTTTTGGAAGTCAGATTGGCAGTCGCTCCATGTATGTAAAATACTGGTATTCAGCTGCATCCGGTTAGACTGGAAGCCGATCTCAACATAGTTGGGAAAAGGCTAGGCAGATGATGAGTGCTGGTAAACATTTCTACCATGCAGCACTATTGCTTACATTTTAACACGGCGTGAGGTATTCCCACATTATTATATGTAGTTGGATACAAGAGAAGAAAAGGCTTTACTTATTTTATGAGTATAACCTACGTAGACGTTACTTGTCTCATACAATCTACACAAGGAATAAAACATTTTATTTTATGTAATTGACTGTATTCTGATATTAATAATAGCATAAATGTTTAATTGTATGTATTCTTCATTTTAATTTCTATTTAATTATATATTTAGAGCATGTGTAAGCTGAGGTTACCTGTAATTGAGTGTGCGTTAGAAGACCAGGTATTTTGTAAAAGATTTCATTTTATATAAGAAAAAAATGTAATGTGACTTGATGGTAATCTCTTCTCTTCTCTTCTCTACATATAATAAAATCGTTAAAATCCAAATGGATGTTCCGACTTGGCGCAAAAACTACTGCATAGATCCTGTTAAAATTTTGCACAAATATCTGTAATAGGCTTCTTCAAATGTTAGGCTATATATTATCACGCTACTTGCTTAAGGGGATGAGCAATATTGCATTATGTTAGTATTATGCAATTGTTTATCGTTTCAGCCATGATATGCGTAACAACGTCTATTTCAAAGTTATGTCAGCGAAGCAAATAGAGAAACAGTTTCGTGACCGCTTTACGTGCATCACGTCGCAAGTTCGATCCCCAGTAAAATTATACTTTTTGTAGTTGGTTGTAATTTTTTTGATAGAGATTATTATTATTTTTTTTATCTATTTTATGTATATTTTTCCACGAGAACGAAGTCGCGGGCAACAGCTATTACAAAATAAATGAATAAATAAAACCAGGACGAAAGGAAGGACAACAGTATCGGAAACCAGTCAAGGATGGCTGGCTTTCGATATCGAGGTCCTGCTTCACAATAAAACTAAAAAAAGGCTAAACGCAAGCATCAATTTAAAACAATTGTACCATCGACTGAGAACGGAAACGTTTTGACTTGAAGCCGTTCATAAGCCTTCCTATTGTATACCTTGAGAGGTAGAAGCCTGGCTTTGAATTTTATAAGATTGAACTGTTATATATTGAAAGTATTATGAAGCCGGGTTCAAAACGACGAAGTTCCATACAAACTTTAATCCCATATTTAACGACCTTATGAAATGCATGCATTGTCTAAGCCGAGTGGTTTATGTTTTGTCATTAGGTCCTAGGTTCGATTCCCAGGTCGGGCAAAGTGTTATTGGGGTTTTCCATCAGGAATTTCTCAGTAGCAGCCATGGAGTCTGGATTTGCGCCCGGTTCATGGCAATAGGCTCGCCCCCTATTACTTGAACTTAAACATCATTGGGGTCCGCTGGATGCGAGTCGCACGGGACCGGTCAATGTGGCGACGTTGGGGGAGGCCTATGTCCAGCAGTGGACGTCTTTCAGCTGAAATGATGATGATGAACATAAGTGGCGGAATGTGGCTGCTCTATTATGGACCTCCACCTCTGCATATCCTTCGGGGATTACAGGTCGGTTGTCAAGTTATGAAGATAATGGTTGATAGTATTTTTATAGATTCCGCAGAGTTGAGTTGGTATGGGCATGTGATGTGGAGGAGTGAGGAAAATGTCGTGAGGAAAGTTTCGAGTTTGAATGTGGATGGGTATAAGAGTAGACCAAAGAAATGATGGATGGACTGTGTGAAAGATGATATGTCTAGAAAAGGGGATGATTAGTAAGGGCTGCGGGACTGTTCGAAAGAGATACCGTGGCCCTGGAACACAAAAGGCACAGAAGGAACATGGATGGGTTTTAGTCAGTACAAGTCTGACACTCCCTTCCGCTCCGCCCAGAGTGGGGACCATTTGATGATTTCCCATCCGAAAAAAAGAAAAGGGGGTTGATTGGTAAGATGAGGAGTAACACAGAAGCTTGTATGAAAGAAACAAAGAAAGAATACCATTCTTGGAAGAAGACATTCTGCGCCAGCTACAGATAATAAAAAAAGAATGATCAGAAGTCAACAACACTACACAAAAACAATAAATAAATATACAATAAATTAATTAGCGACAATAAATTATGATAAATGCGAGTGTGTAGGATTGTTTGTAACTCAATCAGTCTGTATCGGCTGATTGAATTTGAAGCTGGCGTCGAATTTGTGTTTTGGTTGACGCACAGTAAGAATTCAATAATGAAGTTTCCGTTAAGATTTTTCATGCAATCCCTTTAATTAAATATATTATTGACTGCCTCGTTGGTGTTAGAGCCGTCAGGAAGTGTCCAGAAGGCTGGCAGCATTGACACGTTGAATGGCCATGCTGCACTAACAAGAAACTATGAAAACAGTAATGGACAAGAATATTATAAATAAAAAGAGTTTGAGAGTTTGTTGCAGAAAAATTCAGACAATTGTCGTAATTTAAGTACTTCAAGCGCAATAGCTATCTCTTTCTGTATCATACGTTCCGTATTATCTATCGCAGTCGTACCAACGGAACGATATTTGAACGCCGCTGAGTATGAACGTAGCGTATCTTGCTTTATAATATAATTGGTAACAGAAGAAGGTAAGTAATACAAGGTAGAAGATAGAAATATGAACATTTAACAGTAGCTATTTCAAATTGTACTGCTCTGAAGTTGTTTATCAATGTGTCTGTGTTGATGTTTCCGCCCCTAGACTAACAGAACGTGGGTCCTAAGGGGCGCAGATTGTAATTACCCCTATAGCGAGGTTCGGGATGTAATTGCTTCACAATTAAAATATAGGTTACACGGTAGGTCGGCTATATGCCTGGCAAAATTTAGTTTGAATTTCATTTCTCAAACAATAAGGAATATAACGTCGGTGCGTTTGCCAAACCTGATATGTGTGTACACACCAAAAAAATTAAAAAAATAATGACGGGGAGAATAAGTGCCTTTTGACTTCGTTAAGGGTCTTGTTGTCTTGTTTCTTGTTTTTGTTCTTGTCGTGGTCGACGGCGCGTTGTGTTCCACGCGCGCCTCAAAGAGTGTCAGCATAATGACGGGGCCCCCCTCTAGAGGGCCAAAGCCTGCCGGGGTCGCGGGACTCATAGAATTACCGTGACCCTGGAACATAAAGGGCTACTGAAGGACACCGTGGATTTTAGTCAGTACAAGTCTGACAGTCCCTCCCGCTCTGCCCTGGGTAGGAGGACTCATTTGATGATTTTACCACGTGGGTCTTGTTATACACCCTTTATTAGGTACACAGTACACATTAGTCAGAAATAAGTATACAACATGTATCTTAGTCGAATCGTTTTAAGCTGGCAAGACAATTGAATATTAACTTATACCAAAAACTCGCAATTGTAAACGATAGTTAGTTATCGCCACCTAGTTTTAAGACAGACTGCTTCACAAAACATATGAAGCTGCGCAAACATCAAACAAAACGTCTCATAGACAAAATTGTTTAATACCTACAAGAACTGCACAGCGACAAGTCTGACTAACGAGTGTCTGCTGCCCTTTTGTATGTGTGCGGGCGCGCACATCAACGACAAAACAGTCTAGCGACGTACCTTCTCTCTTGTAGTATCGGGACTCAAGTCTGCGCTCAGCCTAACTGTCGCCAAATATCATAATCGCCCGCGCATCATAATACAGAGGTCCTGTATTGAAATGTTGAGACACTGCAATTCAAGATACGGGTTAATCCTATTTTGAGAGCTAGGACTTTTACTTAAGTACCTAAATCGCTTGCCTATTCAATGACTGGGAGAACAACTGTTGGCCGTCCGGCGGCGAGATGGGCAGGCCAAATTGTTGTTATCGGAGGGAAGTCCTAGACGACACTAGCAGAGGAACGTGGAGATTAGTAAAAAACAGGAAGGCATTAGGCCCAGAAGGATTATGCTGATAATGAATTTATTTACACTTAAGATCATAATACAACATCACGCGTGTAATCCCCGAAGGGTTAGGCCGAGACAGTTAATCCTTGTAGATTGACATAGCCAAATAAATTATATCATTCAAACTCAAAGCATTTATTTCAATTAGACCATCACAGGTACTTTGACTTGAATGTCAAAAAAAACAAAAAAACGCGATGCTACAGTCACAGTCACAAGGCATAATAACTTGAGAAAGTACTGTAGTTGCACATTCCAAAGCGTAGATCTCTATGGAGGAGAATGGGCAAGAAACTCCATGGACACTCATTAAAACTTGAGGTTCTTTTGCTTTCTCTACCAACGATTTACTTTCTTGTAATTAAGCAAATAAGTCCACACATCTAAAGACTAACTTTAAGGTACTTAAGAAAACAATCTTCCGTAACTTGCTTGCACACAGCAGCAGTGACTCGCAGAAACTAGGTTACCTTCTACACTTACATATCTGTATGCACCTATATACCTGTATGTATGAGTACGTGGTAATATTGCAATTTTCCGAAACAATGGTGGGGTTGAGCGGTTGTGGGGGCGCTTAGTTGCAAATTTGCGGTGTTAGTATAGAAATATAGGATGCTAGCTTTTGCCCGCGGCTTTGCTCGCGTTAATTTAGAATTTGACAATCAAGTCGGGGTGCACTCTGCTTGTATACAGGGTGTAAACAGACACTTCACATAGCCGTCAACCAAGCATTCTGTACATCAAACTATGCAACTTTTACGCAAAAATTATTGCTGGGAATCAACTTTTTTTTTTTTTTTTGTGGTGAAAAATCACGTGTTACGTAGGACTCGATGGAAAGCACTGAAAGCATTGTGCTGGTGGATGGATTGAATAGTACGGTGTTCGTGGAGGTGTGTAAAGTAAAAATCTTACATTAAAAACATGTTTTAAAAAAAAACGTGAAAAAGTTGGAACTTTGACCCCCATTATCACCGTAACTAGAAGGTTCCCAGATATGGTGTAGAACAAAAAAATGATCGCAAAGACGGGGAAAATAAGTTCCTTTCGGATATGTTAAGGGTCTATTTACACTCTTCATAATTCAATCATGATTTGAAGGACACGTGGCGCTATCTATTGTCATAAGAACCCTATGTCCGTTTCTGTACACCTGACAATGTTTATGCAAAATTTCGGGATGATCGGTTCAGTGGTTTAGGTGTGAAAACGTTTAAACAAACAAACTTACTTTCACATTTATAGTATTAGTAAGGATAAGGAAGTAAAGATTAGCTTCGCTTACCCGAGGTTTCGCCCGCACAATTTTTTTTAATAGGACTCGTCAATCTTGGCAATGATAAGAGAATAAGTGATGAGAAGAGATGAATTGCGCTATGTCGACAACTTGGTTCTCCGTGTGATAAGTTCGTTCCGGATGTGACGGCTCGGTTGTCAATTGAGTTTAAAAGGATTGAGATAAAATTCTGTTCAGAAACGCTAACATCATGAAGAGTAGTCCTAACTAATATTATAAATGCGAAAGTAAGTTTGTTTGTTACCTTTTCACGCCTAAACCACTGAACCGATCATCCTGAAATTTTGCATATACGTTGTCAGGTGTACAGAAACGGACATAGGGTACCTTTCATCGCGAATAAAAGAACTGTTCTCGAGGAAAACCACAATAACGTTCTTATGATAACAGATGACGCCACTTGTCTTTCGGATCATAATTGAATCAACCCAAATGGATTGTCAAATTCTAAATTAACGCGAGCAAAGCCGCGGGCAGATGCTAGTAGGTTATAAGGGCAAGCCAAGCTTTTAGACTTTTATGAAAGTACCGTCACTATTCCGGCGTTGCCTTGGTTACATCTGCCTTGTAAAATACTTGTCATCGACCAATTGGATTTTTTTCTATCTACACAATGTGAAATTAACCTGTCTCTGTGTGGTCATCTAAAGAAAGTCGTATTTGTTTGTTTTCAAAGAAAAACTATCACACTGATGTAGTTGTAGGTTAGAGAAAGCTTTGTAACTAAAAACCGGCCAAGTGCGAGTCGTAATCACACGCACACAGGGTTCCGTAGCACCAAACAATATAATCAAAAGATTTTGAAGGCTCATTCATACGTTGTATAAGTTGTATTACATTCAACAGCAAAACTAAATTTGTTTTTGTATGTTAATGAAGCACAAAGTTACTGCTGCAGTTTGATGAAAAAGTTCCATATATCAAAAACTAACCATGCTACACCTGACATGCTGCTGCATGCTTCTTATTCAAACCAATGTTCGTTGAAAGTTTTTTTTACATTCTACGATCCTAATTTTTTTCAGAATTTTCCTCCTCTTACTTTAGAAATTAGAGGACGGGAGGTGGAGACACATTTTACCACCTTGGCAGAGTCTATCTTTCAAACGATTGACTTTGAGAAAAAATAGTTTTACGAACCTCGAATGTCATTTTTATAGACCATGTATAGACTCCCGCACGTATCGATTTGAAGATTTTTTTTTTTTTTTATTTCATTTCCATGTATGTAGTTCCAGCCCCCCTTTATCTTTTATTTTTTTTATTTCTATATGAAAATCGTAAAGCGGTTCACAGAATGCATATATCTACCGGGTTTCTACAGTGCAGTCCTAACAGTTTCAGAATAAATGGCAGTGACATACGGACGGACAGACAGACATGACGAATCCATAAGGGTGCCGCTTTTTGCCATTCGGCTACGGAACCCTAAAATGGACAACATACAATTTTTTTTAATCCCAGAAAATTGGAGAGTTTTCACAAAGGCAGGCTGGCAGGCATAGCTAGTTGAAAATAATGGGACGATAGGTTTTTTTTTGGATCGAAGTCGGGAAAAATTGATGGAGAAACTGGGGTACGTGTTCAAGCGCATAAGCGGATTATGTATTGCGCATTTCAGCATTGCGTTAGACTGTAAAAGTATCGTGTTACCTTTGAACTAGGTCATCATCAAACTCACTTATTTGCATAAAACATGGTATACAATGGTGAATAAAATTAAAATAGTTTAAACATGTTTAGCTAGGATAGAACATAGCATGCATAATTTTATGGGTTTAGCAAAATGTTACAACGTCAACGCAATCTTATTCTTTATTGCACACATAATAACAAATATACATACAAATTGCAATAATATAGCATCAACATTTTTTATCCATAAATTCTTTTAAACTATAGAATTTACATTCATTTATCCACTTGTGCAATTTAATATTTTGAAATAACTTGGTTTCTTGTTGTAAATACGGACGCACACTGCGAGGCAGTTTTTGTTATATTTGGCAGTTTTTGTTTGAAAGACTTATGGTGAAGGCAAACGAGCGTAATTTTTTGAGCTGTGAGTCGCGTAAAATGAGTCGCGGAATTTACGCTGCATGCGGTTTCATACTAGTTGGGTTTGTACCACACGGCGACGCAAAATGAGTTGTCTTCAATCATTCATCCACAAAATTCAAATTTTTTTACATTTTTTTTTGCAATTATCAGGTCAGTCAGTGTCAGGCTGTTTATTGAACAAAATATGATTCTTGATCGTAACACGTGTGTAGTAACAGAATTATAATCATTAAATCATTAAGAAAATTCGAATTTCGCCCTGGCGTTTCTGAATGGATTTTGATGGGCACACCGGCAGTCCATGCCCTAGGTTATGATAACATAGGATACTGTTTATAATCATTTCCAAACACGCTCGCGTAGCCGCTGGCAAAAGCTAACTATTCCTAATTAATTCAAACATGAAACACGTGAATCAAACCGTGAATAACAACAAATAAACAGGAATGTCTTTCACAAAAGTTATTAGATCAAATATTGGTCCTTTGGTTCGCACATGCCGAGAATCTTGCGTACCATAGCCCCGTGGGAGCTCAACATTCTTAACCTTTTCATCGCCGAAATATGGGTAGGCGTAAGTACATACGCCTCTGCCAGCCCATTCACTGTCATATTTATTTATCGTAGATATAGAATCCCATACATTTACAAGTTTTTAAACTGTCATGGTCACTAATTACGCACAATGACAGCCTCCTAAGGGCTCAAACACAAAAACACGTTACGACGACGCAACGTGCCACCGCACGGCAACATGACGTTGCACTTTGCGTCACGGTGCCGTGACGTGAAAATCCACGTCGAGCAACGTAAATAATCACGTTACGACAACGCAACGTGCCACGTTGAACGACAACGTATTGACGGTGGCGCATTTGTAGAATTGCCGCAGTTAATTTCGAGAAATGGACCACACTAGACGTGTTCTCCTCCTGCTAATATTAAGAAGACGGATAAAGAAGAAACAGATACAAAGAAAATACGGGATCCATCCATATCTTTCAGCCATATTTTACGTCACGACGAAGTGCTGTGTAACGTGGCACGTTCAGAATAAGGAACTGAATCGATTCCAATAATTTTTAAACCATGTTATATTTTGTTCCAAAAATATTTAAAAAGGTTACAAGTTGGACACCGAACGACACTAACACCCGTAGTTTAAGTCGTGGATTGAACTTAAGTCGGACTAGACACGCCTACTTTTCACCCCATAAGTCATATTGACAGCTACAGTTTGTTTATAATTTGACATAAACGCCCACTTTTCAAGGGTTTTGTAGTACAAGAATGTTTTGGCGCTCGAATGAAGCTGACAGGGGGGCGCTGTTGGTAAACCTTTTGTTAATTGTTTTGTAAAAAATATTGAGAAAAGAAAGAGATAGCTGCATTAGTTCCGATGTTTGCCCGCGCCATCAGATCCTTGAAACCTACCTTGTGGGTGACATATGTACCTACTGAAATCCAAGTGAATCGACGTGTGTAAAATTGTTTTCTTGTTATAGCCAAAGCAAGATGAATTTTGAGGAGTATGTCGGTTATGTAGGATACGATATGCCATACAATTATTTATCGCGACCCGATGCCGACAACCCGTTAGAATGTGACATCAATATACAGTTCCAAAGACACTTTCGATTTTAGAAGGAAACCGTACAAAAATTGGAAAGCCATGCGAGAGGTCTTTGCCCAGCAGTAGGACATAGAGGGCTGATATAAAATAAAATAGGGAAGCTACTGCAAAAGAAAACGCGGTTCGTTTTTGGTTCCAACGTTTTCGTTCTAGAAATTTTGACCTACAGCCCGTGGACGGCCCTTGTTGATAAAAACTATTTTCCGTCGCCTTTAATTTCCAAGCCAGCTAGTATGTAGTCGGGATTATTAATCAATGATTATTAATATTGCGAGCACTTGCAAATATCCGTGGTAAATATATATAAAGCACGGTTTCTTTTTCAAATCGGTAGGTATTGGTATCGGTAGGTGTTCATTATCGTGGGATTGTATGAATTAGCAATCAAGATCGCGTAAATAATTAAATTAGTGACAAATAGTCGTAATATGGAGTACCGTACACATAAAAGATGAATACAAGCTTAATTCACGTGATATTTCTAAAGCATGAGAAAACTAACGAACCATTTTGAATCTCAGACAAAATGGTGCAAATGGTGCTTATGAGCGAGCTTGCCCATACTCGTGTTGTTTTGTTTATACCTACGATACCACAAAGTCGCTCTCATCATCTATCTATACTTAAAAACATCATCAAGAGTCAAATAGGCCTTCGAAACTCACGTAGACGGGCCATGGCGCGCAGTTTTACGCAGGGCGTGCAGGGCGCATTTACCTATTAGTAAGTAGGTAGAATATTTCTGAGGTAGTCGTGTCTGTAAATATATGTGAAAACCCGATTTTCGCGTTGGCTCGTGATACAACATCATCATCATCATCATTTCAGCCGAAAGACGTCCACTGCTGGACATAGGCCTCCCCCAACTGTCGCCATATTGACTCGTGATACGCGACACTGATATTAAATATTATGTAAAAGTATTATGTCTATATAGATTCCTAATGAATCATTTGATTGTCGCCACCGGTGTCCAATCTCGAACCAAGTTATCAATATTTCACATAAATGTAATGTAATTGATATGAAAATGAACAAGTTATAAGTAAGTACATGTAAGAAAAACGCGAGTGTGTCTGTATTGCTCAAATAAAATGAAATACTTACACTTACTATTATTTATTACCTATTCAACTTTAAAAGTAAAAGCTTACACATAAATCTTACATAACTATTATAAATGCGAAAGTTTGGATGAATAGATGTTTGTTACTCAATCGCCAGAACGGCTGAACAGATCTGGATGAAACTTGGTACAGAGATATATTATAGTCTGGTATAGCACATAGATCTTTCTACCTGTAGTAATACGGGTAATCCCATTGCCTTTGCGGTACTATCGCAGTAGTATATAGATTGTAAATAGAAGGAGAAAGAAAAAAATACAAATTTGATGCAACCAACTTGGATGTAGCGCTCGTCAGCCGCTGTTGTGGCCAGTTTCTGTTATATTGCAATAATAAAACAATCAAATCGAATTCTTATTCGCCGTTGCGTTTAGTGGTTTAGCCGGCTTATCTTAGGTTTGTTTTCATATGATACGGGAAAGGACAGGTGTAAGCTAAACATGAGTAGCAGGCGGCTTGCTACTGCTAAACGGAGGAAGAGAAGGGCCGATATATGAAACCCACCATTATGTTGGGTGACCACAACCATGTCATGCGCACAAACTCATTCTGCAGAGTAATGATGAGAGAATAAGCGATAACGAATCCAAAGAAATTCAAGGCTACTCGGTCCATCGTCCAACTGAATTCTTCCCTCAACTCTGGACGACCGGAACCTTCTAATCTCAGGAATTGCTGGTTCCAATTGAAAAAATCTTTTAGTGTTGGATAACCCTTTTGTTGAGGAATAGGAGCGGAGCATTAAAAAATGTTGCGAAAACGGGTTTTTTTAAATATAAAAATCGCGGACGAAGGTCGCGGGCAACAGCTAGTATGTTTATAATTGTGTGATGATCATATTTGTATTTTTGTTCTCTCGTTGGTCAAATAGTCATAAGCGCAATTGCACGGTGTGAGGTTATGGGTTCGATCACCATGCATGCAGTGTTGTTGGGTTTTATTAACCTAGAGATTGGATCCAGTTTTATGTAGTCCTACGTGAATGAAAATGAAAAATTTCCTTTGTTTTTCTATGTCTATAAGTGTGTAATTTAGATATTTTTTATACGTGATACTACTTTTAAATAAAATAAAAACCAGTTGGCTTGTACAATAATAATTTAATTTATTTTTTCGGCCTCGTCCCTTGTAACATCACTGAATCGAAGTAGCTGGGCGGCACTCAAACGTTCGAGTTTTGCCTTTTGGTACGCTTCTTCTGCTGCCTTCACCACCACTTCTGCTTCTCCATTTTCAGCAGATGTTACTCCTCCTCTCGTTCCTCATTCCGTTTTAAATTTTTCGCCCGTACCTCCTTTATTATAACTTGGGCGCGAACATATATTAGTATTAATTTGCTAACCACAAGCACCTTCAAAAAACACTAATGAGAATATAAAAAATAAAATGCTTCGAATGAATACAAATAGATTGATGTTATTTCAAATTTTGTATTGGTGCCATACACAGATAATTTAACTTTCTGATGTACGGTAACGTGTAGAGATGAACTGAAAATCATTTGATCAACCCTACCAATAAACTGCGAGTTTGCTGACGCCAAGTCAGTCGAGTTATTTTCAGGTGGCCCTTGAGCCACCGGTACCGGTACCTCGTCTACCGGACAAAATTCCAGAACTGAAAAAAGAAACTAAATATTTTTAATAATCTAATCATATATTCGTTAACACAAAGAATAGAATCAATAAAATTACTAGACTATAGGTGTATCGTCAGCAGGAGTTTCACTTGGCATAGTGTCACAGTCCATTGCGAACCTCAATTTCAAATCGGTGGAGGCCGGCAGCGCATCTTTCACTCCTTCGAGATCTGAGGACGCGGGGCCAGGATAGGGGCCACCCCCAGTCCTCATTCTTTCTTTTTTTTCTAAATTAAGGGTGGCCTTAATATTGGACCAGCACCTGTTTAACTGAGATTCGGTTCTCTATAAAAAGAAAAGATTGCCGTTCATTACGATCATCAAACATAGACCAGGTATTAATTAAACAGCAATCATGTTATTTGGTACTTACGCGCGAGTTAAATACTGAGTTATACTCTTGGGTTAGGCGAGCCCACAGCACATTTTGTCGCTCATGAGCTGCCCGGCAACGTCGTATTTTGAAGAAGCTTGTACTTGCAGACAAGTTCCTGTCCTGACTTTTCACCATCCGAAAAGAAAATTCTTGATGCCATTATTTTAAGTGAAAATCTTATAAATGAACCACGAAAAAATAAATATTTATTTTCAAGTAATTCCGTTTAAGTTCTTTGACAAATGATGTCAACCAAGAGCATTCGGTAGAACATCAATTGAAGACATCTCTAGCATTGGGACGTATTTTAATATAACATTTTTAGCATACAAAGCAGCTTGCAACCTTCATGCAACATACTTATTTTGGGTTTGAAATGGACAGCATGTTTTGGAGGTAGATTAAGGTGAGTACTCATCTGAGCAATTAAACGTATTGTAACATTGGTTGATAAATTGAGGAATGATATAATACTGCAAGGTTGCGGTTGAAAAGGAGATGTAGAGACAAAAAATTAAAAGAATATGTTTGGATGATGGTCTTGTTGAGAGGACGAGTAAAAGGCGACTAACAAAACCCGAAAGAGAACACCTTAGAAGGACAAAAATTATTGGTATTGTTCTTAAAAAAGGTCAGGTGGCAGTGCTCGCGACCTGCGTGCGCGTATGACCAGATGTATGAACGTGAACGAAGCAAAAGGAGTAAGCCGGTGGGGTTCTTTAGTGACTGTTCTTACTGTGTGGCATTTAGGTACTCTTCGTTGATATGTTGGATTTGCAAGTCGCGTGTGCTGCAATTTAATTTAATATTAAAAAAAAAAACACTGAGCGAATTAGGAGAAGTAACGACCAGCACGACCCTTAAGTCCACGCACCTCTTTCCATGTTGCACGATTTGCCCGCGCTCGTGTTTTTGCTCGATAAAATGTTACACAAGTTGCTTGTTTCTTAGCACAATCAAGTTTTAACAAAGTGTCAAGCGGCTCGATGTCTTGTTGCAAATGCAAGCTCTAGCTAGTCTGTCCTCACCTTTTGAACATCATTGAGTGGGTGTTGCTGATACCGTGGTGGGCGTTCCTCACCTGTTGCCATGACAACAAATGTCGACTTAAGTTCAAAAATGGACTAAGTCGGCGTTCTGGAATATGGGTGTAAGTACCTATTGCAATCATTTAGGTACCTACTGCCAAATTATTATTATCAATGAGCTCAAGACGACGCTGGAGCAGGGATTGAAAACCGGTACGAATTTGGGTTCCGGTTCTTCATTTCGGTTCTTAAAAAAGGTTCTTCTTTTCGGTACGGTTCTGGTTCAGGTTCCGGTTCGGTTCTGGTTCCAAAGTACCGGTTCTAAATAAAAGTTCCAAAATACCGGTTCCGTATCATCCGATTTAAAGGTTCTCCAAGAAAGAAGGGGTATGTTTGACGCGTGCCTGGCGTGTCTTTTCTTTCAGTTCGCCTTCGAAATATTAGCGAGTGGAAGTCTGTACTGTACAGTGTCAGCAAATATTATTAGATAGTGGTTTGAATAATCTAGAGTAATAAAATTACTGTTAATTAATACATAGACTCGCTTTGAAGAAGAACCGGTACAATAAAGGTTCTTAAAGGTTCTTATTTAGGTTCCGGTTCCGGTTCGGGTTCTAAGTAACGGAACCACTAAATACCGGTATTTTACCGGTATTTCGGGAACCTTTTCGATCCCTGCGCTGGAGGCGCGCGCGCGACGTCTCCGCGGCGCGTTACAGAACAAGCTTATAACTTTGCGATTTTAAATGATGCAGTTTTGAAATTTTGTACATAGATTCTAAACATAAAAATACTAGAGACGTGTTTCAGGTTTCGCATATACTAAAACTAATGTTGTATACTAATTTCAGTCTACATTATTCATCCACCTGCACAAATAACTCAACAATTTTCCAATATAAACACATTATTATGCCTTGTTATTACGATAGACAAATATCTGAATAACATAAGTACAAGATGTAGCAACATATTCTAATGTAAACAACGGGTTCTCGGTATCAGCAGGGTTGCTGAATTTTCCGCAAATTCAGTTTTATTTTACTCCAAAACTTGCAACATTTTTCCCCATTCAGTTTTTAAACACAAAATGAAACAACTGTGGAGATATAAAACCATGTTTATTCACAAAATCAACATCAATCAATCAATCATCATCAATCAATCAATCACCCCACTTTTTTCTGAGCCTGGGCAATGTATCGAATATTGTGTCTGTAATATATCTTTTGATTTCCAAATTTCTACACTCTGATATCTTGGGGATGTTTACCCCAAAAATAATCATTTATTTTTGGGGTAGAATTTCCCTAAAAACGATTTTTATGAATACCAGCAAGTTTTGTTTGAGACAAAATCTTCTAAAGTGTCACGTTTCCGGGCACGCCGCAACGCAATCGCGGCGGTAAGACCCCTCTTTGAGGAGTGGCTGGATAGGCGTCACGGCGTCCTGACCTACCGCGTGACGCAGGTCCTCACCGGACACGGAAGTTTCAGGAGGTACCTGTGTCATATGGGGAAGGAGGAAACGCCTGGGTGTCACCACTGCGAGGACCGCCCGGAGGACACGGTGGAGCATACGGTGCAGGACTGCCCCGCTTGGGCAGAGCACCACCGTGTCCTCACGGATAGGCGGAGCCCTCTCGCGCCCGGCATTGGTCGAGGCCATGCTGCGGGGCGAGACGGAGTGGGAAGCGGTCGCCTCCTTCTGCGAAGCAGTCATGCTCGCGAAGGAGGAGGCGGGCCGCGTGAGGGAGAGGACAGCGTCCTCCCTCCACACCAGCCGCAGTGGTAGACGCCCACGGCGCCGGACGTCGGCAGACGATCTCCGGCCACCGTAGGCGCGGGCATGCGGGCGGCGAGTAATGGGCGACTCGCTGTCCGACCATGGACCATGCCCGGGTCGACGGCGCGTTGTGTTCCACGCGCGCCTCAAAGAGTGTCAGCATAATGACGGGGCCCCCCTCTAGAGGGCCAAAGCCTGCCGGGGTCGCGGGACTCATAAAATTACCGTGACCCTGGAACATAAAGGGCTACTGAAGGACACCGTGGATTTTAGTCAGTACAAGTCTGACAGTCCCTCCCGCTCTGCCCTGGGTGGGAGGACTCATTTGATGATTTTACCACGTTAAAAAAAAAAAAAAAAGTGTCACGTTTCCGAGGTATAGGCTATCAAAGTAACTATCTTCGCCATCAGTACAACTTTCGTTTTATTAGCCACTCATAAACCTATAAGCATCGATAGCTGGCATCAATACAACCAACAAAACAATCAAAATCTTACCTACAACAATCAAAATCTTCTAAAGCGTCACGTTTTCAAGATATCAGTCACCAAAATTACAATGTTCGCCATCATTACCTACAACACAGCCACTCATAAAACAAACAAGTAATGTATAGAGAAAATCTTCTAAAGCGTCACGTTTCCGAGATATAAGCCATCGTTTTCCTCGTACTTACATTCTACATTTCTCGATATTAATCCTAGTCATACAAATTCTTCATTCAACCCTCTTTTTACCGAATCTTCCAGGCCTTCCGTCTGATATTTGTAGCATTGTACTGAAGGCTGGCGAAAGAACCCTGGCGAGATTCCATGTATTTTGGGACCCAGTCTTAGAGGTAGCATTCATTATGGCAACTTATACATACTTGTAAAACGACTAAAGACTAACAAAAAAGCAAATGGAAAGTAAGACGAACAAGTTGGGAGAAAAGAGATAAACGTCTTTAAACAAGATAACCTAAAAATCTTACGGTTAAGGTTTTTAACTGTGAATGTCTGCTTATTTATTTAAAATGAATTAAAAAATAATAATGTTTAGGATGAATCATAAAGGAAGATTTGAATAAACTACTCTTAGATAATTCCCTTTCCAACCTACCCGGTCCGAGTAAAAGGGTATAAAAGGCGTGGCGCGTTGTACACGGCCTCTTTGGATGATGCTCTGTGCTTTTTGGTTCTCTTTGGTTTTTGGTAGTAGGCAACTGACAGGTGCCAGGGGAGGTAATAATTTTGGTTCGGGTCGTGTTATATTATTCTGATGTACTTATTATTTACTTGTCTTAAGCCAAAACCCGAATTTTTTGCCTGTACCTAATTAATGAATTATAAAACTGCCAGACTGCGTCTAGAGACTATACTGATTACTAACCTAGTAATTAGTTCAATCACTATTAAAACTATGTTGTTACGACTTTGCACGCTTTTGCACGACTTTGCAAGCGAATTATGGTCAAGTAGAACGATTCTTACTACGCTGAATGAAGATATACTTTTACATAAATTATAACAGCCAGAGCTCACTAGCTATGCATGTACGAGTACAGCTATTGAAAGGCAGGGTTTGTTGATTAAAAAATGTGTAATGTGACGTAATAAATCTCGTTTATTGGATTTTTTACATGTTTTATTTTAATATTTTTCAACAGTGTTATAGAAAAAAATATTATCTTATTAAAAGATTATCTAAAAAGGAAGCTGGTGCAGCGATATAGCTCTGGTGTCTGGCAGACCCCATATACCATAATATGCTCATAACATGAGAGCAACAACCCGCTGTCCGTGTCCCAACAGGACAGTGACAACAATAGCCAAATACACTACTTCGACCCTGTAGCCTTCTATCTACTACGATATACGTTTAATAGGACTTGCTTTCTATGTGCTTGTGCATAGATTTAATTCTGGCAATTGTAGGTACAACATAAGGGGAACTCCTCTGAGCGCTCTCAAATAGCATGGTACACACACTTCATCATTAGGTGTTAACTGAAACAATACCAGTAAAAAGTAGTCAAAAACACAAAATAACAGAAAAAATATAAATAGTGTTCATCATAAGCCCATTATCATACTAACCAGGCGGGGCTTGATCCTTTGAGCACCTTGAGCACCTTCATCAGAGAGACGATGCCTCCGTAAGCGCGCAAGTCGTAAGTGGCAATTAACGCAACCCATGTTAGTGGTTAAAATCAAAGTCCAAATCAAAAGCAACTTGTTGTCCAAAGAAGAATGCGGTAGTCCAAGTCAGGGTGCACTATCGTCAGTTCAAGATGTAAAGGCCAATTCATCGAGAATCCACAAAATCACAATGATAAACATAAAATCCCACGCAAAAATACAAACGTATCGAACGATGGAATAGAAGTGTTTTTCAACCTTTTTCATGACAGGACCCCCATAGTAAGAAAAAATATTTCGCGACACCCGACCCTTCGCGTTTTTTCGTGTATTCACAGTTTATTCGTGCATACGTATAACCAAGACAGATGCCGTCACGACAAGCAGAAAAATCTCACACTTTGATTATGTTTGGCAAACAAGAGGTCGAAAAGCTCAAAAGTATACCCCTCTCTGACAATACCATTCAACGCAGGATAAGTGATATTTATGTAGAAAAAAATAATAGAAAGTAACTTTTATGTGCTTGCAATTTGATTAATTTACAGTTTGTAGCTTTTGCGCTTTTTAAATCTAATGAAAAATTAATGGAAGAAATACTCTTTTGTGAGCACTTCCCACCAATACTACAGGTCAATGCTTGCTTAACATGTTCCTTGAAGCTACGCAAGATATGAATATCGATTGGGTAAAGAAATGCATTGCTATTTGTAGTGACAGAGCAAAAGCCATGAGTGGTGCGAACAGGGGATTTATTCAAACACTGTTTTAAGCTTTCACGGTTTACAACTAAACTTATACTGTCACTTACGATATCCCGTAATTGTTCATTGCAACAGCGTCGAAATATCGGGAGCACAAAATAATGAATAATCACGGAATTTATTGCTAGACTGAAAGAGCAGATGAAGAAAACGAATCCACGATGGGAGAAATTGGTCAATGAACGTGCGGGTCGCGACCCCTAGGGGGGTCGCGACCACGTTCATTAACCGTTGAAAAACACTGGAATAGATCATCACAGATCTTACAGTGACAGTAGTGACGGGACTCAATCAATCACCATTGATAACGTTCCTTTATAACATTTACTACGAAATTACCATAGTTTCATTTTTATTACATTATTTTGCCTTGTTAATTGGCGTTTTAATATCAAGTTTACATGTTGTTTATAAATATTGTACATTATAGAATGAATAAAAACGAAGAGAAAGTGCCATTTATAGTAAGAAAACCCTTGAGCAAAAACACGTGTTATTGGATTGGAACGTAATCGGAAAAAATGTTGCGTTTTGTAATTGCACGATTACTTAATTTTGAGTAAATTAAAATATTTATAACTTTTGATTCCCGTGTCCTAAAAATTCAATATTTTTTAAATAAATATCTTATATAATTGTAGTTATAATTATTTTATATTTACACTTGCATGGAGCTTCGTTAATTTTTAGATTCCTTGGGTCCATTTTCGCCACCCTTCTTTATAGTAAGACACTAATTGCGGAGCGATGACGGAAACTATTCGCAGGCCTTGACGTAATTTACGTCGCAAGTATCAGCGCACGAAGCCATGGACGGGGCCTGTGAGTCAGTAGCGAAGGGTCAATTTTTGTAAGAGGTAAGCCGGAGTACATATCTTTAATGTGATAATATGTATTATTTGTCTATAGACTACTGACTGTGCCATTTTTCAAAGGGAAGCCAGTAGGAATCGAGTTGTATGGAACCCTCGCGAGGTGAGTCGTGTGCCTGACACAGAATATGTGCGTCGTATCGACCATGCCGTAACAGGATAATGGAGGATAACCTTACGATACCACTTGATACGATGGAAATGATTTTGGATTTATTTTCTCGTTTGTTTTTGTTTCTTAGGAAAATACGAATATGTTTGAGTGAATGTTTTAATGTTAATTTCAGAACATTCGTGACGTCAAACGTTAAGTAACCTATATGATGTAGTAACCACAATCAACTCAGCCACGTGGAGGAGCTCGTGGCTAAATAATAGCAGCCGTTTGGGTCCGTCTGCAGGTTAAGCCGCGGTTGCCTGTGTTGATTCTTGGATGGGTGACCACCCATTATATACTGAGTTTCCTCCGTGTCTCGGAAAGCACTTTAAGGTTGGACCCGGCTATCATTTGAAGATCAATTTCAGTCGTGACAGGAAGTCAGTGGCTCGGAAGTCTGGCAACCAGTTATTTTTTTTTATTTTTTTTTCGGATTGGAAATCATCAAATGACCCCCCACTCTGGGCGGAGCGGAAGGGAGTGTCAGACTTGTACTGACTAAAACCTATCCATGTTCCTTCTTTGCCGTTCGTGTTCTAGGGCCACGGTATCTGTTTCGAACAGTCCCGCAGCCCTGGCAGGCATCGGCCCTTGCAGACCCCTACATCGTTGCTGACATCTCTTTGAGGCGCGCGTGGAACACGAACGCGCCGTCGACACGGCCTGTCGTCATAGGACGGCCGGACGGCGAGCTAGCCCATAGCTCGCTGTCCACAGGCCGCATTACCTAGTACGCCAGTACTAACTGGGTTATGGAGATCAGATAGGCAGTCGCTCCATGTAAAATAATGGTATTCAGCTGCAACCGGTTCAACAACCGGTAGGACAGACCTCTCCCAAGCTGTGTTACTACCTTATGCACCCAGGCTGACCCAGTTAGTACCTTTTTAAGGTCGTCAGTGTAACTAACTAACTTCAGGCCTCGACTGCTCCCTCGGCAATCTGCGACCGCCATTTCAACTTGTGTTATTTTTTTCTTTCGAGAGGAGGACCATGTCCTACAGACGGTCGGTATATCTACTTTGAATGGTTTTTTTGAAGCACAATTTAAGCCTTTCTTCAGCGTATCCTAATGTCATTAGTTAGAGTCCTAACTAATATTATAAATGCGTAAGTAAGTTTGTTTGTTACCTTTTCACGTCTAAACTACTGAGCCGATCATCCTGAAATTTTTCATATACTTTGTCAGGTGTACAGAAACGGACATAGAGTACCTTTCATCCCGAAAATTGAATTATCAGAGTACAACCCGAATTGATTGTCAAATTCTAAGTTAACGCGAGCGAAGCCGGGGGCAAAAGTTAGTTTTCTATAGTTGCTCGTCATAATAACTTGTTTAGGTACAGCTTCGAAGTTTCTCAACCAATAACAGGTAGGTACCATTTCTACTTTAGCCCTAAAGGTTACCAAACCACAGACAAAAGACTACTATCGATGTACGATTAACTAACTAAAATACGTTTTGTTTTCAGGCATTCTGGGTTTCTACGTTTTGAAGAATATTCGTAAGTTTGTTTTTAACATTTATTTCAAAACAATATTAAACATTAATAAATTAAAATAACCGAAAGTAACTAACTTAACAATAAAATAAAAAATGGCGTCAAAAAACTCTTACTTTCTCTTTTATGTTAAAAACAGTTATAAATAAGTACACACACACACGACCAAGTACATACGACAAAGACAAATAGCTAGAGCTACCCGTATCATCCCTGGAACGTAAATCCGACAAGATATAACGTCGTATTACATATCAAGTCAGAAATACACCATATTATTATTACCATCGACAAGCCAACGAAGCGTAGACTTACTGACATATGACACGACTGAAACGGTTTATTGGAGAAAATAAATTACGACAAGACTCGAACGATATTGTGTAGAATGTTTATTGAATACCAGCTTTTATGATGAAGTTAGATTGAGCGGATTATGATCGAGTTATTTTGTAATGAGGTTGTAATATCATTATCTATGTAAAAGGCCTCGAAGTTAGAGTCTGGGTTATTTACCATACCTGGGATTCTTCTAGTTACTGTGACATTCAAAGTTCTTACTTTAAATACCTCCATGACCCCTGTACTATTTAACTATTCAATGCATCCTACAGCACAATGTTTTGAGTGCGTTATACCTAGTGTAAACAGACCCTTCACGAAGGACTCGATGGAACGCACTCAAAGCATTGTGGTGATGGATGGATTGAATAGTACGGGGTCGTGGAGGTGTTTAAAGTAAAAATCTTGCATGAAAAATGTATTTAAAAAAAAACTTGTGAAGAAGTTGAAACTTTGACTCGCAATATCTCCGTACCTAACTAGAAGGTTCCCAGCAGTGGCGGGGCAAGACCAAAATTTTATGTGGGCAAAGTACATTTAGCGAGGCCCGGAATCGGCATCGACTCGGAATTCACATGTATCATTCGAAAGGCCATAATTTCAGGAACAAAATGGTACATAATATTACGTACGAAACAAAACTCCAACAGCTTTCACTTCAACCACAGAAAAAATAAACTGCAAATAATTCACTTGAAATCCCATCGCAGAAAACATTTTTAGTAATTCTATACGAAACAACGCCATCTAGCTTAAAATATCAGAAACTACAATGGCTTTCTGTCAGTACAAGAACGAAGGATGTCGCTGTGTTAGAAAAATAAAAAAAATAAAACAGAGTGCGCGTCAACAAAAAATATAAATAGACCAAAATTGGCCATGTACAGTTTGGAGATTTCGTTCCGGTCCCAATTTTGTCATTGAGTTTTTGAGGTGCGAGGCCCTCGTACCGCGAGGCCGTGGGCGGTGGCCCACGTCGCCTACGCCTTGCGCCGCCTCTGGTTCCCAGGTATGGTCTAGAACAAAATCGCAAAGACGAGGAGAACAAGTGCCTTTCGGCTTCGTTAAGGGTCTATTTACACCTTTTATTTTAAACCGCACACCGTGACTTTTCACAACAAAAAAAAAATTCGTTTAGCAATAATTTTTGCGCAATATGACTTAGTTTGGTGTACAAAATGCATTCTTGGGGCTCAATAAGTAATTATAAAAACACAGATTTATATTGCAGATATTTTAAATTTGGTGCCGATCTACTTAGCATCATTGTACCCTATTTCGACTAACTAGGGCGCCGGCCGCAGATACAATTTATACTAAACTTGTAAGTGCGCGGCAAACTGAAAATGTTTGGGAACCCCTGCTCTGAGGTCCTAAGTCAACATAGACAAGACAAAACCAGATTCGAATAGACATGCGCTTTCATTACCCTTCAGCTATGTACCTGATGTTTAATCGAATGTAGGTAAACAAAGGAATCTATAAATAAATTAGTTTGTGCCGAACACAGGAAGCGGATATGACGAGCGATAGCGAGCAAGGACACCGCCATGAATTGATTATGGTGTCATCTTTACGTGCGAGCTAAACGCTAGTTCACAACAGATATTGGTGCATATGTGCATAATCGATGAAGTGAAATAGAGGGAAAGTTCTACAATCAAGAAGACAAATCAAAAACAATAGGTGACTTTCAAATGCTTTCAAAAGAAATATTGCCGCCAATTTTTGACAAGTTGACAGTTTTTTTTTTTAATTTTTATGTTATGGCATTGTAGTGGTGTTATTTTACAATCGAATAAATGTTGTTAGTATAAAAATATGCAGAACCCGTCTATGTGAAAGTCCTTGTGGGCTATGTTTAGCAGTAGACGTCTTATTCTTACGGCTGTAATGATAATGAGGCGGACGGTGAAAACCACTTCCTAAAATTCTGATCTGCATTTTCCAGTTTTGCCGCCAATATCATAAAATATAACTTAACCACGCTTTGTAATCCCCAAAAGGTTAGACAGAGCTGTAACAGTACATCCACATTTCGCCAGTTATGTTTAAGTCCCATGTAATAGAGGGCGAGCCTATTACCATCAACCGGGCACAAATCCAGAATCCGTGGCTGCTTCTGACCTGTCAATCGAACCCAGGACCTCATGCTCAGCATTCTCGTTTGCGACCATTAGACCAACGAGGCAGTCATGTCATTAAATAATTGCGTTATTTCCAAACGATATTACTTTTTCTTCAGAGTTCAGATACGCAATTTTTCGCAGGATTCCATAAATTATTTAAGCAAAAGATTCAAGAAAAATCCGTCCCAAGCGTCTCAAGCAATATTAACGAAAAGTACTAAAGTATTAAGTAGATGTTGATTTGCAAACTTATCATAAAGGCCAGTGCAGACCGGGGAAGAGACGGCAGAGCATTTTATATTTACTCAACGTAAATTCATACGATAACAAGATACAGATTCCAATGTTTAGATATCGACTGCAAGGCGTCAAAGGAGATTTTTCCTTCACGGCATTGAACATTGGAATATGTATCTTGTTACTACTACCTACGTACTAATTAACGTTGGGTAAAGATAAAATGCTCTGCGTTATCGTCCTCGGTCTGCGCTGGCCTTAAAAGCGATCCCATTTCGAATTATTAAGTATAGAATGTAGGCATAACGTTTTTTTTTTGTTTATTTAATGTCGAGAGCGTTAGTGATTTCCTTACAATTATATAAGCTCACTGCGTTTTTCCATGGGGCTAGGGAGAAAAGTAATAATAAGTATGCTCTGTGATATAGTGAGGAGTGTTAACTATCTTGATATAAGTGACATAGGTCGTGGTTTCAAATCAAGCAGACAGTTGGTGAAATTTATTTCATGACCACTGTTCTCAAAACGGTGAAGTGTGCATATCCTACAACGCAACATTCTTTTTTTTATTAAGCGTTGCCCACACTAGGAAAGCAGAGGAATTTCTCCCGTATCGTGGGTACGTTTACAAACATTTAAACTCACATACACAAACAGCCAGACCCGGAAAAAGTACCTGTAGGCCATACAAATATTTGTTACGTGCGGGGATCGATTCCGCAACATGCAGCGCAGCAGCCAGTCGCTCAGCCATTGCACCAACCGTGCCGTGTCTTTTTTATCTTTTATTCTGAGACATAAGACCCCATGCCCATTAAGTCCGCCCGTGCACTTTGTGCTTGAAGTGTTAATAAATAAATAAATAAATAAATAAGACATCCACAACCCACTGGGGCCACTTGCCCAGAGAAGAGGCTAGTGTCCCAGCTGTGGGACACTTTATAGCCTGATTATACTCTGGACCATTTTGTTTGTTGTTATTTTAGTCTTCTAATCACATTTTGCTTACGAATATTCGATTAGTATTCAATTCGGCTCAGTCTTGGTGAAACTTTCGGAAATCCTTCACCTTTAACTACTCCCACGGGTTAAGATTCTGGAGTGGGAGCCAATTACATATATTTGCGAGGGAACAACGCACACTTTAGAAAAAAGGTTTTAATTCAGAACTGTATTTGATCTTTATTTTCATTTACATTAAACAAACGTTTTGCGTTCTCTCCGTTTAATTTATTCAACTCTTCATAGACATAAAAAAAATAAAAAGGTTCTCAATTCGAATGTGTGTTTTTGAATGTTTTATTAAGCAGTATTTCTGACGGCGGGACTGTGAATTAACAATGCTTGGATTTGTTATTTAGCAGGATCTCTCTTATTTTTATCACTAAGTATTTTAACATCGTCTTTCAACTGGGAAAAGCTAAGTTCCAGTCTAAACGCATGCAGCTGAATATCAGTATTACTGAATATCAGTATTACTTTATACTGATCTGACCTCCCCAACCCAGTCAGTAAGTACTGGTCTTTTTTTTTTTTTTTGTTTTTTTTTTTTGTTTTTTTTTTTTTTTTTTTTTTGTTTTTGTGAAGTGTGGTTGTATTGTGTTCAATGGCAATGGGTCCTAATTACCTGAATAAATGATTTATTATATTATTATATAAGCAAGTACATGTAAATCTATGTATGATAGATACATAGATTACTTATTATCCCAGAAGTAAGATCGCGTGGGCAATTCCCTAACTGCACGCGGGCGAAGCCGCGGGCATAAGCTAGTATTATATATCACTCCTGAAAAGTTTTATAATTTTTTTTTGTTTTTTAATTGGCCTCCATTCGAATTTATTTCACACCAGGTTTGTTTGGCCTTTTTGACAGCACATTGTTTTTTTTTTTAAATCAGGTCAGGGCATGGACTGTTTGTATAATGCCCCTGGGGGTTCATGCTGCACGTAGCGGTCAGACTGCAGTATTCAGCCAGAATTTCGGCGAATGTTAGCTGTAGTCAAATATCGAAGCTTCGTGTAAACTGCGAGTGTCCATATTTATTTTGTTGACAAGCTCGGTGTTTGCGAGCGAAACGTTAATTAATGGCCAGTTGGTGTTTATTTTGAAAAAATAAAAAGTTTAGGAAATATTGGCGAATTTCTTAGATTGGTAGTTAAAAAAAAAAATTACTGAATGCATATGAAAGTATATACGGTATTTACTATTTTTTTTTTTAATTTTTGTTTGTGTGTCTGTCTGTTTGTTCCGGCTACTCCGAAAACTCCGAAACAGCTCGACCGATTTTGACGAGACTTTTAGTGGCAGATTATAAGGAGTTACTTAGGCTACTTTTATTTTAGAAAAATGATTAGGGTTCCGTGCAAAAACATCCTTGAAATGGTTAACAAAATCCGATTTAAATAGGGAAATAATCCGTGCGTAATTTTTATAAAAATTACACACGGACGAAGGTTGCGGGCAACCGCTAGTTTACCATTACATAACATCACGCTTGAAAAACCCAACAACACTTTGGTCGACCTGGGAAACGAACCCATACTAACTGTCGCTAAATATCATATGGCACGTTACGCGTATCAAAATACACAGTAATGTAGTAGTGGCACGGTAGCGCTTCTTCTCGCGTCTAATTTGAAGGTTAGAATTACCCAACAAATAATGTATGTATGGAAAGCTTGGGTGAGCAAATATAACTTCTAGATTTCTTGAATCTATACAGGGTGGAAGGGACACCGACGCGAAAACGGTTACCAGTGTTACCACGTACTCCGTTCATCATTCTGAGAATTTTGGAAACAATCAGCTGTTTCCTACTAAAGTGCAATACCTACCAGTGGCGAAGGTTCCATATAACTCGATTCCTACCGACTTCCCTTTGAAAACTGGCACAGTCAGTATTTTATAGACAAATAATAAAATCACATTACAGGTATCTAGATTATTATACTCCGGCTTACCTCTTACAAAAATTGACATTAGCCTTCGCTGCTGCTTGTTTAAATTACCGATGAAAATTTTCGATGTGGAATGATGTACTGAGTACGTATACCTACTAACTAAATATACAGGGTCTAAACGGACCCTTCACAAAGCCGTCAACCAAGAATTCTGTACATCAAACTAAGTAGGTAACTACGCAAAAATTATTGCTGGGAAACGATTTTTTTTGGGTAAAATCACGTTTTACGGTAGGACTCAATGTAACGCAGTCAAAACATTGTGCTGATGGATGCATTGAATAGTACGGGGATCGTGGAGGTATTTAAAGTAAAGTTATAACATGAAAAACTGGTATTAAAAAAAACTTGTGAAAAAGTTGGAACTTTGATCCCCAATATCTCCGTAACTAGAAGGTTCCCAGCTGTGGTCTAGAACAAAAAAAAAGATCGCAATGCGGGGAGAACAAGTGCCTTTCGGCTTCGTTAAAGGTTCTTTAACACCCTTTATAAGCATAATTTAATCAGCCTGTAGCGTTGCGGGTTGGTAGACATCATGTGATGTCTTTGAAGTTCCAAGTATATCCATAAGATAAGACATCGAAAGCAAGAATCGGAATTTCAAACTAATATCTAATTTAAAGACATTGATTAAGAAACTTGGCTCATTACGGTCAGACTTACCTATCTAAAGTTAGCACTGAGTTTGGTCGGCCGAGTGACGCCAACTTACTCAATTAAAACAGCCTATTTCGAGATAAGTTTAATTATTTTTCAACGGTACAATAATAACTGATTGCCTCGTTGGTTTACTGGTCGAAAGCACGACTGCTGATCATGTCCTGGGTTCGATTCCCGGGTCGGGTAAAGTATTATTGGGATTTTCCATTAGGAATTTCTCAGTAAGTAGCAGCTATTGGATTTGCAACCGGTTGATGGCAATAGGATCGCCCTCTATTATGTATGTGACTTAGTGAATTTGAAACATTTTATAAGTAGGTCAGCACTAAGATGGTATGACATTTGCAAAAATAATCATGGCTGTTTTTTAAAACAGCTGATGGGGATAAGGCCTATGTTGGAATCTGCTAAACGAATCTCCGAGTTTTTCGAACTGATTTCAGTTTATTAACTAATAGGCACTAATTCACAATTTCACCAATTCAGAAGACACCTCAACCTACGTATAAATGCACACGCTAGGATTTGCATAGTCTGCTTACTTGATCGATAGGTTCTGCTATTAGCACGATTTGTAGATCAGAGCCTCTTGAAAATTATCTTATCAAGTTAACAGGATGAAGGGATGCTGATGCTGCCCACTACACCGTACTATAGTATGACCGTGCTGTGAACGTATCAAGCAAAAAAGTATACTTTGTATTGAGAAGTATGAGACTATGGCCACTAGACCGTTCCGTCATCGACCGACACCTTCGCGTGCCATGCATGTAGCGTATCGGCAAAATTTATCGCCGGCAATTGTTGACGCCCCGTGCTCAGCACGCGATGGTGTCCGAATGGTATTTGTGGGCATAGTCTCATACTTCTCAATACAAAGAATACCCACATATGATGACCGTCCTAAACCCGTTATAAACGGGTATGACAGGCTGTTCATACGTTCTAGGCATAGTAGTCAGTATCATGTTTCTTTTCGTGCCTGATACGTTCATAGAGCGGCCATGGTATGGTACGCTGTAGTTGACAGACTCCTTTATAATAATATTAGGACGTAGGTGCACAATAACGACAAGCACAAAAAAATTCGAAGACCACCAACCCGCACTGGATCCGGGTGGCAGATTACGGCCCACACCTTACAGAGAGGAGGCCTGTGTGAGTGTCCCAACTGTATAAACATTGTAGGCTTGTGTATGCATCCCAAATTCTAATCAGTATCTTATTTTCGTACAATCACTGTGTCGATGACGTCACTTGTCTACCCACGTGTTCATAATAATAATATTTCGTCATAATTTAAACAAAAATGTACTGAATAACGAGTCACATAGGCATTAACACAACTGGATTACTCTACCGAGGTTTTGAGTCCCATAGCTACTTAAAAATACCATGCACCAACAAAAAAAAACATCGTCATATTACTATGAAAAACAATAGGTAGATACTTAGCTAACTATAGGATTCCTAAGTGACTAAGTACTTCAAAACAACATTAATTGATAAAGTAACGGCAAGTCACCCAATAAAAATAATCCGGCTTGACATTTTAGGTGATCCAGATGAAAACACAAAAGTACCTACAATAGGGTACATTAACAAATAGATATCTGTGTAAAATTCGCAGAAATTAGGCATTATCCCTTGTCATTTAAGCTTTGCACCGTTTTTCGTAGGTACAGGAATCTCTGACTCAACAGAGAGAATTTTTAATATAAGTCCTCGTAAACCGTTCAAAGGCTTAACATCAGCTGACCAATGATTTTCTTTCAAAGGAAAATTTTATGTTTCACCGTAGAGGTATATTGTAGATATTTTCCTCTTGACTGTATTTAATCTCAAGTCCTTGAGTCAACAGAAAAAGGAATTTTTAATTTCCAACCAAAATTATGCAGTCAATTTAAAAGTTATCAATCATCCCAACTTTTTATCAAGGATAATCGCGTCACATTTTTAGCATCAAGGCAAAACAAGCATACAGCCTATTTTTAACAAGCCCGAATAAATTACCCAGAAATCAAATTCATCGCGCGTAAAACAATAATTAACATCAAAGGGACGCTGAACAAAATATAAACAAAACTCTACAGCTGTGTCAAAAACAAAAGTTTTAAAATCACTTACTTGGCTCTCAAGGATAACTGTCGATCGTTCGGACACACATACTTATTCGCTTTGCTTTGAAAATTCATTGCACAAAAAAAATAACAATAAAAAAATATTTAAAAATGTTCGAGAGACGCGGGAAAGTGGCGCCGCGCGTTCGGGCCTGTTGATTCCGTTCAACTGTTGCTTCGCGCGTGGAGGTTCGTATTAATCGATATTTTAACAACGCTCTTGAAAACTAACAATATGTTGCGAGCAGCGACATCCTTTTATCAGTGTGATAAACACATGGCCATGTAAATATAATGCTTGACATGTTGTGAGCTTGTGGGTGATGCGTAGAGTTTTTTTTCGTGTTTTGGAGCAGGATTTTACGAAACTAAGCTGTCAAATACATTTTGTTCCTTTAAAAAGTTATTCTACTTGCATAAAAGTTAGGTATTTAAAATCTACTGAAATACCTTTCTTTAAGCTCCAAAAATAAATAAAATCACACTAAAAGATAAAGTGCCTTTATCTTTGAGACCATTTCAAAATTCGAACAATGTTTCGGATACGACGTCATAGTATAGTGGAGCCGGACGCGGACGGAGCACCAGAGCACACACGTATCGCAGTGTTACCAGTACATAGATTAATTTGTGATCGATTGCTTACAATCAAAAGTTCAAAGGAGCTATTCTATGAAACAGATTTCGTGTCATTGTTATTTTGTAAGGAAGCCTTATAACGAAAGCACATTCCTAACGATTTGATTGATTTCGTTTCCACTGGTCAGTGTATCCAAACGTAGAAAGAGAAATGAATATATTTCTGTCTCGTTCTTTCTTCTGTCACTAGTGATGCGCAGGTGGTAATATAACGAATACGAATTCAATAACAGTTTAAAAGTTATACACTTATTGCACACTTAGTTCGCAAAAAACATTTTCATTTTAGTAAATTCATATTCGAATAACGATATTGATATTGAATTTGTAAATACAGTTTTAAACGATTCCTTTGTTACTTTCTTTTTATTATGTAATTTTTCTAGAATATGTCCTTCTAATTTTACTGCTTTTGTTCTTTGTAAAATGATTTTCTATTTTCCACTAACCCCACGTTAGTGGAAAATATAAAATCATTTTACTGATTTACAATATCTATTATAATGTAATATATTTTGTATTGTAGTACCACAAGAGTTTCGTCCATCCCACATGGTTTTGTTTAAATACCCAAACCTTTTATTGGAAACTTACGCCAATGGTCAAAACAATATATGTGTAGTTTTACACATTAATAAAAAGTGTAATAAAAAAACATCGTTAGAAAAATCGAATATCTTACTAACCGTTATCGTTATTGAGACACAAACTAAAACCGTTTTTTACGTGTCGCGCGGCCCTACCTACACTAGTCAATTTGACATTTCACTTTTTCAGTTATGATGGCGCACTTGCGAAAGGTGTTTAGTTTACTGTAACTTTTATTTTTATGTTGTGCCGTGAAGTGAAAACCAAGTGATTTTAATGCCGTACCGCAGGCGCTTCTCCGCCAAGATGCCAGATTTCGACGACGAAGTCACCGTCGTCGATGTTTACGACCTGGCATCGGACATTGGCAAAGAATGCGAGATAATTATCGAAAAATACGGCCCTGACGCCGTTACAGCGCTTCTGCCGAAGGTGATTAACGCGCTAGAGCTGCTGGAGAACCTAGCGGTGAGGAACGAAAAGGAGAATCAAGCGCTGCAGGAGTTGACGGCGAAGATTTCTCAGTTGGAAAACGACAAGATTGAGAAGGCTGAATACAGGCAGCGTTTCGAGAAGGTAGGTGGTAGAGGTCATTGTTAGGCAAATAGGTGTTATTAGTTGCTTTAGTGCGTGTTGTGCACCGAATACACGAAACATTGATGTTTCGTCACCTGTGAATGCATCGGCTGCGTTGCAACAGAACGGCTCGGGTGCTGGTATTGCGCTACTGTGTCCACTGCGAAGCCACCGTTCACGTCCAAACGATAATTGGCCTCTATTATACCCATTTTTTGTGAGTACACATAGTTTTAAATTTCTTTTCATATTTAGAACTTCGTTGGCTATTTGAGTGGCTTCTTACTGGCCAGTCTTGTTTCTTTTTTATATAATTGATTTAAAAAGTTGTTAGGCATCCTATGTTGGTTCACTGGCTAAAACTGATTTTGAAGAACTATTAAAAGGAATTTACTGATGATAAAATGATGTAATACCTTCTTTCTATTTAAATTGAGTAATGCATTCATTATGTGAAATAAAATGCAATTTAATATGCTATTTCTGACTAGCAGTTTTATTAGATTTTTATCAACTGTCTTTTCTGCACAACTTCAGTTTATACCATGTGACTCAAATCTTGAAAATGGTCTGTCTCGCATCTACGTTGACTCACAAAAATGTATGTTGTGTTGTTGTTTAGATAGCTATGCAAGTACTAGATTAAGTAAGTTGAGACTTTAAACACAAAACGGCATACAAATAAAGTATCATGTGGTATTTTGTGCCATAACAATTCACCAACCCGTGCTGGGCCCATGTGGTGTATTACAGTCCACTCCCTTTCATAGACAGTAGCTGGTGTTCCACCTGTGGGAACATTATAATATTAAATATTCATACAATTGTTTATTTCATCATTAGTTACTTGAAATGGGAACTGTCGCATATGTTCAAAGTTACCGGGGTTGGTTTCCACACATAGTCCTTCAAATGGGCTATTGTATGCTGTTCATGGCGGCCATCCTTGGTTATTCTAACGAGCCCACCTACCCAGTTGGTCTCCTAGTCTTTCCTGAATATCAGCAAAAGATCTGGGTGACCTTGAGGTTTCGGTCTACTTGATGTCACCAGACCTTATCAACCTGAATTTTGCAAAGATATGACTGCCTAATCTCAGCAGTGGCACATATTTTATTCATAAATTATAACAAGAAACAGTATGGATTTTTCAGCAACTCTACACACTACTCAACAATTTAGCTTTTGTCCGATTTTACGACAGTAGTATACATAAATAATATGCTGACAGTTAGATGACATAATTATTTAGAGTAGCTGTTATTAAAATTGACCTTTTTGAATTTGCTTAAAATGTTTTAACTGATCTTACGCACATCAGATGAATGCGTCTGTATCAAACATAATCACGTGCTTAATATTTATTCGGAATAACTGAAACATTGTTTTCAAAGTAAGTTATCTTATGTCTATCTAAATGTTAAAGGAGACAGTATGATAGGACTACTCATGACACGTTACGAAGCTGGAGGCTTTGAATAAATTTAAGAAAAATGTTGCAAATCTTAGTTCTTCTTCTTCTCGGGTTTATCTTAAGGTTAAGCCGCGCTGGTCTAGGTTGGGCCGCGGATGGGTGACCGCCCATAACATACCGAGTTTCCTGCGTGCCTCGGAAAACACGTTAAGCCGTTGGTCCTAGCTGTCATTTGTACATCTTTGACAATCTTTACAGGTAGTCAGTGGCCTGAAAGTCTGACAACCAGTCTTACCAAGGGGTATCGTATTACCCAGTACTAACTGGGTTGTGGAGGTCAGATAGGCAGTTGCTCCGTGTAAAATACTGGTATTTAGCTGCATCCGGTTAGACTGCAAGCAGACCCCAACATAGTTGGGAAAAAGCCAGGCAGATGATGATGATCTTAGTTCTTCTGTTTGAAGTGCTGATGCAACATTTGTAGTCAGTTAACCAGTATGTGGCTGTGTTGATTCTGGGTTGAGTATTTTTCTCGCATTAATCCTGGAAAGTGTAATTAGGGTCACTGGACACTCCTACAGTTGGGCCACCTGATCAGCAACAACACACTCACACTGGGTGTGCAAAGACCTGTAATCAATAAATAATTTAATATTGTGTTTAAAAATATCAGTGATAGTCCCTAATTACAGTTAATACTGGGCTGGTGTCTGCAATTCCACTTCGAATGCTCATACTCAACAATGTATGAAAATAAGGTTTTAAATGACAAGTACATTGAAAGATTCTATCTTACAGTGTCCATAGACATTACTTCGTACTGGAAGAAAAATAAGAAAGAATAAAATAGAAGAGATTTTGCGTCACTATATCAGCCATGTTATCTACAATGGCAAAACAACATCAGAAATGTGAAATCATAAGTATCAACAGAAAAATCTCATCTGTGAAGTCAACCACAAGTAGAACATAACATATTATTAAGCTCAATATAACATAGAAATTACGTTGCTGATGACTTGTGCGAAATTGTCTTAAAACGGCTATTAACAATAGACAAGTTAATAAACATTCACTTTCACAATAAATGCAATATCTAAAGAGGTTTATTTTATGATAGCCGGCTCTAAATTCTACAGACAAATCTTTGCTATAATTTATTGGGCTATAAATTGTTAAGAGCTAGCTTACTTTATGTAACTTTGATTTAATTCCTGTTAGTTGAGTTTCAACAAACCTGATTTTAATGTTTGCCAGTTTCATAATATGAGATTATTTTGTTTGTATGGTAGTATACTCTGTTATGGCCTTTTATGAAACATCATCATATTCCTGCCCTTGTCCCACGGTACTTGTGGATGATGCAACACGTTATTTTCTTCCATCCTCCACTGTTAACCGTCACGCGATCGTTTACTCCTATTTCTTTCAGATCATTCCTCACACAATCCATCCCATCGTTTCATTGGTCGTCTTTTCCCTCTCAATCCATCAACATTTATACTCTTAGATGACCTTTTATAAAATACTGAATAAGTATAGTTAATGGAGAGGGCTATGCTCGGTGTTTCCTTGCGTGATCAAATCAGAAATGAGGAGATCCGCAAGAGAACCAAGGTTACCGACGTAGCCCGAAGAATAACCAAACTTAAGTGGCAGTGGGCAGGGCACATTGCTCGCAGAACGGATGGCCGATGTGGCGACACTTGGGGGAGGCCTATGTCCAGCAGTAAACGTCTTTCGGCTGAAATGATGATGATGATGATGATAGTTAATGGAGTGTATTTTTCAGAATGAAACCTGGATAAATCAGAATCAAAGTTAAAATGAGTTAAATATCAGCTGCAATGTATTTCAATTGCCTTTTATAATGGTTATGAATACATAACTTCCTCCTTTTGTAGAAGTCGGTTAAAAAAATGACAGGCCAAAATAATGACTCACTAAATAAAAAAATAAAAATTGAATTAGTTCACAAATTATAATTTCCTGAGCACCAATCACAAAGAATAATCAACAAAAAAAATCTAATAATGATATTACGTAAGGTGTAATACAAGTTAATAGGTAATTGTGTCTTAAATAGTTATTAAATAAGTGAAAGTTAACTGTTAAGCTCAAGCTAGTGAAAGCTTGGATGGCAAGTAATTCAAAGTAAAAGTATTTTGAGCTTCTTTCATAAAGCTGCGTCCACACTGCAGTGTAATTTGCGATAGGTACTACCGAATTCACTGACGGACGACTACTTTTCAACCTTAATACTTAAGGCATAAGGGTGAAAACTGGCAGACCAGTAAACTCGGTATTACATTGTATTTTTGTGATTTCTCTGTCACAAGCAAATATTTAAATCGTTAGATTAGCTCGAGCACGTCAAACGGTGGCAACGTTTTTGTATCTTTGAAAATGACCCTTATTGGTATTTTGATTCTGAAAACCTTATCACTACGCATGTCTAAAGTACGGCACTCATAACCACCTTAATCTTTGGCCACAAGAGCCATGGGACCAAGATCAAAACCGCGATGCGCATTCGCAACAAAAAAAAAAAAACTTTCGACTGTACAGACCGCAATTTTGTTGCGGTAATGTCTGCCGAAAACCTTTAAAATTGCGCTTATAACTATGGTCAAGTTTTATTAATCAAATTAATATCTGAAAGCGGTACTCTTGGACATGGCTCGTATTGTAAGGAGGTTCCTATCTCTGGAGCCCTGACCGCGCCGGTAGTGGACCCTGTTCCTGATACCGTTGGGGTACTATTTTATATATATTTTTAAATGCATCGACCATCCCCTCGGATCAGCCAGTAACAAGTATAAGTTTAATAACTAAAACTCACTACGTAAATATCGCCCTCTGAAAATTATGAAACATAACGTATGAACTTATTGAATGAATTTAGTGTGACATCAAATAACCTATAACCAGCGGACAATCAAGACGCTTTTAACGATACCTCATTTATTCATCCCGCGATCATGGCGCTTACAACTTGCGTTGAAGTATCGGGAGCTCAGAATAATAATTGATAAGCACCGAAGAATCTCGTAAGTGACAGTGTAAGTTGTGATACCCCATTTGTCGAATTAAGATAAGTAGTTATGCGGGAACAGATGTACATAATACGAGACATCATAACCCTCCGCCGTAGTCGGTTAAAAATAAGATTCGGCGATACCAATGCGGTGCATTCCTTATAAGTGCGCTGTGAGCTTTAACGTAGTGCTTTCCAATAAGTACTAAACGTTAATAGATTGCAATAGAAAACTAAATAACTCAATACAACTTATGAGATTTTACAGTGAGCTTTGCACTGCACTTAAGGTGCAGTTAAGTAGAACTGCAACCAATCATATTACTCTGAACATTAATTTGTAAGCCTGGTCAACTTTCCCGGCCAACCATACCCAATAAAGGAATAACATTGTAGGTACGTAATAGATGAACATTTTACAAGGTCTAATCATATGGTAATTGGTTTAGTGAAACTAAAGGGCAAGCCACGGTTATACACACTGTAGAGGGACCAGTATCGCCTCAAAACGAGCCCATCAGGATTCTTATATGAATCTCCATTCTGTAACGCTTAGGGTTGAACCTCATGTAACAGAGCAGGAATGCTCTGTTTCTCGCTCCAGCTAATTACGGTTTTGAGCGACAGAAAAGGATAGGAGCATGGAAAATTGCGATTCCGTGCTGCTGGATGAGGTTCAACCCTTACAAGCCGTAACGGCATCGCCTTGTTTCGGGATATGCTAGTTGAAATGAGGTGCAGTGATGCCGACTCGGTGTAGTGCTATAAGTGTGCTAAGAGCTTTAGGCTTCTTTATCTCCAAATGAATATTACGTCCGTAATTTGTTTAAATAAATAATATGAAAATGATTAGGATCATTATGACAGTAATCACCTAAGTCCATTACTAAATTAACTACACAATAGGTCGCTCCCACAGCATTTAGGCAAAAGTTCCGTGTTTGGATCATTTCACAATGTTACGGCTATTGAACTCAAAATTTTAGAATTCAAAACAGCGAGCGGCTCGATTGTAAGTGCTTGAGCTGCATTAGACTCACAGTTTCAGTATTTGGTGTAACCAAACACGTGTTGTCGGTAGGATAGCCCATCTTCTGCTGAAAAGCCATCACATCAAGGTTGGTGCCAGCATAAGGTTCCAGATTAGCGCTGTCGCGCTATCTCTCTGGCACTGCACTATGTCTTTAGGCATACTTATTGTGCCTAAGTATGTCAAGTTTGTTGTAACTACATCTAAATCGTACTAACGATGATTGTGTGTTGATTGTTGGCCATCCTACTTGTCTCTCTTCTACAAGCCTACGAGCTCTTGCATGTCATCTTTTGAATGCTCCACATCATCAGCTGCCTTGCCTTATCTCAACTATGTTGCGATCGGCTTCCAGTCTGGATGCTGCTGAATACCAGTATTTTACATGGAGCGACTGCCTATCTGACCTCCACAACCCAGTTAGTACTGGGTATTACGAAACCCCTTCGTAAGACTGATTGTCAGAGTTTCTCTCTCTTTTTCACTAACTACCAGTAACGACTGTCAAAGAACTACAAATGACAGCCGGGAACCATGGCTTTACGTCCTTTCTGAGGCATGGAGGAAACTCGGTGTGTAATGGGTGGTCACCAAACCACGAACCTAGGTTGGTTCGTGGTTTGGTACCTAGGGGTAAGCGCGGCTTATCCTGAAGATCGATCCGAGCGGCTGTTATTATTTGCAACACATAACCTACCATATTCCGCTTATAGTGTTTCCTACTCCTAGGATCCAAGCCTTTTCTTTGTAAGATGGAGTGGGCCGTAATCCACCACGCGGGGCCAGTTCTGGTAGGCTCACATTTCACCTACAATTACACGAACTGATTAATTTTCTATCGCAACAACAAACACCCATATCTAGCAGATTTCTCATGGCCATATGCTAATCTAAACGAGTGAGATGCGCGAAGTATGCAAGCATGTCGTGTATGTAATCTATGTAATTTGTTCAAGGATTCGTATTACATGTTTATTTATTACTGTAACGTTTGTTTTTATCGTTATTATTCATCTTTGTTTAGTAATCTTATTGGAGTTGTGGTTTCATGTTTTTGATCCAAAGGGTGCTTTGGCTAGTTGGGTAGTTCTTTTTTTTGTTCACTACTGGACCAACATTCTTTATCATTTCAGCTAAAAAACGGCCAATGCTGGGCAAGTGGGGCATATACAGGGTGTAAACAGACCCTTCACATAGCCGTCAACCAAGCATTCTGTACATCAAACTAAGTAACTTTACGCAAAAATTATTGCTGGGAATCGTTTTTTTTTTTTTGGGGCAAAAATCACGTTTTACGGTAGGACTCGATGGAAAGCACTCAAAGCATTGTGCTGATGGATGGATTGAATAGTAAGGGGGTGGTAGAGGTGTGTTAAGTAAAAATCTTACATTAAAAACATGTATTTAAAAAAAAAAAAACTTGGAACTTTGACCCCCAATATCTCCGTAACTAGAAGGTTCCCACGTTCCCAGGTATGGTCTAGAACAAAAAAAAAATATCGCAAAGACGGGGAGAACAAGTGCCTTTCGGCTATGTTAAGGGTCTATTTACACCCTTTAGGTCTCCCTAAATCACAGGGATTACCCCTTGGTATTTTATATTATGTTAGGTGACAATTTTGGTAACTTCTGGTTTCAGAATTAAGCCTAGGTATTATTAGGTCAATGGACCGCCCACCGCTACTCTAAAATATCGCACTGTCAATCAATCATTTCCCTTTCGTCTGATAAGCTTGGTGCTATACGAAATTGAACTTTAATGAGGTTACTTTTAACGCAATTTCCTAAGCTTGTAACTATCTACTGCTGGATAATGCCCTCATGGTTCATATTATGATGCTGCCAATGTCATGTTTCGGAGTGCCCTTGCGCATCTTTTTCTGCTCTTTTCGGTATGTCGTCAATCCATTAAAAAAACTACATAGTACATGCTTTGCATAAATTGAACTTGCCTTTTCAATGACTCATGTATGAACTTCTTAACCTTGCTTCGTGTCAGAAAAAAATAATAGGTCTTTTTTCAGTTGTATTTTAATTAAAAAATGCGCATTCATCATGCACAAAATATTTTAATTCAACCTTTTTTTTACGTCTTTGTATGAATGAGAAGTCGGAAAACCGGTTGAAAGGATCGTTGGTGTAGTCTGCGATGAACTGAAATAAAAACAAAAGAGATCAGTGTTGCCATGAGACTACAGAGGCAAGGGATGTTTTTCTTGATCGATTTTTATTGGCTGGGAGCGGCAGAATGTTTCTCTGCATTGAAAGTAATTTTTGAAGTAGTTAAGGAGCTGTAATTTCTAAGTTAATTTAAACTGTCAACCTGTGTGTAATTATAAATTCAAGCACACTAATTAAGGCTAATTAGCCGTCGACGTTTTGAAAGATCGAAAGATATTGACGCCTTTTATTGATCATAATTGGAACGGTATCGATCGTTTTCGATAGCAAACGTCATTTGAATATTGTGCCTCTACTGACTCGATTTGAACGATCAAAGTCCAACTCGTCCTAATGGCCACTAGTGCCAATACAAACACTGATAAGAAATGAACTGGGAAAAGGCCAAGAGCATGAATCTGACGGTGGGTTAGTTACACCTCTCCCAACTACTCAGCAGTTAAGTCTCTGCTTATTGCTTTTGCAGGCCTTACATGATCTCATCACATGAAAAAAACTACGTTCAATCGGAGTCTCCGTGCTAAGAACTCAGATCGCTACTACTGTACAGACGCCAGCGCATTAAGCTACTGAAATCTGTTAGATTTCTTTAATAGATTTTCAACTTTATCGCTAAAGCATTAAGTTCAAGGTTGAGTGGGAAATTTAGACAGTTCCGGGTAGCTGGGTGGCGTTTGTACGAACAAAATTACCACGCAAAAGGCATGGTTTCTTTTTTTTATAATTATAAAGGGTGTAAAAAGACCCTTTAGGAAGCCGAAAGGCATTGTTCTCCCTGGCATTGCGATCATTTTTTTTTGTTCTGGACCATACCTGGGAACCTTCTAGTTACGGAGATATTTGTGGTCAAATTTCCAATTTTTTCACAAGTTTTATTTTGAAATACTAGTTTTTAAGGTTATAAATTAACTTTAATTCCCTCAATGACCTGTTTACTATTCAAAGCATCCATCAGCACAATGTTATGAGTGCGTTACATTGATTTTTATCGTAAAAGTGATTTTTCACCCCAAAAAAATCGGTTGTCTGTAAAATCGGTTTACTGACGATAGTTGAACGTGACAACGACATAAGAAAATACTGATGGAATGGTTGCATTTTTCAAAAAACGAATGTGCGTTGAGCAATTGTTTTATAGAACGCCTCAGAGCGAGGTAACGCCTCATTTTTTCGTGCGTGCAGCCGGCTCCATCGAATTATAAGACGTTGTCACGTCAAAAAAAAGTCGTCAGCAATAATTTTTGCGTAAGGTTTTGATCTACAGAATGCTTTGTTGACGGCTTCGTGAAGGGTTCGTTTACATCCAGTATAAACAATTTTAATAGACAGTCTACGTAAATAAGTTAACAATGCAACAAGAATTTATTAACCAGGCTTCGTATTGTATTGAATTGAATAATTACCTACTTAGTTTCCGGCCTGCATGCATGAGTGGCTGCTTATTGCATTCTATGTTGCACTAAAGGAAGATGACGATTTCATTGAGTATTCATCATTCTTGACTGGTTTAGATCATCTTGACACGGTGTTACGAAGTCGTATCGATTATGTCTCAGAGTGGATGACAGCTGTCAATGTCATAGAATATTGGCAGTGTCAGTTCATAAACGCGGTTAGATGTGCTGATCACATCAGGGGCTAGACGGTCTGTCTTCAGTGGTAGATGTTTTCACTATTCCAGGCTAGTTCATGCCGAGCAAGACAAAATGCTGGTGGGGAAGTTTATGCCCGAATTCGAAATCAAAATCAAAGCATTTATTTCAAGTAGGCCAGTTACAGGCACTTTTGAATTGTCGAAACAAAGACAACAATAGCAGTCCCAGTCACAAGGCATAAAAACTGTGAAAGTACTGTAGTTGCCCATTCCCTAACGTAGATCTCTATGGAGAAGAATGGGCAAGAAACTCCATGGATACTCTTCGTTTTGGCGACTATGTGTCTTTCTTTTTGCTTCTTTTATGATGTAGCTAGATATTGTATTCGTGGTGGCCTGCAGTGTTAGGATTGTCTTTTTCGTCTCTGGTATTTCTTTTTATTTTGTCTTGGTAGTTTAGAAGATTGGTTTAGGTGCGTCGTCTCATCATGTGGTGACAATATTTGCCTGTCAGTGCTACCACAAAGTAGGGGGACTTATTGCAGTGATTTGCGTGTTTTTTATGCCAATTATTGGAAATGTTGACCTGTTTAATTTTTGAGAGTAGCTAAGCGGCCATAGAGATAAACGTTTTCGAACGAGCTTCGACTTTTTGACCCCCAAACTCCTTGACAATTCAAAAATGCCTGTAAATGAATACGATTACACTCGAAAGTTTAAATGAAAATTGTTTTAAAAACCGCACAAAAAGCCACGTGGTGTGATTACCTAGCAGGCATTTGCGGTTTCAAACCTCATAGTACTGAGAGATTTCGAGATAAGAACCCTGTTACATATTCAGTTTCTCGTTTAACGCCAGCTTAGCACATAAAACGCTTCTTTTGTCACGTAATTACTCTATCTGTTGATCTAAAATGAAGTACAGACGCATTCTTGAATAAGAAATGACGTTCAAAAATGTTCTCATCATAATTTTATTTAAACTGAAGTATTTATTGCATCATAAAAATTATGAGCTCGCCCTGAACACGCCGGAACGTCTTACTACATCGAATTATAGTTTGGTTTTGTTTTTGAATTGTTCATTGAATGTACTGTGCAGAAATAAAACAGATTATGGCCTTTTTCAATACCAAAAAAAAAAATTCGCTTGAGAAACAGTTGCTCTTAGCATATACCAAGACTGCTGCCAATCTCTCTGAATCTCTATACGGCAACCACAAGTTCCATTCATCATTACAGCCAAGAGACGTCTACTACACTATATCCCCCAAGATTTAATTAACGGCAGGTTCCTTGGAAACCTGCTGTCAGTTCGCGGGAATATGCTGGTATCTTATTCTTTGGCTGAAATTAACCGGCCTATGTCCTAGAAGTGAAACTACAAAGACATGCCATGTGTCATCCACCAACCCGCGTGTCCGCGTGATGGATTACAGCTCACTTTTTTTTCATACTAAATCTGCTTGCGTTTGGCTGCAACTCGCTTGCCTAGAAGAAAACCAATTCACTCGAAGTGTGAATAGATCCAGGTTATGATGATCAGGGAACAGAGAAGCCGGCAATGACTTGCGGTTCCACTCTACTTACAGATAGGCCTGTGACCCCGATGCCAGCTGTGGGAACACTATAGACTGATTCTGATATGAAGTAACACAGTCCTTACGACTTGGGGGTCTTGTCATCAGCTACGTCACACCTACCTTCGGTGACTCCAGGCGTAACGGCACATTATGTAAAACGTTGCTTAACACTCTTTATTGTACTTTACGATAATTAAATGAAAAGTAAAATGGTGGCCTTCAATATTGTTACTGGCTTGAACGTGTAGTTCCAGTTTTGGGTAACGGTTTCGTTAATGTACGTAATATGGAGTTTACTGGCCCTTTGCTAACCGGCACTTAACCTCTAACTACACTGTAAACTGCTGTGGTTAATTTAGTTTATAGTGATGTGTTTGATGAGGATTTTACAACCGTGACTGGTTAAGCATCTAGACATTTAGTGGAACCAGTGCAGCCCGCGAAATTCAAAGTTTCTTACGTTTTTTGAAATTTGCGGGTCAGTGTCAGGCTGTATGTTGATTGTTGCTGGCAGTTTCGTCACAACGTTAATGTTTTCTTCATTGTTTGTATTTTTATTTCAGTAAATCCGTGTAAATTTCTATTCACTTATATTTATATTGATATATATTTATAGTATTTTGATATAGTTATAGTATTTTATATATCCTTGTAGTTTATCTTAGTGAATTTTTTTTTTTGCAAATTTATGCACCTACCACTGTCTGTCTCTGCATCACCCAAAGGTTGACTGGTAGAAAATGCCTATGGCATTAAGTCCGCCCGTGCACTTTGTGCTTGAAGTGTCAAAAGTCATTCAATAGGATTCAATGTACTAGAGGGTTGTATTGACGATTTTAATGATTTTAACTCTGTAAAGCATATATGTTACGGTCGGCAAATTGCAAAAAACGGAAGAAAATTAGATTTTTGGCGCTTCCACATTTGGTGCTTCCAAGTCGTCTACTATAGTAAAGGAGGGATTTCAATGATAAGTACTGCATCGACTCGAAAATTTTCATTCTTCTTTTGTCTATTGTAATGGCATAACTATGACCCACACAATTATATTTCAGGTAAAAATATTACGAGGTATTAAACCATACATTCGTAGAAAAGAAACATTCTTAATCTTGTCAGCATTCGCGCCGGAACATTTTTTTTTTTTGTTTATGGCTGGTTGGTTCTTTTAATGCAGCCCAAAAGTTGCTTCGGTGGATTATTCAAAAGATCTGTTGTAATTTCAGTGCGTCGTAAACGAAATACTTTCTAATAGATATTCAAAATTCATCTCATCATTCTCCTGCCCTTATCCCGATTTATTTGGGGTCGGAGCAGCATGTCTTCTTCTTCCAAACTTCTCTATTACTCGTCGTGTCATCAGACACCTCCACATATCATCCTCCACACAGTTCATCCATCGTTTCTTTGGTCTTCTTCTATTCTATACCCATCCACATTCATGCTCAAAACATGCTCAAAATCAATATTCAGCGAAAAAAGCGCTTTATCAGCTTGAATGTACCAAACCAGTGACTGCCGCGCCTGTGCTAAAATGTTGGTCACCATTCTTATCAGGTTTTTAATAAGTATTCGTTTGGCCTGTGGGGCTGGCCGTTCAGAATTAAGGATGTTTCTGGGCCGACAATGTATTGTATTTGTATATCGTATCTAATGTTTATTTCGTTTATTTGCATTTTATTGTACAGCGATATCAGTTTACAAATATTATCTGCAGTATCAATGATAAAAAATCTAATCATGCTCTGTTTTGTGCTGAAATGTATGCAAACGAGTCAAAAAAGTAATGTCAGTTCTCTGAATTTTTGAAGTGTACCGAAATTAACCATAGCAACATAATGAGATGATGTAGCGGTTCCAGCTAGATTCGGTTAGCGGCAGACTAATTTTGAGCTGATCTAATTTGACGGAGAGCGCTCTTGTCCTAATTGTCTACAACGTAACTTACTAAGTACTTTCGCTCGATAAGGGGAGGAATATAGAGTACTTGCAAAGTTTATTTTCAACTGGGTTAAGCCTATTTTCAATAAAGATAGGAGCAAGGAGCCAAAGACATTCACATATTTACAAGTGATAGACGGGACAACGCGAAGAAAATCGTAATCCAATACTTGTTACTACTTAGTAACAAATCTGTCTAGTGTCATACGCCCGCTTGTCAAGCTGCGTTGACACGATCAGTCAGAGTATGCTCGGACCGAGTAGACTCGGATAACTACTCAGATGCAATGTGTATTGTGGCAACCCTTATCAACTCATCCGAGTGCTCTCGGATTATGGGTTGCCACAATACGAGTTGCATCCGAGTAGGTATCCGAGTCCACTCGGTCCTAGCAGTTTGATCGTAGATCGTTAGTAAGCGCGGTGATACATACAGGTGGAACGTTTAGTGCTGCGAATCTTTCTTATTCTACTTTTGATTCGTCTTCGTTCTTAGATCTACACCTACTAACTTGGCATACACGTGAGTCGGTTGGGAGGGATCCCGTCGTTTCCACTGACGTCCTTCTTTCCTTTTGTAAAGCGTTACATTATTTCTTTTTTCACAACGTGTCCAAACCATCTACGATTCTAAGCCAACTTTTTTAATCTGTCTCAGCATCCACGTTTTAACCGCAATAATATAATCTATGGCGAATTTCATCGCGTTCAAAGGCTCACAGTGTCATAATTGCTGTGGATTGTAGATAATGTCAGCTCTTGAGCGTCGTTTAGATGTGCAGATCACTTTTAGTTTGATTGGTGAAATCCGCTCTTAGTCTGTCTCCACGTCCACTTTTTAACCGCAACGATTAAATAAAATGGTTATAGACTCAAATAAAACTATAGAGTATAATTTCTATCACCTCGATATTTCTAGTAACACTCAATCCACAATAAAAGCAATCCAATTCTAACCGAATCAATATAAAAGTGGATATCAGAGCGATGCTATTGGATCGCTCGTCGGCTCCGTCCAATGATTGATGTGCACAACTGAAATACGATTAAAATTGATCACTTCAGGGCCTATCTACCGGCGGCGTATTTGCTGACGAAGAAAATATTATTGGGAAATTGAGATGGTATTGAGATTAATTTATATTAGGAAGAGGTAAAATACAAGTTGGAGCTTGACTGCGTTCAGGAGACTTAATTGTAAAGAAGGCTAACCGCACTGTGCTCGTTTGGTGAATTGCGGCCTACTCCGTTTCCCAGAGAGGTGGTCGAAGACCTAGAAGCGGGATTATTATAACAGTCGATGTTCAGAAAACAGTTATAATTGTCAATTAAATACTACACTTACATTCATCTACTTAAAAATGAATGATGATATTTTTTTTTTTTTGGATTTAAGGTAGTGTGGTTGACATTTCGTTAAAGCTCAAATAAATGACATAACATAGTAACAAAATTGGCTGTGCTGAGATATGTATAGTTGCATTATTACTGCTTCAGCACAAGCGATCCGGGTCCATTTTGATGAAATCCTGCTTTAGGCTATTCATGATAAAAATAAGTGTGGAGTTTGATTCCAAGAGAGCCCTCAAGTGGCTTTTAAAGTATTTATTTTTAATCGGAATACTTAACGAGACTTTATACTGTCTGATTCAGGAATTTATTGGGAAAACAACAATTATGCGGAAGTGCGTTCTTCAACTTGAAACGTACCATCTTAAACCGGCTCCTGTATTTATAGCCCGAAGAATAATGTTTTATCCCCTTTCGATGTACGACCTCGGATCTCGACAAAATTCGTAAATTAAAAAGAGAAGGTCGAACCTTACATACCCGTATCTGTCCAAGAAAGAAGGATGCTGAAAAAAATGGTTAACGTCGGCCGTGAAGTAATTTAATAAAATCTATATAGCCTGAGTCATTCGCGCTGTCAATACCTCATTTGTTAAAATCTATCAAGCTCTTTAGGCTACCGGGCGTACCAGAGAGCATACCACTGTACCCTTCTTAGAAAAAAAATCGGCATCGGGTAAAAAGATCTGACTGAGGTCTACCTCCTACACGTATTAAGTCTGCCCCTCTGCCTCGCACCTTAAGCCTCGTTATACGACGCTTCTACGTTACGACATTTCTTTTCCATACGCTGTCTGTGACGGGGATTATTTTTTGAGATTCTAATTTCAAATATTGATACCAGCTATTTATAACTACCCACCTATTTGCTAAAGAGAGCAGATTATTGCGATACAACGACAGTTTAGTACAGCATAATTATACATACTTGACAACGTAGTTACAACATTTTTATGTATTTTATGTAATGAATCACTGCAATCACTTTGCGGTCATTTTTAAGAGCTGTGTTTAAGAAATAAATGGCTGCTCACCTGTTTGAGTAAGAAAATTGAGTTTTTTTCTTGAAATGATCGGTTAGTGGTGTAATTAACTGGTGAAAATGTTAAATGACACCGGTCATTGTGATGATTGTTGACTGGAAACCGTGTGTCATTTCTAATGCTTAGTTATTATCTAAATAGTTAGCCTGTAAGGCTTCCACGATTGGGATGCAGGGCCCCTCTCTGTTTGGCCTCGACCAATGCCGGGCGCGAGAGGTCTCCGCCTATCGCCGCCGTGAGGACACGGCGGTGCTCTGCCCAAGTGGGGCAGTCCTGCACCGTATGCTCCACCGTGTCCTCCGGGCGGTCCTCGCAGTGGTGACACCCAGGCGTTTCCTCCTTCCCCATATGACACAGGTACCTCCCGAAACTTCCGTGTCCGGTGAGGACCTGCGTCACGCGGTAGGTCAGGACGCCGTGACGCCTATCCAGGCACTCCTCAAAGAGGGGTCTTACCGTCTTCTAGAACATACTTATGCATAAATACATAAACTCAGCCTTTTTTCCATGGGGGTAGACAGAAGCCAAAGCACGCCACCTGCTACGATTCAAGTTACATGTAGTCAGTGACCCGAAAGTCTGGCTTCCAGTTTTACCAAGGGCTATCGTATTACCCAGTACTACCTGGGTTGTGGAGTTCAGATAGGCAGTCGCATACAACATGCTTATAGTTATTGTGTTCTCTAGTAAAGTACCACTTAATTAATTATTCTATAAGGGCATTACTTTGATGTTAAGTTATTCAATCCCAGCTTGTGGGTCGACAGACACCACTTATTCAGTCGATACGAAACAATTATCTCAGCCCTTGAACACCTCTGCACTAAAATTCTACATAACGTTCTGTTTACGAGGGATAAGGCAGGGGTGGCCTAAAATACACCCATTTATTTCACCAGTGAAGTATGTTTAAGTCCGATTTAAGAAAGGGCGAGCCTGTTGCCGCTATCTGGACAAGTCAAGATTCCGACCTGCTACTAAGGAATTTCTGATGAAAAAGACCTATAACGCTGCCCGACCTGGTAATTCCCAGTAGACCCAGTATTACCTTATTCTCAGTACGGCCACTAGATCAACGAGACGTCTTCAAATAACTGCAAATGTTACTTCTTACTTTATATTATTATACATAAGAAAGTTTGTATGGATGGATTGTTTGTCAATCACGCCGGAACGGCTGAACGGATCTGGATGAAATTTGTCACAGAGAAAGATTATAATCTGGAATAGCGCAAATGCTTTTTATCTCGGAAAAAAATCATCAAAATTTCTTCGCGAACGAGGTTGCGAGCAACAGCTAGTATTGCATATTCTGTAAGGTCATTATTTATGTAACATCAAGTGCAAAATCAAGACATCTGGTAAATGCCGTAAGTCCGTAAGCAAACGCAATAGCCACAACTACAACCATTGTTAGTAAGAGAACCTGTATCAACAGCAACGACCTTGACCGGTGTGATATTGAAAGCTAGTGTTTACTGGCTAGGTTTTTACTCACTACGTACATTTGCTTCACGAATTTGTTAAGCAAACATTCGTCAAACATTAGCAGTGGTGCTCGCGAACGAAAGTTTTCGAAAAATAAAGTATTATTATTATTTTTATTATGAGGAGCTCGTGGCTAAATAATAACAGCCGCTCGGGTCCATCTTTAGGTTAAGCCGTGCTTGCCTAGGTCGGTCTGTGGATGGGTGACCGCCCATTACATACCGAGTTTCCTCCGTGCCTCGGAAAGCACGTTAAGCCGTTGGTCCCGGCTGTCATTTGTAAATCTTTGACAGTCGTTACAGGTAGTCAGTGGCCCAAAAAGTCTGACAACCAGTCTTACCAAGGGGTATCGTATTACCCAGTACTAACTGGGTTGTGGAGGTCAGATAGGCAGTCGCTTCATGTAAAATACTGGTATTCAGCTGCATCCGGTTAGACTGGAAGCCGACCCCAATATAGGTTGGGAAAAGGCTAGGCAGATGATGAAAGTATTATTATGAAAGAGTGAAATTATGGAGATAACTACCCCGAGTTGTCCCAATAATCCATTCATCATTTCTCCCTCTCTCTTCATCAACCTATGACCACACAATGCTGAGTGTAGGTCTCTTCCAAACCTCTCCACTTTTGGCGGTTTTGTGTCATGGCTACCAAGTTTCTTCCGGCAACTTTAATCGTCTGCCCACCTAGTCGGTATTGTCTCATTGCGTCTTTCCAATTTTTATTAATCTCACCTAGCTGATTTCTCAGTGATTACTTCTATTTATTTATTTATTTATGTACACACAAAATACTTAATAAGACATTACATTAAGATAGAAGAGCACAAAGGTACTGCTTATTTCATTAGAAATCTCTTCCAGCAGACCTGCGAGAGGAAAGTAGGATTAGAAATGTAGACACAGTGTGTAGAAAAGACAAAACAGGAAAATTGAAATTGGTTCTATTTATTTATTTACACTTCAAGCACAAAAGTACAATAGCGGACTTAATGCCATAGACATTTTCTACCAGTCAACTTTTGGGTGATGCAGAGACAAACAGTGGTTCTATCGTAGTCATAACATCATATTTTGATCACAATCCATCTTTTCTTTTTCTTATCTTTTCTATTGGCCTTCTGGGAACACACACACATACATACGCATACGCACACACCTCAGACAAATATATAAAAGTACGTTATCATTAAATATAACCAGTTGGCATTTGACTCTCGAGCCTTTCATTCCTATATCCCGGTAGGCAACCCTATATAAGACATAGTAGTCTTACAGGCCATTCTCATTAAACAATAAGTTACCTGTTCTCACATTCTTTTCATTCCTCTACATCAACCAAATCATCAATTATCATGTTATTTTCAAATATCATAAACATAACAATGCTTAGTAAGGGGGTTATTAGAAAAACAACTCAAGCGATATCGACATTGTAAGAAATGTTTGTTCTAAGATCTAGTAGCTGAATATTCTCCGATCTCCCAAACAAATGTTTAGCATAATCTTTTTGCCCTTGTCCCATGTTACTTGGGGTCGGCGCACCACGTTTCTTTTCTTGCATTTTCCTCTGTCAACCGTCACGCTATCATTTACTCCTCTTTCTTTCACATTTCACAATGCATCCATCGTTTCCTTGGTCTTCCTCTTCCTCTCCATCCGTCAACATTTATATTCATCACTCTTTTTGTCAAACGCGATTTGTCGCTCCTCATCACAGGCCCATATTTTCAACTTCTCTGTAACTGGGGCAACTTTCAAACATCCTCTAATATGCTTATTCCTTACTTTGTCTATTTTTGTCACACCATTCATCCACCTCAACATTCTCATCTCCACTATATGCAATCTTCTTCACAGCCCAGCATTTCGATCCATACAATGCGACAGGTCTAATCACGAACTTGTATGTTTTTCCCCTCACCCTGAGGGGCATCCAAACAAATATTCAGCATTACGTGTAAAACAATCTAGTTGGCCAACATAACCAAGAGTATACTGCAAAAATAAACAGCTAAAACTCGGCACGTGACATCGCATATTCGCATGAGCTTTAATCGGCTTCCCGCATCTATTGAATATGGATTTTCTAACGAATATGGGACAGAGGCTTCGCCAGGATCTCCCATACGTTTCTACTTTCCAGGTAGTATGCTGATTTATTCAGATTGATCCCTCCCTGTGGTTGGCTATGAATAGAACTCCCTCTTTCTCAAACGTGCTCTGAGTCAACTAAACGGTTATATGAAGATGGACAGGGGGATCTAACTTCGTAATATTATTATACAGCGGTTGGTGTTTGTTGAGGTCGAGGAGGGGACCGATGTTCTATAGATTGTGTTCGTTATAATTTTGAATGTATGAGCGAACTTTGCGAGAATAGAAGGCAGAGTAAGCAAAAATCTTCGTATTGGAAAAAAGTTACAGATCTCATCTTATTGGAAGAACGTTTATCAAAGTTATTGAATAGAAATTAAGATCCCTTCGACCGTTTTGGGTATACAATGGAGGAAAAGATAAAAATTGTATTTGGACTTCGTCGTAACAAAAAATACTACTTTACCAGACTGTATTTTTTTTTGCAAAAGAAACTTGAAAAAAAAATGAACAGACCGAATTCTGTTAAACAATCTGGAAAAGGGCAAACCATTATTCGCAAAACTTTTTTCCATATATATTTTTTCATTCCTCGGACTTTGTCCCAGAAATGACCCAAAAATTCAACCAACCGAACATTTTGTTACTGCTCAAATCGAAATATGGAAGCCTGAACTTAATGAGAAGTGACATCATTAAGTTTTGTGAGTCTCGAGGGAGGGTCTGCCAGACTGGAACAACAGCTATGTCTGGGTCTAGCCGATATATTAGGACTGACATTTGGTTCATATTATATGATATTAACGCGAAATTTCTTAGGCTTTAGTTCGATAACCATAAGTGCTGTGAATTTCTAGGTCAGTTTGAATTTGATTAGTATTATTCGATTCCAGGCAGAGTTTTATCTCAATTGCTCAAGATAGTTATATTCCTATAGAACGAAATTGATTGCTCTATGGTACTGATGCTGATAGGTATTATGATATTTTTTTTCGGGTCATGTTAATAATCCTTTTAGGTTTTGGACTTCTTCGTAATTGTCAATATCTGTTGAAGACCATGATCATCCGGGGTCGCGGGACTTATAGAATTACCGTGACCCTGGAACATAAAGGGCTATTGAAGGATTTGGATTTTAGTCAGTACAAGTCTGACAGTCCCTCCCGCTCTGCCCTGGGTGGGAGGACTCACTTGATGATTTTACCACGATAAAAAAAAAAGACCATGATCATTCTTATGTTCTTATCTCAATTTATCAGCGAAGCATATTTCTTCCTGACGTCTCTTCTTTCCGACCATAATCCTTCACACGATCCATTCACCATTTCTTTGGTCTTCCTCTACTCCCACAAGTTCAATCTTACAAAACAAAATAAACAAACGGTTGACATTTACAGTGTCCTAACCCAAAGCCGCCATGTTTGTTGCGCCACAGTTAATCTATATACAAACAAGCTAGATCGTTAATTAATTGTCTATGGGATCCTACGTCCAACAGTATAGTAAACAGACTGTTATGTATTTGATTATGCATTCATTCATCAATCAACACGCTCTACTGGGCTATGACTAATTAACTGTGGTATTGTTTCGTCTAATGCTCGTAGTCAGTGAAACTGGACATCTGTCACGAATGCATTTTTATTGTGTTTTTAGAAGAAACATGTTTGTATCAAGTGGGGCATTTGGAAGAGCATAGCTAGTTTGAGAATGATCATGTGTAAAGAGAATCGTGATTTTTCTACGCGGTTGCTAAATTACCTTCTACAGTTTCTTTCCCTTTGACTTTTAATCTCCATCCATACCCAACGATACGGAAGACTTAAGAAACGATGAATGGATTGTGTAAGAGCTACCACGGCGAGAAAGGGGTGGACTGTTGAGATGATCACAGATCGAGAAGTACGGAAGAAGGAAATATGCAGCGTCGACCCCAAATAAACACCTAAGGACAGACGATAATGACTCAACGAGACTGATGCGTTGACTTTTGATCTTTGATCTATCCTGAATATTAAAATTACAATATATTCAACAAGACTTCATCAAGAATTAAACCAGTTTACTTAAAATTTGACATTGACCGCAACACCAGCAACGTCATTGACCATTCTATTCGTAATTATTTATTGTCTTATCACGTAAATGCTAAGTTAATGAACTGTGTTTAAGCAATTAGCATAAAACCTGTTTTCTTATGGAATCTCGACTCAGACAAACTGTGGGGACCTGGCCAGCTCTGTTGTTTGTATCGTTCAAGTTCTGGAGGGTGCAGTTTTTTGTGGCATATCTTGTCTCAGCTCCACACTAACATTGTGTTCGAGATAGGTCGTTAATATTGATACCCTATCTAGCTAGATTGGATCTGTAACCGCCAACTTGAGCCGACTGCCTAATTATTGTTATAACAGCTTGGTTTGATCACAATCCAATTCCACTGAGGCTCATTTGCTGTTTCCCAGATTTGCGAAAAGAGACCCAAGAGTGTCGTTAAAGATTTTGGCACCGATGATTTGTCAACAAAGTGTTGCCTGCGGCTTTGCCCACGTAGTGGGGGATCCTATGTCGTAGCCCAAGTCATAGTCTACCTGTTTTAAAATTTCATCAAAATCCGTCTCTTGTTAAGGCGTGAAAAGACACAGAGTTACTTTAGCATTTAATATAATTACGGACAAGGAGGAGCTCGTGGCTCAATAATAACGGCCGCTCGGGTCGATCTTTTAGTGAAGCCGCGATTGCCTATGTTGGTCTGTAGATGGGTGACCCATTACCTACCGAGTTTCTTCTGTGCCTCGGAAAGCACGTTAAGCCGTTGGTCCTGGCTGTCATTTGTAGATCTTTGACAGTCGTTGCAGGTACCCAGGGGTATCGTATTACCCAGTATTAACTCGGTTTAGGAGGTCAGAGAGGCAGTTGCGCCATGTAAAATACTGGTATTCAGCTGCATCCGGTTAGACTGGAAGCCGACCCCAACATACTTGGGAAAAGGCTAGGCAAATGAAGACGGAATTGGATGGTTAGCATACAAAGTAGTTCAATTAGATTCCCATGACGTCTATTTGGTGGGTTTTTGTTCAGCAGTGGACGATTAACTGTTTACTAAGATACATGTACAACAACGTTCTTCTGAAGTTTTCCAAGGAAGCTCAAACAAACATTTGCTGGAATTGCATCGTTCATTTCACAATGTTTGCAAAGTAAACTAAACACCAACGAATAGGGGTTTATTTTTAAAAGGCCAGTCCACTTAACTGGGTTTGTTGGTTTACCCGCTAGTGTGAAACGTAATACAACAATAATTAATCAGAAACCTGGGTATAATTATGGGCTACTAGAGGCTGTTAATGCGAGGGGTGGTTGAAAATAGGGGCGGGTTGGTTTAGGATGGTGTATGTATATGATTGATGTTTACGTTTTAAAATTGAATTTTAGCCATTATAAAGTTTGCTTTATGGTGAGTGATGGGCTGAAGACCTAAATTGGGGGATTACGCAGATTGAACTGTTCCAATAGCGTATAGCCAAAAGGTACCACGGATTTTAGACTGGCCGAAGTTAATTAATTAAGTGTCAAAATACAATCTGCCTTAAATCGCCAATCAATCAAATCAATTCAGCCAGCAGTCCTCTGCTGGACATAGGAATCAGAATTACCTACACGACATCTTGTCCTCAGCCTTTTTCGTCCAGTCTGACTCAGTCACTGTTGAGGCCCACTGTGTACACTGACTCCTTACATTACGATAGCCTTTAATAATATAATCATTATTAAATATCTATTTTTATTTGTTTTATAGGAAATAGAAGCGATCGAAGAACAATGGCGGACGGAGTCAGCAGAGCTGGTGACGGCTGTTTCGCGGCTACAGGACGAGAACAAACGTCTACGAAGGACTATCAATGCGCCAGCAGACGGTGAGCTTTTTAATCTTTTGCTAGATATGACCTACTGAAGTTATTTATATTTACTTTTAAATTAGTTGGAAAGGTTTTTGTTGGTTTTTGCCAAAGATACACAATGAGTAGATAATGAGACTGTCGATAGGGTCTTCTGTTGCATCGTTTACTCTAAAACGGATCTAAACCTTTTTGGTTTAGTTGCGTTGTGAGTTATGTATGTTGAAATCGCATGTGTGTATTCATAAGATAGTTTATTTTAGCGGTAGACCTATTGTCGCAACTACTTGACCTATTAATACTAATAGTGTACCGTAGTGTACCCGTTGTTAGTATTAATAGTAATGTTAGTGACCATGATGGTTTAAAATGTTATACTTGACCTAGGTCGTGATATTAACGGACAGCCATTGATATAATAGTGCTGTAACATTGTGCCTTACCATTGATTTGTGACACTATACTTTTGAGTGGCTTTAGATTATCTTAACATAGCTACCTATTTGCTTCAGCTTTCACTTCGGAGCTACGCTTATGTGGATTTTCCAGCTATCTCTATAGAAGCTCTTTGGCCTCTTTATACACTAATGGCTACCTCGCTCAAATAAAACTCGTAAAATAAACCGGACGAAAAATATCAATCAACTCAAACTTGTAGCTACGGCCTACACCTTATTTCAGCGGTCGTTCATTCAGAATGTTGAGGAAAAGTTAGTGGCAATATTTCTCGGGCCCACATCGTTTCTGATTAGTTTCGACCCAAGTTTGGGCCTAGTACGTCTCTGGAGACTGATGTACAGTCAACTACAAGTCAAAGAGAAATTTTTGAACTGGTCAACGACTTTTTTTATAGCTAGGTCCTACTAAAGGCTCTCCTCTGGGTCAAGCATTGCTGTGAGTGCTTGATTGTACTTTCTGCCTGGAATCTTCGAAGTGATTGACTGAACCGAAAAGATAAACATTACGGTGCGATTACTTGAAAAATACAAATATGGCAAAGTTTATAATTACAATGTAGAATAACTATTTTCAGTACAGTTCCAAGAATACTACTTAATTTATTAAATTGTAGTAGAGTCATCATTTGCCTAGCCTTTTCCTAACTATGCTGGGGTCGGCTTCCAGTCTAACCAGATGAATATCAGTATTTTACATGGAGCGACGGCATACCTGACCTCTACAAGCCACAACCCAGTTAGTACTGGGTAATACGATACCCCTTGGTAAGACTGATTTATCAGACTTTTGGGCCACTGACTCCTGTAACGACTGTCAAATATCTACAAAAGCCGGGACCAACAGCTTAACGTGATTTCCGAGGCACGGAGGAAACTCGATATGTAATGGGCGGTCACCCATCCACGGACAAACCTTAAGATCGACCCGAGCGGCTGTTATTATGTAGCCACGAGCTCCTCAAATTGTAGTAGAGTTATCGTTCTTAAAGTAGTAGGACACGTCAAATGAATAGAAGCGAGGACGATACGCAGTCTGATTCTGGATTGCGTGGCTTACCAACTGTCCCTATTCTACTTAATCTGTTTTCAAATGGCAATGTAATTGATTGTTTGATTGTATTTTGCCCAATCAATCACATGGGATTGACCAACAGATTGATAGCTTAAAGGCTTGATCAAAAACCAAGCTTTGCATTTTTGCGATGTTCCTATTTTCATTTAACCCAAGACATGCTATGACGTCATCATAGTCCTGCCGTTGTCCCATATTCTTTGGGGTTGTCGCAATTCGTTTTTTTCTTCCATTCTCCCCGGTCAATCGTTCCGCTATCATTGACTCCTTTTCCCTTCATATCCATGCTCACACAATCCAGCCATCTTTTCTTTGGTCTTCCTCTCCGTCTCCATCCATCAACATTTATATTCATCACTCTTTTAGTCACATGTGTCCCATCCCTCCTCATCACATGTCACCTTGTTCACCTTTTCTGTAACAAGCGCCGCTTTCAAACTTCACCTTAAATGCTCATTTCTTTCTTTGTTCATTTTAGTCACTCCACACATCCATCTCAACATTGCTTGCTATGAGACTCCTATTATTACCAAATAGTACAATATTCCATCGGGTAAATAGTCAAAATAATACGAGGAAGAACAAGCCATATCGTTTCTCATTAGTTTCGCTGTGAGAGACATCCAGACTTCAGTCCTTGGGTCTCCCTAGAGTCCGTGCTTCATAGCTTGTACTCGACAATCAAAAGGCCTGACCTAAATCCAAATATTGACATTCAGATAGACAAATATTGTTCGGGAATAACGAAGGTCGCTTTTCGAAGCCTCGTTTTTGTTTCCAGAATTATACGAGTATAAACATTATTATATGAACTAGAAAGTAAATTAAGCTATAGACTTGCAAAGAAAAGGGGTATAATGCTTGGTGGTGCAGTTAAAGTTATAACTTTAACTGCACTAATTTTGAGTGACATAAAAATATCTTTAGCGTTTGTTCCTGAAATAGTTAATAGAATAAATATACTTAATGTTGACTAGTGGAACGGCACTTTTGTATTTCTTGAGCTTGTTTTAATGTATGGAATAAATGTCAACAAATGGATCATGAACTATATGATTTGCATTTGAGTATAAATTAATTAATTGATTACAGTTACTGCTTTTATTTTACGTCAGAACAATCCAATCAAAAATCAAAATATTTTATTTCACATAGGCCTCGATGGGCACTTATAAAACGTCGACAAAAAGGTGCACGGTTCGGGTTGGTCATTTCCTATGAAGAAGAACCGGCAAGAAACTCCATGGTTACTCTTTTCAAATCATAACAATATGTTTAATGATGATAATACTTAACATAACAAGGGTCAGGCAGGTGTACCTAATAGTACGCCCACATTTCGCCAGTTATATTTTTAAGTCCCATGTAATAGGGGGCGAGGCTAATGCCATCAACCGGGCACATATCCAGGTCTCCGTGGTTGCTACTGAGAAATTCCTGTTGGAAAAACCCAATAAAAACTTGCGACCACTAGACCAAAGTGAAATGTCTAACCGTAAACAATCATAAAATGCGTTATTCGATTCTCGCAACAGTAATAAATCGCATTCTATTCACTGTTCTGATAGCTTCGCATATGCAATATGCAGATATAGTACAGGCTTGTACAGTTTTTATTAATTAAAACACATAAGAACAGTAATAATTCTTTTGCTGATTGTCCACAAAGGACCATAAGCCATTGTTGACCTAGGCCATAAGAATATCAGCTTTCAATATTGTCTCATTGATTGGCAAAATGGCTTTTCTTGTATAGAAACTAGACGACCATTGATCAACATGCTCTGATACTGCGTATTGACGATTATGGGAACATTCAAGTCTTTATTTCCCTGTTTACTTTCATTCACAATACGTGAGGTTTTTTTTCATTATTTGCTCCATTCCTGCCATGTCTTCCTTTAGCGTAGAATATTTTATTCTTTTTGATTGCACTAAGAATGTTTTGCAAGCATTCTCGCTGGCTCGATTCTCTCAGGAATTTGTATGTAGAAGGCGAACGACTGAAACGGAATATTCTCTTGAAGTTCTGCAGAATGTGAGCTCAAATGCTTATGTTCTTGCTCCCTGCAAGTTCCTGCTTTGACGTTTCAGTGAGTTATCTTGACACTTATACCGAGAGATTTTATCAATCGTGTATGGCTATAGCCAAGACACTTATATTATCTGGAGTAAAGCTGCATTTTAGACGAATATGTAGTGATATATCGGAAAGCACGTTAAACCGTTGGTCCCGGCCGTCATTTGTAAATCTTTGACAGTCGTTACAGGTAGACAGTGGCCCGAAAGTCTGACAACCAGTCTTGCCAAGGGGTATCGTATTACCCAGTACTAACTGGGTTGTGAAGGTTAGGCAGGCAGTCGCTCCATGTAAAATACTGGTATTCAGCTACATCCGGTTAGACTGGATGCCGACCCCAACGTAGTTGGGAAAAGGCTGATATTGATATCTCTTTTCTGTGACAGACTTGGGACCTAAAACCGACATCACAGCCACGTACTTACCGGATGGGATTAGATAAAACAATGAAGTAAAGCATTGAAGTGAATCTTTTGGCATTGGTGAGGTGTCGTTTAGCTTCCAGTTTCTGTTGACTTGAAGTATCCCCCTAAGTACTTATGACAAATTAGGGCAATTAACTGATATCAATTCTGACTAGATAGTCATCGACACGCTTCTAAGAAGTGGATGAAATATTAGGCTCTTGTCTGGCTAGAGATTCCTAGGTTCTAATAGCAGTTCTATCAACTTTTCTCCTCCTCTTTGTGTCCTGGAAGTGCACCACTGTATAACTCTTCGGGGATTACTGGTGAATCTTATCTTTTGAACTAAAGAATCCTGTGAAAATGACTAGTTACAAAACGTGCCGTCTATAGCTCAGAAACCATCAGTTTCCAACCACGATACTATCTAATATTGAGTAACAGAAACAATGGCGTTCTTACATCAATCGTGCCATTTTACCTCGGTTCCGTATGTGGCATCATGTCCTTTCGCTCGAGAGTTAAGCCGACCGTCCACTGCTAGGATGTGCACGGAGAGGTTTGTCACGTTAGCTGCGTGATTCATTTGTTTGACAGTCACGCATTCGTGCGTTGCGTGGCCTGCAGTGGAAGATCCAATCATCATTGTCCTGCCCTTATCCCAATTATTTGGGGCCGCCTTCTTCTTCCATACTTATCTATTTGTCACCCCGTTCATACAAAGCAAACCTGAGTACACGTGCGTTGCTATGGGCCACTGTAGAGCGGGGCCTTTATGCCGGCAAGCCGTAGGTTTAGTTACGTCTAACGCCTGATTAGTGTTAACTGGGCCTCATTGACGCGTTAACGTGAACTCGTGCAGACCATTTCGCTAATTATCGCACTAAGTACTTTTGACAGCAGATACGCCCGTCATATGGACATGCATGCGATTAGCGTTACTACATTTTACGTGAAGCCAAAGCTGTCGAAAACATGGCAGTAACATACTCCCAAGTTTTTCAATTTTTTTTCTTCATCTGAAGTCGTTTTCATTCTATTTGAATCGACTTAGTTTTTATGTTTATAGACTAGCTGAATGTTTTAGGGAAATACTGCTTTTGGACCACCGAAGCCCTACCTTTTTATAGTACTGGTCAGTAGCGAAGGGTCAATTTTTGTAAGAGGTAAGCCGGAGTACATATCTTTACTGTATAGAATATGATTAGCTATAGAATACCGACTGTGCCATTTTTCAAAGGGAAGCCGGTAGGAATCGGGTTGTATGGAACCTTCGCCACTGGTACTGGTTATTCAGTTGCATCCGGACCTCAACATAGTTGGAAAAAAGCTAAAGCAGAAGATGATTTAAAAAAAAAGTTAAATACACACTTTTTTTACTATATATATTATTGCATATAGCTGATATAGCTCATCTGTGTATTTATGCAGGTGACATCATGTGGTGTCTTATTCATTCAATGTATTATTATGGTTATGCAAAATGATTCACTGGTTACATTCGCCTTAAAGTAATAGCCAAATGTTATTTACGTAGTTATTCGTGATCTTACGGCACATAAAAACCAAGTGAGGTCCAAACTACAAATTGAAACGCTCAGACCTTTATTTAATCTTATTTCAGTGTGGAAAGAAGGAGCTATACCTCCTGTATAGCTGTGAGGTGGTGGTACAGTCCCTGTTCAGCTGCTAGTCTAACCAAATACAGTTGGATACCACTATTTTTACTCCAAAACCTAGTTACTGGGGGTAATATGATACTCCCTAGTAAGGCTCCCCATGCACGGACCAACCCATCTTCATCTCAGTATCTTCTATTTAGACATACAGTGAGACTGGCTATTATATTCATACGTCAAGTCTTACTCTTAAGCCATTTTGCTTTTTAAGCTAGACCAGAGAATAAGGAAAGAAAATTATAAAATGTTTATTAGGCACAGGCCTCAATTGAGAATAGAAGAAGAAAACGTGTTGCGCCAACCCCGAGAAGAATGGGACAAGGGCAAGAATATGATGTGGCCGAGTGACACATGCCACAAGAGAACAAGAACACTAAAAACTTAAATTTAAACAATAATAATATATTGTGTGGCTCACGGCAGTGCTAAATAGGCCCAGATCTAGAAAATCGAACAACTAGTGCACGATGCTAGTTTCCCACTGAACTTGGAATAGGGTTGTTTCCTGTGTAAAAAAAATATATTTTTTTGTTTTATTAAATCAATAAAAATTGACGAAGATAAAACGCATCAAAGATCATGTGGTCAGCCTGTGACGTCACTTTTCGGTAAAAAGTCAGTACACTTTACTTACAAGTATGACGACACACGAGTTTTCGACGCACTGAATCGTCTTCATTTTTACTTTTCGTGAAAAAAGAAAAAATACGTGTGTACAATACAGAGTACTCTTAAACACCGTCTGTCGAAAGCAAGCCACGATGTTTATTCTTAGATAGACAATCGTGTTTCTATGTAATGTCTAAACAAATAGATTTATTGTTTGAGAGATAGTTACAATGTGACCTAATGTCTTGATAAATACAGTGCTATATTATATACGACTAGCTTATGCCCGCGGCTTCGCCCGCGTGGAGTTAGGGAATAGCCCACGGGATCTTACTTCTGGGATAATAAGTAATCTATGTATCTATCTATAATACATACATTGATTTACATGTACTTGCTTATAACTTGCAATTATTAGTTTAAAGTTATATCAATTAAATTAGATACGTGAAATATTGATACCTTGGTTTGAGATTGGACATCGGATTTACTGGATTTTATCTGAAGAGTATGTACACAAATTTTCAAATTAATCTACCCCGAGAATAAAAAGTTTCACAGAAAATTCAACACCCCATTTCACCCTCTAAGGGGTAGGAATTTCAAAATACTGATACGTACTCATCACAAATAATACACCCTCCAATTTTCATATCTCTGGGACCCGCGGTTTGGGCTGTGCGTTGGTATATCAGTCAGCCAGTCAGGACATGGAATTTTAAATTGGGGGATGATTTTGGAAAAACTGTGATACACGTATCTTATCATTTTAACTGAAGTATATGTAGACACATTTTCAAGTCAATCGGTCCCGAGAGAGTTTCACAGAAAATTCAACACCCCATTTCACCCTCTTAGGGGTGGAATTTCAAAAAACCCTTTCTTAGTGGATACCTACTCTCCACAAAGAGTACATTCTCCAAATTTCATGTGTCTAGGGCCAGCGGTTTGGGCTGTGCGTTGATGTATCTGTCAGCCAGTCAGGACATTGAATTTTAAATTGGGGCATGATTTTGGAAAAACTGTGATACACGTATCTCATCATTTTAACTGAAGTATATGTAGACACATTTTCAAGTCAATCGACTCAGAGAATAAAAAGTTTCATAGAAAATTCAACACCCCATTTCACCCTCTTAGGGGTGAAATTTCGAAAAACCCTTTCTTAGTGGATACTTACTCTTCACAAAGAGTACACTGTCCAAATTTCAAGTCTCTAGGACCAGTGGTTTGGGCTGTGCGTTGATGTATCAGTCAGCCAGTCAGGACATTGAATTTTAAATAGGGGATGATTTTGTAAAAACTGTGATACACGTATCTCATCATTTTAACTGAAGTATATGTAGACACATTTTCAAGTCAATCGACTCAGAGAATAAAAAGTTTCATAGAAAATTCAACACCCCATTTCACCCTCTTAGGGGTGGAATTTCGAAAAACCCTTTCTTAGTGGATACTTACTCTTCACAAAGAGTACACTGTTCAAATTTCATGTCTCTAGGACCAGTGGTTTGGGCTGTGCGTTGATATATAAGTCAGTCAGTCAGTCAGTCAGTCAGTCAGTCAGGACTTTGAATTTTATGTGTATAGATACGTTCTATTATGCATACGTTTCGTTGGTTTAAGTTCAGTCCAAATATAATGTAGAATGCTAAAAATCTCGTGAGTTCTGCCACTCCTCAAACTCTATTGAAAAGGATCCTGCGACCAGATGGATGTTGCCTTATGCAGATCTCGCGGATAATTTTGATTGCGCGATGCAGGATTTTTAGTTCTCATCTTGTGTCATAGATGTCGCGACTGATCTTTTTGTATTTTTGACCATGTTGCAATGTGCCTGTCAAGAAAGTTACTCTCTGTTCCTTCCGAAATAATATTGACGATATTTCAATCTTCACCCTCAAAGTCTTTCAAGCAAAAATCCACCAAAACTAAAGGTCCAATATCCCACAGGCTCAAGTGCGCCGCCGTCACCAGCGCGGGAACACGACCAGGAGGTGCTGTCCCGGCTCAGCAGCACGGCAGAGAAACAGCGAGCTACGTTACGTCATCAAGAGTTGCAGCTACAGGAGAAGCAGCAGCTGATTGATAGCGTAAGTAGTTTCTTTATAAGCTTTTTGTTTTTATCACACTCTATTTCCAACCCTGGGCGTCGAACTGAGGGTTTAGAATACAACAGAGATCACCCCTGGTGCGTTAAAAAGGCTCACGGTTGCAGTGTCTGTTAAATAAACGCAGGGGAAAATAAATCACTTGTGCGCACGTGGTGGGCTAATTCCAGTTAAACAAAACAGTCTGACGTGACGTGATTAGACCGTCGTCAGACCTTGGTCAATCGACGTTGGTCGTCAGCGCATACAAATTGACCTAATGATACAAAATAAATGTGAGATCGTCGATCAATCGCAGACCGATTGAATCACTAAGCGGCTGGAAAAGCCGGCTTTCCAACCAGTTATCAAAAATGCATTTAGCCCTCGAGGAAGACTTAGATTTGTAAATAATTATTAAATCAGGCAGGCTGTTTCATATAACAAATAAAATGTTTCTATGTATGATGTTCCTTGACTGATTGGCCGAGTTTGACCTGAACCACTGCCGATAGAAACATGTCATTGTGACCATTGATTGGGAGACCGTACTTCACTCATCGAAAAAGTTCCTACGAAAAGTGGATGGCATTCCGTTCGACCACATGAGTAGGAAAACCGTTTACTTACTCATGTGGTTCGACTTTTTATATTTTTTATAACTGACAATCGGACGATTGTCAGTTATAATAAATGTCAATTGAAAATATTTTAAACAAAAAAAGTAAAACTAGATTTGGTAGAAGACAGGTTATTGAATTTAAATCAAGTTATTGACAATTTGAAGTTCATAGTATAGGAAGTCGATAGTACATTCTTATTTGCATTAGTTACGGTTTATTTATTTTATTTTTCATGTTTAAATATCGATTCTAATTACGTCTTCTTAGTTTCGCTAGTCAATTTACTTTGACTCTGTATAATCGGAATGATGTACAGACTGAATACCCGTATAATGTATAAATTCATACAAATTATTCGTTGGTTATTTAAAAAAAACAGCTGCTTCCTACAAAACTGCTATACCTACACGGTCAAAATTTATGGAACAGCTGTTTTTTTTTTAAGTTACCGATGAGAAATTTCTATGCACACCCTCAGTGTTCAGAATGATGTAGTGAATATGTGGTAACCGTTTTGGCGTCGGTGTCCCGTCCACCATGTATAAAAACCTGTCACCTAAAAATTCACAACGCGTAAATAAACTTCGTTTATGTAGCAGGCATGAGTAGCTTCCTTACTCATAAAGTTTTTCAGTTCATTGACATAGCCCCATTTTTTTTTGGAAGATTTGCTTAGTAGTACGCCTTTTTGCGAAAAATCTTTTAAATAAAAAGGCGATAAGCCAGCAGTAGCGAAAGGTCCATTTTTGTATGAGGTAAGCCGGAGTACATTTACCACAGATATAGATCTATATCTGTGACATTTACCTTTAATGTGATTATATTATTTGTCCATAGTATACTGACTGTGCCATTTTTCAAAGGGAATCGAGTTGTATGGAACCTTCGCCACTGTAAACCAGTTTAATCTTAAACGACCGGTTTATATTTGTATCCAGCTGAAAATTACATATTGTGATGTGTCCATTTTGATACCAGCCCTCGCCAATTTGATCTAATCTTCTGAATTGTCTCCAACGACACCCGAAAGAACAATAGACTCGTATCCAAAGAAAAAATACCCTATAATAAGCCTTTGACGTCCCCCAAAGAACGCCGAAATGTCTTTTGGCCAACAACAAATTTGCTCCGATGAATGTTATAAGAACTTTTGTAAAACATTTCAAGTGACAAAGCCTTCTCGTAATATGACTTGTTCTCACTTTAAAGGTGAAGTTCTTAGCTGTAAATCCTTCAGGTCTTGTTACGCTGTTAAAACTTTATACCTTTTCAAGATATGGAATATTTGTCGCTCGATTTTCGTGTCTAGAAGTTTCGAGACTTTCCTGTGACATCTAAGATTCTAGTCTTAGGATATCTATAGGCAATGGAGTGCCCAAGAGTCTATAAAGGGTGTAACAAGACCCTTACCGAAGCCGAAATACACTTGTCCTCCCCGTCTTTGCGATCATTTTTTTTGTTCTAGACCATGCCTGGGAACCTTCTAGTTATGGAGATATTTGGGGTCAAAGTTCCAACTTTTTCACATTTTTTTTTTAAACATGTTTTTAATGTAAGAACTTTACTTTAGACACCTGCACGACCCCCGTACTGTCCAGTCAATTCACCAGCACAATGCTTTTAGTGCTTTACATTGAGTCCTACCGTAAAACGTGATTCTTCACCCAAAAAAAAAAAGTCGTTTCCCAGCAATAATTTTTGCGTAAAGTTACTTAGTTTGATGTACATAATGCTTGGTTGACGGCTTCGTGAAGGGTTCGTTTACACACTGTATGACGATCAGTTAAGCAAACCAAGCTTTTCACCTTGAAGGTACCATACTCTTCTTTCTTGATTACTTTGAATAATGTCTATACTTAAAATAGATGTTTCTGTATTATTAAAGCAACACATACTCTCAATATGAGAGGAGCTCGTGGCTAAATAATAACAGCCGCTCGTATCAATCTTCAGGTTAAGCTGCACTTGCCTAGATTGGTCCGTGGATGGGTGACCAGGACCGCCCATTACATACCGAGTTTCCACCGTGCCTTGAAAAGCACGTTAAGCCGTTGGTCCCTGGCATTTGTAGATCTTTGACAGCTTTACAAGTACTCAGTGGCCCAAAAGTCTGACAACCAGTCTTGCCAAGGTAAATCGCATTACCCGGATCTAACTGGGTTGTAGAGGTCAGATAAGCAGTCGCTCCATGTGAAATACTGGTATTCAGCTGAATCCGATAAGTCTGGAAGCCGACCCCTATATAGTTGGGAAAAGGCTAGACAGATGATGAGTCAGTGTCTAGTCTTAGCGAATACAGACCTCAGACTTGTTTGAGTCGTACCTAGATGAGATAAGCTTTGTTTTGTTCTGTCACATTACTGTCCGTCCTCCGAACCTAAGCCGATTAATCATATGATATTTACGGATTCCAAATATACAACGTGTAACATAATAAACGCAAGACCTCTCGTGTGGTGTCTCAGACCATGAAACTGAACAACTTTTGTTCTATGAATTTTGGAAATTTATAACTTTTTTTTTTAGTTTTACCATACATGTGGATCAGCTGATTGCGTCCGTTCCTATAGAAAGTATTTTTTTTTTTTGCGACTTTTAAGAACTCGTAGAACAAAAGATGTTTAGTTTCATGGTGCGAGAGACCACACGGGAGGTCTTGCGTTTATTACGTTACACCTTGTATACATTCTAAAGTACCAACGTTCTAAGCAACAAATAAATCCTAAAAAAATATATTTTACGATCTCTGACTGGCGATCTGTTTGCGCAACACCGATAAATGAACATGGCAATATTCGCGCAGATATCGTGAAAATTCTATGTAACAGTATGACTAGGATGACAGATATAAAGATTATCATTTTCCTTGTAAGTATGCGATCTTAAAATACCTTTGTCGTTTTAGACTGTCTCAAGGATATTAGATTCGTCTACAATTATCTTTGACTAACAGATTAGTAAGTCCTTGAAAACCAACATCTTAAAACCTAATCCAAGTAGACAGACATCTTCAATACCATGTCTAAATTTAGCACAAAACCTTTCATCAGCCCCCCAGCCTAGCTTTAGCATCCATTAATCGCGCCACCCTCCATAAAGCCTCGAACGAGGCACTGTAAACATTATCTCAACTTAACAACGTAGTCTTTATGTGTACAGCGATAAGGTTCAATGTCGCAGTAAAGTGAAACAAGGTAGTAAAGACTGTCTTTAATGGGGTTGATAACAAAAAGTCTATTGCGTCGTGGAGTTTGCTTGGAATGCTTGAATAGGTATTTATATGAAGAAGATCAAATCGGTATAAGCTATACCTATGTATGTCAGGGTAGGTAATAGGTCCGCATCTGGAATATGCCAGACACTTTACGAAATAGGGCTTTGGAAATGGGTACATCTTCATGTTGAAACAAATAAACTAAACATCGAGGTATACCAATGCTTTTCTTTTCCGAGACTGTTTACATCCATTTGCTTTTTCCAGACCAATCTAAACCCGCTGGTCATATTAAACCACGCAGTTCATTTTACAGACATATGAATGCGTGACTGCTCAGGGATGCATTGCTTACCCTGGAAAGCGTGACGGACCAAGGGATATCATATTACCCAGTACTAACTGGGTTGTGGAGGTCAGGTAGGCAGTCGCTCCATGTAAAATACTGGTATTCAGCTGCATCCGGTTAGACTGGAAGCCGACCCCAATATAGTTGGGAAAAGGCTAGGCAGATAGTACTGTAATAAAGAGCGGGGAAACAAGATCGGGTAAACCAGGTGGTTTTCCAGATGGTTTAAATGCAAGCATCACTTCTTCAAACAACAAAAATACAAAACACGAATAGTGTAGTAGAATCCGCGTCTTCAACGCCCGCATAATAAACGCCGACTGTAGCTATAAGCCCTAACAGGAAGACGTACCATCTACCTCAGTTAGAGCATCTGCAAATTTCATCACACCTTCAAATAATAAGAGCTCAATTCGCGCGTACTATCTCGCCGATGGCTAGTAATAGATTGGTTCAGCCTCTCTGTTACGAATACAATGGATTGACACGTAACGTAATTCATCTCCCTACCAGCTAGTTATTCCTTTGCGAACGATGTTTTTTTCGCGCTGTCGTCGCGAGTTCTCGCGCTGCAAACGCACCCGAGGTTGCTTTTGTAGGAAGTGGCACCTTGCAGTGGCGAAGGGTCAATTTTTATAAGAGGTAAGCCGGAGAACATGTCTTTAATGTGATTTTATTATTTGTCTGTGGAATACTGATTGCGCCCGTTTTCAAAGGGAAGCCGGTAGGAATCGAGGTGTATGGAACCTTCGCCACTGGCGCCTTGTGCAAACACCCTAAACATGAAGGTCTCAGATGTACCGTGTACCTTCTGCAATGTACGACGTCTTCCAATAATAAGAACTCAATTCGCGCTTCGCATCCCGCCGATAGCATCAACTGTTATTGATACTTTGGTTTAATAAACTGTGCGACAGGTAAAATGGCACACGGCGTTATTTTACACGCCGCCGAAACGCATATTCGGACTACACACGCAAACTAACGCACCTTTTTGTAGATAGAAAACGCACATTACAAGGGATGCGTGTATAAAAAACGCCTTGTGCATAAGCCTTAACAGGAAGATGCACCATCCACCTCAGGTTCCATCTGCAAGTTTGATCACTTCTGCATATAATAAGAGTTCAATTCGCGTACCAGCTCGCCGATGGCATCAAGTGCTAGTGATAGATTGGTTCAATAAGCCGACAACGTCACGGCGTGGCTGCGCACATCCCTTCCATTTTATTGAAATGTCTCTCTCTTTTATTAAAATGTCTGGAATATTTTACAACGCTGCGAGTATTTTCTCCACATTTCAAGTCCTGACAATCTGTTTCGCGATAAGATTGGTTGTCCATTGTTTTGTTTTGCAAGTGTAGCGATGTTTAGTAACAAAGGTGTGATGATTGGTCTGTTGTTGTAGGCATTTGTGGAATGCTGATTTTAGAATCGCCAATATTATGAATTACTGCGAAAAGCATACAGGATGTAAACAGACCTTTCACATAGCTGTCAACCAAGCATTCTGTACATCAAACGAAGTAACTTTACGCAAAAATTATTGCTGGGAATCGACTTTTTTTTTGGGGTGAAAAATCACGTTTTAAGGTAGGACTCGATGGAAAGCACTCAAAGCATTGTGCTGATGGATGGATTGAATAGTACAGGGGTCGTGGAGGTGTGTAAAGTAAAAATCTTACATTAAAAAAAAACATGTATTTAAAAAAAAAAACTTGTGAAAAAGTTGGAACTTTGACTCCCAATATCTCCGTAACTAGAAGGTTCCCAGGTATGGTCTAGAACAAAAAAATGATCGCAAAGACGGGGAGAACAAGTGCCTTTCAGATATGTTAAAGGGTCTATTTACACTCTTATGTTTTGGCGAAAAATACGTAGATATAATAAGAGGTATTTGAGCCTAACCATGCAACTTCCTAGTGTGTCGATGGCAATCAATAATGAGTCGCTCCAGAACTTAACTTCGAATTTGGCGCTATCACTAGCGTCCATCAATTAAAGAGTAAAAGAGAAGTATGGAAGAAGAAGACATGATGCGCCGACCCCAAATAAATTGGGATAAAGGCAGGAGAATGATGATGACTATCGTCCATGAATTATTGTGGTGTATAGGCATCTCCAAAACAATATAAGGTGAGCTAAAGGAAAATAGCGTGCCACCGCTTAACAACACATAACACCTCGGCTAGATTCTCCGAAGGGTTAGGCAGTGCGATACCTCATTACATAAACAGGAGTGCAGGAGGGGTACACTTCCACATTTGGCCAGTTATGTGTAAAATTCAGATAAACCATTTATAGGCGAGTTGCCATAAACACGTCCTTCAATTGAATGACCAAATTTGGAAGCATCAGAAATTTGCGATAAACTGTAGGTATCCAAAAGCTGTATAAAGTGTGACCCCATGTTCTTCCAATCTGCCTTTGGTTAGATCTTCAAAGAGTACAGGAAAAGGAAGCTTCATTCACACAGAACCCCGTTTCTACATTCCATTAAGATTATGAACTAATCGTTAATCACATTACATAAAGAGTTCCAGTCTAATGGGAAGTTCCCTCGTCATAATTGCTAGTCGAATGAAAATCAAAGCCGTTGTGTAAGGTGCCGGCAAAAGCGGATGCCATACGGAACTACATTATTACTAGGCTCGTCTGAAAGAGTATATGGTATAGCTGGATGTTATCAAATACCAATAACTATGATAAGAGCGTTTTATGGAATGTGAAGAAACTTTTCTTCGGGTTTCTTCAACTTCAGATGGGTGACGCGGTTGCATCGTGTCTATCTTGAACCGACTTCAAAAAAGTAGGAGGTCAAGACGTTAAGCCGTAGGACCCAGCTGTCATAAATAGACTTTGACAGTCGTTACAGGTAGTCAGTGGCCCGAAAGTCTGACAACCAGTCTTACAAAGGGGTATCTTATTACCCAGTACCAACTAGGTTGTGGAGGTCAGATAGGCAGTCGTTCCGTGTAAAATCAGCTGCATTAAGTTAGACTGGAAGCTGACCCCAACATCTAAAAGGCTAGACAGATGATGATGGGTTTGACCAAACATAGTGCCCATACCCCGATCGTCTATTATTCGACAAACTTTCCAGAAACACCTAAACACAAATCTCCTTATCACTTACACAAGGCCTTGTATTTCAGTGTAAACACACAAATAACTCCACGTACAAGGCTACGCGGGTATCACCAAGGCTACTCCTAGGGAGACCACTTGTGTTATCAGTTGTTGTCTTGTTGATATTGTCGTTAACCTTCGTGCTGTGTCATGGTAGGTGGAAGCTGCTCGTTTTGAAGTTATCTGAAGAAGTTTTGGTGATAAATTTTGATAATAGAGACACATAACATAACGCCACGCCTGTAATCCCCGAAGGGTTAGGTACACCCTCATTTCGCTAGTTATGTTTAAGTCCCATGTAATAGGGGGCGAGCCTTTTGCCATCGACCGGGCACAAATCCCGACTCCGTGGCTACTGAGAAATTCGTGTTGGAAAAACCCAATAGCAGTTTCCCGACTTGGGAATCGAACCCAGGACCTCATGCTCAGCAGTCGTGCTTGCGACTAGACCAACGAAGCAGTTTTTATGACTTGAGATGGAAAAGGAACACGCTGAATAATCTAGTCTTAGATGATTTATAGCTGTGTCTAATTGTCATAAGTGTTCTGAAAGATTTAAATCGATAGATGTGCCCAAGCGTCGTACTTAAGTTGCGCGAAAAAGAGTGAGCAGAAACAATATGCACTATTCTCAGTATGAGTATGATGTATTTCATAATTTTATTAATCAATTGATGTTTCGGTGACCCCAAAAATCCGTAGTCCGAAAACGACCACGTGAATGTGTGGGTTTTGCCCTTTTAGAACTTCTTCATAACTTTAACACTACTTCAAGAATCACAATATCCATTTTTTCTTCAATAGTTCATGCAAATTCTGCCCTTCTCAATCAAAATGGCGCTTACGCAAACCCACCCCTAAAGGTCATAGCGCAAAAGGTCAGAATACAAACAGCCAGTCGTAATGAAAAATTTAATATAACATTATGAAAATCTCGTTACGAGACCTCCTTGCTTATTTACACCTTGAATTATTATGCTCGGGTCCATTTAGTGAGTTGATGAGGTGTATGATGAGGTTCGTGTTTGAAATGCGAAACTTTTTGGAGCAGACCTAAAAAAAGAATGTAGATTATTTTTTTTTTTTCCTAGCCAGTACTTTTACAGCGCTAGGTATTGTTACGTTTAAATGATTAAAATCTTTATGAAATTAACGTTTTACTGGATATTCGTGAAATGAGCAGCTCGTGGCTAAATTATAACAGCCGCTCGGCCGATCTTCAGGTTAAGCCGCGCTTGCATATGTTGGTTCGCCGATGGGTGATCACCCATTACATACCGAGTTTCCTTCGTGCCTCGGAAACCACGTTTAGCCATTGGTGTCGGCTGTCATTTGTAGATCTTTGATAGTCCTTACAGGTAGTCAGCGGCCCGAAACTTTGACAACCACTCTTACCAAAGGTATCGTATTACCCAGTACTAACTAGGTTGTGGAGGTCAGATAGGCAGTCGACCCATGTAAATATACTGGTATTCAGCTGCACCCGGTAAGACTGGAAGCCGACCCCAACATAGTTGGGAAAAGGCTAGGCAGATGATGTTTTACTGGATAATGCAATAGGAAGATTTTACGTTTAAGAATTTCTTAATAGCAGGCCAGTCTAGTTTTGTGCTTGGATGACGACACAGGCTCGTCTCCAAACCAGCCGAAATATGCATGTGCTAGTACACTTCGACCTATCCTCAGGGAACACAGACGTGATACGATACCTATGTCAAAAATTAAATATTGACAAGAATTTATAGGAGGGACTGAGTGGTAAATTGTTCCGACAATTTGTTGCTGTGGTTGACCATAAATGAATTAATAATGATCAGGTGAGAAAAACTGGAAAAGATTCGCAAAATGCGTACTGTTGGGTTTTCTATGCTCGGCTCAGGTACGAAAGTTGAAATTCCTACAGCGCAATATTATTTGCCTTCCTTAGGTCGACAACAACAGGGTTAGGGCTGAAAAAAGAAACAGTTGTGGCTCCTCAGACATACAGACTAGACCCCGGGACTGGACCCATTTAGACCCCGGCATACTATATCGAATCTGCCGAAAAACTGCCAGCGGGACACCAAGGCCCACCTGGAAGACACTAAACCGATTGCGAAGCCAGCTAGGCCGCTGGACATACAACTCGGTCCGGTGGGGGTATTCTGATGAAGCAGGTTGCGACTGTGGTGCCTCAACACAAACTATGGCTCGTCCTGCTTTATGTGTATTCCATCTGCACTTTGAGGGAGGGACCTGTCCGAAGCCACCACCAACGCTGTCGAGGTGGCAGAATTTTAATCGAAGCTTATTTGAGTCTAATAAAGGGAATCCTCGACACGACGATGAAGAATAAATAAGGGACCTACCTACATTAGGGCATTACCTACTTAACTGTAATTTATTTTGAACTTTTGTATTTCCGCTTGAACATAATGGATGATTTCTTTGCGTGTGGCGTTGTTATTGCACGCAAGCTTAAAACAAAGATCTTTTAAACACATGTCAAAACACTATTATTATATTAATAGATAATTTACTATTTAATTACTTTTTGGCAGTGTTCCTTTCTCATAAACATAGCCCTTTTTAAAGAAATATAGTCATCTTGGCCACGAGCTACCCGATTGATATTGGTCAAGTGTTTTGCGAAGTAGATAAGTAAAGACAGTGATGTAAACCGGTCGGAGTACCAGTAGTGAGTCAACAGTAACTGTCTAGGTTTCCGCCACTCGCCACCGTACTTGTAGTCGCTACTCTACACTGTCTTTGACCAATGTAAATTGGGGCTAAGCAACGGCGACTACGGAGAAAACAAATGAACGAAATTGTTTCCAGCATGCAATGGGTCACTGCGACACGGCTTGCCATACGAAGAAAGCAAGTGTCGCGCGCGCGTTTCTCTTGACGCAAGTTGCATCACCCGAGATTGTGAACGAGGCCTCAGCGTGTATACTTCTAAAATCCTTTAGGCTCCACCAAACCTGAGATGTGTGAAGCGGAGAGGAAATGCATCGGAGCTAGGGTGTATACACCGAAGCTGTGTAGAGATGAGTACTGGCTAGACCTGAGCAGAGATGTGTGTACAGTCTACTCTCGCCCAGTTTAGCGAAAACCGCACACAGCTCACCGCACGCCGCTCAAGTCTCTTCTCGTCACCACTGTGCTCTACTGTCGAGTGTGGAGGAGGCCTAAACAAATATGGGACATATCCTCTCCTCTCTGCTCAACCGTTTCCACTAAAGCTAATCGAAGAGGAGAAGAACGAAATGCTAATGGTGGTTTACAACACATCGCCTCTGTTCTCGTCTAGTTTCGGTGGACTCCGGTCCTTAATTTTAAAGCATTTAGTCTGGACGTATGCCAGTAGGCCAATACCGACCATCTGTGCGAACACAGAAAGGTTTGCCAAAAGTAGGTGTTTTTATGACTTTTCGTTCCCTAGACATCTTTTATTCTATTGGTAGGTTCAAATTTTACGAAAGCAGAACCTTCGATTGATTTCTTTCCTTCAATCGTAGACTTAAACGAGGAACTTTATGATAACATGGCAAAGAAGTCTGGAACATTATTTGTCGAGGAATAAACACTAAGCACCGTTTGGAATTTTCCGATGCACCTAATATATTTCCGACTTCTTATTGACCCTGCTATGTTGGAGCTGAATGTGTCACTTCCATCAATACCACACAATTGGATTGTTGAAGATTCGAAGAACCGAAATAAATCTTGACACGAAGTCTTACAATGTAATTCACACAGATTGCATCGATGGTACCATGATTTTTTTCATATCAAGTTATAAAAATAAACTGCATCGCGATATCGCTGATAAAATTAAGTCGACAAGTGATTGGTATTTAGCATTTTTATCAATTTAGGTCAGATTTTTTATTGAGCCTGGATTAGCCCCGACTGAACTGATTTTAAATCACCAACTAAGGTCTAATCTGAGCAAAGAGACAGGAGTGGCTAAAAAATTGGCACTTATGAAGCATTGTAACTTGCTACTACATTGGGCCTAATAACATTTTAGGCCTAGCTCACTCGTTCGATTATTAAGAGTCTTGTATGTGATACCAGAGTCCTACAAATAGTATCCTGTATCAAATGCAAGGGTGACAGTTTTGCCCAACTATTCTCCAAAAAATGGAGAGGTTTGGATGCCGATATACATGATCTGCGGCTTACCTCTTACAAAAATTGACCCTTCGCTACTGATCTGCTTAGCCTTTTCCAGACTATGTTGGGGTGAGCTTCCAGTCTAACTGGGTCCATCACCAGAATTTCATATGGAGCACAGCTCAGTTACTGGATCACACGATATCCCTTGGTAAGATTTATCCTAAATCCCGATAATACATCTTATGCAATGGTGACCCATCCTCAAATTGACCGCAACCAGCTTCGTTACGAGTTCCTCTCATAACAAAGTTTTTCTCTTCCATACATATAAAATTAGACTCACACAGAATCTACAAAGTCACAAAGCCCTCATTATGATAGCGCTTTACGTGTCACGCATAATAAACTTTAATGGTCCTACCTGCGTAAAAAGTTATTATTTTGTACGGGATGAAAAGGATACGTTTCATATTATGTTCTGAAATATTCATCCTTTTTCACGACGTGTTTGAATTGCAAATAGCTTCCAAAACTAATTTTTTTATTCAAAATCTAAAGTCGTTTATTCAAAGTAGGAGAATCTGCACTTTTGAACGTCCAAGATTACATATTGATGCGTCAGCAAGAGAGAAGTGGAAGATAGGGTGATGCCTTGCTCAGGAGTGTTTGTCAAAGTTAGCCCCCCGAAATATCCTCATCTTCAAGGGTTCGATTCCTGGGTCGGGTATAGCGTTATTGGGTTTTTCCATCAGCAATTTCTCAGGAGCAGCCACGGAGTCTGTATTTGTGCCCGGTTGATGGCAATAGGTTCGCCCCCTTTTACATGGGACTTAAACATAACTGGCGAAATGTGTGTACTATTAGGTACACCTCTGCCTTACCTTTCGGGGATTACAGGCGTGATGTTGTGTTATAAGGAATAGGGGACGATAATATTGCAAATATTTTCAATCGAATATGGAACCTTCTCATTCCTGCCTAGAGAGAATAAATGAAATTATCTAGAACTTACGATCTTAAATATCAGGATCAGCTACTTTTTAAAACCTATCGATCACAATCTCTGAAACAAAACTATAATCTCACCGCACTAAGGTCCATGTTCCCATAATTGTAATGCTAAGTACTTCTGATCCCCGCTCCAGCTTTTGGGTCAAGAGGTCGAAATAGGTTAATGTAGTACTTGTTTTGCATTGAGTTGGGAGGTTGCAGTCGTTGCATAATTTAGAGGCTTGTGCAAGTTTCTGGTCAGCTTTCAGACTGAATAGCGGCTGAATTTTGTATTTTATTTAAATGCTAGGAGTAATTGCTGCCTGCATTCTACGGCAAGCCTTGGTTAGGTCAGGTTAGTTTTCTGGCTTTTGGACGTTTGTAATGTTCGTATTTGCAACTTTGTTGACCTAATTGATTTTCTTTGACTGATTGTTGAGCGTATCTATTAAAATACAATTGATTCATCCCAGATTTTGGGAAGCAATAGTGCACGCAGCACACGATATTAAGTTGCCCATTCTTTGTGGATCAACCTCAGATTTACACTCTTGGGCCTATTTATGAAACTCCATAAATAGGTACTAAAATATATTCTAAGTTATTTGTGAAAGCGCTCTGCCGGAGGAGTAATTCTAAAATATCTATTTCTGCCGCAAGCAACGCTGTTATCCAATTTGAAGAGTATTTGAGCCGTTGAATTTCATGCAGTTGAGATGTTTCAGCATTGCTATTTAAAATTTCTGTATTAACCACTACCTATACGGCATTAACCATTTGCCATTAGCTGAGCTTTCAGGCTGCTTGTTTGCCACCACATAACTTCACTGATTAAACTGTCTCATATGTCTAGTGCATGTATCAGCACAACTACTGAGCATGAGGCCTTGAGGGTTCGATTGTCAGGTCGGTCAAAGTGATAATGGATGAATTTAGAATTTTTCAGTACCAACTCAGAGTCTGAATATGTCACCAGGTGAGCGCAATAGGCTCGTCTCCTATTAGATGGGATTTAAACATAGCTGGCGAAATGTGAATGGATTATTGATACATCTGTGTCTATGGAGTTTCTTGCCCATTCTTCTCCATACGATCCACGATTTTGGAATGGGCAACTACAGTCCATCCACAGTTATTTTGCCTGTGGCTGGACTAAATGCAGCTTATTGTTGACCATGCAAAAGTGCCTGTCACGGATAGATTTGAAATAACTGAGTTTGGGTCTATGCCTGAATCTTCGGTGATAACAGTCGTGATGTTTCCTTTAATTCACTTAAACCAAACTACGTGAAAATAAATCGTATTTCAATACCCTGAATGTGTCTGGGACGACCTCGTAAAGCTTTATTAGTTTCGTGTAAGCAATATCTATCTAGGGGGCTTTTGGGTTGTAAATCTGGACTAGGTGTGGTTCGGGCCTAATTTAATGCCTATGTGAGGTGTATCTTCATGGAAGGTACTAAATTGAGGTGTTAATATTGTAAGAAGGTTTCGGATTTCGTATGTTACTGACGGTTGGTGTTGGTTTAAGGTTCCGGAATGATAAAATACTGATATTCAGCTGAATCCGGCGAGTTTGGAAGCTGACCCTAACATAGTTGGGAAAGGGCTAGGCAGATGATGAATTATAAAAAGTAAAATTAAACTAACTGGCAAAACTTCACTGAATTAATGTGTATCGACATACATATAGGGTGGTCCAAATATTGACGTCATTAAAAAAAATTGATTCCTCATGCCCAGGGGTAACCAAAGATACTCCATGCATGTTTCGCGATTCTTGAAAGTTTTCGGGTTATAGTTTTTGAAATTATATGGGAGCCATTAAAAAAACTTTCTTTATTTTTACACGACTTTTTGTTACACTTGATAGTAATAAGATTTAAAAGCGGTCGATTGCCGTTGGAAGAGGAGTAAAGTTCTAGAAATTATAAGTTTTTATAATATTTCCTTTTTTGACTTATGTTTCACGTATGAAGTTTCGTCGGCTAATTTAATATGACACTGTATATTTTACTACCACTGTTTTTAAGGGGTAAACGACTGAAGCCTTTCGTATATATTCGATGGAGCGTAGAAACCACTTTCCTCATTCACATCTTTGGCTAATGCAGTCTTGTTTGACATTACGGCCATTATAAATCTTACAACAACATCTTTAAGACGAAAATGTCGACGAATTATCCGTCTTCATCATCTCCGAACAAATTAACCTTTAGAAATCCTACGCTTTCTATCGTCGGCAATTTGTTTTCATTAAAATTCACTTAGGGCTTCATCTATTTTATTTGATCAATAAGTTCGCACAAATCTTCGAGTGTAGGCGTGATGGCACGATTTAGTCGTAGGTACACTCGCGAAATGTGAAGATAAATCACATTCAGGGCAATTTTTACGTATGTACTAAGTACCGATTTTACTGTCTGACACAGTTCACCCTTATGCACTAAGTAATAAGGTTTAAAAGTGGGCGACCGTCAGTGAACTTTTCTGTACGTACAATCAGTGTTACTTGGCCCATCCCTTCTTCTGCTAATTAAGTTGAGTATGACTGTATGAGGTATGAGACTGTTCGTTGAGACCACTGGTTTCCGGAGACTTATTCTTTATTTGACCAACATTTTGATTGACAGTTCTGCATAGCGTTTTCCTAATTATATTGGGGTCGGCTTCCAGTCTAATCGGATGCAGCTGAATACCAGTATTTTACATGGGGCGACTGCTTGTCTGATCTCCATTACCCAGTTAGTACTGGGTAATACGATTCCCCTTGGTAAGACTGGTTGTCAGCGTTTCGGGCCACTGATCATTTGAATTGACTGTTAAAGATCTACAAATGACGGCCGGGACCAACGGTTTAACGTGCTTTCCGAGGCACGGAGGAAACTTGGTATGTAATCGGTGGTCACCCATGCACAGACCAACCTAGGCCAGCGCGGCTTAACCTGAAGTTTGATCCGAGCGGCTGTTATTATTTAACCACGACGACGCGACTATTTTAAAAGATATTCGGGAGTCCCTTTGAAAAAATTGTCTACATTTTTCGATCCGCGAGTGTATGTACTCGTGTCGGATATTTGGCTTCCTTGCTATGTCCCCTAACGATCGAACATAGACATTCTTAGATAGCTATAACGTCTGTGAGTCATGCTAACCAGGGGGAGACATGGAAACATTTGCATAAATACATACTGTATGAATGAGCCAACTTGAAAAGGGCTGGAATTCCGGCATTGCGGTTGCTATAGGAGTTTTGCTAAAATATTTTTGACTAAGTAAGCACCCAAATTATTTGGCATTCTTTTGACCTAGTGGCTATGTCGCTAGCGTAGATAATGTGCGCTAGTCACGGTTCCAATCACCGATGTGAATTTGCTACTGACAAAAATGAAGTCTCATAATTTGAAGTCAGTATTTGGGACGTGCGTTGTCCGCACATCCTAAACTGCTGGGTCTAGAAGCATTTGATGTTGTACAACAGTTCATTATGAAGAAAGTAAGCAGTAAGGAAGCATTTTATAAAAAATATTTCCATATGGGGGTGATATTGTATCGGTCATTGTTGCCAATCGAAATCTAATAGAACACGCGACTTGTAACAAATAAAATGTTGTTCTTGAAAACAAAAGATATTGTAACATTCGTTTTTACAAGTTTTGACAGACTTCTATGCTAAACAGCAACATTTCTAGAAAAAACTTCTACACAACATAAATCCTTTTATTTCAAGGCAAAAAGTACCGAAACAGTACGGTTCCAGTAAGTCCGCAACGTATATTATTTAATGCTCAAGCATACACTGCTAACGGTCCCTTCATTCTTGAAAGTCATAGATATAAGATTTGTGTAACAATTGTTTCTGCAATTTTTGGCAGACTTCTAGTCTGCCAAAAATTCAACAAAAATACAAAGCAGCGGTATTTATGCAAAAAACATTTACACAGCAAAACCACGACCTTTTATTTCAATAAAACCAAATGTCTCAAAAAAACTACGCCAGCATTTCGGTACCAGGCTTCCAGTATACAACGTAGGTATATTAGTTTTCGCTGAAGCATTCACTGGAAAACAATGTCTGGTCGTAACTACCGACGGCTGGCCGTGACGCAGCTATTCCGATATTCGCGATACTTCTACAGTAAATACGCAGGATTAGAACTTTCCATGCCAGTAAACAGAAATCATTTTTTTGTAAATACAGTGGGGCTTCTTCAACTTGAACTTCAAGGGGTTCCTGTTAGGTTAGGTTCCTGTTAGCGAATCTTCCACTTATCGAGGACTTCGAGATAAGGAGTTTTTAAACTGTCAATTTCGACTTACAGAGGCATATGTTCTATGTATGATACTCCAAATCATAGTAATGAGAAATTAAAAATTCGACTTCGTGATTTCGTGATAGAGTCTTACGGACAGAATTTCGATTTTCAGAAGCCGCAAAGTTTACATATTGCTTCTTCGAGATATAGAGTCTGCTAGATATGTGATTCGAGTTACAGAGCGTGATGAATAGTACATCACAGGGAAATCATATTCAGTTCGAGTTATAGCGTCTGAATAATTCGAGTTATAGGGTTTTTTGTACTTCAACGGAACTGAATAATCAATTTCTTTGTCTTAGAGAGGATTTCGAGTTAAATAGGTTCCACTGCACTTATTCCTGAATGGAAAAAAATGGAATTTGAAGACAATTTACACAATTCTAGGACGAATGCCAGCCAAAGCAAATACGTAATTCTGTAAAGGTGCTCCCCTCTCCGGGAGCATTCGCCTGTAATGTAACAGTTCAGATTCACTTGTTTCCATACAAAATCGAATCTTGGACTGTTACATTGCAGGCGAATGCTCGCGGTGAGGGAGCACCATTAGACGAGTAACCAATCACTGGCCTCAAGGGACTGCGTGCTAGTTAAGTGCGTACAGTCGATTCTGTAGCTATAGCTAGGTATGCAGGGTAGTTGGAAAAAGGACTGACACTATTGGGCAGGAAACTGATGTTGAGGAGGGGTAATCATGTCCTAGTTTTCATCCACAGAACCTATGTCTTGAGTTTTATAGTGTTTGTAATAGAACGCAATATTCAGTGTCATCTAAAATGTACATCTTGTGTATAAAATTCTCGTGTCACAATGTTAGTTACCATACTCCTCCGAAACGGCTTGACCGATTTTTATGAAATTTTATATGCATATTCAGTAGGTCTGAGAATCGGCTACTATCTATTTTTCATACCGCTAGGGTAGGTAGGGTAGGGTAGTTAAGTAAGGTAGGTATATAGGGTTGGTTAAAAAAGGTGCGTTGCAACGCATCCCGGGCACAGCTAGTTTCTCCTATAAAATTAGGAATGTGCTTTCAAAATTTTAAAGTCGAGTTGAGCTAAATGGTTTTTATTACAAAAAAATGTCCTCCAAAAAATTGCGTCGGTACCAAACATCCTGTAAGTGTAAAGAGCAACGGACAAACCATCGAATCTCTAGCTATGTATATAGATATCGTGGCCACCGTCGCCGTCGGCAATTTGGCCGTCTCCGCCAATACAATTAGGCTACACCAGACTTATATTCCGCTCCTATATTTACGATAGCAGAAACATCTTTCTGCTTTTAAAAATTGAGCGTGGATTCGATTTTCACTTAATTAGGAACATTTTACATTTCCTTTTCAATTTTGGAAGTGGTGCGATGTTTCTGGCGACTGGCTGTTTGTGTTTCATCGTGAAAAATAGATTGATTTTCTTTCCTCATTGGGGAATACAGAATTGACGTGATGTTGTTTATTTATCATGTCTAAGGGTTTGTGTATGGTACGCGATGTATTTAATGTTGAGACTTTACAGAACGCTGCCTGCTACGATCATTACATACTCTATTTGTTTCGGCCACGTTTCATACATTGTATCTGGTCATATAATGCGTTTCAAATAAGAATAGGAACGTCAATTACCTCTATCTGTCAAGTGTCACTTGAGAAGTACGGTTTGTAATAAAATTTTAACTTATGCAAAAACATTTTAAATAATATTTCTAAACGTATCTTTTTAATGTTATATTCATCTTATTATTGTTTTTATAACTTAATCCCTTACTTGTACTTTCATGTGACAGTTGATATATAGAGGTAACTGACGTTCCTATTCTTATTTGAAACGCATAATGTTTTTCCCATATGTATGGCAAATTGTGAGGCACCTGTTTCCTATGGACCTACTGAGTGATTGATTAGTCTAGCTCACTAGTTGCCATCTGCAGTCGAGTTAAATCCAAGCAGCCTTGGATTTTCGAAACTCAATTCGTCACTGTCTATCACAATCCGGTTAACGCTTGGACCGGCTAGCTTTTCCCTGAATAAGCTAATAATCAATTTCACGCTAGAGTTTTGATCAGCGACATATGCAAGCGTGAACATTGACAGCAGATTTAAGTAAATTGATAAGCTTAATGAAACGAAAGCTACACGGTGTAATCATGAATTTAGACGCGTAAAAAATGTTGATAGATTTTTATTTTTATACTGGGTATGGTATCGTAGGTATCACCCAGTACTAGCTGGGTCGTGGAGGTCAGATAGGTAGTCACTCCATATATACTAATATTATAAAGAGGTAAAATTTGTTTGTATGTAGGGGGTAATCTCCGGGACTATTGATCCGATTCCGAAAATTCTTTCACTAATGGAAAGCTACGTTATTCCTGAGTGACATAAGGGGGGGGGGGGGGGAATTAGGGGAAAATAAATGTCCACCCGTGCGAAGCCGGGACGGGCCGCTAGTGTCAAATACAGTAAAACGGGGTGAATAGAGACATACTTTAAAAGGGATTTTAATGTTGAATTGATATGTTATGTTGCCAACAAGGTCTCTAAATAATTAAGTATAATTAAGTTAATAAAATACAGTAGTTTTTGGTAACATATCATATTAATTGAACGTTAAAATCATTTTCAAAGTTTTTTTCTCTATACACCCCGTTTTATGGTACTGGTATTTATTGAGCTGCATCCGGTTAGACTGGAAGCTGACCCCAAAATAGTTGGGAAAAAGCTATGCAGATGTTATCGCTGAGAGTCTTTGTCTAGACCCTCAGACCTCCCTAAAATTATCTTTTCCAATAATAGCTCATCTGTAAAAAGAAAAGCCTCTATGTTGACACCTCTTATACAACAGGCTGACTAGAACACGGTTCCTTTAAAGGTTATCTGAGTAATTTGCGCCGTGGGTGTTGGCCTTTATAGCCACCGCCCACTGGGCAACAATCCATGGACCGACGAAACAATTTGAAAGAAATCAATAAGACGTTTTCTTTTTTGCGTTATTGAGGGAAAATTGTGGTACGTTTTACGTCAGCTTTAAGAGCGTAGGCGTGGCTTAATCATTTTTGATCTTGATCAAAAAAAGTATTAATAGAAAAGTCAATATACCTACCTACCTACTCTTTTCCTAATTGATCAGAACTGAGTTGAGGTCAGTAAGGGCAGACGATATATGTAGTTGCCATTGGGGTAAAACCTGGACGAGGCTGGCACAAGAACATGGAGATTGGCACAAGAAAAGAGAGGCCTATACCCAGCAATGGGTGAATTCAGGCTGTGGAGGGTGATGATGAATTGGGGTCTTAAAACACAGTTAAAACAAGCAAACCGTGTAACGAAACCATGTAGTATATATTATGTTAATGCAGCCTGTAATTTAAAAGCCAAGTCACATTTTCCAGGCTAGCATTATTTTAGTCAGATAATTTCAATCAATCACTTCTAGTGAAATACCAGTATCTGCAAAAATCACCACAAATTCAATATAACAAGTAATAACAACAAACGGAGACCTCGTATTCCTCTGAACTAAAAATAGACCTGTCAATATAAACCCCCCGAATCTTGCCACAATGACAGTATCTTATCATCGTGCAGAAATCAATTACTTTACGCCCAAGTATTTTTATCTCTGCATCGCTGTCAAAAGATAAATACGTTAAGATAGTCTTCACAATTTACTATAACATATTACATAGTACCATCACGTGTTTCAGAAGATATATTGTGTTGAAAATTTATGTTTTTTGAGTGTGTGACTGAATATGGCAATTTTGGACACTTTGCAGTTGTCAAATCAAGTGGAGAAGTTGGCACAAGTCAGCCGGGACCTCAGGCGGAAGCATAAGCAGATACAGAATCAGGTATAGTCATTTTTTGGTACTTTTAGAGATGAAATTCGTTTGTACAGAAAGCTTGTGAACATTCTGACAGGAACTTGACGTTTGACGTAACACGTCATTGCTGGGAAATGTCACATTGACATTTTTTTTTTTCATTTGCTTCTGGCCTTTGTTATTTGTGCCACTTTATAAAAAAAATATTATTTTTCATGAAATTAACTTTGCGTTTTAAGAGAAATAATGTAGTTAGTGTTTTGAGTCATCTGATTTGGGTACAAATGAGTTTCGTCTCTGGCAACGAATTCTATGTTACAACTAAACACAATCATAATTTGAATGCTTTTTTGTTCTTAATACCGTGTAAGGAAATGACTTTGAAGACACACTAGAACCACCTAGAACAAAGCATTCGTGACTCCACAGATTCAACGAAATATTCAGTTTGTATTCTACAAACTGAATATTTCGTTGTTTGTTTCGTTTCGTTCTTCGTTTTCGTTGCTGCTTAGATAGATAAATGCACATTTTTGCTAGAATGTTTCTTGGAAAAAATAGCATTATCCACCTGTTTTATAAAGCTTCTGTAGCGTTTTTTTAGCTTGCTTCATCAGGGTTAAACCCTATATACAAAGGATAAAAGTTTCACCCCTCATTTTATACTTTTTCTTCTGACGCACAAACACACCTGTCACAAACACGCGGTAAATAACATACCTACCTATTACTGCGTTTGCGATTTTTTTTCCAAACATGTAAATAAATGTGTATTTGAAAAAGAAAATTCTTCCAAATACACACATTAAAGTTTTTTTCCACTACAACATCAAACAATCTTTCGACTATTATAAATGAGAAAGTTTGGATGGATGGACGTTTGTTACTCAATCACGGCAGAACGGCTAAACGGATCTGGATGAAATTTGGCACAGAGATAGATTATAGTTATTTTTGTTGATCCCGGAAAAACACATCTACATTTTCACGCGAACGATGTCGCGGGCTACAGTTAGTTCCAAATAATTTTTCATTTGTTTTTATCATTCTAAACAAACTTAATTGACACTCTTTTAAAATAGATATTTGTCTGAATCGAAGTAACAGCCCTTGGAAGCAAGGATTTCAATAGATTTTACCTATTGTCTGGGAAGCCCTTGCATTGAATTATCATATCCTTTGAAAGCGCGCGTTCTGTCTGAGTAATAGCGTAGCTCGTAGCCGCTACACAGGATCGCACTTACGATGTGAAGAAGATTTACGATAGAACTGCATTTGAGTTAAGACTTGGGTATATACTCGTCATCATTTTCCTGGTCTTATCCCGATTTATTTGAGGTCGGCGCAGAATGTCTTCTAATATTATAAAGAGGTAACATTTGTTTGTAATTTTGTATGTAGGGCTTATAAAGGGTGTAAATAGACCCTTAACATAGCCGAAAGGAACTTGTTGTCCCCGTCTTTGCGATCATTTTTTTGTTCTAGACCATACCTGGGGGGAACCTTCTAGTTACGGAGATATTGGGGGTCAAGGTTCCAACTTTTTCACAAGTTTAAAAAAAAAAAATACATGTTTTTAATGTTGTTGTTGTTGTTGTGGTTTTTACTTTACACACCTCCACGACCCCCGTACTATTTAATCCATCCATCAGCACAATGCTTTGAGTGCTTTCCATCGAGTCCTACCGTAAAACGTGATTTTTCACCCCAAAAAAAAGTCGATTCCCAGCAATAATTTTTGCGTAAAGTTACATAGTTTCATGTACAGGATGCTTGGTTTACGGCTGTGTGAAGGGTCTGTTTACACCCTGTATAGGGTTTATATGAGTAGAGGAAGACACGATAGATGGACTGTGTAAAGAATGATATGGCAAGAAAGGAGGTGTCTGAAGAGATGACGAGTAATAGAGAAGTATGGAAGAAGAAGAAGACATGCTGCGCCGACCCCAAATGAATTGGGATAAGGGCAGGAGATTGATGATGAGGATTGTATGTAGGGGTTGTAGTGTTTGTGATCTATCAGGAGTACTAAAGGGGTAATCTTTGGAACTACTGATCCGATTTTTTTTTTTTACACTATTGGAAAGCTACATTATCTCCAAGTATCATATTAACGCAGTCGTATGAACGACGTCGTATGACTACATTTAAAACGTGGGAGCGAAGCTGCTAGCATAAGCTAGTCTTCTATACTTCTCTATGAGTGGTAGTCTAAGTAGTTACCCCCTTTTATAGCCAAATTATCTTACACAGTCTTTCTATCGCTTCTTTAGACGCCTTACTCGTATAATCATCTAAATTCATGCACCAAACATTTTTAAAAGTATACTTAGTTCCAAAAAAATAATCTACATTAATTTTAAATGTATTCGTTCACCGCATTTTCGTTGAGTCAAAGTGCCTCAACTTACACATCGCACGGTCAAGCATAAATCATCCTTCTCGAGGCCTCTTGCTTTGTGATGTGTGTTGGTACATGGGAAATCATGCCTACACATTAATTTTTCATGTTTAATTTTGCATACATTAGTGTGTGTAAGTTGGATGCTCCTAAAGACAACCATGGATCATCATCATCTGCCTAGCCTTTTCTCAACTATGTTAGGGTCGGCTTCCAGTCTAACCGTATGCAGCTGAATACCAGTGTTTTACATGAAGCGACTGCCTATCTGTCCTCCACAACCCAGCTAGTACTAGTAATACGATACCCCTTGGTAAGACTGGTTGTCAGACTTTTAGGGCCACTAACTACCTGTAACGACTGACAAAGATCTGCAAATGACAGCCGGGACCAACGGCTTAACGAAGGAAACTCGATATGTATGGGTCACCCATCCACAGACAAACCTAGGCATATTATAAGCCTAGTTGATGGTTTAAGGATCAAGTATATTGTATTTCTAAACAAGAAATAAAAGAAAAAGATTGACTATAGCTACCAGTAGCGAAGGGTCAATTTTTGTAAGAGGTAAGCCGGAGTAATTATCTTTACTGTATGGAATATTATTGGCTATAGAATACTGACTGTGCCATTTTTCAAAGGGAAGCCGGTAGGAATCGGTTTGTGTGGAACCTTCGCCACTGATAGCTACCTAAGAGTCTTACAAGAATATTGAAGATATAAACAAAGTGAACTGAACACAAGTAGACTAATCCACTTAGTGCTAGCGATAAATGTGAGTACCTACATTTGACACACATTTGGAATTAGCTACTGTATCGATTATTGCTACACTTTGACGGTGAAAAGGAGGGTAACGTGTTTTATTCGTATGTACAGGCTAAAGAAATGTTTGTAAACAAGCGATATTATGGAAGCGTCGACTACATAACATAACATAACACAATCCCTGAAGGGTTAGGCAGAGGTGTACCTAATAGTACACCCCATTTCATTAGTTATGTTTAAGTCCCTTGTAATATGGGGTGAACCTATTGTCATCCGGGTACAAGTCTAGACCCCGTCGCTGCTACTGAGAAATTCCTGATGTAAAAACCCTATTTATAATACTTTGTCCGACCCGGGAATCGAACCCTGGACCTCATGCTCGCAGTTGTACTTGCGGCTACTAGACCTGGAATAATCGGGAGCCATGGTATGGGCATGCGATGCGAAGAATAAGGAAATCGTGTGGAAAGTTTTGAGTATGAATGTGGATTGCTGTAAGAGTAGGCGAAGACCAACGACGCGATGGGTGAATCGAGTCAACTAATATGATGACTTCTAATCAATGATATTATAAAGAAATATACGCTACGTTCATACGACTGCGATAGATAATACGGAACGTATGATACAGAAAGAGATACCTATTGCGCTTGAAGTACTTAAATTACGACAATTGTCTGAATTTGTCTGCAACAATATGCGCGCGCTAGTGCGCTGTCTACCTCTTTTTATTTATAATATCATTGCATCTAATAGATAAGCATGGAGGAAACCGATCTTAAATAAATTGGTATAAGTGTAAGAGATGATGTAGCCCGTCGAGATACTACGAAGTGCTGTTCGGTACAATAATTTAAACACTTCGTTAACTCGCAATTAGGTACTCGGATGACTTTAGAATGAATTTAACCCGACACCCTAATTACTGGCGGGCTTGACGAATTTGGGTGTGTAATTTCTATGAAATTGGACGACAAAGCTCGACGAATTCGATGGAAAACAAGTATTAAGAATAACTTTACTTTTTTTCTTTTTTTTTCTTTATTGTTACTAACATTGTGAGTCATGTTACTTGTGAATTAAATTTAAATAAATAAATAAATATACTTCGTCTATAGCCAGAATTCGGCAGTCTTTCGACATCCGAAATAAAATGTACTACATTGTGTAATTGTGTTATTGCTAATTAAGAATGAATGTATGTCGAAAGCGTCAACGAAACCCCTTTTATATGAAATCTGATTATTAAATTCAGTGTTCAAATTGGGTCCAATTTGTCTAACCCTCCCCTCGGGTCATGAAACCTGATTTATTAAATTAATTATTAAAATTGGGTCGAATTTGCCTCATCCACTGCTGTCTGCGGATGTTGGGCAAAGTTTCTTGTTAAAATTATAAAAGTAGATCAGAGATTAAAAATCATAGCTTTATGAAAATAATCATGTATAAGCGGTGGCTGGATCAGATACAAAATTGTAAAATCACCTCTATTTTAGATCGTATGTCTGTATGTTCCAGCTGCATCTCAATAATCCTGAACGGATATTGACGGGGTGCACCTTGTATGAAAGCTTTATGTCCAACCTAAAACCTGAGGTATGTACCATTGCGATATCTCCACCGGGGGCCTGGCAGGATCATCATATTAACAGGAAATGTGAGCGAGTTTTGGAAAAAAAATGGCGGATTATTTTTAAGTTTCATTCACGTAATAACACATTTGTACATACACATACATTAGATATATTGTCTTCACGTTAATTCTCTTGCTAAGTATGTAGATTTCAAAAAGGTTCAAAAACATTGCTCATTTCTCTATGCTTGTTTTGCTAGTTCTATCTTTTGAAACAAAAGCTAAACGTATTCTTTGCACCGTACACATGTGAAAGCTTCTTTGACTTAAGCTTTATGTCCATGCAGTAAAAGCGATCATATATATCATATATGACGTCATTCGCCTCGTTACAATTTGGACGACGCGAATGACACCGAGTCGAGCTAAATGCGACAAATGTGGGGGATACCGGGATACGTGATTGGGTCAAACCTATTCGTCGTCGTTAAGTGAGGTCCCTGCTTTAATCGCATTTTTATGGAGCAATTTAAAGGTCGATATACGACTATTTCTTACGTGGAGCTCGTGGCTAAGTAATAACAGCTGCTCGAATCAACCTCCAGGTTAAGCCGCACTTGCCTAGGTTGGTCTGTAGATGGCTGACCACCACCCATTACAAACCGAGTTTCCTCCGTGCCTCGGAAAACATGTTAAGCCGTTGGTCCTGGCGGTCATTTGTAGATCTTTGACAGTAGTTACAGGTAGTCAGTGACCTGAAAGTCTGACAACCAGTCTTACCAAGGGGTATCGTATTACCCATTGATAGGTTGTTGCTCCATGTAAAATACTGGTATTTAGCTGCATCCGGTTAGACTAGAAGCCGACCCCAACATAGTTGGGAAAAGGCTGGGCAGATGATGTACGATTATTTCTTATGCGGGCCGTATAAGGCATATCGGTGCCAAAAACTTTTCAAGCCCCTTCAGTCGAATCAGAATAAATACTTCTCAAGTGTAGCTGTTTGGTACTGTTTTTGGCACCGAATCTCACTCGAACACGTTACTGCAAGCTGCTACTACTAAAGGTTTATTTATGTTATCGTATCTTGTCTGGACAGAGGCTTGAATGCACGTTGCTTCATGCATTCTTCTTTATCGTGTGGCTAGTGCTTAACCTGGTGTCAGAGCTTTTATGCCGCCCATGGGCCTCTGACTTGGCTTTACATGCCGTCGAGAAATATCTCTCAGGCATGCTGGTTTCCTCACGATGTTGTCCTTCACCGAAGCAAGTGATAATTATTATACAAAACGCACATGAATCCGAAAAATCAGAGGTGCGTGTATTGGGTTCGAACTTAAAACCTCTGACTTGGCAGTTCGATGGTAAGACCTCATATGCTATCACTGCTCATATTACTTAGTCTTCCGAACTATGTTTGAATTCTCATAAGAATCTCAGGGCATGCAAATAATGAAAACAATAGCATACAGCATCATCTTTTACTTTTACCATACCTCGGTCGGTCTTATAAAGGGTGTAAATAGACCCTTAACATATCCGAAAGGCACTTGCTCTCCCTGTCTTTGCGATCGTTTCTTTGTTCTAGACCATACCTGGGAAACTTTTAGTTACGGAGATATTGGGGGTCAAAGTTCCATCTTTTTCACAAGTTTTTTTTTTAAATACTTGTTTTTAATGTAAAATTTTTACTCTACACACCTCCACTACCCCCGTACTATTCAATCCATCCATCAGCCCAATGCTTTGAGTGCTTTCCATTGAGTCTTACCGTAAAACGTGATTTTTCACCCCAAAAAAAAAAGTCGATTCCCAGCAATAATTTTTGCGTTAAGTTACTTAGTTTGATGTACAGAATGCTTGGTTGACGGCTATGTGAAGGGTCCGTTTACACCCTGTATAAGTATACATAAAAAGGATATAGTGACACAAGTTTTTACCAAAGTTCAGTACATGATTTTAGTCAGCATTAAATTATTTCATCGGTTATTAAAAAAGTAATCAGTTATTCCAAATATAGATGGAACTAATTGAAATAGCCTTTATTGGCAATATTTAAAATTTATTTATTTACATTAGAGGTTTCATCAGAATCTCCAGATTGCTTTTCCCAGGCCTTTTAATTTCTTTAGACCGACCAAAAAATTTTCGCTGCTCTAGGATAATGTACAGGATCCATGGTATCAGTTTGTGTCGCGATTTCCCTTACATCTTGTGTTCTTTATCGGAAGAAACTCTTAATCAACCTTGGTCAGGTTTACCTCTTCTTTCCATGCTTATCATCATTCTCCTGCCCTTATCCCAATACTCCTTTTTCCATACTTCTCTATCACTCGTCGTTTCAGCAGTTACCTCCTTAAGAGCCATATCATCCTTCACACAGTCTATCCATCGTTTCTTAGTTCTTCCTCTACTATAGCCATCCAATACTCAAAACTTTCCTCACGACATTTTCTTCTTTCACCCTAACATTACAAAATTTAGATTAAAACACAGATTTTAATCTCATTTTAATGTGCATATGTTTCTTTCTCTTCAGATGCGCTTGGTCTGCGAGGAGCGTTCGGAGCTGACGGCCATAGTACAGTCACAACAGAGGGATATCGCCGTGCTACAGCAAGACAGCGCACAGAACAAGGTTTGTATACCAAGTCCTACGCGAACGGAGACCTATGTCGTAAAGCGTTTTGTCAGAAAAACTGGTGCAACATTAGAAGCAACTAACTACCCAAGTTTGTCAGACAAATATGTTGTTCGGGAGTTTAATCCGCTACTTCTTCTCAATCTAAAGCTCTAGGAAGTAGCGAAGGGCGGGCGTTATGGGGGACTGTCTCATGTTATTTTAAAAAGTGCAGATTATCAGCCTAATTTGAATAAATTACTTGATTTTAATAACTCCGGCTCACTATGCTGAGCCTGCTAATAAGCTCCCAGTAGGTCACCAACTGCCATGGTCCACCTGGAAGACTCTAAACCGACTTCGAAGGCAGGTGGGCCGGTGCAGGTACAACTTGGTCCGGTGGGGGTATATCGATAAAGCTGAGTGCGACTGTGGAATCTCATCCGAAACTATGGCTCACCTCCTGACCCGTTCTTGTGCAAATCCACCTGCACCCATAGGTCCCGTAGGACCTGTCCGAAGCTTCTACCAACGCAGTCGATGTAGCCGAGTTCTGGTCGAAATAAATTTAATTAAATGAGTATGGGAATCATCGACACGAATTTGACTGAGTGTTTTGAGTGCGAATTCTAACTTCATAATTACTAAAGATGTTCCACTTTTAATTGGCAGAAGTGCCCAACATGCGGCGTGGCGACTCCCGAAGGCGCTGACGACGACGACCAGTCCTCTAAACCAACCTTCAGCGTGCGAGAGCTCCGCGCCATCCTGCACGAGCGCAACGAGCTCAAACTGAAGCTCAGCCGCGCAGAGGAACAGCTGCACGCGCTACAAACCGATCAGCAACATGACAGGTATGCTTATTTAAGATGAACTGGGTCAAACAGTTCCTGGGCATTTAGGCCAAAGAGCCGCTCGGGTCAATCTTTAGGGTAAGCACTGCCTAGGTTGGTCCGTGGATGGGTGATCATTCATTACATACCGAGTTTCCTCCATGCTTCGGAAAGTACATTAAGCCGTTGGTCCCGGCTGTCATTTGTAGATCTTTGACAGTCGTTACAGGTAGTCAGTGGGCCGAAAGTCTGACAACCAGTCTTACCAAAGGGTATTCTCTATAATTAACTGGGACCCGCACCATGTAAATTAATGGTTTTCAGCTACATCCGGTTAGACTGGAAGCCGACCCCAACATACTTGGGAAAAGGCTAGGCAGATGATGACTACATCGCTTCACCAATTTTATTTAATTTATTTATTTTTTCGGCAATGCGTATATATGTGAAAAAAGTTACCAACTTAATCATCTGACCTCTTACTTCCTCATCTACAGTGGCTCAGACACGTCCCCGTCAGTGAGCACAGCCCACCCTGAAGAGGAAGAGGCTCCAGTGCAGGGTCCCTTACCTGCAGAACCTGACGACGCGCCATGGAAGAGGAATAGTGGCATCAGGAAGTTGTGAGTACACTTGAAGATGTTGTTTTGTAGTCAAGGACCAGCTGTGGGAAAGAGATGGATAGCATGACGTGTAGCTCCTTCTCTTTCGACAGCATAGAGTAGTTCAGTCGGTTCTTAAATATGGTGTTGTGGAATTTCAATATTCGACGCTTTTGTTAATTTGGAATCAAATCAAGTAAAGGACAGTAACGAGCACTAATATTTATACACTAAGCCAAATTCAAAAGCGATGAAACTACTAGTAAGGTTAAGATAAGGTCTACTTTGCAACACTATCTTCGTTTCTGGGTCTATCTTCGAAGCATCATCAAAACAGTAAGAAAAATCGCTTTTAGAAGTAGCCCAGTATACGGGGTGGAAGGGACACCGACGCCAATACGGTTACCACGTATTCAGTACATCATTTTGAACCCCCCCCCCCACAGATTAAAATTATCAATGAACTAGCTGATCCCCGCGGTGTCACCCGCTGCTCAGCCCCTAAGGGTCATAGTTTGATGTTATATAGCCTATAGCCTTCCTCGATAAATGGACTATCCAACACAAAAAGAATTTTTCAATTCGAACCAGCAGTTCCTGAGATTAGCGCGTTCAACCAAACAAACTCTTCAGCTTTATAATATTAGTATAGATAAAGAATGGGGGGGGGGGGGGGGTTCAGATTGATGTACTGAATACGTGGTACCCGTTTAAGTGTGCGACCCCCCTTCCACCCTGTGTACATTTTAGTGCTGGTGACTGTAAAGTGAAGGTACTTGTATTTGGCTCCAGATTTCTGAATGCGTTTACTGAACTGGGTTACCTGATAATTGTGATAAAAGAGGCCTTCTTTTTTCAAAAATCTAAATGTTTGATGTGACACCTCTTAGCAATAAAACAATTGCATGAATTCTAGTGTAATCCTAAATACGCACAGCACACATAATAATTTGGGTTGGTGATGGCTATAATTAGGCTCATGCAACATGCATAGGCCAGTTGAAATGCTTGATTTTCTATTTTCAACTCTCGGTGCTGAGCAGTACGTTGTAAATCCAAGAGAGCTCTCAATGTCCCTGACGGCATTATAATTTTGCACCTTCGATATGAGCGCATGAAATACAAAGCATGTTGAATATTCCAACCTTCTTGCCTTCTGACCTTATACTCTATTTGGGAAGCATTCTATTGCACGACTGAAAATGTTAAATGCTGAGATTATTGCCATTTACAAAATTGAAGAAGATTTATACAACGTGGAACGGACACCGACGCTAAAACGGTTACCACGTATTCAGTACATTATTCTGAGCCCCGCCCGTCCACATAGACATTTTTTGACGGTTATTTAAAAAAACAGCTGGCTCCTACAAAACTGCCATACCTACACGGTCAAAATGAATGGAAAAGCTATTTTTTTTTTAATTACCGACGAAAACATTTTTTGTTGGGGGGGTTCTATGTGATATAGGGCGTAACCGTTTCAGCGTCGGTGTCCGTTCCACCCTGTATATGTTTTAGGTCTATGCGCTCAGAGCATGTGTGTATCACAAGTTTCTTTTTGCACAGTGTACTTGAACTCTTGTATTTGTCTTCAAAAATGGTTGTATCAGTGTGTCGGGTTAATTGCTTTTTAATGTCCTTTATTGTGGAGGTATTGTAATATTAATCATTTGTGGAACCCACTTATAAATCACACCACATCAACATTTAATTAATTTATTATTTTCCTTTATTCATGTCATTTTAACATAAAAAAGTCTTTAAAAAGTAGATGAATAAAAGAAAATAAAAAAAATGTTGAACCCATTTATAAATCACATCACATCACATCAACATATCATTAATACTAACTCTTCCTTTGTAAAAGGTTATTTCACGCGTCAAACAGAAGCGCTGACTTAAAATTTCCTTCTCAATTTTCTTCTTCGTCATGTCCCTGCGACAAATAAATATTTTTTCTTTCTTCTTTCTTCTCTTTTTGTAAATAAAGACTTCTCCCATTTCTTAATGGTTCCGTCTTCTGTCTGACGCGCACTTGTCTATGGGGAAAGTATCCGTACTCTAACGTCTACCTCCTAATCTTACACTCCAGCTTATATTTGGTTCTGGTACATTTTTCCCTATGTTTTGTCTAAAAGCATGAAAAATTGTAGCCCTAAGAAACTCTTTGGTTGTTTTTATATTCAAAATTTCTTTGTTTTTAGGTGTTTTTTGTGTAGTTAAAAAAATATGTATGGAAAATGCAACCAGGGCCGAAAGAGATGGCGCACGATACGAATGCACTGTGTTGCATGTTAAATACTACATTCGACACTACACTGTCATGAATACGCTTCACGCTTGACCACAACCCCAAATCCCCTCATCCCTTTTTTGTTTAACCCTACTCACATTTTATATGTCCAGCACTTTTCATTTTTTTTGTTTGTTTCATTTTTATCTTGCTAATAAATGTACGGTCAGCAAGATCTCATTTTTGCACATTTTTTTCATACTTTTCTGAATAAAAAGTTTTTTTAAATATATTTTTCAGTACTTCTTGAATGTGCTGTAGATCAATGCTAATTTTGTAATATAAAAATATTATTTAGATTTTTCTAACTATTATTGGTAAATAGGTAGGAAATGAACAATTTCTTTGACCTATGTTTACACCTGATTGATGTCTTGGATCGCCACCAATAATATTTTGTGAGCGAACCCAGTCGACTCCACGAGTGAAAACCTCAACTTTTGAATTTTACAAAATTTAAATTTTGTGATTGAACCCAGTCGTTTTCAATAACAGTGTATTAATGAAAATCAGCTTAATAATGGTACTAGCCTATTAATAAGGCCTCTTCTCATACATAGAAGGCCATAAAAAAAACTGACCGATTTTATTTCCCCCTTCCATTTTATTTTCCCTCTATTTTTGTTTACGTTTGTTTGTTCCCCGCGCGGTAGGTTCCGACTGGCGCTATCGTCGCGCGCAGAGGGTCGACGCTCGCCGCCTCCAAGAATCTCTTTCGGCCCTTGGTATTGAAGATGTGTTGCGTCTGCGGTACGTTTGGGGGCATTGGGGGACGCCTTGAAGGGGGCTGACGATTGGGGAACACCTAAATACAATTGGAAGTCTTGGGGAAAAGGTTCACGGCGCGTTAATCGGCTAAAATCGTCTTCAAGAAAGATTATCACCGTTCTAAACCTAGAATATCTCACTGCTACTTTTATGGCTGTATAAACATAGGTTTTAAAAGTCATGAAAGTTCGACGAGGACCCTCAAAATGGCTTTTACGATATTATTACACGTGAACAGGTAATATTCGATAAAACTTTGCAGGAATTAATTTCAGGGTGACCACGCCTACGAACAAAAGTGACAGTGAATCAAAATCAATACGTAACTTTTCTTAGTCATTAGGACGGTTTCAGGTTAGTGTATTTGTGGCGAGTAAAAGCCCGGTTTGGACGAGCGACGAGGCACCTATACGCGCGGCTTTTGCGACACGCGGAACTCGTGCGAGCGTAAAAGCTCGTGCAAGCGCGAGTCGCGAGATAAGTTGTCACTTTTGACAGCTGTCATTTTAATCAAGCGATCATGCCGCGTATAACCGCGTATACGCGCTATCGATTTTTTTAAGCGCGTAACGTTAAATTACAATAAACACAGACAAAAATGTTTTCATATCCATGAAAATGACTTTATTTGTCTGATAATAATTCTATGAATATTTGAATATAAATCGGGCATGTAGACACCGTGGCTGCCGCGTACAGTCAAACATACAGTCAAACATAATGACATAAGATCAAATAAAGCCAAGTTCATGGATATTAAAACCAATTATTTTGTGTTTTAATTCAATTTAAAGTTCTCCGCCTCTAAAAGTAACACTTTTTATTTTTATTTGCCAATCGTCAGCACTTTCATTTCAGAGCGTCCCTCAATTCGATAAAGCAGTTGTACTTGACTGCATATTAAGTTTATTACACAGCTTTCACATTCACACAATGCAGTAGATAGATACTCATATAGTCATATTATTATTATTTTTTTAATATTATTTTTTTGATGAGAAGATTATTAGGGAAATATTTAAATTAAACTATAGGCATAAAGTTCTACATATAGCAACGTTTATAGTCACTTAGGTACATAACCAACAGTTTATTCAATGTGTTGATTGATTAGACAATGATATCCAACGTTGAAGGTCGTTTTACCTTATTTTGATACAATTATTCTTACTATTATAATCATTGGATAAAGTTTTAAACTAGCCCATGCTTTCCCAGGGGCGACTATTCACTGCGAGTTTTTTTTTAACGGGCACAGTGTTGAAAACCCCACCGAGTGCTCGTGAAATTAGTGCACTAATTGATTTCACTTGAAAATCGCCCTTGCGTACGTTGGTTTATAGCCGTTTAAAATCAGAATATGGTACAACAGACCCTCATTGAAATCGAACTCATTTTCAGACAACAATTTGTATGTTTCAGTTTTCGCAAGCTCTTTGTTGAGTCTGATCTCGCCGTGGGCGGGTTCCAGCGCCGCTCCCTATCGAGCCTGGCTCGCGCCTCCCCCTCCCCCTGCCCCCACCCCCCCGCGCCGCCCTCCCCGCGCGCCGCAGGTGCCCCCCCCGCCCTCGCGTAGGCACAGCATCCCGCCCGCACGCCACACGCCGCACGCCACACACACACATCGACGGTACTCCGACATCAGGCACGATCCTATATCAAAACTAGACCTCAGACAAGAACTTCAAAACCTTAACCTCGGGACCCAAGAGTTTGACAGCTGGCTCGGAGACAAGTTCGAAGAGAATGAAGAGTACGACAATGAAGCTTACGACGAAAGGTTTGAGCACGATATTCCCTTGCAGCGGTCTGTCTCCCTCGATCGAGGCATCGACATCTTCAATCACTTGCAGGCTATAGGTTCTGAAACAGGCAGTGTTAGTTCCTTGTGGACGGTAGATTCGGAAGGAAGAGACAGTATGGCCGATAGGTACAGGAGTTTCGAAGATATCCCCGCTTCTCCGTTCAGAGCGAGAAGTAGGCGTGCATCTTTTGGCGTGGAAACGTTCTCAGAGAGAGATCTAGCGTTGGCAGTGTTGAATGAAAGCTATAAAGGTCTGGGCGCCACAAGCGGTAGCGTGTCCCCGCAAATAAGGAAACTGCAAAGATGTTTCACAATCGCCGGGACTTTTGACAGTATTAAGAACAATTCAGTAGATAATTTGGTCCAAAAACAAAGACCAAAACTTAGACTGGAGATCCCGAATAGAAGGAACAGCACCAGCTGTCCAGTTTCACCAGAAATCAGCAGATTGAGGGACTTCTTCCGAAATTCTGCTGATGATGTTGAAACGAACACGTCTGATGATGAGGACCAAGAGTTTGAAGTTCAGAAGCCGTTCTATAGAAGCATATCTGTAGAGTGGAACCAAGGTGAGGGAAGCAAAGTGCGGCAGAGACGGTCTGGTGTCCAAGATATGATGGCAGATTTGAGAAGGAAAGTTCTGATAAAGCAAGAATTTAAAAGAAGCTCGCCAGAGCTAGCCCAATACTCTAAAAATCTTCAAAAAGGCAGCTATTTAGACCGAAACTCAAACTTCGTAAAATTAAAAAAGAACATTTTGTCTCCGGGCAACACCAACTCAAATGTCATCGTGCCCACTATAATTATATCCCGAGCGGATTCCCGCGGTGTTGCCAAAATATCAAATACTTCCGTAGAAATTAGTAGGAATTGTGACTGTCGAATATGTAGCGAGAGCGATGGCAGGCACTTCGTACGGAGTGTCCTAAGTAAGTTGTTCGTTAAAATTGTTTCTTGTAAAAGTAGGAAAATGTATTGGGACGAGAATAATAATCTGAACGATAGTGAGATGTACAAGTGTGTAATGCATGTACTAAAGTTAATGCTGGGACTGTGGTTGAGACATCTTGATCATAATTAGGATAATTACATCCAAAATTAACGTGACTGGGAATTTGTTTTCTTTATTTAAGTATACAGCGTGCATCAGAATAATGTAGTCATATTTAAAGCGGTGGTACAAATCATCAAGCTAAACAACTTTCTTCATGAGAACAATCGCGAAAATATCAGCTGTCCATACATTTGAGTCAAGTAGGTACTTATTGAAATTTGTATGGAACAGCAGAATCTTTTTTTGCGATTACAATGGTTCTTCAGGTTGATAGCCTGGTACACACACACCCTCAAATATGACCACACGTTTTTGATATATGCTGTACTATAATCTAAAGAAAACTAGTTTTCGCGTCGAATCAGAAATGAGTTAATTTTGCAAAGTGTTGTTGATTTTTGTGAACTCAATTTAAAGTATTGCTGTCGCTTACTATTAGATGAAATGAAAAGAGACGGAGGAAAATAATCCTTTGGAATAAGATTAATCATTGGTCTCAGTGGGTATGTTGAAGTCTGACAAGTCAAAATGTTGCCATCTCTTTCCAATTTCATCAATTAGTAAGAGCTATCAATATTCCAGCAAATCAGTATTTTAAGAATTGGATGATATTAACCTGTCAGGTTTAGAATTTAAATATGTTCTAGTGTTGTTCGATGTTACTATTAGCAGCTTTTATCTTTTTACTCTGCGATACACGCAACTTTTAAAGTAAAGTTTTTACTACAGGCCTACTGGTTTACTGAGACTATGTCTCCGAAGGGTCAGGGCTTGAATACCGGTACCATTGGCCTTGGTGAGGCACGGCAGCAGACGTCTTACCTGTACTATTGGTACCGGTACCAGACGTAGTACTTGTACACTTTGTAATCAGTACCATACAGTAATTTACGCCAAGAAACGTTTGAGGGGCCCATGTTTCTTTTGTTTTTTTTTTTTCAATATAGTACAGTCACGAGCACAAATATGTAAACACTTAACAACATTTAAAAGTGTTTTTCTTCTACTGTTCTGATTAAATTTCATGTTGACGAACATTTACAATTGTTATTCGAAAATCGCTTTTAAATTTAGGAAATTCTACATATTGGTGTTCGTGACTGTACGACCGTGCTCACTGACGGTCGACCAGTTTTCACCCTTATGCCCCGGGTAATAAGGTTGAAAACTGGTCGACGGTCAGTGAGCACGGTAGTAAACACTATTCGAAAGACGCTGTCGGTCGTCCCGCACCCCGCACCTACCTCAGGCACCGTCTCAATCAAACGAGAGGCCTGTAGTATCTTTACACTTTTATAGGGGGGACATTATAATTGGGTTTGCGGAACGCAAAATGTATGTGACTGTGATTTTTTTAAATTTATTTTCTTATTGAATCTTTTATGTTGGGTAACGCGTTAGACTGCCAGGCTACTTGATATCCGATTGATGACGATTGCTTCCATAATATGTAATGTAAATTTCGTAAGCATTTTTATAGTTGACGTAAATAAAGTGGTCCGCACGCAATTCAGCAAACGAAGATCACAATTAGTGCGATAAAAAGATTGATTGAAACTCTAAACGGCCTCGAACGGCTATTTAAAATTCTTAGCAGAAATGAGTACTTACTACGAACTCCAGAAATTTATTTCGCTCCATTATATGGTTTCGGGTAACCAGTCTTACCAAGGGCTATCGAATTTCTCAGTACTAACTAGGTTGTGGATGTCAGATAGGCAGTCGCTCCATGTAAAATACTGGTATTTAGTTGCATCGAGCTAGACGGGAAGCCGACCCCATAGTACGAAAAGGCTAGGCAGATGATGATATGGTTTTAGCACGTGTAGCATGACCACCGTAGAAACGGTTTTTGTCGACGGAAGAATCAACAAAAAGACAGATCAACAAAAGAAATGTCATTTTGTCGATTCTTCCGTCGACAAAACCTGTTTCTACGGTAATCATGCTTAAAAACACCTGGAACGAGTTCTCCTAGGCTGTTTGTCAGTCTAAAACGCTACTCAACAACACTCGCCTCTTACGTAGCAACATTAAAATTATATGAATATTCTAGATTATTGTAAGTATACAATCATAAGATTGTCATGAGTGTTTAGCGCCTTATTCTTCGACATTATATTGTATTCGTGTCAATTTCCAATGACTCTGAATTTATGAAAAGGTAAACCTTTTTGTGTTTTGTGTAAAGAGATTACACTCCGGGACAGAAATAGTAACTCACATCTTTTGTATATTTTTTGTTAGTTCTTCATGTAGCTTGAACTGTATCTATGATTTTGTGATCATATTTCTAATAGCGATATGTGAAGATAATCTTTTTTCTGGCTAGTACCTAAAGATACTGCCATGTCGTGACAGCTAATTAATATCATTCTAGCGACCCCTGTCGGGTCCAAAACTAAAAATCCCATGTTTCAAGCTAAAACCAACCCAACACACTCACAAAATTTCATTGAAATGTTGGGTGGTGTTGGAGATTAACGTGTACGAACATAGTGACGCGTGATTCTTACATATAAAGATACGAGTACAAGAACTTACATTCAAGATTTACGTGTAGGATTATACAAATAATTTTTGCGTCAATAAATGTATCCCGTAATGTAATCTAGTATGATATGACTGTTTTACGTAACTGAAAATACACATCTTACAGTGAAAAAGGAACATGCTTAAAAAAAAGTAATTTTCAGTTAAGTAAAACAACGACACATACTAGGTGGAATGGACACCGACGCACAACCGCTTACCACGTATTCAGTACATCATTTCAAACACAAAGAATTTTGTATCGCTAATTTAAAAAAATATATCTACTGTTCCATAGGTTTTTTTTTTAAATTATTAAAATTATCGACCAATTTAAATGTGGAATGTGTTCGGATTGATGTACTGAATACGTGGTAACCGTTTGTTGCGTCGATGCCCCCTTCCACCGTGTATATGTTTCTCCCTAAAAGAGTGACTGTTATTGTGTTTTATTTGACTTTTAATAGTTTATATGGAGTATACTAAACTTTGTATGTGATATCGCAGCGAATGTTAATGTTCTTCCATTTTACTTGTGGAAATTGTAGTTCTGTTATAGACGTATTTTTAGTAAGAGTAAGAATTATAACATGAATATAATTACAGCATATAAAAGAAATTGACACGCAAACTGAAACGTTACATTCACCCTCTAGGGTTGAAATTATTTCTGTTTCATACATTTTTTTTTGTATGAAATGCTTTTTGTTTTATTGTCGCTGAGGATTCTCAAAAAATGTACCGAATTTATGGTAACAGGTTGGTCGATGTCACTGTTAACCCGAATATCGTACTCAAAAAACAAATCAAATGTTTTCCATCTACAATAGAACTATGGTTTCCAAATAATTCATCATTTACCGTTTTAAAATGGTAAGTGCTCTATAAGTCTTCTTCGTGTAAGAGTGAGTGCCATGATTGTTGGTCTAAATGAAGGCCAAACACACATATCCCCTTTATTCTCGATATGGAGGCTACGGACATTTTATATTCGCTTAATTGTACACTTACGGCCAAATATATGTACACACTTTTCATCGTTTGCTGTTTGGCCAAAGATAAGGTCAACTGTTTCTTTTAAAATTTTACAAAAAGGGGTTTTATATCTGTGGACCATCAGTATTTTTCACTCTTGGCCTAAATATATTTTGAAATATTGATATGATTGATATTATTAATATTAGTTTAATTCTTTCATATTTAAAGTATTAAGTTACCAAATAAAAATAGCCTAAAACTTTCATAGTTTTGGTAGTTTCGAGTAATGCAGTAATGATAAAAAATATAAAAGAAAACGGAATGTATCTGGTGCTTAAAAATACTACTTTTATATACTGCCACCTTATATACATTGCTGCTATAGATTTTATGGTGCTAAAATAGCGTCGCTTCATCTCTATAAATATCGAAAAACCAGAAATAAACAGCCGAGAAAACAAAAAAGAATGAAAATGCTACTGCTTACTCGAAAACCCCAAACATATTTATTTCACTAGATAATACAAACCGTAGCACATCGACAATAAGTCACATTTTTGAACTAAATTTGACGAAATTATAGATAAAACGACTAGACTAGAAGAAACCCAGTTGAAGTTTGACAGGAATAGACAACAGATTTAGAAGTTATAGACCAGACGATAGCGTAATGGTTAAGGACTTTTTCGGATTTACACAAATAGGGTACTCTTTCAATTTCATGCGTCGATGTTATATTTGGGAAGGCATTCGACTGATGAAAGGACTTTTCTATTTAGTTAAAACATATTCGTCAGTAAGACAAATTAATTACAAGTATTTGTGCTCTCTTCCAAATGGCTTTCACTCATGAATTTTCATAACAAAACTGAATTTAAATAAATTGTGTTTTTTTAGCAGCACTTAAAATTAAAACAACATGTGGTTTGTGTTTTAAGCTTGCATTTATTCAAAGAAATCACTGTCACAATAATGATTAAACAAATGTGTAAGATTGATTTTCTCGTAATGAGTTAGTATCATAAATCCCTCTGAAACGGTTTATTTACGACGAGTCCTTTTCTCAGTCGAGCCTATAGTTTTTCTATATAACTAACAAAATAATGGTAACTGACTGATCATTTCAAATATTCTTGCCATTTCCCAAACATCGCAACGATGCAACTATCTACGTGAGGTGAAGTGCCTACAGCTCATCACAATAATCACTTCTATAAAACTATATATTATAGCAGTTTCTTAGTAGTTTTTAACGGTTATTTATAATAAAAAAAATATTGTGCTATCTGTTATCTGTATCGAGTGGGCAAATTTTTATGTCCGCAAGTGTACAGTTCTTTGATAGTTATTTTATTTCTGACAGCAACTCTAACTTAATGCGAATAAAGATCATTTTGATGGTACAGTGATGGCAAATCAGAGGTTAAATAACTTTGAAAGGACATTAGGTTTAGATGATCATTCCGTAATTTTTAAGCTGTCGTTTTTTTTTTCTTAATTTTTATTTTTAATTCTAGTCACAGTGCTGCTGGGTACTAGATGTTAGGGGTTGATTGCTGTGATTAAAAGACATTTTTGGCGGGAATTGTAAGTATTGAGCAGTTATTTTTGCTTTTAATAAGAAAAAAAAAAAAAAACTGACGTATTTTTAATTTTTTGACGTCAATTTTGTTGTTGTTTTAAGAATAATTGCGCTGGAATAATATTTAATAATAATTTATTTAAAGACAATTCTCGCCAAAAATATCTCTTTATTTAAATTAAATTCAAAACACATTTCCAATGGGTTATAGGGCACACTGGCACTTTAGTTTGATACCATTGCCTATTCAAACTGACTAATTCATTTCTTTTAAAAAGTTATCACGTAGTGAATTTAATACATTATGTTGTAAAGACATTGGTACCTAATGTTTAATGTAATATTTATAAGTTGACAGTGTCAAAATAATTATATCATCTGTTTATATTGTATGCTGTTTTTTATTTTAAGTCTGTCTCGATTTAGATCCCTCTAATTATAGAAAATGAAGATTTATTGCAAAAACATTTGCAACACTACTTTCGCTCAATGTAAGAAAGTTGTTTTTTTTATTAGCCTATATTGTCCCACTGCTGGGCAAAGGAAACAAAAAGAAAAGAAAGAAAGAAAACATATTTATTTGGCACATGCAAGTGCACACAACAGACAAACAAAATTTTAAAAACTTTCAGTTTTCTTCGGCCAATCTATCAAACGCTAAGTCGTCACACCAGCGTTTTCTAGGCCTCCCTCTGTGACGACGCCCGTCTTGTGGCACCCACTGCGTGAAATTAAGTAATAATAGTTCCGTAGACCATTTGTTGACTCAAAAGATGGAGCTGGCGTGAATGACCAGATGCATGAATGTAGACGGAGCAAAAGGATCGGAGAAGGTAAGGATATAGCAGGTGGACTTTTTAGTGTTCCTAGCCTGGCCCCATGAGAAAAGGCGCTATAGTCTATTTATGTATAAAAGATAAAGCTTGCTAGCTGATGGTTGCTTTGGCCGTTTTGCTCTATTCATCATAGTTTAGTTTTAGTGGACTGCCTTTGGTCTGGTGGGCGCAAGCACGAATGCTGAGCTGGTCCTGGGTTTGATTCCTGGGTCGGATAGAGTGCTATTGGGTTTACCATCAGAATTTCTCAGTAGCAGCCACGGCGGCTGGATTTGTGGCCGGTTGATGGCAATAGGCTCACATAACTGGCGAAATGTGGGTGTACTATTAGGTACATCTCTGCCTAACCCTTCGGGGGTTACAAGCGTGATGCGATCTAAAGTTTCTGTTTTAAAAAAATAGACAGTCTTGTAGATCTATGACTAAGTCGTTATTTCCAGAATCTTCTATAGACAAACTGGTTCATCAGTTCACTAACACTTCAAGATCCTATAAGGAAAATCAACTTTAAACTATAACAAAAACATTGCCTGAAGCGATCACACCCTGCCATTAACTTTCGAAACAAGAGAAATTGAGCCCGTCAGATACAACAGTCATACATCAATCAAAATTGAGCTGTAAGTGAACTGGATTAATGGTGATATGATCATTTTGAGCAGGTGTGTGATGGAACCTTTTCATGTTGAGGGATATTTGTCTTAGGTAACTTCACCTGCCCCCGTAGCATGACCACAGATTTCTTTGACGGAAGAATCGACAAAATGACAGATAGTGCAAAGAAATGTGTCATTGTGTCGACACAATCTGTCATTTTGTCGATTCTTCCGTCAAAGAAATCCTTGTCTACGGTGGTCATAGAGAGTAAATGTGACATATTTTAACAGAAAGTCCATACGAAAACTGTCAAAATGACAAACTTATTCGTCGGATAAAAGTTAACTGGCGATTGTAAAACCGGCGCTTAATTAGGAAGCGCAGGGGTAGCCCGCAAAATTTAAACTTTCGTACGTTTTTTGCAATTTCCATGTCAGTGACAGGTTGTATGTTGATTAAAATATGATGTTCGACCGTAACAAATATGGCTTTACTGAGTTATAATTATCAAAATCATCAATACAACCCTCTGAACCCTCGCTAGTTAATTAAATCCCATTGAATGACTTTCATCATCTGCCTAGCCTTTTCCCAACTATGTTGGGGTCGGCTTCCAGTCTAACCGGATGCAGCTGAATACCAGTGTTTTACATGGAGCGACTGCCTATCTGACCTCCACAACCCAGTTAGTACTGGGTAATACGATACCCCTTGGTAAGACTGGTTGTATGACTTTCATGAAATAATTATTCAATGGGATAAAATGAACTTAAGGGGTTGTGGTGGGGTGCCTGTGGACGGCGAGTAATGGGCTAGTTCGCCGTCCGGCCGTCTTATGACGACAGGCCTTGCCGACGGTGCGTTCGTGTTCCACGCGCGCCTCAAAGAGATGTCAGCAACAATGTAGGGGTCCGCAAGGGCCCTGCGGGACTGTTCGAAAGAGACACCGTGGCCCTGGAACACAAAGGGCAAAGAAGGAATATGGATGGGTTTTAGACAGTACAAGTCTGACACTCCCTTCCGCTCCGCCCAGAGCGGGGGAGGGGGGGTAATTTGCAGATTTCCCACCCGAAAAAAAAGGGGGGCTCTGGGACCTTGAAGAAGGTAGGCTGACTTTCAGCAATGATTCAAATTCTCGATTAATTTCCTCATCTGTCCCAGACATTTGGGGTTGGCTTCCAGTCTTAGCTGGATGCGAAATGAAGAAAATACATTTATTGGTGCGACTGCTAATCTGGCGTCTACAACGTAATTACTGGGTGACAGTAGAGTTTTTAGGTAATATTGAAGATTCAAGTTGGTTCAGAATCGATACTTTTTGGACGTTTAAAGTGACAACCCCCATACTTAGGCGCTCTTCAGTTTGGTATAAGTATTCTACTCTGCGCCGCGCCGCCGCGAATTGATCATTCGCCAGCAATGTAACAGTCAAATTTACTTGTTTCGATACAAAATCGAATTTTGGATTGTTACATTACCTAAAGGCGAATGCTCTCGGTGATGGAGATCCTTTAGTTTCACCACTTTTTAAGGTTTAAGTAGGAAAGGAAAGAGAAGCAATCAATTTCTTAGACACGGAACCATCACAAGCTTCCACCCGCCTATCCTTTCCTCAACTATGTTGGGGTCGGCTTCCAGTCCAACCCGACGCAGCTGAATACCAGTAATTTACATGGAGTGACTGCCTATCTGTCCTCCACAACCTAGTTAGTACTGGGTAACACGACATCCCTTACTACGTCTGGTTGTCAGACTTAGGCCACTTACTACCTGTAACGACTGTCAAAGATCTACAAATGCAAGCAGGAACCAAGGTGCTTTTCGACGCACGGAGGAAATTCGGTATGTAATGAATGGTCATCCATCCACGGATCGAACTTGACAAACACTGATTAACCTTGGAAATCGACCCGTGCGGCTGTTATTATTTAGCCACGAGCTCCACAAGCTTGTAGGCTTCATAATGTCGAATATTTAAACCCGGTGTTCTTAAAACCACAGCGACACAACTTATACTCGTTATTACTACGTATTACTCGATAATAAACCTGCTAATCTAGTTTTTTTTTGCTAAAGGATCGCACTCGTAAATATTAACTGCCCCTTTAGCTCTGAGTGATGGCAGATAATATCTAGACGTTGCGAAAAACAAATGCTTATGTACGTATATCCTTTTTGAATTGAGTTACTAATGTGGTTGATCTCATGGGCCGATGGCTGGAAATAAGCATTTAGATAGGCCTTTTTAACTGGCTTTGGTAGCCTACGTTACATTATATTCTATAACATAACATCACGCCTTGTAATCCCCGAAGGGTTAGGCAGACGTGTACCTAACAAGTAGGTACCTCTACCTACACTCACATATCGCCAGTTATATTTAAGTTCCATGTAACAGGGGGCGAGCCTATTAGCATCAACCGGGCACAAATCCAGACTGCATGGCTGCTGCTGAGAAATTCTTGATGAAAAATCCCAAAGGCACTGCCCGTCCTGGGAAACGATTCCAGGACCTCACGCTCAGCAGTCGCGGTTGCAATCAATAGATCAACGAGGCAGTCAGTATTCCATATTCCATTTGTCCTTACGTTTTGTATATTCCATACAAAACCTAAGGACAAAACGAATTGTAACTGTATTCATAAGTATTATATCCTATTATGATTCTACTAAAGCGGCTATTATAGGCCCTGTAAATTTCGCTCGACTTTTCATTAATATTATTGAAAGGCACCAGAAATAGCCTGGGTAACAGGCAAATAATGTCATTTACATATACAATGTAGCCTAAGAATGTAGCCTATTAGAATGTGAAACAACATTACCGCTTATAAAAGCTCACGCGCGTTTCTAAGACGAATCGATTGACACCTCATTTGTGCAATCGGTTCAGTAGTGCGGATTGCAAGTATATTTAACACATATTATGGTTACATTTACCTAAATAGCAGTACCTACTGAGAGAGTGTTCGTACAATCGGACTATGTACATATACCTTGTGTTGACAAAGCTATGCAATAAATAGATATTTATTTGTTTACGTGTATAGTTTCTACTTATACTCGTATCGGTATATTAATTTTCGGAAACAAGTAGATACCCATTTTATAAATATATGTTTTTGTACCCAGTCACATGTTGCTCTATTTAACCCAAAGGTTGTCTGGTAGAGAATGACTTGGAGGTACATGAAGTTTAAATAAATAAATAATGGTTTATGCTTTGGTACCTAACCATTTCAGCTAGTACGCAAGTTGGTAGCAGGCTCACAGCTTCTTTGTAGGTCATCCAAAAGTTGCTTGCATTTGCGAACTGTATTTGTAGGTCCCACATCTTGATCTTCTTTATAACAACGTTTTGTCACGGTAATAATATCTGTAGAACTTCTTTCATTCTGATTGCATTTACAAACTTATCATCCAAAAGAAATAGACAACTTGGTCCATCTTTAATGAATTATGGACACACCTTTTCAATTTTATTAATTTTTGCAAACAAATAACTTTATTTTAGCAATGGTCTCAGTAATAAACTTGGTCGGCTCGTACATACCTACATGGTTGTAACATTCCTTCCTATACAAAAATGAGGTCAAATTAGCCCTGACCGGATACCAAGAATCTCGTCAGCAAACAAATGCGTAAAAAAATGCCTACGGCCTAAGAATACCTTTCTATTGTGCAAAATAATATCCACAATCATTTGTCAAGTGAAGTGCTATTCAAAGATTTTTTGCGACAACAACGGTACAGTACCTGTCCGCATCTGGTGGATAACCGATAACTGTTCGTCGTTCTTACGACTGGTTAGTTGGTAACTGGTTTGTAAATTATGGATGAAATTAACTGAGAGTAATGTGTTAAGTGGGTGAAGTGCCTTTAAGTGTGGGTTGACAATAATTGTTTGCGTTTTTGGCGTAGGTTCGGTCACCAACAGTGATACTTACGATAGGTACTGATGCAGCTACCAACATCATTTTCGAAGTTACATGAAATTATGTTAATTAGTGATAACTGGACGGAAACAAGTTTCTGTAGAATTTTTAATAGGACTCCGGGGGTCACCGGGGTCCGGGCCCCCAGCGTAGTCTGGAGTCTAATATCTGTCCAAACATTGATAGCCTAGTGTGGCCTAGTGGTGTGACTGTCAGACTGCCAAGTCATAGGTCACGAGTTCGAAACCAAGGCACGCACCACTGATTTTTCGGATTCATGTGCGTATTGTATAGTTATCACTAGCTTCGGTGAAGGAAAACATCGTGAGGAAACTAATATGCCTGAGAGGCAATTCTCGACGGCATGTAAAGCCAAGTCAGAGGCCCATGGGGGCATAAAAACTGACACCAGGTTAGGCACTAACCACACGATAAAGAAAGAAAGAAGATCTGCCCAGAGTTATTACCCTATATGATAAAATGTTAATGCAATGTTACCTACTGTCTACTTGCTGTTTACTTGCTTGTATACAGACGTGTTTCTTGCATAGTGTAACAAAAACTAGGAACAGTAACTATAATAAAAATAACTATGACATAATAAACCAGGCACGCACACTAAAGTATAAATTAATCTAAGCCTACACTGAGAGAGATAAAATCAAGGTTCTGTACCTAACCGCATGAATTGGCTAGAAATTCTAGGTAGGCTGATATCATACTTTGTGTACAGAGGAAACTTAACATTTGGTTTTACTGAAAGCAATCATTTTTTCAAGCTTTTATTTAACTTTTATGAAACAGTTATCCCTAACCGATTGAGCTGAAATTTTGCATAGGTACCTACACGTTTAGTTAGGATGACAATGCATTGTTGCTAAGTGACGTCATTCTAAATACAATATGGCGGATTCTATTTTTAATGATATGGGTATCTATCAATTAAAAGGGTTTGCTGAGAAGAATACGTAAAAAAAAATTACGTCACACCTATTTTTAAAGATTGTTTCAAAAAATTTTTTTGCCACATTGACCGGTCCTGTGCGACTCGCATCCAGCGGAGCCCTGCAACCTTCACCAGGTCATCGGCCAACCTAGTGGGAAGCCTTCCAACGCAACGTCTTCTGGTTCGCGGTGGCCACCCCAGAACTTTTCGGTCCCATCGGCCATCCGTTCTGCGAGCAATGTGCCCACAAACAAATTCAATTACAACAATTTCAATTTGCATCCGTCTCACATAGAATTTCAAACGAAATCCTGGTCGACGGACACCTATCGACATAATTTTCCCCATAATAATCTCAGCTAGTGCAGCACCGCTTATTATCGACACAAATATGTAGGAACAGCACTATAATAACGTCGGTATGTCTAGTGGGGACTGCGCCAGCATATAATTTTCTGAATACGTGTTGATCTGACGGTCAACACTGCGGTATAGCCAATGAGGTTGCTGGATTAGAAAACCTTGCATGGAAATAACAGATAATATATGCACCTAGAAGTTAAGTGCCGTTTGAATAGACACACAGGCAGTTTTCTTCCTCTCCGTGTTGCTGGTACGACAGTTTTTATAAATATAAAGTCCAGAACTTCGTCACTTCCACCGCGTCGTCGGTGGCAGCGCAGAGATCACTTCGGCTGCGTGTTTTTAGGCGCTAAGAGGGCAGAATAGGAGATAGGTCATCGTTCGCGATACAGCTCCACAACCACACTTACTATTTACCAATTGAGCATCTTCCTGCGGGGTGTAGCCTACCGTGGTCCATCTGAAAGTCCATGAACCTTCCCCGGACTTAAATGTAAGGATGTAACTCCAACCTCGTTTACTGGGGCTATCAAACAAGCAGTGTTAGTCCATTGGTAATGGCTTCAAACATACGAGTGGTCGGTCATTGAAACGTAGGTTGGTAACTACCCAGGCTGGCGCTCATAATATTTATGAATGATTTTATCACCACGGCTCTTAAGAAATCCTGAGTCAAGGACCGCATATCGACAAGAGTAGCTTGGTACGGCCCCAGCTAGATGAGCTGGCGACCTTAAAAAGATGGTCGGATCGAACTAAATGCGGAGGACTGAAACGGTAACTAGTAAAAAACTTCGTGAGGAAACCAGAATCTCTGTGGCACTATAGCAGTGGATTAGATACGGCCCATTTGATGATTTCCGATCAGAAAAAAAAAATTAGTAGGACGCCTTCAGGCTTCGTTGAGTGACGATATCTGCATGCCTGGTCAACTTGAAGGCAACTCTTAAATTATTCAGCTGCAGCCTGGCACGACAACTTAAGAAACATCGGGAATACTATCACACATGACAGCATTGATGTGTTTGACAGCACGCTCTGTTCCTCGCTCTAGCAAATAACGGCTCTGAGCGACAGAAAACGATGAAGGACATGGAAAAGTGCGATTCCATGCTGCAAGATGAGATTCAACCAACAGCTCTACGATTGTCAAATGATTTTTTCGATCAACATAACAGTCAAATCCAAGCTATGCACAGACAAAACACTGATTAAAAGGAACATTTTTACAATCAGGAAGAATAAAAATATTAAATAAAATACTTAAAATTAACAAGAAAAAGTCATCTTTCGTGTATCCTCTCACGGGACAAACTCAAGGAAAAATTATCTTTCGTCCATCCTTCTCATTGGCGGACTGCGATATCTGTCATGTATCACAAGGTCTAGGATATGAATATTCAATCAGCTATAACTATGATAGAAAAGTTAAAATTAGGACTGACATAAGCCATCTTGAAAGCCAATCCTCTTGAAACTCGATGTAGAAATACGAAACACTGAAAGCGATACATAACATCACGCCTGTAATCCCCCAAGGCATTAGGCAGAGGTGTACCTAATAGTACACCCACATTTCGCCAGTTATGTTTAAGTCCTACGTAATAGGGGGTGAGCCTATTGCTATCGACATCAACAATTCCTGATGGAAAAACCCAATAACACTGCCCGACCCGGGAATCGAACCCAGGACTTCATGCTCAGTAGTCGCGCTTGCAACCACTCGACCAACGAGGCAGTCCTGAAAGCGATAGTCACTTGTTAAACCCTCACTCAAGTGTCCATACGCAGTTACACTTTCCACCAAATGGGCGGCCGTAAAGGCGAAAACGTATCATAAAGATTAAATCAACATTCTTTTAAAAACCCATCAAAAAGATCACAAAATAAACAGTTAAAAAGATAAGATACGCAAATCGATTAGTAGCCCTCGCCCTAGATAGTGTGTCAGTCACTTATGTATACTAATATTATAAAAAAGTAAAGTTTGTATGTTCATAATCGACTGTCCCTAGGTAAACAGAAAGTGAAAAGTGCTTACTTTACAGGACAGTCATTTGAAGTTTATTTTATGAATAACTTTGTCATTAAAGACTATGTCTTAACAAACAGTCTACTACTATGTCTTGACAGGTACAAAAATTGGGTTTCCTACACGAGTTCGAAAAAAATGTTTGGATTTGGGGGTAATCTTCGGAACTACTCATCCGATTCCAAAATGTCTTTCACTAATGGGAAGGTACATGATCCCTGATTGTCATCTATACTATAATATTATGAAGAGGTATTTGTTTGTAAGTTTGTATGTAGATGGTAATCTCCGGAACTAATGATCCAATTCTAAAAATTCTTTCACTGGCAGAAAGCTAAATTGTTCGTGGGTGCTATAGGCTATAAATTATATTTATATCATGCGTATTAGCCGAGCTATAACAATTTTTGCGGACGAAGACGCGGGTGAAGTGCTAGTGTACTATATTGAAAATGTTCTCATGGTTGTTTCCGACGATAAAGCGGGCAAACGCTAATGATCTAAAGGGTGTAAATAGACTCTTAACATAAAAGAAAGGCACTTGTTCTCCAAGTCTTTGCGATCAATTTTTTGTTCTAGACAATACCTGGGAACCTTCTGGTTACGGAGATATTGGGGGTCAAAAGTTCCAACTTTTTCACAAGTTTTTTTTTAAATACATGTTTTTAATATAAGATTTTACTTTACACACCTCCACGACCCCCGTGCTATTCAATCCATCCATCAGCACAATGCTTTGAGTGCTTTCCATCGAGTCCTACCTTAAAACGTGATTTTTCGGCCAAAAAAAAAAAGTCGATTCCCAGCAATAATTTTTGCGTAAAGTTACTTAGTTTGATGTACAGAATGCTTGGTTGACGGATATGTGAAGGGTCTGTATAGATACTACAATAACTTGTACCTCATCATCATCGTATCAGCCCGGAATCATCCACAGCTGGCTATACGCCACCCCTTTCTTTAGCCACCCATCCGGGTTCTGTGCGTCCCTTATCCAGGTGTTTCCCGCGATTTTGATGATATCGTCGACCCAACGAGCTTTAGGGCGGCACTGGTTTCTTTAATTGAACCTATAACTTGTATGTGTGGTGTAAACTTTCAATACAAGTCCTACTAATATTATAAATGCGACAGTTTGTGAAGATAGATGATTGTTACTCTTTCACGCAAAAACTACTGAACGAATTTGGATGAAATTTTGCATACAGATAGCTTATAACCTGGATTAAAACATAGGATACTTTTTATCCCGGTAGTATGATCCCGTTGGACAATTATCGAGCTCCACGCGGGCGAAGCCGCAGACATAAGCTAGTAAATAAATAAAATAAGAAAAGGTGAAGGGTTCATTTTATTGTTTGAACGCTTGTAGCTCTGGAACTGCCTGTCAGATCTGAAAAAGCTTTTAGCATTTGATAGCCCTATTCTTGAGGCAGCTTATTTAACATCACGCTATGGCCTTTAGGAGCCGAACAAAAAGAAAAAAAGCACAAACGGCAGGCACAACCGCGGGGCAGCGATAATTTGACCATATCAGTCGTGTCGGCTCGTAAGACGTTCCGGACCGGTTCGAGTCAGGTTGTAACACTTGTGACATACATACAAACTTTCTTTGGTTCACAAAATTCGGCCCACACGGGTGACAGATCTACTGAATACTATTAAACGTGGATAATATTTTAAAGTATTTTCACTTATTTTTTTGTTCAGGCTAATTTTTGCATGAATTTGTGGCCAATTTAGGGATAACACATCTGACATAACAGACAGACACGTTGCTGGGGAGTTTGTTTCTGTCATTAAGCACTAGAATGTGGTGTACGGTGGGTGTTTTTGGCATAGCATAATCAGCTTATAATGTTCCCACTGCTGGGACACAGGCCTCCTCTCTATGAGAGGGAATGGGCTATAATCCACCACGCGGGCCCAGTGCGGGTTGGTAGATGTCACTTGTCTTCGAATTTTTGATTCTAGGACATGTCGGTTTCCTCACGATGTTTTCCTTCACCGTTTTGAGAGCAGTGGTGATGAAATAAATTACACAAAGTGATGCGCCTGCCTGGGTTTGAGCTCACAAATTACTGCTCGTAAGTCGAGGCCGCCACCAAATCATGTTATTATGACATTTAAAAAATGTCCCTCAGCCCAATTTCAGTAAAAGGTTTTGATTTTTGAGGGGGCCTCAAGGAAACTAGGTATGAAAGCAGTATTTTCATTTCATATTTTTCGCATAATAAATGACGTTTACTAACTAGTATGTCAAGAGTCAATGACCCCAATCCTACAGACGTCTGCGGATCATTATCTGTCATCATTGATCATTATCTGCAGATTTGATCATAAAACAACAAACACAAATCAAATAATTGAGATTCATGCATATCGTTATATTACTTAGGTCAACAAAAAAACAACATCACGACTGTTTCGCCTGGAAGGCTTGGCAGAAGTGTAATAAGGTGTGTGTTCAATTCCAGACTCCAACTCCGTGTGTCAACATTTTTGAATGAAAATATTCACAATGTCCGCTTTACAAGTCTTAAATCTATTTGGTTGTTGTTTACTTTATTGTGCATGCTGTGATGTGTGTAATGCTGGCACTTCACTTGGTGTATTTGTCAAAATTTTCACGATTTGGATCAAAACATTATGTTTTTTTATGTCTATTGCGATATAGTTCACTTTGATTTAATGATAGTAGCCGAATATTTGCCCAGATCCGCATACTGTAGTGCCACCATAAGAGTGACACCAACGAACTACGTAATACATTTTGTTTTCCACTATGTTGTATAAATATTTTGAATAACCTAAATCACTACATAGTATAAAAAGTCGCTTCCCGCTGTCTGTCTGTCCCTATGTATGCTTAGATCTTTAAAACTACGCAACGGATTTTGATGCGGTTTTTTTTAATATATAGAGTGATTCCAGAGGAAGGTTTATATTGTATATTGCACCCGCACGAAGCCGGGGCGGGTCGCTAGTAAACAATAACAAACAAAATTGTCTACAAAACAATTAAGCCTAAAGCACAGCTACTAATTATCATCTATTAGCTTGTCATAGTCCACATAATGCTTGGCTAATTTGTCCGCCGCAGCATTCTTCAGAATTGTGCAACGATCGCTCGCTCGGTCGTTTATTAAAATTATGTAAAAGCTATAAGAGGACGGAAATATAATATAACCTATTATGTAGTGTGTGTCAAGTGTGTTGTATTGATTGATACCGCCTTTATGATGTAATGCAGATTTATCATGAAAGGTGATCTTTGAGTCGAAGACTTTCGGGTCGGAGTGAAGAGGATTTTTTTATGTAAGACCTCAGCTGCTCTAAAATTTTTTATAGACACTATCGCTTATCGTTTTTCCATCAGGAATTTCTTAGTAGCAGTCACGGAGTCTGGATCTGTGCCCGGATGATGGCAATAGGCCCGCCCCCTATTACATGGGACTTTAACATAATTGGCGAAATGTGGGTGTACCCACCTACTATTAGGTACCTACCTACAACTCTGCCTAACCCTTCGGGGATTACAGGCGCGATGATGATATGTTTTTGTTTTTTTGGCCCAGTGGTATCTATTGACCCACCGCTTTAATGAGTCCCCCGTCTTGCCCCATCAACGGCACATTAAGCGTTCACAAAGTCCTAACAATATCCCTCAGATTATTTGTTTTAAAATAACTATAATCCACGTAGGTATTACGATACTAATTGAACCAATACGTGATCAACCTTCAGAATATTTCATTTAAGTTGGTAACTTCGCGAGGACTCATTAAAGCGGTCGGTCTATACCCGACTTTATGTCCTAGGTCCAACTTTATATTCCTGGCTGGCAGTTTCATCATCATCGTCATCCGCAGCCCGACTTCAACTACTGCTGAAAATAGGACTCTCTTGACATGTGCCAAATCTCATCCAGGTTATACCCACGATGGCAAGAAGCACTTAACTTCATGAATTTCATCACCACTGTTCTCAAAACCGAAGGAAAACATGAAAAGGAAACGGGCAATGCGGAATGTCCTAGAATCGAAACTTTGGAGGTATGTGATACAGGCCTGCGTGGGGTATTATGGCCCACTACATGTCCCTGAGGCCAGTGTCTCAGCCAGCAGTATTAGGGTAATACAACCGAACCTGGAACTTCCAGTTTCAAAACCTACCCGACAACAACTGTACCCAACCACCAATAAGGTCAGTACGCTAATCTAAATTAATCAGAACAAACTGTAAAATAATTAGTTCAAAGCAAGCCGTGAGCGAACTCATATAACTGTTGTAAACGTTACATAAATTAGTTGTAAATTATATTTTATTGGTTATATACCGTTTAGTTGTGTATAGCATTTATTGGACATGATTGATGTGGAATTCGTGTGACCTGGTTGGGTCAATTCGATGCAGATTCTAGACGAATTTCATAAGCACAGAACGGTGAAGCTTCGTTGATTATCTGAGTTAGATCCCCAAGTCGCGGGACTCATAGAATTACCGTGACCCTGGAACATAAAGGGCTACTGAAGGACACCGTGGATTTTAGTCAGTACAAGTCTGACAGTCCCTCCCGCTCTGCCCTGGGTGGGAGGACTCATTTGATGATTTTACCAAGTTAAAAAAAAAAAAAAGTCGCGGATAAAGAGTCATTAGATTTTTCCAAGTGTCATTTCTCTGTGACAGACCTTTTTTTAGTAAATGGCATCTTGCTGGTCAACCTTGTCGTCAGCTTAGCGGACTCCCCTGTGGGTGCCTTGAGTGTAAGATCTCCAGCCAGGGCAAAAAGCTTACAAACTAAGCGACTACACGCTAAGGGCACCCCCTAAGGGGTACGAGCCTTGGCTTAGGGCGTCGCTGGGGGAGGACAGCAAGAGGAGAGGCTGGACCTGATCCAGTGTGAGTGATGACAATATGCTCGGCTCCTATTGCATTGGTTGGGATTATACGTAACTGGTAAAATGTTGAACTACAGTCAAGTCAACCCGCCAGTGACAACAATTAGACATTCAGCAGCCAAAAAAGAAATAAAAATGACATTGACAGCGCCTAAATACGTAGCGGTTAGGGCCATGTTCGTAGTGCAAGTGTCACCACTGTTATCAAGTGTCACCAAGCTACTACAATTTGTCCATTTCTTTAATAGATTTTCAAGTTTGTCGCTAAAGCATTAGGTTCAAGGTTGATCGGGTAAATTTTACAGTTGTAAAACGAACGAACGTACGTTGTTGTTGTGTTGTGTTGTGTTGTTGTTGTGTTGTGTTGTTGTTGTTGTTGTTGTTGTTGTAGCTTGATGTTCTGTCTGTACGTTCGGCTTTACCAAAGCAATGGTGTACACACGTACACCTTTGCCTACCCTGCGAAAAAAGTAAGCGTGGTGTCCTTCGTAGGATAGTAAAGAATCAAGCAAATCAGTGATGATTGTGAATTATCTTGATTGACTTTCACAGCAACCATGGCTACCTCTCATCTCCGATCAACACCAATTAGAAAACCATAAATTCCACACCAGTTTTTTTTAATAGTATCCTGACTAACTACCATAGACACTAAAAATCACAGTTCCAAACAAAATCATAGAGAAATCTATAATTGAAGCCATAAAAATAGTTTAGTGTTAAATTGGTGTTTGGGAGTAAAAATATTCGACGTATTTTGTAACCTGTTCTTTGGAGGCCATAGATTTAGAGATCAGGTATGTTTCTGGTATTTTTAATACTTATCAATACTTCTTTAGGTCGGGTTTGCAGGTGTGTGTGTTATATTAAATTGACAGGTATTCATTTCCTAGAACATAGATGACCTAAAAGTTATGAATACTGTGTTAATTTTATTGTTCATAAGCCTCTTTTATTAGAACTATCTAAGCAGTTGTTAGATAAGTAAGTAGTAATTTATTTATCATTCCTATAAAAACAAAACATAACAGAACATCACGCCTGTAATTCCCGAGGGGTTAGGCAGAGGTGTACCTAATAGTACACCCACATTCACGTCAATTATGTTTAACTCCCATGTAATAGGGGGCCACAAAGGTCTCCCACTATGTGAACCGATGACCTGGTGAAGGTTACGGGGATCCGGTGGATGCGAGACGCAGCGGGTCCGGTCAAAGTGGCGACGCTTTGGGGAGGCCATGTCCAGCACTGGAGGTGTTTCTGAAAATAATGAGTAGAGGGCGAGGCTATTGCCATCAACCGGGCATAAATCCAGACTCCGTGGTTGCTACTAGGTAATTCCTAATGTAATAACCCAATGATAATGTGCCCGACCCGGAAATCTAACCTAGGACCTCATGCTCAGCAGTCGCGATTGCGACCACTCGACGAACGAGGACGTATTATTAGGAGTTCCCTGAAAAGCTTACTGTAGAAATAGCAGTAAATTATTACTAGTTTATATATATATTTATACAATTTATATTAATTACATTGAGAGGAATGAATTGTTCAAATTCAAACGAATGTACTTGTGTATGTTTCGTTGAAGTAAAAGTCTTATTTGAATGGGCTTGCTCGAAAAAGAGCGATTGATTGCTTATTAGGGGGCGTTCATTAATTACGTGAGGCAATTTTGGCAATTTTTCGACCCCTTCCCCTCCCCCCTAATCTCACGTGAGACTTATCAACATGCGTAGTTAAATACGGTAATCTGTGCTTGATTGCGTTGGATTTATTAAAAAAAAAAATAACATATTTGCTTAATTAGCTTAATTTGCTGGAGAAACATGTTAACTTAATTAAACCCAGTTTTTTCGCTTTTTTACACTGTTTTTTGGGGGGGAAAAATTACGTGATATTTGCCGAGACCCCTCCTCTCTCCCTCGTGAGATTGGTCGTGATTCGGCTCGGTGTCACGTAATTAACGGATGCTCCCTTATTAGAATCACGTGGAACATGATGACCAGGATGTCGATTGTGGCATTTCAGCCCCCAATATTCAGGTGCTTAATTCATAACATAGGCATTTAAGACTTACTTATTCATCGAGATTTCAGTACTCGTGTTTCCAAAAACAATACCGTTGCTTAGATGTCTGCCTACCCCGTATTTCTAAACAAGTAAACACATACATATAAATTTCGGTGTGTTAACGTTTGCCAAACGCTCGGCACGCATGAATGTGGAATAGCTAGGTGGAGCGTAGAGAGGTGTTCTGTGCGACTACGAATAACGAGGACGCGAGATGTAAGTGTAGTGCGACTGAGACGCCTTGATACTTGGTGTTGATGCTGTTTTAGACGTACCGTGTATCATGATTGTCTTTGAACAATATGTTGTTTTATTTTGTCAAAACACATTGTGTGTGTTTATCTTTGAATAATCAACAAACATTTTAACGAATGATAATATTTTTGTCTGCGTTATAAATGATCGTATTTTTCTTAAACATGGCCACTTTTTTTGTCAAATCAGATAGAAGAAAACTTAAGGGGGAAGCGTTAGGGTAGTTCGCGAAATTCAAATTAGCAGGTCACTGTCAGGTTGTGATGTTGATTAAAATATGATTCGCGGCCGTAACAAATATGGCTTTAAACAGTTATAATCATTAAAATCATCAATACATCCCGTTGTATTGATGATATGAATTATTAGAATTCTGTAAAAACATGCGTATTACGGCCGCAAATTGCTAAAAACGTAAGAAAAATCGAATTTCGAAGGCTTCACTGGCGCTTTCACCTTGAGAGATTGGCTGGGATAAAATATCCCGTTTCAAGTGTCAATGATCGGGATACAATTATCATACATAGAGGATGGAGGAGATACTGATGCACAAACGGTTACCAGGTATACAGTTACAGAAAACAGCAGTTTTTATTTAACTACCTGTAAAAAAAAATATATTTGGGGGGGGGGTGGTTCGGAATGATGTACTGAACACGTGGTTACCGTTTGTGCGTCGGTATGCCTTCCACCATTATTATTGCTGTTAAATTAACAGTTTGATGGACGTCTGTAATTTCAAAATTAATTTCGACTTCTATTGCAACTGCGATAGGTAATTCGGGTTACGCGTTGAAGCATGAAATGAACGCACGTAAGTCTTAATGTCAAGAATTCTACACTCTATTAACTTTAATTTTACCAAATGTAACAAAGAATCACAAATAAAGAGTTTTATCACTTAGTGACAATGTCACCCCCATAACAGAAACATTCAACAACTTAAAACTAATTTTTTTTTTTCTCGGATCACTACAGCTCCCGGGGCGAGATTTCTGGGGCATCCCTTTACTTTAAGTGCTCTCTCCAGAGCAAAAGTTTGTGCCCCTACAAATTTTAACACCCCGGCTCCGAAAAGATAGGTTATCTTTTGACAAATAAAATAAAATAAAGTAAAAATAACTTTTATTTCGGACAAGCATCCATAGAGGGTTAGTAAAATAAAACTTATAAACTATGTTAATTACACCTTATTTCGATACGAGCTTGTTGTTCGAGAGGCACCTACGAACAATAGCCCCAATAATCGGGGAGTCGAACCTCCCTGCTATAGTCTTCAGGATGGAGTTTGGACAAAGCCTTTCTTTTTGGAAAGATTTCTCCTATCTTCCTATTTTTTCAGTATGTTGTTCCATATCTTAATTTATAATGAGTAAAAGGTTCAAACTTGGTAAATAATTATTTTTATACCCATAACTACTCACTTCAATAGTATACCTACATAAATAAACAAACAAACTTATAAGTTTTCTTAATATCGTTATTGTTTGAAGTATTAAAGAAGCCTCAAAAGATAAGTTCAAGGAGAAATATTCACAAAACAAAGAAACCAGCGTAAAATCGTGAATTTCCTTAATTATGTTTATTTAGTAAATGTTGGCTTCCTTAGTAATTAATTACTGCTATTATTATGAGCCGGTGATTTCAAACGTTTAACACGTTTTCGGTAATTATATTTAACTTTTAGCTAATGATTTTATTGAAAAATCATCTTTATGAAAGAAGTTAAGGGTTTTTTTTTATTAAACATGAGTGTTATATCATTTAATTTGAAAATTGGGAGTTTAGTTAAAAATAACTCAAAAACATTGCTCAAAATACCAATGCTTTAAAAAAAAATGTCCAGTCTCGATCATAGTATCAAGACCATTAAGTTCATCTAAAAATAAGTAAAGGTGAGGTGCTCAGACGCAGCGAGTGACGTGTCTTCTCACTTCTCTTCCTTCAGTTAACCGCGAGCCGCCGCGCAAGACGGACGCACGTCGCGACAGTTCTCAACGAAACACATTACTAATTTATTAATTGGTGTCGCTAACTAACTGTGTTTGTTCAACAAAACATTTTTAAACACTTTATACTGTTAAAAATATAACTTTTCGGTAATTTTTGTGTAGAAAAAGTCTCGTTTTCAAGGACAGTGTTACAACAGATTTGTAAGAATATTTTCAAGTGTTTTTTTGGTAACAATTTCTGTACGATTCCGGGATTGCCATTTTGGATTGAAAAGGTTAGTTACAAAAACGTTGTAATCTTATTGATTAGTTACGGTTTTTTTGTTTGTTTTAGTTCGTAGTTAAGCTGTGTGGTGAACTTAGTAACTTACAGTACAGTTAACTTAGACGGAACTTAACTATTTGAATGTGTGTGTGCTGTGTGTTGTAAAGTCATTTTCTCTGAAGAGAATAGTGTTTTATTTTAAGTTAAAACTTGAAGGTCAATGGATAAAATTACATTATAAAAAACTGTTTTTAAGATGGTTCAGTGAAGAAGGTTATTAACCCTACTAATGTAGTGATTGTAACCTTATTGTCTATACGGCTTAAAACTCAGAAAGTTAAGTTAATTCACAGACTCGAAATCTACGTTTTCTCAAGGATAATGTACGGAAACTGGGCCAAGTTTTAATTGAAGCCAGAATTTTAACTTTCACACGGGTAAAAGTGAAGAAATTGTCGTTTGCGAATGTCAATACGAGTTTTGGGGCCGTTTAGGTGTTGTATGGCAAATTGAGGTGATTGCCTATCGGATGGGCCGGTTTTAAATTAGCGGATTAAGATTCCTCGGTCGTAGTATAGTGAGTTTTTGACTACGGTGAAATTTTTGAGTTAATTGATATTTTGTGGAGAGAATTATCGATTTATTCACAGCTATGAGTCTACGCAGTTATTTAGACATTAGACCTAGATATTTTACGAGGGAATGATAGTATTAATAGTCGTCGTTGCAAAATTGACAAGATTTTTACATTGAAGTGGATTTCACGATCTGTCTGTAGCAAACCTAACAGAAAGTTACTTCATTTGTCTAACCTAGATATTATGACATAGGCCGCTGGAATTTTATAATTTTATTTGAACAAGAAATTGTTACAGAATAATCCCGTCTCTGCCGTTTGTTTGAAAGCCCTTGTTTGCACTCTTTAGAAACATGATTATAATCTCCAATCTTTAGTAGAGTTTATTGGGCATTATTATAGCTAGTTCATATTGTCCCACTGCTGGGCAAAGGGCTCCATTCCTTCCAACGGTCACGTTTCTGTGTTTCTTTCCAATTCTCAAAGAAGACATCCAGTTCGTCCCGCCATCTCCTTCGTAGTCTGCTGGGATCCCGTGTCACTTACTACCTACATCGTACCTACCTAGGGTAGGTAGGTACGATGCCTGCCCTGCCCTTCTCTCGTGTTACTTGAGGTCGGCGCAACACGTATTTTTCTTCCATTCTCGTCTGTCAACCGTCACGCTACCATTTCCTCCTTTTTCTATCTTATCATTCCTCACGTCAGTCCATTCAGAGGGAGAAGAAGCCCGAGGAAACGTCCTCGGTGTTCCTCTCCCTCTCCATCCATCAACATTCGTAGTAAGAAGTAAGATAATGTAATTTTCGCACTCTTCTAAACACTCTTCACATTCGTAAATAAATTCTCATAAATAAGTACGGAAATGTAAAGGTTTTCTCTTCGGCACAAGCTAATAGGAAATGGTTACAATAACCGTACCCGAGGTATTAGCATACTTGGGTACAAACTGGTTGTTGTGAACGAATCGAGCGTTCAGGGTTGAGACTGTGAATTAAGTCTTTGGTTGCTAGCTGCTTTTTGATTGGTTGCTGAGCAATCTGGTTTATTTCAGTAGGAATGTAGGTCTTTTTGAAGGCTTGTTAAATTTTAACAATATAATACCAATATAATCTATACTAATATTATAAAGCTGAAGAGTTTGTTTGTTTGGTTGAACGCGCTAATCTCAGGAACTACTGGTTCGATTTGAAAAATTCTTTTATTGTTGGATAGCCCATTTATCGAGGAAGGTTATAGGCTATAAAATTTCACGCGGACGAAGGTCGCTGGCAACAGCGGTAATTAATATGCGGCGATTTTTTTCACCGTTCAGAAGAAAATATATAAACATTTATTCTGCACAAATAAGACGCAGATTCATCAAGCTACTTACAAGCTACTACAATCTGTCAAATTTCTTTAATAGATTTTCAACTTTAACGTTAAAGCATTTTGGGAAAATTTGACAGTTCTGTGTAGCTTGATGTACTGGCCTCCTATTAAGTAACGTCAAGTGTTTCGAAGCGCACCTATGTACTGCCAGGGCTGCGGGACTGTTCGAAAGAGATACCGTGGCCCTGGAACACAAAGGGCAAAGAAGGAACATGGATGGGTTTTAGTTAGTACAAGTCTGACACTCCCTTCCGATCCGCCCAGAGTGGGGGGGGGGGTAATTTGATGATTTCCCATCCGGAAAAAAAGCGTACCTGTTTGTCGACTTTGACATTGAAAATGAAAGGGTATAGATGTTTTTGAAACGATGAAATATGTACTGATGTGGCAAGAAACCTCTAACTCCTAACGAATTTAACTGCCAAGCGTGTATTAAACACGGACAATGAACCCAAAACTATGTCTAATACCTAAACCAGCAATATAAACGAGATACCTACCAGTTGCACTATTTCCGTATGCCGCATACGTGAATCTTAATGAGCGATAATGAAACAATTACTGCCTCTTACATATACGTACCTCCTTCTTGTAAGTCGGTGTAGGATCATAAATCATTAGTTCTAGTTTAATAATTACTAAGTACACACATCGACACATGAAGCTGTACATTTCCAGTATAACTTGGCCTCCATTTGTATAGATTTCCTATACAAAGAGCGATCCGCATTAACTGGTTTTGTAAAGATTGATTGGCCGTCGTCGTGCGTACCATATGGAGTGCCTATGGCTTCAGTAGTGCGTAAACCTTGATGTCTACATTAAAGTGGTATAAAATGTGCAATAGTGAGTCTGTCTGTCTGCTGAGTTTTTGCGGTAAAACAACTGAACCGTTTTTAATTAAGTATAGAATACAGATAGATCGGTTCTTAGAGAACAACAGACAGACTTCGTGAAAGAGGAAAATCCTATTGTACGTTTCTTGTTTATTATTATCATTTTATTTATTTTATTATCTCATCAAAGTAGTTTATTTCATCGTGTAAAGTTCATTAATCTGGGGAAGTAGGTACCCACTATAACCAATGTGGTGTTCACTAGAAACACTTAAAATTATCAGTAAGTAGATGAATAACTTTAAGAGCACGTGTACTCGCTGCCCGGGATACGTGAGGACTAGTCGCACGGAACCTTAAAGCTCACGCTACGTTTATTAGTATATCACAACTAGTATTACGATTCTTGCTGTTAAGAGCGTTCATCCAAAAAGCTGGCAACGTCGCAAATGGCTGTCAAATATTTACCTGTTTTTATTAATTATGCAATATTACTGTATGGAAATAAGAAATATGGCTAACTAGTGAACTGGAATATTAATAATGAATTGCATTTTGATGTTGTTCCCGTTTTAGGTATAAAAAAGGCATTTGGAAAGTTTCCAAATACTTTTTTTACATCTAAAACTAAATATTCGGTGTCACGATATTAATTATTGCATTTCATAATCAATATTTTAGTTCACTAGTTAGCCACATTTCTAATTTCCATACAGTAATATTGCCAAATTAATCAAAACAACGAAATATTTGACAGATATTTGCGACGTTGCCCACATTCTATATAAACGCTGTTAAGCACATTTCATCATCGACCTACAGCAGTTTGCTTCTGGTCGCTCGATTGTGAACTTGATTCTTGGCAAATCGGTTCGATGTGTTATATCTCTGAAAATACAGGCACATAACCCATTTTAATTTCATCTGCACATTGGTTATCCGCTTGATGTTATAGGTGATAGTAATAAACAACAAAAAACAACTTTCCATCAGGTTCTTAGTCAACAAAAACTGTTTATATTTTTCTTCTTTTATTAATCTTCGCAAATCTTAAATCATTCTTTCTTTCTAAAGACTTCTATTTCACTTTCTTATCTTTTGGACTTTCTCTATCAAGCCTACGTCTGGTGTGGTATGAATATACATAACATTACACATAATGCCTAGCCCCCTTTAGTCATAGCGTGATAACTTATCATTAATACGATTTCGTTGAAGGATTTCAATAGTGAAAGTCGCGGTAAGATTGAGCCAGTGTTTTCTTCTAGATATTTTGACGTTGGCTTACAAAACTTGGATGGGAATGATATCTTCTTATATGTAAAATTCTCGTGTCACAATGTTAGTTACCATACTCCTCCGAAACGACTTGACCGATTTTTATGAAATTTTATATGCATATTCAGTAGGTCTGAGAATCGGCTACTATCTATTTTTCATACCGCTAGGGTAGGTGGGGTAGGGTAGTTAGGTAAGGTAGGTAGCTAGGGTAGGTTAAAAAAGGTGCATTGCAACGCATACGCAACACAGCTAGTAAAATATAAAATACTAGTTTCTGCTCGCGGCTTCGCTCCTTTTATGGACAGAGAATGTTTAAATGTAGCCTATGACACTCGGGGATAATGCACCTTCCCATTAGCGAAATAATTTTCGGAATCGGATCAGCAGTTTCGAAGATAACCCCTACATACAAACTTACAAATCTTAACTTTTTATAATACTTGTATAGGTAACGTATGTGTGTTCTTCTTTCGAATCAGCACGAAATATACAGCGATTTTTGAGAGGCCTAGGTCTTCAGAACAGGATAGCATGTGGTACTATGATAAATTGAATAAGAACTCATTGGTCCAAGCTCTAACGTTCGGCCAGACTAGGAATAACACCCGATGTTTTGTGAAAAACACACCAGTCTGAATTTTCAATTTCTTTGGTCAACACTAAAATGAGACAGAGAGAGGCAGTTCATCATCATCATCATCATCATCATCATCATCATCATCATCATCATCATCATCATCATCATCTGCCTAGCATTTTTCCAACAATGTTAGGGTCGGCTTCCAGTCTAACCGGATGCAGCTGAGTACCAGTATTTACCACGGAGCGACTACCTATCTCACCAGTTACTGCATGTAAAATACTGTTATTCATCTGCATTTGGCTAGACTGGAATCGAGACCTAACTAAGTCGGGGACTAGCTAGTAGACGATGACTGAAATGTATGATCTTTTGGCTTATGAGGTTATTTACTCGCGTCTTTTTACAAGCAATAATATGTGTGATTCCGAGCAATATGCAGAGTAATCCTCGCAAACAAAGTAAACATGACGTAATCAAACTAAAGAGCAATGATTTAAACTGTGTAACTTCATTATTCTTGCAGTTTGTTTGTATTATTAAGTGATCGTTCACGCCTCTTTGTGCATTTGATCGTCCGTTTGTGTGTACAAAGTTATTTGGTACAGCCAACAAAAGAGTTTAGAATGCAGGCAAGAAATAAATATCTTTGCAATTAGCTGGTAATCGCCGTAATTGCTTTCAACGAGATTTTATAAGCTCTCAATACAATTTAATGGCGTTGACAGATGGACGTCTTTAGTGAATATTTGAGTTTTTTTTTTCCTGGAATGTAATGAAAAAATAATGTCGGTGTTGTTCGAATTTTGACCAAGCTCCTAAAAGTCCTTGAACATCTAAAGGGTGTAAATAGACCCTTAACACAAACGAAAGGCACTTGTTCTCCCCGTCTTTGCGATCATTTTTTTGTTCTAGACCATACCTGGGAACCTTCTAGTTACGGAGATATTGGGGGTCTAAGTTCCAACTTTTTCATAAGTTTTTTTTAAATACATGTTTTTAATGTAAGATTTTTACTTTACACACCTCCACGACCCCCGTACTATTCAATCCATCCATCAGCACAATGCTTTGAGTGCTTTCCATCGAGTCCTACCTTAAAACGTGATTTATAACCTCAAAAAAAAAGTCGATTCCCAGCAATAATTTTTGCGTGAAGTTACTTAGTGTGATGTACAGAATGCTTGGTTGACGGATATGTGAAGGGTCTGTTTACACCCTGTATAGTAATTGCTGAAAAACCAAACACAACTTAAACAGGTAGGTACCCCGAGTCTCATATTGTCCCCGTCAAGCTGACAACTACAAAGTTGTAAAGAGCATTTTAAGTGAAGTTTCATTTGACAAAAAAAAAACTAAAGCTGAAGCTACCTGTGCGTTTGTCTATTGTTGACTGTACGTACGGATATTGTAAGTACATTGTGTTGATCGATAGCTTGTAAGCTGAGGCATTGACTGGTGATAGCAAGGTCGTGGGATCAAATTAAGTGGCGATAGCTCGACGGTTTAGGCGCGAACTGCCGATGGCTATTAGAAGGTCGTGAGTTTGAACCTCATATGCATTGTTGATGAAATAATATTCCTCATATTAATAAACAGAAATACTATACTTGTTCATCTTATGCTAAATGCTTATTTTACTTCTGCTAAGTTTATGTTTTTGTTCATTATTAGAAACATGCTTTTATGTAAATAAAATTTATAAATAATAGTCAACTTATCATGTATACAAGCCTCTTTCGAGGGAGTGAGCCTTTATCTAGCACGTGGGCCCAGTGTGGTCAGGGAGTCATACAGGGTGTATACAGACCCTTCACATAGCCGTCAACCAAGCATTATGTACATCAAACTAAGTAACTTTACGCAAAAATTATTGCTGGGAATCGACTTTTTTTTTGAGGTGAAAAATCACGTTTTACGGTAGGACTCGATGGAAAACACTCAAAGCATTGTGCTGATGGATTGAATAGTACGGGGGTCGTGGAGGTGTGTAAAGTAAAAATGTTACATTAAAAACATGTATTTAAAAAAAACTTGTGAAAAAGTTGGAAGTTTGACTCCCAATATTACGGAGATATTGGGGGTCAAACTTCAACAAGAAGGTTCCCAGGTATGGTCTAGAACAAAAAAATTATCGCAAAGGCGGGTAGAACAAGCGCCTTTCGTATATGTTAAGGGTCTATTTACACCCTTTATATATTCAATTTTTTGGTTGAAAGACATGCCAGCTTCCTCAACATCACGTTTCAAGTTTTTGGCTCATTAAAACATCATTTGGAACTAAAATAATCTCAATTTTCTGCTCCATTTTTGTTTTCTTGTGGCCAAAAGGTACCTTTATTATCAAATAAAGTTCAGTTTAGCGGTTGATCTTGAACTGAAAAATAATTCAGTGACAGTTATACTCTTGAGTTCAAGAACGTCTAGCTCGGTTAGAATGTCAACAGGTGATCGAAAGGTTGTGGGTTCAGATCCTATCTGTTGAACTTTGTGGTGAACTATTGTTCAATAAGTTCAGGTTATTTGGCAACAATAGATTCGGGAAGATATAAAGTAAAATTCATCTAGTCAATGCTGCTTAAATAAATAATGTTAGTATTAGAATCTTTGGAACTGTTAAATGGGTACTTTTTCAGAAATTGCCTATTAAAATTAGATTTCTCTTTGGACTGCCTCATTGGTCTAGTGGTCGCAAGCGTGGAATGCTGAGCATGAGGTCCTGGGTGATTCCCAGGTCGGGCAAAGTGTTATTGGGTTTTTCCATTAGGAATTTCTTAGTCTCGGAGTCTGGATTTGTGCCCGGTTGATGGCAATTGGCCCGCCACCTACTACGTGGGACTTTAACTTAACTGGCGAAATGTGGGTGGGATTTTAGCGTGTTTATGTCATGTTATGTTCCGTTGGGAAAAAGGAATTTGGGGTAATTACAATTATATTTCACGAACATATTTAATTCTAATAATTTAATATCAATCATATCACAGCAGTAAGTTGATGCTTATTAATTTGTCAACATTACTAAATCTGAAATAAAAATCTATATGTCCACGACAATAATATACTACAGGAAAAACGAACTTGTCAAATTGTAAGTAATTGTAATTGTAATTGTAAGTAATCTTCAAAAGGACACCTTACGATAATTTCTCCATACCTACACATTGTTCACTAACGCCACACTTCAAATCTCATTAACACCACTTTCACTCCACATAATCGCAATAAAACCAGCTCATTATAGACACTTAAAAAACCCCTTAGAAACGAACAGAGAATCAATGCATTGTAACGCTAGCACAACACGTAAATAATAACATTGGGAGGAATGTTGTTTGTCAGTATGTTTGTTTGTTTGTTTATAAAGCTAATATCAAACAGCATTTTTTGATTGATTGAAAGTGTCAATGTTGATAGATAGGGAATTGATTTGGTTTGATGAATTGGATGACAATTTTGGCGTTACAATAAAACACATTCTCTATTCTATTCTATTGTATGATATTCTCTGCTCTGATATTAATAAATAGTGCATTTGTGGGTCCATGCATGCAGTGCTCTCCTCTTTCAGTATAATAACGCGTTTAGGATGCTGGTGGGGCTGCCCCGCTTCTGTAGTGCGTCGGGGATGTTCGCGGATGCGCATGTGGATTGTTTTACGCAACAATGCGTAAAGATGCGCTTCCCTGGTGTGCAGGGTCTGGGGCAGCACCAAAAGTATCTAAAACATGATTGCCAGTCGCCTGGACTGTGTTTATGTGGGTCGCTGTTGTGCTATCACTCATAGGTCGTCGCAGCAGTGATCCACCGTTATTTCTTGTGTTGTTTTATTTTATCAGTGCTTACTAACATAGTCGTAAGTTTTACTAACAGTTTTTGAGTAATGGAGACTCCAATAAAGAGTAATTCTATTCTATTCTATAAAAAATACTGGATGAGGCTAGTTCGCAAACTTGGAGCTTGGCAAAAGCAAGGAGAGGCATAGGCCCCAGCAATAGGTGAAGTCGGTCTTTCGATGATGATGATGATGACATAAAAACTAGAAAGATGTAAAGCCGGCTCAAGTTAGTCAGACGACTCCGATAATAATCCTATCTTATTTAACGTGCACCTGTTATTAATTCATAGTATGCAAGCAGCTTATTTATTTTGTTAATTTAATTATGTAAACAAGTAATTTAAAAATGCGCAATCAATTTATTTGTAGTAATTTTAGTTTTGCCGAACAAAAGACATCAACGCAAGATGTATGAATGGGATTTCATTATTTATTTTTATATTTTTTACATTTAATTGTGAAGAATTTTGTGTACAAACGTCCACTATCAAACAGGTAGAACACAAGGTTAAATTTCTTTTATTATTTTCGTAATTAACCATGTCAAACAAATCAATGTAAACATAAACCAATGGAATTAGTCCGCGAACAATCTTTTTTTTCTTCTAAAGTTATTGTTTTTTTTTCTTTGTTTGTTAACACAGGCTGCTATTACTTTTACCTACCAACGGCGAAGTCATATAATAATAATCTAGACTTATTAAAAATACACTCTTTCTACGGACTTACAATTGCATAAATATTTTTCAGCATTTCAACCAACAATACTAAACATTGCTCCAACGCTTAAACATAATAATTATTTATAATTAAGACATAGTTATAGCAACAGTACATAATATAAAGCATAGCGAGCGTGCCACGCGTGACAGGAAGGGCACGAACCGCCGTGTTTATTATACAGGGTGTTAACGTTCGCCTAGTATGTAGTTGTGGTAAACTTTCTTGATACTTGCAATTTTAACCTTTTTGATGCTTGATTTTTAATAGTGGTTAAAATAGCCGTAACTGAATGTACCTACTACTGTCTGTGTCTTATACTTATTGAAAACAGTATATTTATATGATTACTTTTGTTTTTTTTTTAGAAAGTTTCAAACTAGAATTGCTTTAAGAGCTACCCATTCCTATTTTTTCCAACAACATTTTTAGAATGGTGCTTTAAGTTCTATCTGAGAATAAGATATGCTGCGCCGAGTCCAAATAAATAAAGCGAAGGGCAGGAGAACCATGATGATAGATGACAGGAAACTCTTTTTCCTTCATACGAAAAAGAAATTTGAAGGACAGAAGAAATTAGAAATCGATTAAATCTCAAAGATGAAGACGTGTGTATACAATAAAGATGAAAAGAAAAAACAGAAACTAGACACCATTATGATACTAAAGATACCTAAAACAACTTTCCTAAAACTATAACATTCCTAGACTTGTGGAGCCATAAAGTCTGCGGTATCATTTCGTGAGTCGCAATCAGATGATCAGTTTAGTGTGTAGAAGAAAACATGAAAGTAGTAGAACATGTAATATTACGCCCACTCGCTGTTGATGCTGCTTTCTTTCACACGCTATGGTTGGTATTGGACATCGTGTTAGATATTTAAATATGAGTATTTTGTCAATATTAAATCCACCCACACATTGATGGCACGGTTGGCGCAGTAGCTGAGCGATTGGCTGCTGCGCTGCGAGTCGCGGGTTCGCACCGAACAAATATTTGTATGGCGTACAGGTAGTTGTTCCGGGTGTAGCTTTTTGTGTATGTGAGTTTAAATGTTTGTAAACGCACCCACAATACAGGAGAAATTACTAGTGGGGCAACGTTTAAAAAAAACTCGTATCTCGTATTATACTGCCATATTCATAGAAATATATTTTATAATTTAAAAGATTTCTTTATAGTTTTTTTCTAAAATCTTTGTCAGGCTTCTCGCACTCAAAGAATATAAATTCTTCCTTCGTTAGTACTAGCTTTAACTGTTGACGTCGTCTACCTTTTTTTCTTACAAATTATCCTGCGTTTTGTTCCAATCCTTCGCTGTTAGAAAACGACTACAAATAAATAAACTGTAATTGACATTTCGACCACCCCTGAGCCACATAAAAATGTTCCATTTGAATCGCTACAGACCTTAACTAGTTTCAAATTACTACAGACGATTTTAAACTCTATCCCAACTGATTAAGATTACAATTCGGTTTTGGATGTCAGATTGTGTACCCACTTGAAAATTATCATGAGCATAAAATATGAAGTTGAATTTTTGTTTTTATTCTGCTCTAGGCATTGGATTTGAAACCTTATCTCTTATGGGTTTAGATATAGTTTTATTTGTTATGTTTAAGGTTCTCCTAGACAATAAGCAGTTAGTAATATGTAGTTAAATTATTCAAGTTATAAGAACGTTTTATGTCTGTCTGTATGTCTGCTTACTTAATATAGGTTTATATTGAGTTATGTTGCATTGTCTGAGAATCGGAGCTGAGATTACCAAGTACAAAAAAAAGAAAAGTTATAAATACAGTGTGGATGGGGCACCGGACGCAGAAACGGTTGACCACGTTTGCAGTGTATCATCATTGGTCACATAGAAATTTTTCATCAGTAATTTAAAAAAAAAGCACCTTTATAAAACATTGGATCACGCCTTTAGGTTTTTTTCGATGGGTTAGGCAGAGGTATATCTATAGTACGCACGACGGCCAATCAAGCTATACAAAACCAGTTTATGCGGATCTCTCATTGTATAGGAAATCTATACAAAGCGAGGCCAAGTTATACTGGAAATGTACAGCTGTATGTGCCGCCGTGTGTACACCCAAAATTTGTCAGTTATGATTAAGTCAAAAATTTATCGAGAAAATTGTTCCTGATGGTAATATTTTGCAGCAATATTCTCGCCATCAACCGGACACAAATCTGGTTTTGTCTCTGGTTGATTAAGTCTAGGGTTTAGACTCCAGCCTGTCACTGAGAAATTCCTGATGATAAAACCCAATAACTATTAACGCAACCTGAAAATCGAACTTAAGACCTCGTGTTCGCCAATAGCACTTGCGAACAGTAGAACAACAAAGCTACAAAAAAGTAATGAACCACAAAAAAAAACAATTTAGAAAAGTATCAAGATTTTAATTCACCTTTATTTTAATTCGACTAAGATAAGAATCAAATAAGCCATAAACCATCTAGTAAAGTTGTTTGGTTATTTGGCAAGTAAACATTGACAGAGCGGAGAAAAAACAAAGAAATGCTTGAAGAGATGTTGATAGAAACTTTTAACACATTTCACTTAAATCAAATTACAAAAGCAAGGAATAAACAATGACTTAATTAGTTTGGTTAGTTACGAAACAGTGATTTGTATGAGTAGTTTGTTTGTAATTGATATTTTAATCATTTTATTTTGAATTGTGACTAGGTAATAGCATCATTATATTCTACAATTATTTTTCAGAAGTTAGGTAAGTATTACTCCTATTTTTCTTTGTGACCGCTTATTTCTATGAAACTGACAATGGACTTTGATTCAAAATTTATACTGTCACTTACGGGATATCATCCGTGATTGTTCTTTATTTTGAGTTCCCGATATTACGAAAAAGAGCGAGCAAGCGATCGGGAGCTCAAAATAATGAACAATCACGGTAGATATCCCGTAAGTGACAGTATAAGTTTAATTGTAAACCGTGAAAGTTTAAAACAGTGTTAGACTTTGATTCTGTTTTCATCTTTATTTAGAAAATTTAACACCCACGTTAAATGGGACTAGGCAGGGTTACCTAGTCACAATGTGTGTCGCATGCCAAGCGAACCGTGGGTCCGTGAAGCTCAGGACTGGTGCCCTGAAACAGTGACACGGGGTCGCGGCAGACCACGAAGGAGATGGCGGGACGTACTAGATGTCTTCTTTGAGAATTAGTAAGAAGTAGCACAGAATCGTGACCGTTAGAAGGCATGGAGGGAGGCCTTTGCACAACAGTGGGACGATAAAGACTAGCAATATAATTAAAAAAATAACAAGTAGTATCCTCAGCGTTTATGAGAGAAACTTAAAAATGCGTGTAAAAAAAATGTGAGCGAAGCAATAGAGTACCTAAGCTAGCATGTGACTAGCTACTAAAACCACTAATGAGATATTCTAAGCTCTTTCTAATTACAAAGAAAAAAAACCTAAAGAATGCATGTAACATGTAAACTGAACAACACAAGTATGTAATGTGCGCAAGATCATACGATCGATACAGATTCACGCTACGTTAGTAATAACTTTAAAACAACACAAAATTGACGTTTACTAAGTCAATTAATGACACGCAGCTAATTGTATGAAATTATAACACTTTCTATGAATGTGTTAATTGGAATCGTTGATTGGGATCTTTATCACTGTTTTATGGTTCTAGGGGTTGTTATTACACCCGTTGTCGAGCCATTCCTTAGGTATTATTCTGTTAGATCAGCAGTTGAATAAGTGGTGTCCCTATGCACAGGTTTTCGACCAAAAGTGCGAAATTCCAGTCTAAATTAAAAAGTATAAAGCGCAGGCTACATCGCTAGCTAGCAAGCGAGCAAGCGAGCCGGGCGACCATCGTTTTACCTCTATTCATACTTCAGTTCACACCGCGAACTACCGAAAGTGCCGAACCGAAGCATGGAAAGAGGAGAAACAATGCTCGCCCGGCTCGCTAGCTGGCGGTGTGGCCTGCACCTAACTGTGGCAATGTAATCTGATCATTGAAGAAAAGTAAACAAATTTCAAACGGACGTTATTCGAATGAAATATGTCTGAAACATCATCGAATCGTCATGGAAAATAATGTATTTCAATGGCCATCATCATTAAACTAAAAACTACAGGGAGGCCAATAATCCTGTCAATAAAACAGGGTCTACCAATGTATCTTAGATTTATATTTCAATTAACATACCTGCTTATATTATAACTAGTTTATGCCCGCGTCTTCGATCGGATCGTACTACCGGGATAAAAAGTATCCTATGTGTTAATCCAGGTTCTAAACTATCTGTGTGCCAAATTTCATCCAAATCCGTTCAGTAGTTTTTTGCGTGAAAGAGTAACAAACATCCAGACATCCATACATCTTCACCAACTTTCGCATTAACAATATTAGTAGGATACATGTTCTTTCCAATTGGTTGGAGGTCGGTGTCACACTGAAAATTCGAAACAACATTATATTCAGGTTCATATACATAAGAAGGTATATCGCATTAAGGTTAATTGAATCTTCAAAAAACTGTCGCCGAATATATGTTATGTTCGCGGATAAGATTTTACGTGAATTGATAACTTGGGGACATAAAATTGTACTGCAGCTGTTAACTTTCTATATTTTTTCATAAGGTTTATTTTTTGGATAAATCAACCTCTTTTATTTACTCTTGCGAATTTAGTTTCACGCAATTGATTTGAAAAAGAAATTAATGAACTTATACTGTCACTTACGGGATATCTTCCGTGATTGTTCATTATTTTGAGCTCCCGATATTTCGACGCTGTTGCAAGCACGGAAGATATCCCGTAAGTGACAGTATAAGTTTAGTTGTAAACCGTGAAAGCTTAAAGCAGTGTTAGAAATTAATGAGTTATTAAATATTATTTTGTTACGATGATTGATACATTTTGGTTAGCCACAAAGCCTGAAAATTTTAAGTTAAGAACCTAACAACTTACTTTTAGGATGAAACAATGAGAAAAAAAAATTTCCTCAGACACAAATGCAGGGTTGGTTTTAAATGACCATCCGAGATGAATCATAAATCATATTTATTTCTGTAAATTGGTTTACAAAACTCTTTTACAAGTCACCATGTTTTCTTTTAAAACTAGATGGGGCCGGTGTTTCGTACCTGACTACTCTGAGAAGAAACATCCGAAACAAACTCAGAGGTCACCGTCTCTTTTAAAGTCCAGACATTGCTCAATGATTGAAAATCGTATATAATAAATCGTATATATGTCAATCGATAGTATAATATTTTTTTTTTGTTAACAGAACGTGCGGAAATCATAAAAAAAAACATTTCAACAACCCAGACTAACAACAAAAGTTAATTAAATTATAATTACGAAAGTTTGAAAAAAATATTTTTATATTCAATTTAAAATTGATTGTTTTTATTACTTTTTATTTGTATTAGACTAAAATATATAACACTCAATTACGACTCATTAAGGAGATCTTAATTTCAAAATTTAGCTGTTAATTGAAAAATAACCCTGTATAATAAAACACATTTCCAAAATTCCAAATCAAAAAAATAATTCACAAATTTACCAAGCCAGCTGCCGAAAGCACATGCATATAGGTACCTAGTTATTGGAAAGTGACTCCACACGGACAGTCAGTTACATAACGCTTTCAAAATCTTTGTGATCAACTGTTACGTGTAGACAAGTTGAATTGTTCGAATCGAATAGTTGCGTAGAATTTACCTTTGTACATGGTTGTTATTTGGTGTAATGTGATGTGATGTGGTGTCATGCGAGTGACTTTTCTTTGTAAACCGGTTTTAAGCTTTGTTTTCGAATTGTTTTGGTTTTCACAGCCACTTTTGTGTTGATTTAATTTGGCGGTAAACCTAGTTAGATAATGCATTAGTGTTTAAGAAGTTGTAAATGGCATAACCGTATTGATGTTCTTCTTTAACGTGTGGTTAGTGCCTAACCTGGTGTCAGAGTTTTTAGGCCGCCCATGGGCCTCTGACTTGGCTTACCCGAATTGATAAAAACACCTTTCTTGTTAACAGAGAACAAAAATAAAGTCTGTTAAAGAAATATTTACCTGAAAAAAGGAGTTAAAAAGTTTTGTAACATTTAGAATACTTTTTAATCCGGTAGTATGATCCCGTGGGATAGTTACTGAACTCCACGCGGGCGAAGCCGCGGGCAACAGCTAGTAAAATCATATATTATTCGAACCGGGTGTAAATTAAGATATCTAGAACCACTTATTCTCGTTTGCTCATACAGAGTGTAAACAGACCCTTCACATAGCCGTCAACCAAGCATTCTGTACATCAAACTAAGTAACTTTACGCAAAAATTATTGCTGGCAAACGACTTTTTTTGGGATGAAAAATCTCGTTTTACGGTAGGACAGGATGGAAAGCACTCAAAACATTAATCTGATGGCTGGATTTAATAGTACAGGGGTCGTGGAGGTGTGTAAAGTAAAAATCTTACAGTGAAAACTAGTATTTAAAAAAAAAACTTGTGAAAAAGTTGGAACTTTTTTCCCCAATATCTCCGTAACTGGAAGGTTCCCAGGTATTGTGTAGAACAAAAAAATGATCGCAAAGACGGGGAGAACAAGTACCTTTCGGATATGTTAAGGGTCTATTTACATCCTTAATGCCCAGTTATAAATAATTACCAAAATAATTATATTAATAGCTGATTTCTCTAACTAATCAAGGAAATGGTACACGCATGCATTTATTATGTGTGTGTTTTTTGTGTATTCAAGCTGCACGCACTTAACTATGTAATTAGTTAACAATTCATTAACATGAACTGATTTGATCATGGAGCGACGGCCTATCTGACCTCCACAACTCTGTTACTGGGTAATACGATACCCCTTGGTAAGACTGGTTGTCAGACTTTTAGGCCATTGACTACCTGGAACGACTGTCAAAGATGTAAAGACAAATGGCAGCCGGGATCAACGTCTTAACGTGTTTTTCGAGACACGGAGGAAACTCGATAAGATCACCCATCCGAGCAAACTTTTAATCTCGTGATTTTTATCACTTCATTACTTAAGTTCCGAATAACTTGATACAATAAAGTTCCTGACTGTACATATTTGTCTAGATCTTAAAAATAGTACTTCTATATAAGATTTTAAACTATCATGGTTATTATTAAAATTTAAAAAAAAATGTCTTTTCCCGCCTACCTTATTAATATAATACAGAGAAACTGACGAAAATAATAAAAATGGCCGTCCGGTAGGAAACCCACGAGCTCCTTCATCAGTGTTTTATCCAACAGGTTTTATTGAGTTCAAAATTAACTGCAATTTCTTTCTTCCCTGTCTACTTGACATGATATTCCATTTATCTCCCAAGCATGTAAACTTGAAACGAGCATTTTAAACGACAGTTAACCTCGAGATGTCACAGCCTGTATCACAAGATGATTCGAATTGAATTATGGCCGCCATCTTTGAAATCTAGGCAGTTAGGGTGACCATATTATGTAAATTCGAAAAAAACTGTTAAAACGGCCATTTTTTTCCCAAAGTTTTTTATTTCTAAAATCATCCCTTTTTTTTCTAAAATCATCCCTTTTTTTTTCGGGTGGTAAATCATCAAATGACCCGCCCCCCACTCGGGGCGGAGTGGAAGGGAGTGTCAGACTTGTACTGACTAAAACCCATCCACGATCCTGTGGAACACGAACGCACCGTCGACACGGCCTGTCGTCATGGCCTGTCGTCATAAGACGGCCGGACTAAAAGTATCCCTTACAATATCGATAAAACCGGCACGGACAGATTATGGATTGACTGGACACACCGGACAATGAGATATTTCAGTACATGTCCGAGTTCGTGGTCTGGAGCCTCTTCCACAGTTTGTCACATTGTGACATTTTTGAAGGAATGGTAACCCTAGCCCCAGCAGAGTATGATCGTTGACTGAGACAAGCAACCAATTACTGGTCTTATCTCTAGTTTGCTGTTGTTATCTCAGTTTGAGGAAAGCGGTAAGATGGGGCAATGACATTGGGAGGTGCTGTAGGTCAAACGTAGGAAGAATGGACAAATAAGTACCTACTGTGGGATGAGTAGGTATGAACAGAATTCTCAGCAGCTCTGTTTTTAAATAAATGCCAGTAAATCTTGCTTGAGTGCATCAAACATTGCTACCAACACATACAGCTTATATTCCCACTTTGAGTCACGAAAAGCTTAAGATTACTAAGTATGAGGTAGCAGAGGTAGTATAGGATAATTAATTAAATATTGTGTACGCCGCCAAACATAAAATGTACACTAGGAAAATGAAATACCGCTATTTCATTTTCCTACTTAGAAATACACACGTAAATCATTACAAAGGAGTGATTGACGTGTATTTTTCTATCGTATCGCATCTTTCACATTCTTTATCCTTCCTGAAATGTTTTATTTTTTTTCGTACAACAGTAAATAACCAGTCATAGTGTAGTCGTACAAACCCGTATTCACGTACAGACACCAGCATATCATGTAACCACAAACTGCCAAACTCCAAATGATTTTAAATCATAAAAACTAGATGGTTAAGTTAAAAATCGAATGAGAAAATTTGACAGTTTGAGGTAACTTGATGCGCTGGCTGTACAAACACCCGCAATAGACTTACTTACCGTAAAAGTTTTCCTTTAAAGTTAAATGAAACAGCCACATCATTAACTATTAAGCATTAACCATATAAAAGTGATTAACAGAAGAAAGCTGAAACACTTCGCACTATTCGAAATTATCTGAGATTGAGAATGGTCATAAAGTTAACATGCAAAACAAGTTTCTGTTTATGTATAATACATTTATTTATACACTGCGGCCTTAAGACGACATTCCACATTGATAGTGTAATACTTTAAACGGTTGGAAGTAGTTGGCTTTTTAATAATTTAAAGGTTAAGGGTAACGCTAGAAAAAAGGGTAAAAAAAAGTCTCAGGGTAAAATTAAAGATGGTTACCCTATTTTACGATTCTTTAGGGAAATTATGCTTAATCAGCGTTATCGACCTATATTGTTTTCACTGCTAAGGACACGGGCCTCGTCGCTGTAACAGGGTGAAGGAATCATGCAGGCCCAGTGCGAATAAAATTGATAGCTGTGTTTCTATTTGGATGAATGAAGATGTAAATAGGAAATAATAATAGGGTCCGGTACAATCCAATGCCAGTTGGGTAATTTCCGATTTTCTATGGTAGGTAATAAACATCTAAACAGGGTAATCAAGTTTTTGTAGCAAATAAAATACGAAAATAAGAGCAGTAAACCTTGATATCTTAATTTAGGAAATAAAGTAAACGTAATTACCAATGGGTAAACTTGAAAATATTATTAATAAGTTTGTTAAATTACTCCACGTTTTTTTAATGATTACACTAAACTTATTGACGCAAAATCAGCTTGAGCAGCTTCTTTGCGTGTGACTATGTTAACTTTTTATTTTGTTCTACATTTTTTGTGTAGTAAGCAACGACTTATTGTCGGGCCTACGCTGTCCCCCATACTTAAGTACAAATGCTGTATCCATAATAATACTGTAACACCAAATGATTTGAAAAGAGTAACCATGGAGTTTCTTGCCGGTTCTTCTCCATAGGAAACGACCAACCCGAACCGTGCACCTTTTTGTCGACGTTTTATAAGTGGCCATCGAGGCCTATGTGAAATAAAATATTTTGATTTTGATTTTGACTCAAATAATACCCGGCCAGTATATTGCCACCTGCATAGCTCTGTCGTTGGCTTCGTTTAAATACTGGAAGGAGTAGGCTTGGCAAGAAAGGTGGTGGGGCATATCCTGCAGAGGAAGAGAGATAGTCCCATATCTAATAAAAACGAATAGTCGGACGAGTTTTCATCAATTGAACGGCAACAGTGATTGGTCATCAGGAGCTCATGGCAAATAATAACAGCCGCTCGGGTCGATCTTTAGGTTAAGCTGCGCTTGCCTAGGTTCGTCTGTGGATGGGTGACCGCCCATCACATACCGAGTTTCCTCCGTGCCTCGGAAAGCACGTTAAGCTGTTGGTCCCGGCTGTCATTTGTAGATCTTTGACAGTCGTTAGGCAGTCAGTGGCCCAAAAGGTCAGACAACCAGTCTTACCACTAACTGGGTTGTGGAGGTCAGATAGGCAGTCGCTCCATGTAAAATACTGGTATTCAGTTGCATCCGGTTAGTCTGGAAGCCGACCTCAATATTGTTGGGAAAAGGCTAGGCAGATGATGAGTGATTGGTCATCAAAAGTCGTGACATCGAAGTTGAAGGAAATACTGACTTGAATTCACGTCTAGCTTCGGTATATTTGTAATGGGTGTAAAGTACCCCTTAACGAAGCCGAAAGGCACTTGTTCTCTCTGTCATTGCGACATTTTTTTTTTGTTCTGGAACGTACCTGGGAACCTTCTAGTTACGGAGATATTGGAGGTCAAACTTCCAAATTTTTCACAAGTTTTTAATGTTATAAACTTTAGTCTAAAAACCTCCATGACCCCTGTACTATTCCACGCATTCATCAGCACAATGTTTTGAATGCGTTACGTTGAGTTTCATCGTTAAACGTTATTTTTCACCCCAATAAAATGTATTTCCCAGCAATAATTTTTGCGTAGAGTTACTTAGTTTGATCTTCAGAATGGTTGGTTGACGGCTTCGTGAAGAGTCCGGTTGCACCTTGTATACATAGTTTACAGGTAACACAAGCTATTTCACCAGGAAATTAACAGAAATCTAGTGAAGTAACCTACTTAACCTGCTTAAGCTTAATCAGCCTATAATGTTCCCACTGCTGGGACACAGGCCTCCTCTCTATGAGAGGGAATGGGCTATAATCCACCACGCGAGCCCAGTGCGAGTTGGTAGATGTCACATGTCTTCGAATTTTTGGTTCTAGGACATGCCGGTTTCCTTACGATGTTCCTTCACCGTTTTTGAGAGCAGTAGTGATGAAATAAATTACACAAAGTAATGCGCCGCCTGGGTTCGAACGCACGACTTACTGTTCGTAAGTCGGGGCCGCCACCACTAGGCCATCGCTACTCTCCTTAACCTGCTTTATTGTAAATTAAACCCCTTAGTTCATTCACTTGCCTAGCTGCCAATCCGACGCGCGACGTGCACAACATTACACCGAGTCCAAACATACGAAGCCTTAGGCGACATACAACATACCATTAAAGCCTAAGGCGATATACAGACGGACGCAAAAGGCGACCGCTTTCACCTGCGCATGCGATGACTCGCCTCTTTCAATACATTATATTATTATTACTTTAGTTTAAGCTCATTTTCACTGAGCTGTTAATGAGTTAGATTATGGTTATACTACCGACCCGCCCCGGCTTCGGCCGCGGGTGCAATAAACATTAAACCTTCCTCTTGAATCAGTCTATCTATCGCTGAAAACTGCATTAAAATCCGTTGCGTATTTTAAAAGATCTAAGCGTACAGACAGTGGGAGCGACTCTGTTTTATACTATGTAAAGATTAAGTTTTATTCGAGTTACTTAAAGCTTAGATTTCTAAGTGTAAACTGACTTTGCACACAACAGACGGCAGCTAAGGGCGTTGACGGTAATCCATAGCTTGTCGTGCTGGCGTCTGTTTATTTATTGGTGTGACAACTTATGCCATTGAGGCCCGTTAGTTAGTCACCTGTTTTTCTTAAGTCAAAATAGGACATACACACATCAAAGTACTTATAAAGGTTAAGTAGGCATTGTACTACTGAGCTCACTGAGGGTCTGACACTCTTCACCCTTATGCCCTAAGTAATAAGGCTGAAAATTGGTCGGAGGTCAGTAAACTCGGTAGTACACACGGCTTCACATCCAGCTATACATATCCAGTATAACCTGACCTTGCTTTGTATGAGCTTCCCCTACAATTAGAGCTCAGCTTAATTTGGTTTTGCATAGCTTGATTGGTCGTCGTGCGTACGTATAACAATTACAATGCGTCATTGATAAAGAAATGGTGTTTGTGTATGTGAGTTGAATTTGTAATGTTATGTGACATGGATTAACCTATTGGGTACCTTAAACCCATTACCTGCCTGTAATAGATGAGGTTAACCCTCATTCATTAAGTATACCAAAAACCTGGGGGAATTCCTCAAAGCGCAACTATTTTTAAGCGCAACTAAATGATTCCTCGAAGCGCAACAATTAGTTGCGCTCACAAATTCAAATCAAAAATATTATTATTATAAGCCTATATTGTCCCACTGCAGGGCAATGGCCTCCCTTCCCTCCTTCCACATTTCGCGGTCTAGTGCGATTGTTGGTCAATCCTTTGCGAAATAGTCCAGCTCATGCCGCCATCTTCTTCTGGGCCTGCCACGATTGAAAAAAGTAATGAATCCATCACACCTCTCTCTATTTTGCGCTTTGAGGAATAAACATATAATATTTTTAATTTCAATTTGTGAGTGTAAATAATGGTTGCGCTTCGAGGAATAATATAGTTGCGCTTTGAGGATACCCCAAAACCTATGTCCAATACTAATTTCATTATCTATTAATTTGATTACACGTTTTTTTTGTTCAATGCACAAACTCGTGCGTCGCCAATCCAGCCTCGTTGAAACGCAGCGCGTTGTCGATGGGAATATGACAATGACTTACCTACCGGTTTTAAAATCATCTTTTTTAAGATCGCTTCATCATCTGCCTATCCTTTTTCCAACTATGTTGAGGTCGGCTTTCAGTCTAACGTCAGCTGAGTACCAGTATTTTACATGGAGCGACTGCCTATCTGACCTCCATAACCCAGTTAGTACTGGGTACCCCTTGGTAAGACTCGTTGTCAGACTTTCGGGCCACTTTTGCCTTTTTTTAAGATTTTTTACTCAGGGTAAATTAGTTCAGTGTATTTTGGTGACAAGTGTAATTAACATCTCCTGACCTGAATGAAGATACCCTGAGGAAGGGCGAACACGTATCAAGTGTAGATTTGGTTGCATGTTACATGCTAATTTTCCTACTGCCTTTGCATATTTTTGCTCTCAGCACCCATGCTTCGATTTGCAAAATTAAAATTAAACATTTTTCATAATGTTTTAATGTTCCTATTTTGATTTCAAGAAAAGATTTAAAAGATATTTAAATTTCGAACACAATAGAACGTTACTTCAAGATGGCGCTAATGTCAAAACAATATTCACAACCGCATCAAAAACATTTTAAAATGTAATATTTAATTCTTTTGTATTTTAAAACTAAAAGTAAGTATTCAAAAACTAAATGTCAGTCGAGTCAAGGCTAGAAATATCCGGCAAATGTTGTAAGTAAAAATTAGCATAGTATAAATTGTAAGTAATGGTATAAACATAAGTATGATTTTTATCTTATTTATATACGAATTTACGGAGTCTGAATTTGATCTAATTTACATAAACGTATGGACGGAGATAACAATCTGTGTTTGATGTTTCGTAAGTGTGTAGTTTTACAAACTAGTATCAATTTTGATAATTAAAATAAATGACATGTCAATTTTTTTATGGTATTTTTTAAAGCTTCCGTGTCCCATAAGAGTTGTCTATGGTGTATATGGTATGTAACGATGAATATGTGTCGTATGTCACTGTGTTTTTGCATAGAATCATAAGCAAAACTACTGTTTATGTAAATCTTCTTGCGACATTTTAATAAAGTCAGCTATGTATTCCAATTAAGCCTTTAAAAGGCTCTCTGAATGTCAAACTTTACAAGGAACAGAAAAGGATGGAGCTATACAATACGTCTAGGCCTATCTCTTTCACACTCTGGAAAAAGATTAAAACAATATTTTTTAAGACTTCATGGTAGGTCACCAAAATTGACTCTAGTTGCCCATTAGTATTGATAGCCTAGTGGTGCGACCGTCGGACTGCGAAGTCATAAGTCTCAAGTTCGAACCCAAGACACGCACCTATGATTTTTCGAAAGCATCTGCGTATTGTATAATTATCACTTGCTTTGGTGGAGGAAAACATCGTGAGGAAACCAGCATGCCTTTTTTTTTTTTTTTTTTTTTTTTTTCGGATGGGAAGTCATCAAATGACCCCCCCCACTCTGGGCGGAGCGGAAGGGAGTGTCAGACTTGTACTGACTAAAAACCATCCATGTTCCTTCTTTGCCCTTTGTGTTCCAGGGCCACGGTATCTCTTTCGAACAGTCCCGCAGCCCTGGCAGGCATCGGCCCTTGCAGGCCCAAACCAGCATGCCTGAGAGATAGTTCTCGACGGCGTGTACAGCCAAATCAGAGGCCCATGGGCGGTATAAAGAAAAAAACTCTGACACCAGGTTAGGCACTAACCATACGATAAAGAAGAAGGTGTCCATTCGCAAAAGTAGGTTCGCATGTTGAAGAATGGGCAAGAGACTCGACACCACAGTAACTCGACATTACCTGTATTACAGTTACAGCACCTATTAAATTAATTTTAACAGATTTTTTTTTATTTTCCAGATCTGGCGATTATTCCTGTTTAATTTGTAAGTATACAAAATACAATTCTTAGTTCTCCTAGGAGTAGAGCGAGATCTATAACCGTAACTTAGCTTTGACTAAAAAATTGTTCCATCTCTATCTTGCTCTTGTAGTTTGACGCTCGTGCGACAGTGACAAGAAAAACGCTTAGCCAAAATTCGTACGTAACGTTTAATTCAGGGATCTACATTGTCAAGATAATTATTTTTTTTGATAATTGACATGATTATTATCGGAAAATTATCGGATGATTATAAAAGCAGTATGAGTCAAAAATTAAATCAGCATGATTTCGTTTTTGATTATAAAAGCAGTATGAGTCAAAAATTAAATCAGCATGATTTCGTTTTTGACTCATACTGCTTTTATTCAGTGCAAAGTGAACTATAGTCTTATAGTGTAAAAGCAACAAACAAACGTAACAAAAAAGTACAAAAACTTCTGTTTGTTCATTAAATACACTTTATTTTTTAATTGGATACGCCTGGAAGCGGAAAATCGCGTTCGGATACACGTCGAGTGACATTAAGAATAATTTTTATTATTATCAAGATACTTCAAACCTGGTTTAAAGATCTAGGCCTTAGTGCTCCTAGTACTTAGTGTTCAAGTTGAGTGCCCTAACAACAGTGATACAATCAAGAACATGTCACGAGCGACATGCGACATGTCTGAACGCGGATGTATTGAGTGCTAACTAACGCATACTTCGACTTGAACATTGACACTATAATACATGTTTACTTGTTTAATTTGCTACATTTTGTAATAGTGACGTTAGATATTACTTGTTGGGGTGGTAATGTAGACCACAATTCCACACCCAATCGTCTAGAGGAGTGAAAATCCTGTAAATAGACTTCTACCATGTGTATTGCCTTGCTGAAAGCATATATACGTCGGTATGAAAATATGCGTCCATGTATTTTTTTATTTCATCCATTACATTAGTTAAGTCATCGTTGTCATCAGTCTGTAAATACAATAATTTAAGTACAAATCATACTCCAAAATATAAAAAAATCTACTTTTAAAACATCCTTATTTACCAACCTATATACCACACCAACCACATATAAACGCAAAGTACATAAGAGCATCACTAAAGAGGTACGGACATCACATTCATCAAGCGATGTAATGTTCACTTTTACGTTATTACATGATTACGTTGAGTACAGCAACGTGTACCTAATGATGATATACTGGGTAACTGCGCTGTCTACACATATTTATGTTTATGATGAGAGATTTGATTGATAAGTTGTTGATTTGATGTAATTCCTTACTCATTATCTGCCTAGCCTTATCCCAACTATATTTGGGTCGGCTTCTTGTCTAACTGGATTCAGCTGAAAACCAGTGTTTTACATGGAACGACTGCTTATCATACCTCCACAACCCTGACTGGGTAACACGATACTTCGACGCAAAGTTGAATCATTTATTCCAATTATTGGCTTAAGACTTGCCAAATCATTTTTTTTAACACAAAATTTAAAAAAACCTATGATTCCTACGAACATGAGAAAAATATCTCCCATAAGGAGAATTCATGTTGATTACCTGAGCAGAGTTTTATTTTATTTGCTACATTGTGAATAAAAAAAACTTTTTCAAACGTCTACTAGTCCGCAATATCGCGATAGCAAGCAATGCGTTCTTATTTCTTATCGATTCTCACACTCAAAGATAAAAATATGAGAATTTCGCCGGTAAGTTTTTTAATCTCCAAGTACTTCTGTATATTAAAAAAATTGTCATCACCGCCATCACCATCATCTGTCTGCCCTCTGTATGTTCTTGTTTACGATTTACATACTAACTCCCCGTAATCACTACATACGCGATGTTACACCCAGTAATATCTTCAGATATATCATTGCATTTTTGACATAACTTTTTTTTCCGCATTTACTAGTCATCATCTGCCTGTCCTTGTCCCATGTTACTTGGGGCAACACGCCTTATTCATCCATTCTCCTCTGTCAACCGTCACGCTATCATTTACTCGGACCCTCTTTCTTTCATTTCCTCACACAATCCATCCATCGTTTCCTTGGTCTTCCTCTCCATCCATCCATCAACGAAGATTGTATTGTTTGAAATACAAAGCAAGCCCACGCCCGTGACGAGAGCGCGTCAGTCTCCTACAGAGTGCTGCTCAAGGTCATCAGCGTATGTTAAAGCAGCCAGGCATTTTTTCAATTTGTCAAGAAGTCAAGGTCATCATTAATTAAATGGTATATTTACCAAGTTTACTGTTTGTGCAAGTCAAGGTTATTTAGTTACAAAGTTGAAGCTAGATGTCTGCATGGACAAATGATACGGCCAAGAAACTCCATGGACACTCCTATTTATCATGACACTTTATCAGCTAACGCAAATCGTGGTTTTACGACGGCCTTGATTTACGCGCACTATTCAAGTTTAACAAGCAACTTAGATAAGATTATAGTTAATCCATATTTTGTGTGCTGTTGTTGTAAATTCCATTAATTCAAGCTGCGAATTAATTCAGCCAGAATTTCGGAATTTCATTTCCATTTCCAATGAAACGATGGATGGACTGTGTGAAGGATGGTATGGCTAGAAAGGAGGTGACTGCTGAGATGACGAGCTATAGAGAAGTATGGAAGAAGAAGTCATGCTGCGCCGACCCCAAATAAATTTGGATAAGGGCAGGAGAATGATGGCTTTGGCTGCTTTTAGACATTGTGGGGAATGTAGACGGCACGTCAATGACAACTAAGGATCTTCAGCTGGCCCAGTTTAGTAAGGAGTCTCTATAGAATAAGAGCCCAGCTGTTGGGCTTGTTACATATTCGTGCGGCCTCCTGTTGTTTTCTACACAACATAACATAGCATCACGCCTGTAATCCCCGAAGGGTTAGTACCCCCACATTTCGACAGTTATGTTTCAAGTCCCATGTAATAGGGGGCGAGCCTATTGCCATCAACCGGGCACAAATCTAGAATCCGTTGCTGCTACTGAGAAATTCCTGAGGGAATAACCCATTAATACTTTGCCCGACCCGGGAATCGAACCAGGGACCTAATGCTCAGCAGTCGCGACTTTTCTATCTACACCTTCATGACGTGTATTAGCTAGTCATTAAATCCTACAAGACATTACGTTCATCATTCCGTACATTTAAGTACAATTATTAATTGTGTAAAGCCGCGTACTCACCACGCATGGTTGCAACAACACCACGGCATTTTACAAGGCGAACTATAAATTGGCAAATATTCCAATGAGCCACGTGGGCTAAATAATAACAGCCACACGGGTCGTAATTCAAGTTTAAGCTGTGCTTGCCTAGGTCGGTCCATGGATGCGTGACCATCCATTACATACCGAATTTCCTCTGTACCTCGGAAAGCACGTTAAGCTGTTTCCCGGCTGTCATTTGTAGATCTTTGACAGTCGTTATAGGAGTGGGCCGAAAGACTGGCAACCAGCCTTACCGAGGGGTATCGTATTACCCAGCACTAACTGGGTTGTGGAGGCAGTCGCTCGATATAAAATACGGGTATTCATCAGCATCTGGTTAGACTAGAAGCCGACTCTAACGTAGTTAAAGAAATCAAGTTATGAATCGAAATGGATTATTATCAGAAAATGTGTTATTTGAGAACCCTGTTTTAAAGTAGTTGCCTACGTCTCAGGCAACATCTTGTCCAACATTGATTCTCCATTGGGTGCTAAGCTTTACGTTAACTTTTATATAATTACATAGTCTATAAAATGAATAACACGCGATTATATTGAAGATTGGGTATGAATCATTTTGTTCATAATTATAGTTCATACTTTCATTTCTTTATTGAATGAAGCAAAGCAGAATTACCTATTACGTTTTATGTGGTGATCAGAGTGTTACTTTTCTCGTCATCAATTTAAGGAATTTTTATATTCAAGTAATTCGTTTTGAATCCGCCGTCGGACGAAAGTCTACGACGTCGGGGACTGGGCGGTGCGCCTCAAATGGACCTGGGTAGGACATCTGGCTAGACGCCGAGATGGCCGATGGAGCAGGGCTTTGACCGAGTGGTGGCCAAAGAGGCCAGGGCCGTCCTAGAGCTCGTTGGGTCGACGATATCGTCAAAATCGCGGGAAACACCTGGGTAAGGGACGTAAAGAACGGGGAAGTCTATGGCAGAAGAAAGGAGTGGCCTATACCCAGCAGTGGGTCACTCCGGGCTGATATGATGAATTCGTTTTTAAATAGAAGGCTATTGTGATTGTTGTAAGAAGTTATTGTGATTTTTGTGAAAATATGAAAGTATCAACTACCCGGGCTGAGACATTTGAAAGATTATGGAAATGGAAGTTCAAGAATTCAGATTACGTTAGTAGGGACACATAGCAAGCAAACAAAAACTTTCTTTTGAAATACGTAAAATCGTTAGTATTCTCTGTCTTCAAAAATTTAACGGTTCAAACGATGTATAGGGTACTTCAATTAGTGAGCCACATTCTTGTTACATATAAACATCGAAAGTTGAAAATCAAGGCTGTATACTGCACAGGTTTAAGCACCTACGCTGACAATATGTAATTGAAAATAAAAAGCGTAGTAACTAAACGGTTCCCACACAATTTATTATTATATCACTAGTTCACTACACACTGCAAATACACAGCTACGTTCGAAAACGTGTGAAACATAAATTCGTGAAAGCTGACCAACCAAAGAGTTTCAAGCAAATAGTTTTACACGTAAAACTCCACTTTCATTTCCTGACGACGCGTGTTTTGGCGCGCATTTTGACAGCTGTCAAATTAAAGTTCTTTATGTCGCGTTCGAATTAAGGTTTTGTTGTTACGTTTATTTTTTTTGTAGTTACGGTTTTCAATTACAGTGATACGTTTGATTAAATTTAATAAGTGTGAATGTGGAATGAAAGAAAGTTTCTGCGATGTAACCACGTTATTATGTTGCCATGCTGATATTTTCGTTTCGTTTGACCTTCTGATTCAGTAATCAAAATTTTTAATTAACATTTCGGCCGCATATCTAATTTATTGAGCTAAAATTATATTCTGTGTCAAGTGTGAACCAGTATGTTTAGAATATTAATTACTATCAATATTAATAAAATAAAGGATTCATTCTGTTTCATCTCAGTTCTCATTCTTAGAGGAAATAATAATTTTTAAGGTTGGAATATTTGAAAAATTTATGACGCGATCAAATTGCACATCTAGTTAAGCAAAGTCCATTTAGTACTTCCACACTATAAACCTTATCAAAACGCTAATCTATAACTGTTCTCACGAAATAACCCTCACCCGTTAAAAGTTAACCTAAATTCGTAATAACAAATCTCGCAAATAAACTGCGTTTTATTATATCAAAGTAAACCGCACACCTGTTACAAAGAATGTTTATAAAAGTATAAAAACCGGTTCAACTTGAACCAAGCATTAGTCTTAGTACTAACCGTTGATTTTAATTACTTTGATGATCAAACGTCCACGGTGGTAAGAAATGCTGTAAGTGACACTGAACGTGATGTTGAATTTTCAACCTACTGCAATAAGGCGATGGTTGCATTTCCAACAGGGTGTTCAATGTCACTTACGTCATTTCTTCCGCCGTTGACATGTGTTTCTGTAGATTAAATTTCATGGCAAAAGGTTAGTGAATCATCTGATAAGGAAACGTAAACTGAATGTGTTATCTGTGGTACTCGTAGATTAGAAGTTTTATAGGTATACAACGGTAATTTAGAAAATGGCTGTAATTTTCCGGTTTAATTTTTTACACCTTGAACCACTTACCACCTGTGTGCATATTGGTTGTTTGCAGACCCATAGCATAAGGAAAACGTTAAAAACATAATTAAAATCAAACCCATCCAAAATTATTTGTTTAAAAATATAAAACAAGTGAAACGTTTTTTAAAGTTGCCTATTTTCTCATATTTAAAGTAGGTAGAACCATTTCTGGACAAGACATCAGAAACTTTGCAAAAATAACAAGAATTTTCATAAACCGGTGTCATACGTTTTCTTACATGACTAAGAAGTATTCAATCTTACTATCTATCTAATAAATAACTATCGTGAAAAAATTAAAAGAGAAAAGTAATATCATTTATCCTTTTCATATAAGTTATAGATAATTATAATCATCAGAATATTCTACCTCAAAAAGAAAAACAACACTATCACACGCCATCGCACAATAGAAAACAAAATGGCGGCAGGTGTTTTTTTTTAATTACTAACAAATGCCACAATGACATACAGCCATTACAGATCATAATGCCAAGATAAACGACGTTATCTTGATAAGCAAAGAGGTTAGTTTCAACGTAAACTCATTTATCTAGATTTGCATGGTTTACTTAAGTTGTTATTAGTACTAACTGTTTATCTCTTCCTTGACTGTTCATAAATTAAATGTGTTAAATATTATTTTGTGGTAAGATTGTCATTCTGATTATGTTTCGACGAATGTGTTTGTGACAATTATGTTGACATAGATTTTAGTGAGATGATTATGATTATGAAATGCTTTAATCATGTAAAATTAAAAAGGTGTGGTAGGTGTTATGAGTGGCAGAATTCATTGCCAAAACAACACTCTAAGGTTTTGAGGCATTTAGGTAATTCTTAGTTTAGTCTTCAATATTTAATAGCAAATTCTATGTCAATTCCGCTGAACAATTTTTTTTCTTTACGTATTCATAATTGCGAATGATTTTGATACACTTTTTACATCACAAACTAATTAACATTCTAAATTCATTCACGTAAAAAATCGACTTGCATACTAACCAGCCGATCACCCTTCAAAAGAATTAAAACAGAGACTTCTATCAATATTTATATCAGGAAACCGTAACGTCAGGAAGAAAGAGTATTCAAATCCAATCACTGGTACATGAATAAAAGGAAATAATAAGAATGCGTAACTTCTTATTTACGTATGTGTATGTTAATGTTGGGTATGCAAAGTGTAGCTAATTAGTGTTAGGTGATAGAGGGAAATGAGGAGTTTTTTTGCTGTAAATCCTACTAATACATAATATTATAAATGCGAAAGTTTGTGAAGATGTATGGATGTCTGCATGGTTTGTTCCTCTTTCACGCAAAAACTACTGACCGCATTTAGATGAAATTTGGCACACAGATAGTTTATAACCCGGATGAACACATAGGATACTTTTTATCCCGGTAGTATGATCCCGTGGGACAATTATAGAAGTCGCCGCGGGCATAAGCATAAATGAGAAAGTTTGTGAGAATGTCTGGATGTTTGTTCCTCTTTCACGCAAAAACTACTGACCGGATTTGGATGAAATTTGGCACACAGATAGTTTATAACCCGGATTAACACATAGGATATTTTTTATCCCGGTACTACGATCTGGTGGGATAATTACTGAACCCCACGAGGGTGAAGCCGCGGGCATAAGCTAGTAATACAATATTGCTATGAACGTCTCAAGTAAAAAATATCTTTTTACTGGCAAGTATAAGACTATGCCCCACTAGACCGTTCCGTCAGCGACTAACACCGTGGCGTGTCTTGCACGTAGCGTATCGGCAACGGCAAAGTATTATCGAAGACAAATTGTTAACGCTCTGCGCATGGCACGCGACGGTGACGGAACGGTTCAATGAGTCTCATATTTTTCAGTACAAAGAATATAGGGCTTAACCGTGTATGATGACCGTTATAAACGGGTATGGTACGCTCTTGATACGTTCTAGTGAGCATAGTACTCCGTGTCATGTTTTTTTTATTTTCGTGCCTAGCACGCTCATGGTATGGTACGGTGTTGTGGATAGACTTTGACAGCAAAACGGGACTGATACTACATGACTGGAGGCTACTCAATCTAAAATCACTTTTACTATATACATTAACATGCACGCGACTACGCGAGGGAGTGAAAACAATTGATATACATATGTATTATGTATGTACTTTCTACCGAGAAGCGTTTCATTGCATTCTTGACCTCGCGACAAATCCTGTTCTGTGGTGAACAGGCAGTTTGCGAATTTCACTTGCTTTTTGGCGAAAGAAAATAAGTGTTATGGGAACTTATGGAGTTATGACTCATTTTATAAGCCTTGTGTACATACATATCTGCCGAAATTGGCAATGCCAGTGATGTAGATCATTTCAAATCTTTGTTGACGTAAGTACGCCGAATATCCGTCGCCAAATTTTCGCCAGGTGTGTCTTTGGTTAAGATTAATGGCTAAAGTCTAAGTCAAACCAATTATTTCATTTAGGCCATTAAAAGGGCACTTTTGAAACAAAAACTTTAAAACAAAGGAAATTAAATCGATACTATTTCTTAACTTTAAAAGGTTAACAGCGGATCTATTATTCAGAAGATTGTGATCAGAAGAATCTGCAGATCGATTTAGTCTATACTAATATTATAAAGCTGAAGAGTTTGCTTGGTTGAATCTCAGAAACTACTGCTTCGAATTGAAAAATTATTTTAGTGTTAGAAAGCCCATTTATCGAGGAAGGCTATAGGCATATCTAACCATCACGCTACGACCAATAGGAAATGAGCATCAATGAAAAATATCGCAAAAACGGAGAAAATAGTAGCGCTAGCAGCTGCAAGTTTCATTATATATTTTCGTCTCTAAAACAATTTCTGCTAATCAAGGACTACTAAAGACCGCTACAATAACTGCCGCTGACATACTGCCATAATCAACAAGTTTAGCAGCTGAATCAACCGTTTCTCATGATATAACCCGTTATATGTAACTCGAAAGATAATATTCATTACTGTAATTGGATTACGGATGTCAAACTAAAGTGCTTCGTTAGTTATAAATAGTTATAACTAGCTTATGACCGCGGCTTCACCCGCTTGGAGTTCTGTAATTGTCCCACGTGATTGTACTACCGAGATAAAAAGTATTCTGTCAGGTTACAGGTGTTCAGGTTGAAAATGTGCCAAATTTCATCAAAATCCGGTCAGTAGTTTTGCGTGTAAGAGTAACAAATATCCATCCATCCATCCATTCTCACAAAGTTTTGCATTTAAAAATTTCAGCAAGATTTATCTGGCATTAAAAGTATAACAGCTTAGGAATCAGACCGTTCTTGGGGTGTTATTATTATCTATAATACTATACCAAGGTTACCGACGTAGCCCGAAGAATAGCCAAACTTAAGTGGCAGTGGGCAGGGCACATTGCTCGCAGAATGGATGGCCGATGGGGACGAAAACTTTAGGAGTGGCGACCGCGAACCGGAAGACATTGCGTTGGAAGGCCTCCCACTAGGTGGACCTGGTGAAGGTTGCAGGGATCCGCTGGATGCAAGTCGCACGGGACCGGTCAATGTGGCGACACTTGGGGGAGGCCTATGTCCAGCAGTGGACGTCTTTCGGCTGAAATGATGATGATGATACTAATATTATAAACAGTAAAGTTTGTAAGTTTGGATGTAGAGAGTAATCTTCGGAACTGCTGATCCGATTCCGAAAATATTTCACTAATGGAAGCTACATTATATAATCCGAGTGTCTTATGTTATAATACGTATTTAAAACGTTCCTGTGTGATATTTTCCGGTCCTAACACGAGCGTAGCTGCGAGGAAAAGCTAGCAGCTTTTAATATTGATGATGAAGAAAAATTGAGACGTGATTATTTTTGACATATTGAGACCGAATTAAAATAGCAGAAAAGTCTGGTGTCATAAGAAGTGTTGAAAATTTTCCTTGAACTATCCTGCGCTTAAATCAAAGTCCCCCAAAAAGTCTTGCCAACGCCCAAAAAGCCTTGAAAACAGTCATAGTACCCTGGCCCTTGAACAAATAGTTTGAATCAACGAAACGATAAACAACAGAACATCAATATCTTACTCGACCAACTGCCATGACCTACCCATAGACACCGGTACTTTATTTTATAGCTGGTCTCTTTATACCGTTGAATACTACTTGCCCTATAAGGATACCGCCGTAACGATATATTATATGGTGTATCACCAGTATAGACAGACACTTGGTACAATTATGACACAACTAGCTGACCCGCGCAACTTCGCTTGCGTTTGGATTTTTCCCCGTTTTTGCAATATTTTTCAAGAATGCTCCTCTCCTATTGGTCGCAGCGTAATGTTATGTATCCTATAGCCTTCCTCGATAAATGGGCTATCCAACACTAAAATAATTTTTCAATTCGAACCAGTAGGTTCTGAGATTAGCGCGTTCAGCCAAACAAACAAACTCTTCAGCTTTATAATATTATTATAGTAAACATTAGTCGACCGGTACCAGCTTCGCCTGCTGACGGATTTTCATGAAATTAAAAAAAATATGTCACAACGCTGGTGTTTTGATGGGTCCAAGTGGTATAAATTAATTAACTGTATGTGACAGCTTACTTAGTAAGTAGCTCCTCTGATATATCAAGTTATTTTGGTGAGTGTATTTTTTCGAGTCTTATTTGATGGTATGGAGTAGGTGTTACGAAATGTCTTTGTCGTAAGTTTCCATTTCGGGTGCGAATATTTTTCGCTACAAACTTTACAACGGTAATGTTTTACAAAATAAATTATTGTAGGTACTTATATCTTTTGTTTCTCCTGTATCGTGTGGGTGCGTTTACAAACATTTTTTTAAAACTCACAAACACAAACAGCCAGACCCGGAACAACTACCTGTAAATATTTGTTCCGTGCGGGAATTGAATCCGCGACACACAGTACAGCTGCCAATCGCTCTGTATTTCACATGGAGCGACTGCCTATCTGACCTCCACAACACAGTAGCACGTCAGACTTCCTGGCAACTGACTATCCGCAACGAATATTTTTCTTAGAAAATCAAGACTCAAATAATATTGAATCCTTACATCATTGACACGACACCTAGTATTAACTAGAGAATAATGAATGAACGTGACACTGCGATAGTTTTTATGTGTATCAACATTACCCATTCAAGCTATAACTGAACAGTCACGCAGTCATGTAGCCAACCTTCTTATGTCACCTTCTAACACTTGACTAACTTGTCAAAGACATGATCGACCTTTGTAATTTATTACTACAAAAACCTATATCACGTGGAAACTGAAGGCTAGCTGCTATAGATGTACTTTGTTTCTGCTACAGAGTTAAATTGGTGTAGATAAGTGATGTTTTCTGCACTTCTGATTGTTCAGAACCAATCTATTTAAGTCGCGAGTAAATAGGCTTCTTTTGGGTCAGCTCGTTCCATCGTCGACCTCATCTCTTCCTAATTGAGGTCAAGAGTAGGCTCATTTAATATTAAAATCCTTTGAAAATCCATGTAACTCACTGCAATTTTTATAATTCTTCCAAGATTGCTCGTCAGGTTGAGTTATTGGTGGTCGTGGCAAAATAATAACAGCCGCTCTGGTCGATCTTTTGGTAAAGCGCTTGCGTAGGTTGGCCCGTGGATGGGTGACTACTCATTACATACTGAGTTTCCTCCGTGCCTCGGAAATCACGTTAAACCGTTGGTCCCGGCTATCATTTGTAGATCTTTGACAGTCGTTACAGGTAGTCAGTGGCCTGAAAGTCTGACAACCAGTCTTACCAAGCGGTATCGTGTTACCCAGTACCTGGGTTGTGGAGGTCAGATAGGCAGTCACTCCATGTAATAGCTGGTATTCAGCTGCATCCGGTTAGACACAACATAGTTGGGAAAGACTTAGCAGATGATGAACTAAAGATTGGTCGTGTTTTTTAAAGATAGCGGCAATTTTGGTAATTGCTATCTTTGTAGCTAGACATATGCATTTCTTGGAGGTATTTCATAATAATTCTACCCAATTCTTCCGCATCCGACCTGCATAACTTCTAGACTCAAATCTTTTGAAGTCAAACCAAAAAATCTAGCACATAGTAACTATTACATAAACATTATACATGTGTTACGTGTTGTTCTACATTTTCATACCTAAACGAATTGAAGGTTCCATTTTGAGTTTTTGTGTCATTGCATGCTATGACGCTATCAGATCTAATTGTAGTAGGCAGAACAGTCGAAAAGATTATGACGGATATTAGTGAACTGATTTAGTTAACTTGGGTATTAAAGTCTTGAATTTTAAGGTCTATGATGATTTCAGCTTCAAGTCTGACCAGTGTTATGGGTATTTTGATGGTAATCGGGATCTTGGAGGCACGGAAGAATGTAGATGAGAGCAAAATAATCTATAAACGTCACTTTTATCACGTACTGCAGCTTAGACATGTTTCCGTCTCTCAGCAGTCTTGTGCTCTTTTCAAAATTTATTTGGGGTCGGCGCAGCATGTCTTCCTCTTCCATACTTCTCTGTTACTCGTCATCTTATCAGACACCTCCTTTCTAGCCATATCATCCTTCACACAGTCCATCCATCGTTTCTTTGGTCTTCCTCGACTCTTAAAGCTATCCACATTCATAGTCAAAACTTTCACTCTCTATTTAGCATTATCTTGTATTTTGAAAAATGTACGACAGTGACATAAACAAATTGCCAAGCTACTTTTTTTTTTTATCTTGGTAAAATCATGAAATGAGTCCTCCCACCCAGGGCAGAGCGGGAGGGACTGTCAGACTTGTACTGACTAAAATCCACGGTGTCCTTCAATAGCCCTTTATGTTCCAGGGTCACGGTAATTCTAAGAGTCGCGCGACCCCGGCAGGCTTTGGCCCTCTAGAGGGGGGCCCCGTCATTATGCTGAAGCATACTACTTGCTAAGAAAATTGTACCACCAAAGAATTTACTGATAGCGCAACTCAGAACTCACATTTCATTCGACCCGTAGTCGTTCCCAACAAATCAATTTGTGTTGCTAAATTATTGCAAGTCGGCAGTGTATTACAAATGATTGGATTGCAATATATTTGAGCAGAACTCGGCAACAACAACTCAATGGCGGCCAGTACTTTAGAGTAGGTACACGTTTACCTTCACCAATGCAAGCTACAGAGTTTTTGTTATAATATTTTATTAAATACTGGGTTTTGCCAATGGGTGTCGTGTTGCCGAGTACTGACTGGGTTGTGGAGGTCAGATAGGCAGTCGCTCCATGTAAAGTACTGGGATTCAGCTGCACCTGGTTAGACAGGACGTCGACATCGACATTGTTAGGAAAAGGCTGGGCAGATGACCCTCGTGTAGGTTGAAAATTGACCCCCGGGACAGAAATACCTGGATAAAATGTTGGAACACAGGTCATTGTCTACCCGGGTGCAAATTTTTTCGAAATCCGTCCAGCCGGTAAACCGCGAAAAGGTAACAGAATCTGTTTCGCGTTCATTAATAACAGTATGGATGATGCCTATATGCTAAAGATTCAATTAAAAATAGGGTTGCCAAGTCCCGAATTTGCCTCGTTGGTCTAGTGGTCGCAATCGCGACTGCTGAGCCATGAGGTCCTGGGTTCAATTCCCGGGTCTGTCAAAATGTTATTAGGTTTTTCCATCAAGAATTTCTCAATAGCAGCCACGGAGTCTGAATTTATGCCCGGTTGATGACAATAGGCTTGCCCCTGTTAAATGAGACTTACACAAAACTGGCGAAATGTGGGTGTACGATTAGGTACACTTCTCCCTAACCCTTCGGGGATTACAGGCGTGATGTTTTGTTCATGTTAAGGCCGGATTTTTGTTAAGTGTCCGGAATGCGGGGTGGATTCTAAAATACAGGACGTCTAGCTCCATCTCTTACCGAAAATGAAAATTAAGATTAACTTGTCCAACACACAGTGGTCTTTAACAATGCGGACTTATCAATAGCCAATGCACAAAAGTAGAGAAGGAAAGTGATCTCCTTTGAGGTTAGCTTTATTTTTATTTTCCCAAGCATCGAGGTGAGCAGCGCGAGATATTACGAAGACAAAACTAGTTTGGATCAAAATATTTTGGTACAGATGGATAGAAAATATGTTAGGATATTCATTTAAAGACTATCTGTGGAAATAAAATATACCAAATTGCGACTACATTGTGAAAATCATCCAAGATAAGAGCCGAAATATTGAATCAGTCGTTACTCTGGCGATTTGGAAAATTGAATACTAAAGGCAGAAGATAACTGCAGCTTTACGCAAAATCTCGCAAAACTTTGTGAGGATGGATGGATGGATGTTTGTTACTCTTTCACGCAAAAACTACTGACCAGAATTGGGTGAAATTTGGCACACAGATAGTTTGTAACCTGTATTAATATATAGGATACTTTTTATTCCGGTAGTATGTTCCCATGGGACAAATTATAGAACTCCACGCGGGCGAAACCGTGAGCATAACAATGGCGCACGCAGAACCTCAAAACACGATAAAAATAAGTCCTTTTTCAATTCCTTTCTCAAGTTTTTTCAAAACCTGGGGCCTTGACACTAAATAACCACCATCCAAGGCAAAGATTATCCACGTTCTTTACACCCAAAAATGTATAAAAACGAAACCATAACACGATCAACCTGTTTATCAACAAAATTCTTCTTGGAACGCACTTGTGTGCTCGATCATACATTTTGGGTCACCCTTTTTTATATCGTGTAGGCGTGTCTTGATCATGGGTACAGGTTCGATTCCCGATCGCGTGCCGTCTTTAAGAATGTTAATACTTTTCCTTTTTTGTTACCAGTTTTTTTTACGTTGAATATTTTTGAAGATTGGGTGTCGGAGCTTAAAATGGATTATTTAAGGCCTTTTTTGTGTCATGGTTTGGTGTCAGTTTTTACAGTGTTTTGTTTTGTGTTTATTCAAGGTATTTTTATCTGAATACTCTCACTGAATAATATATTTTGCTTCCTTTTTACATGAGACAGGATTTTAGAATATTTATCACTTTATTGTATTCGAATTGTTTTATATTTACTAGACGTATCAAGAAATTAAATGACAAATAATAAAATATTTTAGATTGGTTCCTGCTTAACCCCCTCACCACCGGTCACCCTGTAATTCTACACATAAGTACTTTTTTCACATAACCATATAACATTTATTAATTTTATTCAATGAATTTTAATTTTATGTCCATTTTATTTATAATTTATCAATTTTAGCAATTTACCAATGTAATATAATTTTAATTTAATTTTTATCTATTTACCAATGTTACCATTGTAATGAATTTATCAATCTTATTTTAAATCGATTTTGTCATAATTCTGTTTTGTTCATTATTTACAGTTTTATTTCATAATTGAATATTAGCGCTTAGTACTTACTAAGCTTAGCTTATTTTCCGAATTTATTGTTTTGTGCATGTGGTGTTTACCTTTAAGTAATTGTTGCGCTGTAATTTCATTTTTATAATGATTTATGTCGCTGTATCCAGTGTGAACAATTGTTGGTAGACCTAATATAATAAATAAAAAATAAATAAACATCACGCTTGCCACCCCACAGGGTTAGGCAGAGGTGTACCTCAGTAGGTACACCCACGTTTAAACGTTGTTTTCTTAAAATGTTAACCATAAAAGATTGTAAACAATCTACTTTTTGCTCAGTTAGAAGTCGAGAGGCGTGAGAAAAGTTATCATTATGCGCCTAGTTAATTAGATTAGTAGAATATACGTGCGACTCGTTTAATTAGTGGTTATTGCTTAGTTTTATTAAAGGTGTAATGTTACACTATAAACTGTAGTGGTAATCAATTAAATCACTTACAATTACTGACGAAAGACGTCCACTGCTGGACATAGGCTTCCCCCAAGTGTCGCCACATTGACCGGTCCCGTGCGACTCGCATCCAGCGGATCCCTGCAACCTTCACCAGGTCATCCGTCGGTCCACCTAGTGGGACGCCTTCCAACGCAACGTCTTCCGGTTCGCAGTCGCCACTCCAGAACTTTTCAACCCCCATCGGCCATCTGTTCTGCGAGCAATGTGACGAAATACATCGTGTATCAGGATTGTGTGGTCATACTTAGGAGTTTGGGGTCATATAATCAAACTGAACATTTTTACAACATACGATCACACATTTCTGATAAACGTTGTCATCATCTGCTTAGCATTTTCCCAACTATGTTGAGGTCGGCTTCCAGTCTAATTGGATAGCTGCATCCGGTTAGACTGAAAGCTGACCTCAACATAAATACCAGTATTTTACATGGAGCGTCTGCCTAACTGACCTCCATAACCCAGTTAGTACTGGGTAATACGATACTTCTTGGTAAGACTGGTTGTCAGACTTTTAGGCCACTTACTACCTGTAACGGCTGTCAAAGATCTGTAATTGACAACCGGGACCAACGGCCGATTCTTTCATGGAATACCACCGCAATGTTTTTTCTTTTCGCCAATACATCTGCTGTCCGCTAATAAAACAATGTACGACCACAGTTTAAATAAAAATCTTTATTTAATCTCCATGTTTGTCTGCGATAGTGTCAGAGTTGATCGCCATGAGCTCATCGTGATGTCATTGTGTGCAGGCTTCCTTTTACCTGTAGTATGATATGTGCAGATTGAATGAGAGATAAACTGAAATGAACATACCTATGTAGGTATGGCCAATTTTCTCACAAATTTATTAAAATAACGCATTTAACGATACGAACCAAAGTTACCGACGTAGCCCGAAGAATAGCCAAACTTAAGTGGCAGTGGGCAGGGCTCATTGCTCGCAGAACGGATGGCCGATGGGGCCGAAAAGTTCTGGAGTGGCGACCGCGAACCGAAAGTCGTTGCGTTGGAAGGCCTCCCACTAGGTGGACCGATGACCTGGTGAAGGTTGCAGGGATCCGCTTGATGCGAGTCGCACGGGACCGGTCAATGTGGCGACACTTGGGGGAGGCCTATGTCCAGCAGTGGACGTCTTTTGGCTGAATTGATGATGATGATGATTTAACGATAGGAGACGACGATGTGATTCGACAGAGAATCAGAGTAGTCGACATAGCTCACAGAATAAGTAAGCTGAAGTGGCAAAGGGCCGGTCATATTAGCCGTAGAACCGATGACCGTTGGGTAGACGTGTTCTCGAGTGGAGACCGCGAATCGGCAAACGTATGGTGGGACGCCCTCAGGCTCGGTGGAGTGACGATCTTCGCAGGGTGGCTGGTAGCAACTGGATGAGAGTTGCTGAGAATCGAGTTGAATGGCGTGCGATTGAGGAGGCCTGTTTCCAGCAGTGAACTGCTATAGGCTGATGATGATGATGGTGATGATTTAAGGATAGACGTATTTAAAAATACAAGGTGGAAGGCATCGACGCACAAACGATTACCACGTGTTCATCATTCCGAACATTCATTCATCATTTTCATCAATATTTCTCACAAAAGTGCAATACAAAATGTGTGGAACAGCAGATAAATTTCTGACCCCCACATAGAAATTCATCGGAATGATGTGGCCAATGGTACAGTCATATTTCGCCAGCCATCTTTTTTTAGTTCAATGTAATAGGAGGCGAGCATATTGCTGTCCATCAGCCACAAATCCAGATTGTGGCTTACTGCTGAAAAATTCCCGATTACACTGTCCGACCTGGAATTCGACCCCAGTACCTTATGCTCAAAAGTAGCCCTAATCACCACTAGGCCACCGACACACAATCTATCTGTACTAAAATGTCAGTGCCAAAAGAATGTGCTTGCCTTTCTATGTTCGATCTGAACCCAACCTACAACTTCACCATAAGTATGATTTATTTACTACATCAATTCTGCAAATTCTTTGTTCGCCCCGAAATGCTCAGTAACCCATCAGAACGGTCTCATCGGCCGATTCGTCAAGCACTTGGCCGACTTACGGTATCGAGTCGCAAATTACCGAGAATCGATTCTTCCGGAAAATCGATATGAGCGGTTGCGTAATCGGTATCAAGTGCGATTCGGGTTGCAACGATTTTTAAGTAAGGTTGTTCGTGATATTTTGGTGTTATTGGCTGTATGTACAAATTCCTTTGCTTATCCATTGTTGCAGTTATAAATAAATTGAGGAATTGCAAGTTGGATGTCTTTTGTTTTTATTTTCTTGGTAATTTATGAAAGTTTAATATACTTTACATATCATGTTAAGTTAGGTAGTATTTTAAATAATTTAATGTAAGTAATGTATTGATGATTCTTATCGTAATAGGCATACATATTAAGCATATACTAGACTGCATCAGTGAGCGGTGTTCGTGTGGATGAATTTTCACAAAAAGTTCAAATATATTTGGGCGAAAATTCATCCACACGAACACCGCTCACTGATGCAGTCAACACATCATCAAGTGCGCAGGTGACAGGGGTTATTAAGCTTAGGGTACATTAACTCAGACATACTTACCGCATTAAATTTAAAACACCGTCCATACACTCAAAATTAGCTCACTCAAGCTGGAAAACACTCAGCCACCATACACGAACCTTACCATACAAAACTACATACATACAACAATCAACAGCCCAGAGAAAAGCATAGAGTAGCTCATAACTAGTAATTTGCTGCCTTTCGCCGGTGCTGACCTCTGGTGGCGAAAGCTGGCAAGGTCACAACTATTGATATGTTAGCCGCTCCATGTTTGTGTCTAGACTCAAGAGCCTGAGTCTAACTGGTTGTTTGTTTACAACGTAATTTAAGTAGAGAGGTGGTTGAGTAAGAAATCAGTTTGATTTATGTCGTCAGGTTTGATTCCAAGCCCTGGAAAAAACAATAATTATGACGAACACTATGGTTGGATGAAATGGCGGCAGGTCACGGGAACAATCTGCGACTCCCGCATTCCACTTAAACTTAAGGGGAGGATTTATTAAACAATGGTTAGACCTGCTGTCTTGTATGGATCAGAATGTTGGGCCATGAAAGGGATGAATGAAAGGCATTTGGATGTGGCGGGGATGAGAATGCTAAGGGGGATGTGTGGTGTTACGCGAATGGATGAAATAAGAAATGAGTATATAAGAGGAAGTCTGAAAGTGGCGCCGGTGACTGAAAAGTTGTGTGGTAATCGGTTGTCGTGGTATGTGCATGTTATGCGGAGGAATGAGGAAAATGTTGTGAGGAAAGTTTTGAGTATGAATGTAGATGGGTATATGAGTAGAGGAAGACCAAAGAAACGATGGATGGACTGTGTAAAGAAAGATATGGCTAGAAAGGAGGTGTCTGAAGAGATGACGAGTAATAGAGAAGTATGGAAGAAGAAGACATGCTGCGCCGACCCCAAATGAATTGGGATAAGGGCAAGAGAATAATGATGGCTTTGTCTACTTTTGACGAGAATTCTGTAGGTATCTGTTCTTGTAATCGTCCTCATTTGCCCAGCCTTTACCCAACTATGTTAGGGTCGACTTCCAGTCTAACCGGATGCAGCTGAATACTAGATACATGGAGCGACTGTCTATCTGACCTCCACAACCCAGTTAGTGCTGGGTAATACGATATCCCTTAGAAAGCCTGGTTGGTCCAGGATTTACAGTATTCAGTACCTGGCAATGGTGACGCTTTTGCCCAGAAAAGGAGTGATACTAGTAACATAAGATCAACACAACAGTCACAAATAGTTTTATTTAACTTCAAAAGAAAAATGACCACAAAGAATCTTCATCAAACCATTCACACATAATCCTATTAATATAAGCCTATCTGGTACCCACGGGTCTATGGCTAAAATGCCGTTACACAGAATAGGGTGACCTTCGATGACACCAGCAACAGTTACAATGATCAAGAATGAATTTTCTTTTTCCAGTATAGTCGGACGTGGCCATAGTCGGAGCTAACGTCAACGTAGCCATCTTGTTTACTGAAGATAATCCCTACAAACAATTCCACAAAATGTTTACCAACAGCGTTCTTCTAACAATGTCATTCTATCGCCAAACAACCATGACGCACATGCACTATGAAACATCTAAACGTCGACATCATCAAGGCTTCAAATACATATCACTGTCCCATCATCATCTGCCTAGCCTTTTCCCAACTATGTTGGGGTCGGCTTGCAGTCTAACCGGATGCATCTGATTACCTGTATTTTATTAGCGACTGCCTATCTGACCTCCACAACCCAGTTAGTACTGGGTAATACGGTACCCCTTGGTAAGACTGGTTGTCAGACTTGGGCACTGACTACCTGTAACGACTGTCAAAGATCTACAAATGACCGCCGGGACCAACGGAGGAAAGTCGGTATGTTATGGGTGGTCACCCCTCCACGGACCAACCTAGGCAAACGCGGCTTAACCTAAAGATAGACCCGAGCGAAGCCACGGGCTCCTCACACACGAATACCAAAAATAAATAAATATTATAAAAGCCTTTAAATACACAGCACTGTCCCATATAAAACCTAATTCATACCAGGACACAGCCTAACCTATTCAGCACAGCCAGTAGCACTGCTAACTCGGAGTACCGTAACCATGTATGCTGTGTAAAAAACAAAATGCCCGCGCTAAAAGGAATGTGACCGGTCGAACTAGCCTTGGCTGGAGGGCAACTAGTAGTGGACATTGTTGGAGACTAGCCGAGACGTTTGCACAGGTTGTGTATTGTAGAAACGTGTATTTTAAGCTAGTTTCGGACGCAAGGGTAAGGTTATATCGGGCGGTTGGTTTGGTGAATGATGAAGACGGAATTTTTGTTAGCTAGGGTAAATTGTTTGTGGCTATCGATTTGGTTTGATTATTTTATTGTTTTAGCAGTAAAATATTGATTGATATTGACTTAGAGCCTTTTACCCATGAAATCCTAAATTTTCTGAAGCTAATAAGAAGACTAAATTGCATTATCTATATATGGTTAAGGCGCGAATTAGACAGAAACGGCGTAAGGTGTAGACGCGGCGCAGGCATGATGCCGCTTCAAAACGTTTTCATACAAAATGTACGTAGGTGACATGTCGTGAAATACTCAAGCAGCGCGGGCGCAGGCACGTCGTTCTTTCGTTTCCTTATAAATTCCACGCCTGCGCTGTGCCTGCGCCGCGCCTTCACCTTACGCTGTTTCTGTATAATTCGCCTAATAAACACTTTTTTAAGCTTTCACGGTTTACAACTAAACTTATACTGTTACTTACGGGATTTCTTCCGTGATTGTTCATTATTTTGAGCTCCCGATATTACACGGAAGATATCCCGTAAGTGACAATATAAGGTTATGGCTAATAATTCTGAAAATGTTTCATTGTTCGGGTAACTTCGCTTGCGACTTCGTCCGCAAAAATTGTGATAGCTCGGCTAATATGCATGATATAAATATAATTCATAGCCTATAGCACTCACGAATAATGTAGCTTTCTACCAGTGAAACAATTTTTAAAATTGGTTCATTACTTCCGGAGATTACCCCCTACATACAAACAAATTTTACCTCTTTATAATATTAGTATAGACAAGTTAAATCGCATTCAAATTCCAGACAAAACCATTTGTGAGTATTCAATTGAACTTTTGAACTTAACATAACAGTTTGTGCTTATTTCACGACCATGAAGCTAAAGGTACTCAATGGAATGATGCAATTTGGTGACGTAACATCCGCTAAATGAACACCTTTGCGCGCGGTTCGATCTTGACTGACTTTATACAGCCAGCACATAAGCTACTACAATCTGTCAAATTTCTTTAATAGATTTTCAACCTTATCGCTGAAGCATTAGGTTCAAGGTTGATTGAGAAAATTTGTCAGTTTCGGGTAGCTTGATGTGCATTTGTACCATTTTGAAAAGAGTAAACGTTCTTGGATAATTTAAATTTTAGTTTAACATTTTCAAATATTAATTATTGTTATTTTAATATTGATTGTTGTTATTTTTAATAGTAATTATTGATTGGATTGAATTATTTATTTATTGCTGATGATAATTGTTAACCAGTGTTTATTTTTATTAATTGTTAATGTTATTTGTATGGAATTAAATAAAGCTTGTTTTAAGCTTTCACGGTTTACAATTAAACTTATACTGTCAATAACGGGATAAAATCAAAATCAAAATATTTTATTTCACATAGGCCTCGATGGGCACTTATAAAACGTCGACAAAAAGGTGCACGGTTCGGGTTGGTCGTTTCCTATGGAGAAGAACCGGCAAGAAACTCCATGGTTACTCTTTTCAAATCATTTGGTGTTACAGTATTATTATGGATACAGCATTTGTACTTAAGCATGGGGGGACAGCGTAGGCCCGACAATAAGTCGTTGCTTACTACACAAAAAATGTAGAACAAAATAAAAAGTTAACAAGCAGCTGGGAATCTACAAAGCCTACAATGTCCACACATTCACAAACAATCGATAAAAAGAATATATATAGATAGATATCTTCCGTGATTGTTCATTATTTTGAGCTGCCGATATTTCGGCGCTGTTGCAAGCGCCATGATCGCGGGTCGCGGGGGAGACTTGTCTGCTCTTAACAATTTATTTTCCATCCATCCGCATTCTCCGGTCAATGACTAGTAAATGAGGAATAAAAACGTTATGTCAAAAAAGCAATGATATATCTAGAGATATAACTGGATAATTATAACATTGCGTATGTAGTGATTACGGGGAGGTATGTAAATCGTGAAAATGCAGTTAACAAGGTGTAATAAACTTATTTTTACAAATTATTGCCTTCTTGTTTTTCAAATATTAGTGAAAACACTTTTGAAATATTTTAGCGTTCCGTCGCTAAGTAAGAGTGGTCGACTGTTTTGCATCCGTGTGCTAAAATATATACATGTTAGTTATTGGAACTTCGGCTTATTATGTTGTAACTTTTGTTAATTTTGTTTTTAAGTATTAAATTTTTGAATGGATACAAAGGTATGTCATGAGGATTCTTACTAAATGTATACTAGCTTTGGCACGCGACTTCGTTCACGTGGAAATATTGATGTATATACAGACTGGTTGTCAGACTTTCGGCCCACTGACTACCTATAACGACTGTCAAAGATCTATAAATGACAGCCTGGACTAACGGCTTAACGTGTTTTCCAAGGCACAGAGGACACTCGGTATGTGTGGTCACCTATCCACGGACCAACCTAGTCAAGCGCGGTTTAACCTGAAGATGGACCCGAGCGGCTGATATTATTTAGCCGTTTCTTTCTGAAACTAGCAAGTCTTATTTACTTCAATATTCGTTCCACGTTAACAACAATATTCTAACCTTATTTACTATCTATAGAAATCACACCTCTCCATACATCACCTCTCACAATATCAATACATATTCAATACATTAACATTGAGTACGACATAATGGCAAAGCAAAGTTTTCTCTCAAGTCCCGCTAGAGGTCGCGGGTGACGCAGGCTGTTAATGTGGGTAGGGCCAGCCGGCAATGCTGATTGTTAATTAGTGTATCAATCTAGAAAGATAATGTTTTTTTTTATGTTTTGTTTGCTTGTTTTTTTTTTTTGTGTGTTTTGTTTTTTTTTTGTGTGTGTTTTGTTTTGTTTTTGTGTTGTTTTGTTTATATTTTTTCTTTTTTATTTAGATGTAAAGAAATGTGACGTAGTTTTCAGGCGTAGAACTTGCAACCGACGTTCGTGTATGACCTGGGGTCAAAATGGCCACTGTAGCAGAATCATACTAGGATAATAATATGAACTACGTCACAATTCGTAAAATGGTCACAATGTGGCAATTCATAATATTAACTGTGTCTGTGACCATTTTAACGTGATTTATATTATTATCCTATTTTATGATTCTGGTAAAGCAGCCATTTTAGGCCCCCTGATGCATGAACGTGGATGAGACAAAATGAGTAAGTAAGGATCGTAGCACCGCGTTCTGGTTTTTGGCAAGACAAAATGATAGCGGTGATGGAAGGGTCAAAAATGTTTGGGAAAAACTCAAAGTATTTATTTCAATCAGACCATTAATGGCACTTTTGAATGTCAAAAAAATATACAAAAGCATGAAACTACAGTCACAGTCACAAGGCATAATAACTTGTAAAAGTACTGTAGTTGCACGTTCCAAAGCGTAGATCTCTATGGAGAAGAATGGGCAAGAAACTCTATGGACTCTCTTTTAAATTGAACCTGGCAGGGACCGGCGTAAGCTAGCAAAATAAAAAACCAAGCAAAAAGGCAAAGCTGGTGCAAGGTATTGTAGAAAAACTAAATATTTTTAAAGCTATCGCCATTTTTTCAGGCTCTAACATTGTCGTTAAAGTATTTTGATAAATGCCATTCAATAGTCCATTCATATAACGTGTGCTGCAACCAATCGATCTGTTGGCAAATCTTTTGAAAAATCATACTTCTGACACTTTACGATGCCCATAAAAATAGACAAAGGTATTGATCATTATGATGAGGCAAATGCTGTATTATCGTCTAAAAATATAAATATTTTTTTTACTGGCCAATCTCTTAATAATGCCATATAATAACTCCTTTTTAATGACAAAAATGCAAGCAAAGACGCAGCGAAAGCCTAGTCTGTAGTGTGCAATTGCGTTTTCCTTGATTTTTATTATCCAATAAAAAACATTTCAATACGTCCATAACGACATGAAACGAATCAATTTAATATTAAGTTATTATTAAATAGAAAAACGCAATAGAATCATGATTTTTTTTCAGATTTCTACAATTCAATGCAATGAATGTCGTGTGGTCTTCTAAATTCGTTTTTATCCTGCTGGAACGTAGAATGTGTTTTTTGTACAGATTAAAAATGTCTCAAAAAGACATCTTTGATTCGGTGACCATTTTATTCCGTTCTTTTGTGTGAGTTTACTGAAGGAGTTATTTTGGAAGAAAAGAAATTCACAGACATTGTAACTCAAACTCAAAGCATTTATTTTGTTTGATGTTTTTTTACAAATACTCCCATTTCCAGTATGTATAAGCATGCCAATGTTAATAATTTGTGTTTTTTAAAAATAGGTCTACATGAATCTAAAGGGTCTGCACCAAACACAGCTCGTAAACACTTTTTTTGCACAATAAATGCCTTATTGCTGTCAGTGGAATTACCCCACATGATTAAGCCGTATCTTAGCACAGATGAGACATATCCATGATAAGCTAATAGCTAATGCAATATTTGTGCCTGCTGGATTATTATATATTTATATTTGACATAGTTAGATAAAAAAATTGCTAGATAATCGGCCTGGGTATTCTACCAGCTGCCAGATATCTTTATCCAGAGAATAATTTTGAAGTTTTGTCAGTTTTGACGCGGAAAATAACTGTCAGACACCGACAAGGTGTAAACAGACCCTTCACAAAGCCGTCAATTCGTCGATACTATAATATTATACTCTTAACGTCATATATTTCTAATTCACTGATTGGAATCGATATCCTTAACTTTGAATGGCACTTGAAGTACTACCCATCCTTATAAGGAAGGTTGGCGTGAAGAATAACTAATTCTATGCACAAACAAGGCCCTAGGTCAATGGGTCAAACAAACAAACATACAAACATGTAAAAGTGTTCATGACAAACTGACTGAGTGACAACGCATACAATGATGAAGATTGAAACGTAATATTTAAAGACCTGAGACGATAGCATGGAGCGCACTGTGTTAACATAACGTAAATACACACATCGATTTTTGAATCGTAAATACAATTAACAAATAGCATTTTTGCAACAAGCACAATCAGTATCATCCATCATCATTTGCCTAGTCGACTGTCAAAGATCTAAAAATGACAGCCGGGACCATCGGCTTAACATTCTGCCGAGGCACGGAGGAGACTCGTCATGTTGTAGATGGTCACCCATTCGCAGACCAACCTAGGCAATAGTATCTTAACCTGAAGATTGATCAAAGCGGCTGTTATTATTTAGCCACGAGCTCCTAGATAGATACTTTAATAAGCTCTTTAAAATACCGTTGCATATTGAATTATTCACTATAAAACGGTATTCATGCGTTTATAACGGGTCACTTACCAATAACTTGTGCGGCCAAGTAGTATGTCGCTGTCATATTAACCTATTGACTTTGTACAACATACTTTATAGATATTAATAGCTATATAAGATACTGTTTTTTAAAACTGGTTTTTGGTAGACTATGTAGGTATGTAGCCGTGGCGAAGGTTCCATACAACTCGCTCCCCTATGAGAAATGGCACAGTCAGTATTCTATAGACAAATAATATAATCACATTAAGGATATGTACTCCGGCTTACTTCTTACAAAAATTCACCCTTCGCTACTGGTAGGTAGTGGTTTCAACATTTAACCGTTAGGGCTTTTTTTTTTCGGATGGGGAATCGTCAGTCATTTGTCTCTCCCGCTCTGTGCGCAGCGGAAGGGAGTGTCAGACTTGTACTGACTAAAACCCATCCATGTTCCTTCTAAGCCCTTTATTTATTTATTTAACTCTTCAAGCACAAAGTACAGAGGCGGACTTAATGCCATAGGCATTTTCTACCAGTCAACCTTTGGATGATGCAGAGACGAACAGTGGTAGGTGTCCTTTGTGTTCCAGGGCCGCGGTATCTCTTTCGAAAATAACCGGTAATTATTTCAATGTGGGGGAGGGCTCAGAATGATGTACTGGATCCGTGATAACCGTTTTCGCGTCGGTGTCCCTTCCACCACGTCACAGACCACGTATACATCAAAATGTACCTGTCAATCAGTGACGAAGGTTCCATACAACTCGATTCCCACCGGATTCCCTTTGAAAATTGGCACAATCAGTATAGTCAGTATTCTAAAGACAAATAATATAACCACATTAAAGATATGTACTCCGGCTTACCTCTTACAAAAATTGACCCTTCGCTACTGCTGTCAATTCAATCTCCATATTGCCGACTGCGCTCTTTCAAGTTGATACGTTGAATCAATCGATCAATCAATTATTTCAGTCGATGATTGATTGTCTGACCCGTTACGTTCGCGCTCCGTCGCATTCCTCGGAACTAATGCTGAATTATGGCTCTGACTCAATTGAATTGATCAAACTTAAACTTGAATTAGTTGGTATTTGTTTGAAAATGTGTGCATTTTTTTTTCTTTGGTAATTGGAATTATGAAATAAAAGGCATGATTGTCATAGCTAGATAGAATAGAGTAGAAATTCCATTAAATATGAGTTTACTCACAGTAAACTCATGTTATATGTAAGTACTGTAAACTGATTGTTTAGCTTTAGTGTATACTTCGTGGTTAGTGAATGAGTTAAGTGAAAAAAGCTACGTAAGAAGTAAAGCGTGAAATAATTATAATTGTAGATATACACACACACATACATTTATATTAAACACACACATCAATATATATAATTATAGATTTTAAGCTCATTGATATAACAACACTACCTGACTGACTGTCTCTTTGGTCTAGTGGTTGCAAGCGCAACTGCTGAGCCTGAGATCTTGGATTCGATTCCCGGGTCGGTCAAAGTGTTATTGGGTTACTTCATTAGGAATTTCTCAATAGCAGCCACGGAGTCTAGATTTGTGCCCGGTTGATGGCAATAGGCTCGCCCCCTATTCCATGGGACTTAAATATAATTGGCGAAATGTGGATGTACTCTTATGTATCTACACCTCTGCTAACCCTTCGGGGATTACAGGCGTCATGTTGTATGATATAAATAACACTGATAAGATCAAAATAAACCAAGACTATGCAAGCAGGTCGCGGGACTTATAGAATTACCGTGACCCTGGAACATAAAGGGCTATTGAAGGACACCGTGGATTTTAGTCAGTACAAGTCTGACAGTTCCTCCCACTCTGCCCTGGGTGGGAGGACTCATTTGATGATTTTACCACGATTAAAAAAAAAAAAAAAAAAAAAAAAAAAAAAGACTGCAAGTAGACTGTTCTTCTATTTAATAATAGTTACATACAAACAAACAAACATTTCCTCTACGATGAACACACTGAATGATAAATGGGTTTTCAATTCCATAGACATAAAAACAAACAGATTATAAATCTTCCCACGCAATGGCTTTGGAATCTTCCCAAATACAGCATCAATTAAGAGGAGATTAATTCGTTTAACATTGATATGAAGGCTCATTCATTAGATATTCTATTGTCTATAATTATAATCAATCTTAATTTACGAAGTTATATGTGCATTAGAAGACAATGTCTGAAGGATGATATGGCTAGAAAGCAGGTGTCTGATGAGATGACGAGTAATAGAGAAGTATGGAAGAAGAAGACATGCTGCGCCGACCCCAAATGAATTGAGATAAGGGCTGGAGAATGATGATGATCTGCGTCAGAAGAAAAGAAGGATAAAATACTTATATGTCGCACACACACTTGACATGCCTACAAAATCAATAAACATACAATGCATTACAAATATTTACAAATACAATAGGACGTAACAAAAAAGTTGACAGCTTGCACGTCGTGACTGCGACAAGCAGGTTACCACTCAGCATGGTATTATATCATCAGATACACAAGCCAAAAATATATCATTTTATGTACAAGCAAGTCTATTTATAAATAGGTAAAGAGCTCACTTGGAATCAGAAAATCAGCTGCGTTGGTGCTAATAGGAGTATGCCACGTTAAATGACGATTCTGATTCTTTGGCCTGAAAATAGGCCTGCCATACACTTTGTGATGAACCTACTCAATAGGTGCTCTGACACTACGGCCCCAGTGTTGCAAACTGTACTAGGCTCGAACCAGGAGTTAGCGAAAAGTGTTTTTTTTTTTTTTATCGTGGTAAAATCATCAAATGAGTCCTCCCACCCAGGGCAGAGCGGGAGGGACTGTCAGACTTGTACTGACTAAAATCCACGGTGTCCTTCAATAGCCCTTTATGTTCCAGAGTCACGGTAGTTCTATAAGTCCCGCGACCCCGGCAGGCTTCGGCTCTTTGAGGCGCGCGTGGAACACAACGCGCCGTCGACCCGGGCATGGTCCATGGTCGAGCGAAAAGTGGTTTAGACAGTTCCAATTTAATGCAGAACGAATTCGATTTAATAGAGTGTAAGAACCTACTTAGTTTTAATACTCTTCTCATTTAATATTTCACGGTAAGAAGTTACAAAAAGGTCTATTACGCAATTTTCATGCCTCAATCGCGTTTTGTCACAGTGAAAAAATATTGATTTTCATTTTTGTGTAAGCATTACTTCGATAAGATTGAAAATTCCGTTGATGGAAAATCGTCTTCTATTACCATCGTCTGCCTAGCCTTTTCCCAACTTTGTTGGGGTCAGCTTCCAGTCTAACCAGATGCAGCTGAATACCAGTATTTTACATGGAGCGACTGCCTATCTGACCTCTACAACCCTGTTAGTACTGGGTAATACGATACCCCTTGGTAAGACTGGAACCGTCTGGAATCGTCTTCTATTATATGGGCCTTAATCATAACAGGCGGAGAACAGCGGTGGCCCAGTTGTGGCAGCCCCGACTTACTTACAGTAAGTCGTGGGTTCGGACCCAGGCAGGCGCATTACTTTGAGTAATTTATTTCATCACCACTGCTCTCAAAACGGTGAAGGAAAACATTGTGAGGAAACCGGCATGTCCTAGAACCATAAATTCGAAGATATGTGACATCTACCAACCCGCGCTGGACCCGCGTGGTGGATTATAGCCCATTCCCTCTCTAAGGAGGAGGCCGTGTGTCCCAGCAGTGGGAACATTATAGGCTGATTATGCATAACAGGCGATATAAAAAAAACTCTGTCTAACCCTTCGGGGATAACAGCCGTAATCATTCATCATACTCCTGCCCTTATCCCAATTGCTTCCACATTTATGGTGCGAACCACCAGTCTGTGGAATTCACTGCCGGCTTCTCTGTTCCCTGATCATTATAATCTGGATCTTTTCAGAGTTTGAGTGAATCGATTTCTTCTAGGCAAGCGTGCTCCACGTTAGGCGGCGTCATCGCTTCGCATCAGGCGAGTTGCGGCTAAACGCAAGCCAATTGAGTAAGAAGAAAAAAATGGGTTCGGCGCAGCATTTGTTCTTCTTCCAAACTTCTCCCGTTCTATCCATATCAACTATCACAAAACTTATACTGTCACTTACGGGATATCTTCCGTGATTGTTCATTATTTTGAGCTCCCGATATTTCGGCGCTGTTGCAAGCGCCATGATCGCGGGTTAACTGGAGAATGCGGGTGGATGGAAAAATAAATTGTTAAGAGCAGACAAATCTATCTACCCTCTTTCTTTGTCTTAAACTATCACAGGCCATCCATGGTGTCTTTGGTCTTCCTCTACTCTTATAGCCATTCAAACATACTCAAAACTTTCCTCACGATATTTTCCTCATTCCTCCGCATCACATGTTTCCGTCACCGGTGTCACTTTCAGACTTCCTCTTTTGGATGTTGTGTTATTTATCATTTAATAAAGAAATAATAGTTCTCCATGCGTTAGTAATCGTTGTATGCTACTCCGAGGCTCCGAGGTCGACAACATTTTAATAAATTCTAATATTGTAATATTATTTATTCCTGATTCTTTGTTTTCTTTGTTTGAAGAATGTGCAGTGAATGTAATGTTTTACTTTATGGAATACATTGGCGAACTTACCAAAGGTACCTTATGAAAATTGCTGGCTATTACTTCGTGCAAGATTATGGGGTTTGCCAATCCATTCAATTCCGGGCTACTACAACTTGGTAAAATCATCAAATGAGTCCTCCCACCCAGGGCAGAGCGGGAGGGACTGTCAGACTTGTACTGACTAAAATCCACGGTGTCCTTCAGTAGCCATTTATGTTCCAGGGTCACGGTAATTCTATTCTATTATGGGGTTTGCCAATCCATTCAATTCCGGGCTACTACTGAGGTTTCTAGTGGAAAAATCAAATAACACTTTTTGTCCAACCCGGGAGTCGAACCCAGGACCCCACGCTCAGCAGTCGCGCTTGCAACCACGAGACCAACGTATATAAAAGACTGCAATCGCACATACAGGTTGTCAACGGATCCTTCACCAAGCATTCTGTACATCAAACTAAGTAACCCTACGCAAAAATTATTGCTGGGAAACAGCTTTTATTTGGGGTGAGAAATCACGTTTTACAGTCAAAATTAATGTTACGCACTCAAAACATTGTGCTGGTGGCTGCATTCATCATGGAGGTATTTATTTAAAAAAAACTTGTGAAAAAGTTGGAACTTTGACCTTCAACATCTCCGTAACTGGAAGGTTTCCAGGTATAGTGCAGAACAAAAAAAATATCGCAATGACGAGGAGAGTAGTGCCTTCGGCTTCATTAAGGGTATTTTTACACCCCACGGTGCCGGACGACGGCAGACGATCTCCGGCCACCGTAGGCGCGGGCATGCGGGCGGCGAGTAATGGGCGACTCGCTGTCCGACTATGGACCATGCCCGGGTCGACGGCGCGTTGTGTTCCACGCGCGCCTCAAAGAGTGTCAGCATAATGACGGGGCCCCCCTCTAGAGGGCCAAAGCCTGCCGGGGTCGCGGGACTCATAGAATTACCGTGACCCTGGAACATAAAGGGCTACTGAAGGACACCGTGGATTTTAGTCAGTACAAGTCTGACAGTCCCTCCCGCCCTGCCCTGGGTGGGAGGACTTATTTGATGATTTTACCACGTTAAAAAAAAAAAAAAAAAAAAAGTATTTTTACACCCATTATTTCTTAAAATGTCTATTTGGAAGTTATACGTAGTCTTCAGCTATAAATAAAATAACAACCGTCACATCCATTACACAGTATCTTTATCTTATCTTTTCAAAATATTTCCGGTCACAAATCTTAAGGGAATTCTTCACATTCCATCTTTATCTTTACACAGATATTGATTTCGAAACAACCAAAGAAATGGGTTAACTTATCTTTGGGGTTACCCAAGTATTTATCTGATTGTAAGTAATGGGAAGTCATATGTTACATGTCTAACTTTTTTAAATAAAAAAATTGTGATAACACCGTTAAGATGAGTAACTTCTCGTTATCAGTTCAGACTAAAATCCACACAGATATTAAAATTAAACACACGCCTCATTGGTCTATTGATCGCAAGCGCGACTGCTGTGGCTGCGGTCCTGGGTTCGATTCCCAGGTCGGGCAGTCTGATTGGGTTTTTCCATCAAGAATTTCTCAGTAGCAGACACGGAATCTGGATTTGTATCCGGTTATGGCAATAGGCTCGCCCCCTATTACATGGGACTTAAACATAACTGGCGAAATGTGGGTGTTCTATCAGGTACACCTCTGCCGAAGCCTTCGGGAATAAGAACAGGCTTTATGTTAAGTGAATATTAGTCTTCAAGAGTTTCGTTTTGTTGATCTATTTTACTTATCGGTTACACTGCTGTTCCTAAAACGCAACTACCTTGTAGATAAATAAAAATGAAACATGTATCAGAACTTAGCTGGGAATTTCGCTACTTCTAATCATTTGGTTTAATTTTAATTTAAACCTTAACTCTCATGTAACTAAGTTCAAATCACCCTGTATACAGAATAGATAGCAAATATCAGAAACGATTTTAGGATGAGGATTCGCACAAACAAACAAAAGAGAGGCTTATCTGACGCAGCAAAAGGTCGCATTCAGGCTGTGAATGATGATGATGAAGTGTAACTCAGAGCTACCCTCCATTGATAAGTCACTCAGCGTATTAACAGCACTGAGCATACGAAAGCGCGCGTGGCACATTGGCTGCCCGTGCGCCGGTCGTTGACAGCGCATGCGCGGCGTGCTACTCGACTTTTTATTCGGTAACCTTCGATTTTAAGCGCTGTTTGCTAGTTAGGCAATAAATAGCGTGATCTAAGCTTAGTGTCAAGGTATTTGTGTTATAATGATGGAGTTGGCAAAGAATAATAAACTATTCAGTCAAAGCCCATTTTTCTTTTTACGTAAATTACCAACAGAGCCTTTCTGTCATCGTCATTCGAATGAAAAGATCCTGGTACAGTCGTCAGTGCATCAAGTAACGACAAACTGTCAAATTTTCTCATTCGATGTAGGACTTAATCTTCAATACATTATGGTTTAAAATAATTTGCAGAAATTTTACAGCTTGTGGTAATTTGATGTGCTGGCGACTGTATCTTTTGCTCTGGGGTAGATCAGTACATTCCACAAATCAACAATACCACCAAATTAGTACCATATTCAACGTATACACCACGCAGTAACATCCAAAATAGTGCCAGAAAAAATGCTAGCAACGTTTTTACATGCTGTCCATACAACATGAGTTTTTGTGCGTTGTCCAGATCTTTAGAATGTAATGCTGGACGCTTTATTGATCCATTACAATTTGTTTTTTGTGCGAGTTCGTTAGCGCTTGTATACTGCGTTTTAAATGGAGGAAAGAATTCTAAAGTGTGTTTTTGAGTGTTTGTGTTTTTTTGGCTGGGGTTAATATACTTTGAAGTGGCAGATATGTCACCTACAATGGAAGTTTTACCTACATTTAATTATCTGTACTGCCTACCGTATACACCCTATATTATACTACTACTTTTTTATGGTTTCTGTGCTATAAGTAGAGGTGGTACTTTCATACAAGACTAAATGCTTGGCTTGCCTTTATAACCTACTACTCTTCATAATGTTAAGGTTGCTGAAGTCTGTTTGGGCTTGCTATTCCAATTCAATTGCGGGCGGCGCAGCGTGTCTTCTTCTTCCATACCTACTTCTCTATTACTCGTCATCTCATCAGACACCTCCTTTCTAGCCATATCATCCTTCACACTCCATCCATCGTTTCTTTGGTCTTCCCCTGAATTCATGGTAGATTTATTTATTTTGGGGTTGTGGCAAATATAATCTCGGAGTTTTTTTATTTGATTTTAGATTTTTAAGAACTAAACAATATAAATAGCCACATATTGTGTGGCCTATCTCTACTAACAGAATTTTCAGCAAGTTTTGTGCTTACCGATAATATTCAGGTAAGCATGGTCCTCTCCCGCAGTGGTAGACGCCCACGGCGCCTGACGTCGGCAGACGATCTCCGGCCACCGTAGGCGCGGGCTTGCGGGCGGCGAGTAATGGGCGACTCGCTGTCCGACAATGGACCATGCCCGGGTCGATGGCGCGTTGTGTTCCACGCGCGCCTCTAGAGTCAAAGAGTGTCAGCATTATGACGGGGCCCCCCTCTAGAGGGCGAAAGCTTGCCGGGGTCGCGGGACTTATAGAATTACCGTGACCCTGGATCATAAAGGGCTATTGAAGGACACCGTGGATTTTAGTCAGTACAAGTCTGACAGTTCTTCCCACTCTGCCCTGGGTGGGAGGACTCATTTGATGATTTTACCACGATAAAAAAAAAAAAAAAAAAGCATGGTCCTCTCTCTGCATCACAGTGTTTTTAACAGATCTCCGTATCCAACATTTATAATTAGGTAATCTATGCATACCATAAACAAACCTCTACACCTAGAATGCAGCCATTAACACATAAAACCTCGGAACTAACTAGGCGCTAGCCCGTGGCCGCACTAAGTCCTAAGCACCGTTACCTTTCCTGTCCTAGGCCGAGTGCGTTATACCTAGATACCTAGCTAGCTACCTAGGTATTTAGGTATGGCTGGTACCGGCTAACTGACAGTTATATTCACGCCTATTTCCTTAATGCGAGGAGAAGGATATTGAGGAGATGGAGACAGTTTTGACCGAAGTTCTGTGGGTTTATCTTGTTTTTTTTTTAAGGAAGGGTTATGTTTTTCGCGCGTATCTTGTGTGTTTGTTTGCTTTTTGTAAATTTCTTTAGTACCTCTTATGTTCCAATTGGCGGGATGGATTTCGACGATTAAGGTATCTCTAGATTCGTCTCAAATACTCAAGTGTCCTTAGGCAGGTGTTTAAAAAAAAAACAAAATGGCGGATTTTTGGCGCTAAATTGTAAGTCATTGATTTTTTTTTTCAACCAAACCTATCGAGTAGGGTATCAAAATGAAGGAAATTAAAAGGACATACATACTTCAAAACAAATTCAATTCAAAAGTAGGTTTTTTTGATACTTTTAATTAAATAATACTTGTTTAGAAGTGTTTTGGCGTTTAGATATACAACGTCGTGAGCAGCCCATCCTGGCTGCATTTTCAGGTCATGTCTGTCATAAAAATGTATTGTCACCAGAACCAAAGCTGTGTACAAAATATCAGCTCAATCTGTTGGGGGGAACTGGTTTAAAATTCAGTTGCAAGTTTTGACCCATACATACTAACTAATTAACTAACAAGGCAAGTTAAACAAAAGCTTATAATTAATCAATTGTAGGGCTATGTTATTATTTTTGCTGTACGTATTTGTGCCTTAGCAAAAAGACAATTTTTACAAGGAAGTACCTATTTACAGAGTGTAAAAACCTTGAATTAGGTAAGGTTTTATCGTGCAACTTTACGTAAAATAATTTTAGTTACTTGTACGTGCGTGCAACCAGTGAATTAACGATTTTTTTTTTAATTTAATCTGAAAGCCAGTGGTCAAGGAAATTTTTAATAATAGCATCGGTTTCCAAAATATATCACCTTGTCTTATTACTGCGTGGATTACTAATTAAATCAATGTTAAGTTTAGTAATAATTTAGAAGGGGTCTAGAATTTTTTAAAAGCACCATAGAGTTTGAAGCAGGTTTCGAAGTGAAAAAAGAAAATAATTGTCGTGGTAATGTAACCCTGGTTTGAACCCAAAGGCCCTTATTTCAATTGAAATGTACAAAATCAACGATTCACTTATAAAAATCATCATCATCAGCCTAGCCTTTTCCCAACCATGTCGGGGTCAACTTCCAATATAACCGGATGCAGCTGAATACCAAGTGACCCTCTCACCGCCACATCCCATTTAGAACGGGGCAATACGATACCCCTTGGTAAGACTAGTGGTCAGAGTTTAAATCCTTCAGTTATTAAAATACTACCTTTATTTTTAAACAGATAAAAGCTTTCTTTAGTTACCGACAAAATATTTGACCGATAAGGAAACCGCAGTAAATACCTGCCACAAATACCTGCCTACACTTACTTTCTCAACAAAATACCTGTATTATCAATAACACCTAAAACATACTGTGACACGATTAACCATAAATGTTTCAGTGACGAACGAAAACGACCAAAAGATCGAAAACTTTCGCTCCCTCCACTAAACTTCCCATTTTTCGCTTTATTCGCCATGCATGACCGGTTTTGTTAGCTTTAATATCAACATGTGCGGTTTTGAAGAAGCATTGGATGGGAAAGTTAGTGTGTTCGTCGTGTGGTAGCTTCGTCGCGTGGTAAGGTTGTGCTTTCACAGATGTGTTTGTAACTGTGTCATGTTTTTTACGTAATAGTTTTGGTTGATGATATCATGGGTGCTCAAGGATCTCAATGATGATCGTGTGCCTCCTAGTGCTCAGTCAATCTCCGTTTTTTGTCTTGCTTTCCTGGTCTTGCAGAGTCCCATCAGGGTCTTACCCGTCTTTTGCTTACCAAACCATTAGTCTGCCAATAGGTACTTTAAATAATTTAACGACCTATTATTTTACATTTTTTTTTCTTAACATATCAGAAATATTTAACTGTGTGTAAATATGTAACTGACACCTCTGCCTGGCATCCAAGCATGATATTAAGCATCACCCTGAAGGGATACTCATACTAACTAAATAATTATATACCAAACTAATGGCTACGTGTGAAGATCAATGGTCTATGGTCAGGGCATTGACCTCTGCCCATAGACAAGCTTTTTAGCGCCGTAGGCCGTAGTGATGTGCAATTAGGGGCTTAGTCGATTACGATAAGAAGATTATACGTTTGTAATCGACTAAAAGTTTTGATTAAAGAGATTAGTATTTAAATCGTTAATCGTTGTGGGCTATTTTTGTTAAGCTTTGATTAGAGATGGTTATGATATAAGATCATGCTTTCTTTAAATTAAATGTTATAGAATCTCTATGGATTATGCTAAAACTTGCATGGAAACTTTTGGTAAAAATTATATTGCTTTTATTAGACGCTTCTCATAAATAATGTAACATGTTAACGGTAGTTTCTATTAAATATTTTTTTCTCAATAGTCTTAGTATTTTTATACCTATTTTAAAAACAAAAAGACATACAATTCACAAAGTTTTCTGTTTTTTTTTGTCGTCTATTTTAAAATCTTCTTCATGGTTGCGGGTACAGGGTGGTCGACCCTCGACCACAAGAAAACGTGGACGAAACGATTCGTATCTATATATTCACAGTTTATTTATAACGAAAATAGGTTTGAAATATTGTATATTGGCTTTAAATTTGAGAAGAATGTTGATAGGTTCTCATTTTTGTTTAAAATTTTGAATATAATTACTTTTGTTTTACTATAACTGAATTTACACTTTACATATACAATGAGAATGATTACAAATTTTAATGCTGATTTATTTTGGTTGTGGGCTTAAGACCATAAAAAGTTTTGCACCATTTGTTAATGCGATTATCAATTACTAAAATAAATCTATCACATAATACTGTATTCACTGACGGTCTACCATTTTTCACCCTTATGCCCTAAGTAAAAAGGTCGACCGTCAGAGAGCACGGTAGTACTTAGCTGTTTACGTCAAATTTCACACGAATTACCCTAAATGGAACTTAATCTCAATGAAATAGTCAATTTCTCAGTTTAACCATCACTAATGTAGTCGATTAATCTAAATCGACTAATAATCCCATCCCTAGAATTGCCAAGGTGCATGGCAAAAAGAATTACGAAATGCCAATTCGTACTAAATAACACCAGCCGATTACGGTCCCACTGAGAGGCAAAGGCTTCTTTTCATACTTAGAAGGCACGAGCAGTTGAACATTGATCATCACGTTTGCTCAAGGTTGGTCATTTCAGACAACAACACCTGATCAAATAATTAAAGCTGCTCATGATGATGGAAGCCTTATAAATAACCTCACTTTTAAAAGCTCCTCTTTATTATTACATACTAAAGATTTCTTAACATGGCTTTTTGTTGTCAAATCTATTAGTACTTTATACTGTGTGATCCCGTCGTTTTTCTCAACTGCACAACGAATTCGGATGCGATATCCACTATTAAAAAAAAAATCATCCGAAGCGTGCGAATAGGCGCCTTTTTTTCGCTTCGCTGCTAATAGTTTTCAGATTTCCTCGTGTACAGAACCAAGTTCAATGCAAAGAAAGAGCTTTACCTTACAGTGTGGATTTTCTACAATTCCCTTTATTACGTTCCTAAGTCTGTTTATAAGTTTATATGCTAATACTTCCATATCTCCGGTCGTCGACCCCGCGATAAGGCTAGCACTTAACCACCGCGGCAGCCTACTGTCGACGTAAATTGAATTTTTAATCGAAATAGATAAGGACTTGTGTTAGAAAGGTTATTATGTTGTGTTTATAATCTATTCTTTTTTTAATGTTTTTTCTTGTATAATAAAGTACAAAAGATAATTAAGTGGGTATCTAGGGTCTTGGTTTGTAATGCAAGAGACGCCAGTATCGTTCAGTTTTTCTTTTTTTTTCGGTATTATGTTATTAAAATACAGGGTGACTTTTTGCGATGTAAGGTTAGGTACCTTAGTCCTTGTAGCTACAGGGTCTTCAACTTTTTAACCGACTTCTAAAAAAGGAGGTTATAAATTCGGCCAGTAACTTTTTTTTAAGTACGTACGTAGTACGTACTTAAAATAAAGTACGTAATTTACGTGATTTTTTGATAGAGGAAGCTTGCGCGATGGTCCCATTTAAATTTTATTAACTTTGCTTGGGTAGTTCATGAAATCTTTTCTAGAATACGTATATTGTTTCTTCTTCGTACGTAGATTTTCTTTTAGTTTTTTTTCTATTTAGAAGAATGATGTATCTTCTAAATAGAAAAAAAATATCACTATACCTAACAAAGTCGAGCAGTTTCTGAGATAATCACAAACAAACAGTAAACACAGTTAAAGTGTAAATACTGGGTAATAAAACAAATAAGACGTGTAAGTTAAACATAAACGAGTTCCGCAAGAAGTTACCATAAAATTATGTATGGACAGTTAAACTTAATTACTGTACTTACTGATAATCAATGCACATAAGTTTTGTTTTAAACAAACAAACACACATAATATCACGCCTGTAATCCCCGAAGGGTTAGGCAGAGGTGTACCTATTATTACACCCAGTATTCGCCAGTTATGTTTGAGTCCCATTGGGGGCGAGCCTATTGCCATCAAACGGGCACAAATCCAGACTCCGTGCTTGCTTGCTACTGAGAAATCCCTGATGGAAAAACCAATAACACTTTGACCAACCTGGAAATCGAACCCAGCAGTCTCGCTTGCGACCACTAGACCAATGAGGCAGTTTTAAACAAACACACAAACAAACAATAAAATAATGATTTTCTTTTCTTTTCATTTCAGATCTGCGAATAAGACATCCATACTATATTGAAAGGTAAATATTATCCAATTTAATAAGGTATCAAAAAATCTCGTATGTATATGTTATTATTTTAAAAGAAATGGTTTTTTTTTCGTACTTTTTTAGGATTTAATTTAAAATTTATTCCATAAAGGGTGTAAATAGACCCTTAACATATCCGAAAGGCACTTGTTCTCCCCGTCTTTGAGATATTTTTTTTGTTCTGGACCATACCTGGGAACCTTCTTGTTACAGAGATATTGGGGGTCAAAGTTCCAACTTTATCACAAGTTTTTTTTTTAAATACATGTTTTTAATGTAAGATTTTTACTTTACACACCTACACGACCCCCATACTATTCAATCCATACATCAGCAAAATGCTTTGAGTGCTTTCTATCGAGTCCTACCGTAAAACGTGATATTTCACCCCAAAAAAAAGTCGATTCCCAGCAATAATTTTTGCACAAAGTTACTTAGTTTGATGTACAGAATGCTTGAATGACGGCTATGTGAAGGGTCTGTTTACACCCTGTATACAGTACTACTTATATTTAATTATACAAATATAATATGTATTATGGTTTCTCACTTAATTTAATATCTATTATACTAAAACATAACAGAAAAAAAATTAAGATATTAGGAAAATTAATAAAAGAAAATCTAGTAAGCGTCTTATCGAATAGATAATTAATAATCATTAGGTATTTCAGGCTGGGCAAAGGCCCCTCTCCATGACTTCGAGTAGTTTCGATCCAGGGCTAGTGTAGGCTTGCCCAGCAGTCGGATGACGCAGGCTAACAGTATCAGTATTTCAGGCTAAGAAGGTTTCTTCGTATTTAAAAACGGCTCGATCTGTGTCAGTTTCAGTTCGCTTTGTTCAAGTTTACGTGTATTTACGATTTTTTCAAAAAAAAAAATTAAGAAACTTACTACAAAACCCACTCGCCAATAAAGCAAAAAGCTTTTAAAACGAAAGCTCCACAAAGTGTAAAGTGACGTCATACTTCCGTCTCCGGAAGTTACGCCATGACAGCTGTCTATTCAGTATGCGCTATTAGATTATGTAATAATATTATTTGAGTTATTAATAATTGATAGTTCTTTTCCTATGGTGTTCGTGACATGGTTGATAAAGATATGGCGTAAAGATCGGCGGCCATTTTTTGGTGACGCCATTTTTTTTGGAGATTGACGCAAAAAAGAGGTATATTTTCAGCAGCGGGTGAATTCAAGCCGTGAATGTTGATGATTTTATTTCCGCCATCTATGACACACAGGAAGAACTAACATCAAAATTCTGTTTCGCGCTATTAAAGTAATCCACAAGTTGAGACTATACAGGGTGTAAGGGACAGCCCTCCTCAAACTGAAGGGGTGAATTCAGTATATCATACTAAGATGACCGGTACAAGAAATTATTTCAAGAATGTTATGGGAATCCAACAAATTTGAATGGTTTCATTTTCTTATAAGCAATGTATCATTACCGTGGCATAACGCACGTAGCGAACGGCAAGCGAAAACCCGACAAAAATTACTGCTGGGCTGTAGCCCACCAGACACAACACCGACGTGTGTGTCTGTTGAGCTGCGGGTCTGGTTAGAGGATCCTCCCTTTTCTATGGGGGATGAAGAACTTTACACCCTGTTCTTCATATAAATAGATAGTTATTGTCCTATGCTGATCGTTAAGTTATGGCGCTAAGACGGACGGCCATTTTTTTGGTGACGCCATTTTTTTTTTAACATTACTAAGCAAAAATTTCCTATGGTTTAGTTATTAGTTGCTTCCGGTATTAGCTTTAAGAATAGACAATGAGCTGGCAATCACTTTCAATGCGTTTCATTTGTCTAAAACGACTTCCAAAAGAATTTACTTAAGCTTTTCGATACCTCATCATTCTCCTGCCTTTATCCAATGAATTGGGGTCAGCGCAGCATGTCTTCTTCTTCCATACTTCTCTATTACTCGTCATCTCATCAGACACCTCCTTTCTTGCCATATCATTCTTCACACAGTCCATTTACGACTTTTCCATCTAATGGAGCTTGACGTGCACTTAAAACTACTCTTTGTGATGTTAGGGTTTCTGAACAGTCTGCTTGCCATAAGGGCTTGCCGTATTGTTGGCCCCTAAGCACTGATTCCATCATCGTTGCCGCTGCGCGCTGGTAGCATGTCAGTATATCTATGCTCTCATGGCACGGCCAAACGATATCGCTGTTGATCAAAATGCTCCTCTCAATTCTTTCGCTAATCTCTTCATCTGAACACAATCTTACCGTTTCATAACCGTTTCCTTGCTACAGACAATATTTCACTTCCTTACTATTGTTGGATAAAGCTTTAACTTTTAAGTTCCTTGTTGGACTGTATTGGGGTAAGCAGGCTAATGAGTTTGCCATTATACTTACTGATGAGCTGTCTAGTGGTCATTATCATTAGGTGGACGTCATTATTGGCGCCTTTCAACCTCTGAGTGATGTGGTCCCTTTAAGGGTCTTATAACGAGCGGCTATTTCATTTTAAGATTTTGTATCGTGATTCAATTTTGTGTTATCTTTACAGGCCAGGATAACTGAATGGTTTTCTCAATCACGTTCATGCATATCTGAACCTATAACTTATCGTCTATGGCCGGATTTAGTTTGCTACAATAGAAAAACATTAAACGCAGTCAGTAGCTAACTATCTAGTTGAAATATTTTCACCGAGTTATTTGTGATCCCTTGACATGTAATATGATGAATGATGAAACTCATGTCATAAGATTGAAAACATGGTAGCAAAGAGACAAGTCCTCAGCCTGCTGTTTGAATTGCTAATTGATTCGCTACGGTGAAAATATTTTGGTTTATACAAGACTAGCAGTTGCCCGCGAATTCGTTCGCGCGGAAATTTTGATAAGTTTGAGAAAAAAGAGGTATCCTATGTGCTATACCAGACTATAATGTATATCTGTCCCAATTTTCATCCAGATCAGTTCAGCCGTTCTGGCGTGATTGAGTAACAAAAATTCATCCATCCATCCATTCAAACAAACACGCACAATATAATATTAGTATAGAAGAATAGATTCCTTCATTTTTATAGTTGACAAGGTATTTTACATACTACGAACATGTCCGATACATAAAAAACAAAATTCCCTCCTTACCCAAGATCACAAAATCATGTTCAACTGGCTAAAACGATAAAAAACCCTATATCATTATCCACTTGAACACTCCAATAAGTCGACCATGAATGAACGAACATAAATTAATGAACAAAATGGAATAATTCAGCAGAAATGCACAAGTTTCGCTGAAGAATGTACGGCAAAAACTTCAGTAGTTTGTGCATGTTCGCTTTAATTGATCGTGCGCAGTTTCCGACTTTCATTTAGAGCTAAATGGATGAAAAACAAATGCGTAGGCGCCTTGAGTTGAACAGTGAAGTAGCAGTAGGTTAATTTTGGAATTAGAACATAGCATTAGGCGGCATCACGCCTGTAATCCCCGAAGGGTTAGGTTGATCTCTGTGTTTTGTTGAATGTTGAAGTCCCATATAATAGGGGGCGTTGGTATTGGCATTAACCAGGGTCTATTCCTAGTTCAGGCAGGGATATTGAATTTTTCTATCACGAATTTCAGTAGCACCCACGGAGTCTGGATTGGTGCCCGGTTTAAACATAACTGGTGACATATGGGTGTATGATGCCATGTATTGGGTGTAAAAGTAGCCTTCACGAAGCCGAAAGGCACTTGTTCTCCCCGTCATTGCGATCATTTTTTACCATACCTGGGAACCTTGCAGTTACAGAGATATTGGGGGTCGAAGTTCCTACATTTCACAAGTTTTTTTTAATACAATAATAACTTCACTTTAAACACCTTCACGACCCCCATGTATTCAATTCATCCATAAGCGCAATGTTTTGAGTACGTTACATTGAGTCCTACCGTAAAAGGTATATATTTTTTGCGTAGAGTTACTTAGTTTGATGTGCAGAATGCTTGATTGACGGCTTCGTGAAGGGTTCTTTTACACACTTTATGTATTAAATTATAGATTACTAGCAATACGCCCGCGACTTCGTCCGCGAAAATTGTGATAGCTCGACTAATATGCATGATATCTTTATAATTTATAGCCTATAGCACTCACAAATATTGTAGCTTTCTACCAGTGTAACAATTTTTAAAATTGGTTCATTACTTCCGGAGATTACCCCCTACATACAAACAAATTTTACCTTTTTATAATATTAGTATAGATTATCACAAAAATAAAAAGTTCATTGACCAAATCTTCAATAACCCAAGTTGAACAATGAACTTTATAATAAAATCTAGATAATAATCAAACTAGTAACCCAGTTCCAATTCAATAGCTCAATTCTTTCACATTCTAAACAAAAGCCAATCATATGGAACACAATTCCGACTTAGATTACTGCGTGCTCTTATACTGTGGCATTGCCTAGTTTTTTCATTTACAGCGTAATACATAGGTACATCGTTTTATTGTATTTCTGATTGAGTTTTATTGTTAAATGAAGTTGTATGATTATTTAAATGAGTTACTTTGTGTGAGGACTATTACTTACTTTGTAAGAGGAGGATTGAGGGACGTGAGGAAAATTTTGAGGAGGGGTTTAGGAATGTGGCTATTAAAATAGGTGGAGACCATACGATAGCTGTATTGTATAAAAGATGAAATGGCTGATAAGGGAGTGAGAACTGAGATGTCAAGTGATGTGAAATGACAAAAAAATTGAATGAAAATGAAAAGAAAAAATATACATAATTCATAAGGCAAGAGACCGGACGGCATGTCGTTGTTTCCTTGGAAGATGGGTAGGCCTTTAGTGTGGCACGCGACATGCGATACTCTTGCGCCATCACATCTTCCAAGCTCGTCGTGCTGTGCTGGCGCTGCCGCTGCGGCTGCAGAGAACCTCAAGCGGCGTAAATACAGAAACCTTTGTGGTAACTATATTTTCGAGCCGTTTGGGGTTGAAACTTTGGGGTCGTGGGGTCCGAGTGCTCATAGCCTGTTTAAGGAAATTTCGAAACGCCTAGTTAACGCTTCCCGTGACCCAAGGGCTGGCTTTTACTTTGGCCAGAGGCTAGTGTAGCCATACAACGTGGCAACGCCGCCAGTCTCTTGGGCACATTACCAACTGACAGCGTCGAAGAGGAGTTTTTTGATGCCAGATATAGTTTGTTGTTAGTTTATTTATTTTAGGTTATTTAATAGTTTTAATTAGTATTTATTTATCAACATTTAATGCGTACTACGTTTCGTATCCGTGCTATTGTTGAGCCATTGAGGAGTTTTCTCGCGAGGAGTTGATCCTGGCTGCAGGGTCAAGTCATGTCTGTAATGAAAATGTATTGTCAGTTGTTAATTCAGAATTCAGTTCTTACCAGTGTCTTTATGTTTCAGGTCCTTTAGAGTGGAATAGTAACGAACTAAACTAAACACAATTGTATTGAAAAGTACGTGTGTTTGTTGACACTATGTTTGTGACCTTTTTTTTTTACTTAATATGATTTTTGTTATTATCAAGATAATTATCTTACTATACTGTCACTTACGGGATATCTTCCGCGATTGTTCATTTTTTGTTTTTTTTTATTTTTTTTTTGTTTTTTTTTTTGTTTTTATTTTTATTTTGTTTTGTTTTTTTTTTTTTGTAAGTGACAGTATAGTTGTAAACCGTGAAAGCTTGAAACAGAATTATCTTACTTCTCACTACAACTATAAATTAATGTGAAAGTTTGTGTGGATGAATGAATGTTTGTTACTCTTTCAAGCAAAAACTGTTGACCGGATTTGGATAAAATTTGGCACAGATAGTTTATAACCGGGATTAACGTATAAGATGCTTTTTTATCTCGATAGTACGTTCCGCAAGAGAACCAAGGTTACCGACGTAGCCCGAAGAATAGCCAAACTTAAGTGGCAGTGGGCAGGGCACATGGCTCGCAGAACGGATGGCCGATGGGGCCGAAAAGTTCTGGAGTGGCGACCGCGAACCGGAAGACGCTGCGTTGGAAGGCCTCCCACTAGGTGGACCGATGACCTCGTAAAGGTTGCAGGGATCCGCTGGATGCGAGACGCACGGGACCGGTCAATGTGGCGACACTTGGGGGAGGCCTATGTCCAGCAGTGGACGTCTTTCGGCTGAAATGATGATGATGAGTACGTTCCCATGGCACAATTACCGAACCATACGCGGGCGTAGCCGCGGGCATTTATTTATTTTATTTTTTTTATCGTGGTAAAATCATCAAATGAGTCCTGCCACCCAAGGCAGAGTGGGAGGAACTGTCAGACTTGTACTGACTAAAATCCACGGTGTCCTTCAATAGCCCTTTATGATCCAGGGTCACGGTAATTCTATAAGTCCCGCGACTAGCCGCGGGCATTAGGCTAGACAATGATAATGATCACTTCGAACCCTGATAGAAACACAGCAGTATTCATTTCTGTGATTCCTACGTGGGTATGTACAGCTGCATGTAAAGTGAAGTTATAAGTAAAAGTATAGCTGTCTTCCGTCGAAGCTTAATAACCTATTGTTATTCGCTAGTCACGCTTGGAACACGGTGTGGGTACGATTCCTAATGTTTTTGCTCGCCAGTGTATTCGTACGTGGCTCCGAATAGGAATGGCTTGTTTCGGTAATATTATACAAATGCGAGCCTCGCGGGGTTTCGGATGACTAAATGTTTAAAACATTTCTCGTAATTTTAAAATTGTACCTTTTAAATATTGTAAAAATTAAGCTGAGAGCAGGGTTTTAAATTATCAGGATAATTGTTTTCTTTGATAATTATCGGATTATTATCAATATTGATTCATAACTTGATAGCATACATTTTTGACTTAGAAGAAAAACTTTTATAATTATTTGATTTTTTAATTTTTTTTTTGTTATCATTTTTATATTATTTTATTTTGTTTTATTCTTTGAAACTAGCGTTAAACATAGATTAATCTCAAAATTGTATGACACTTAACGTTTTTTGATAGACGCGGACGGGTTTCGGATACATTGATAACGTTAGCGATTGTTTTATTAATTATTGTTTTACGATTTTTGTTATTATCAAGATAATTATCAAAGTATATTAATCTAATTATCATTTTCGGTTTAAAGTAATTATCCGGTAATTATCATGATAATTCTGAAAGAATATAATTACCTTAATCATTTCGAACCCTGCTAAAATACTGAATGTAATTTGCAATTTAAATTAGAAAATGGTTACATGAAAAACATAACCCTTTGCTGTCGCTCAGTCGGGTAAAAATCTTTCAATAGACCCAGTTCAAGTTACAACTTAGTTCTTGTTTAAATAATCGATGAATGTAGGTGAACTTTTTGCCCCCCTTCCGAACAAAGGGGGTAACGCACTGCCCCAGGGTACGACTTATGTCACAATCAGCACGAGCTATAGAAATACCAAAATGAAATAAATAAAAAACTCCTTTTGTGCGTGCGACCATTTCGTGCCAGGTTGACGAAATGTTACGTGTCTGTTAAATGTTTAGGATTTTGTCATCTAGATTGTAAAGTTATTTAATATTGTTAAATTGAGGCTTTCGACGTGATAATCGGTGACTGAATCTGTAACAGCCATATCAATTTTTTTTAACTTGTTGCAAAATATAAGGATCAGTGGGGCATTAAGGTTCGCGCACAGTGTGTCGGGCCGCAGCGGGTCGGGTCTAAGCGCAAAAATCCGCACAAATCGCGGGTATGTATTTTATATGAACTATCGCACACTATGCCGTGGCGCAGCGGATCGCATATTCCATATTGTGCTAAGCAAGCATTCCGCTGCGGCCCGCTCCGCCACGCTGCGGCCCGATTTAATGTGCGCGTACCTTTAGGGGTATTTTGTTCAAAACTTCTTTTGTTAGACAAAACATTGATGCTTGCTTGCATCACACATGACTTATTTATTTAATTAAATTAATATATTTGTTTAAATTAAATCATCTTTATATTTATATCAATCGCTTGAAGAAAATGGCGGAATGTTTTAAATATGTTCAGCTTTAAGTTTATTAAGAGATATGTGTAGCAAACGGGCCTCAGTCTACAAAAATAAAATATTCGGCAATTCTACATAATTTTTAAACACTAGGCGGTATCCTATACACAACGGAATGCTTAAATTTAACGTAATTTAAAATAAAATGTTCCTATACCGCCTTTATAACAAATCACCACGAACGTCACAATTAAAATAAACTTACGCCATTTAAAAAAGTAAACAGCCAAGCAATAATAGCACTAATTGCCAAACAATTAAGTATAAAGTTGACCGCCATATTACATCACCGGTACCAGTAACTGTAGAGCTAACGGCTCGCGCGTGGCAATTTTAACATGATTAGTTGACGCGTAAAGGTACGCTCACACGACACTGCAATCACCGTTTGAAGATGCGTTGGTGATGTCATAAATACATGAAAATGAATGAACACAGCCGTAAGAATATTAAGGACATTGTTATAGACCTACAGTAAAGATAGATAAACTATTCTTTATTATGTATACCTTACAAGTTACAGGTCAAAGTTCCGACTGTGTCAACTGCCATGACGAATGGGAGACGGATCCTCAATAGTTACATAAAAACATAGCTTAAATTAAGTCATGTCAACATCAGTATGATAATACAGGCTTGTATAAGCTTATCTTTAACTTACGTTTTAATAAAACGATAAATACGTCTAAATTTCAAACTAGATAACCTTACTTGCGTAAATTTTTCGATAAACACCACAAGTTTTAGCATGCCTGTTTATAAATCACCATTTAGCCAGCATCATGTCATTTTACTTAGACAATCGCCAGCTGCAAATGATATCTTCGCAATGACAGTCAGTTTATTCAATGAATCAAAAACAAAGCATTTATTTCAAGTAAGCCAGTTACAAACACTTCATCAGCTGCATATTCTTTTCCCAAATATGTTGGGGTTGGCTTCCAGTCTAACCGGATGCAGCTGAATTTTACATGGAGCGACAGCTTAGTTACAGGCACTTATGAATTCTGAAATACAAAAAAAAAAAAACTGAAGCTACAGTCCCAGTCACAAGGCAAACAAAATATCACCGCTGTCTCGGTGATTCCAGTACCGTGTGAGGCCATCTTGAACCTTTAGTTACGTGTAACCGTTGACACAGTTGTGTTACACGCTCGTGTCGGCAAGAAAGAAAAAGTAGTTATATCTGTCGGGTAATTGTAGGGAGTCTAAACGGTACTGACATTTAGTGCGGCCATGTTGGTAATTGGTTTTTGTACTGTTGCATTGCTGGTTCATTGTTAAAAGGGACTATTTTGGGGTAACGGTTGGTATTGGTCGGTTTTAAATCACGGCGAAGGTGGTGTGACGATTTGATCTTGTTTGCGGGGCGAACATGGCCAGATATCGCACATGATGGAGAGGATTGGACGAAGAAAAGAGAGGCCTTTTCCCAGCAGTGGGGAATTTGAGAGGGTAGCAAAAAATACCGGCTAAGTGCGAGTCGGATTCGCGCATGAAGGATTTCGTACCATCGTAGGAGCCCCCTTTAATTTTTAATTTATTTTTTGTTGCGGCAACAGAAATACACGTTCTGTTAAAATTTCAACTGTCGACGTCTTACGGATCATGAGATACAGCCCGCTGACAGACGGGTAGATGGATGGACGGACAGCGGAGGCTTAGTAATAGGGCCCCGTTGAACCCTAAAAAGACTTTACGATGGCATGGAAACGTAATAGAGAGACAAATAGAGCTACTTTAACATATCTAAGATACTCGTAAGTGTGGATTACAATTCTACAAGCACAAATGACACAGATCCATAATAGAGAGCGACATGTATACAGGGTTACTGGTAATATGACGGCCATCCGTTAAGGGGATGTAGGGAGATCATTTGCAAACAAATGACACTCTATGACCATTTTCGAGTAATTTTAAATTTTTATATTTTTTTGAAGATATCTGCGGTATACCTACAACTTTGAAAATTTATAAAATAAAAACCTAGGCATGAAATAGTTTTTTATTATTTTTATCTGCTTGCTTGCACTACTATCTTCAATAGTTTTTAAATCAGAGCTACAAATTTTAAGATTTTCATGATTTTCAGCACATTTTTTGACTCAAATGGTCGATTTCTGCAAAAATACACAGAAGTACTTTGGGGTCATAGAGGGTCATTTGGTTGCCTTAACGGATTGTCGCCATATTAGAAATCCTGTATAACAAATTCCATAAATCTATTTCCTACAGATGACACCAATACACCCACCCATCTACTCGTACATTCACGTACAAAAGTCAGCCGTGATCAAACAATGCAGTGCAACAATGAAGCACATTGAGGCAATGCGGTCAAGTCGTTCTCACTGCCAGTAACGTCTTCTATGTCTTAATTACTGGTGAAACGCGCATGATTAGGAGCAACGGCTGATGTGAATGTGATGGTGGTGTTTTGGCTAGGAACCTTTGGAAGGGCAACTTGGAGGAACAAGCTGTCTGTCTTAAATGCAATTAGAACTTTCCGAAGCACCTTTCTTTTCTTCCGCGTAACTTCCAAGAATAAAACTAAACTATCAGAACGAATGACCAGGCAAGGTGACATTCTATCAGCGATATTATATTTTTTTTTTTTTTTTGAGTAGATTCTTTTTAACCGACTGCAGCGAAGCCTAAGCCCAATTTAAACAAAAATTGGAAGCTGGCGGAGGGCCTTTTCCATTTTCATAATTTTATATTCAAGTGGGCCCCACCTGCATCCTTCTTTTGTTTATTTTAAAATGTGCTTGCTTTTCAGTTTATTCAGTCGGGTTTCTTACTTCTTTATCTTTGTTTGTGAATGTGTGAACATTGTAGGCCTAGTAGATTTCTAGATGCTTGTTAACTTTTCCATCTGTAGCAGCCACGGGGTCTGGATTTACGCCCGATTGCTGGCAATAGGCAATAGGCTCGCCCCCCTATTACACATTATCATCATCATCTGCCTAGCCTTTTCCCAACTTTGTTGGGTCGGCTTCCAGTCTAACCGGATGCAGCTGAATACCAGTATTTGACACGGAGCGACTGTCTATCTGACCTCCACAACCCAGTTAGTACTATGTGTGAATGTGCTAGTGCCCTATTACATGGGGCTTAAAATAACTGGCAAAATGTGGGTGAACTATTAGGTACAGCTCTGCCTAACCCTTTAGGGATTAAAAAACTCAAAATATATCCCTGTTCCTATACGAAAGAATCTAATCACATCACAGTGGATTCCACACTTCTCGAAGTGAGAGTCTTACAACATAGTCTGCGGTTGGCTCCGTGTGTCAGTTAATATTACGATCGCTTCATATTGCATAACGGTGATCAAATTGTGTGATATCGTTTAGATAGTGGATGATATTGAGTTTGTAAAGTAGGTCTAAGTACCTTATATACAAGGTGTTAATTACATTGCATGCCATAGCTAGGGGCGGGCTCAGGAATAGGATCTGATAGGGAGAGGATATAATATTCAACAATAATTAAATAATTCTTTTTAGTATCGCCTCTGAAATATAGACTATCATGTATTGACGCTGATCCAAATCGACGTCACATACAAGGTGTAAACGAACTCTTCACGAAGCCGTCAACTAAGCATTTTGTACATGAAACTAAGTAACTCTAAAGGTGCTCCCTCTCCGGGAGCATTCGCCTGTAATGTAACAGTTCAGATTCACTTGTTTCCATACAAAATCGAATCTTGGACTGTTACATTACAGGCGAATGCTCGCGGTGAGGTAGCACCATAAGATTTTAAACTATCATGGTCACTAACATTATTATTAATACTAGAAACGGGATATTTACCATGTTTACTGCTTACGTGTGTTTCTGTGTCTGTTTGTGTGTTTTTGTGTGTTTTGGTTTGTGTAACTTCAGTTTATCCGTGATCATGATGCTTGCAACAGCGCCGAAATATCGGGAACTCATAGAAAACAGTAAACATGGTAAATATCCCGTTTCTAGTATTAATAATAAGTAACTACGCAAAAGTTATTGCTATTTTTAGGGTGGAAAATCACGTTTTTCGGTAGGACCCGATGTAACGCACTCAAAACATTGTGATGATGGATGCATTGAATTATATTATATAATATAAGTATTTAAAGTAAGGTATGACATTAAAAACTTTTTTTTTACTTGTGGACTTTGACCTCTAATCTAATCTCCGTAATTAGTAAGTTCCCAGGTATGGTCTAGAACAAAAAATTATCGCATTGACAAGGAGAACATGTGCCTTTAATCTTCGTTAAGGGTAATTTTACACCCATTATAGTAAAGGTTTTCGTTCAGAATATGTCCCAATAATTTCCAATTCGACTAATGCAATTTGATACCTTGAATCTACGACCTTAAATACCCGCAGGGCCACTGCCAATGTAATATAACATAAATTAAGCCAGATAGTGTCCGTATAACGTGATACCCTCAAGGCTTTTTCAATAGATACTGTGAGAAAGTATCAAAACTTTTTCTTATACCAGTCAATTACACAATACAGGGCTATGGCGTGGCGTAATCCAAGATGGCGCCCAATAGTTACGATAACAAAACAAAGATATCACTTGGTGATGTTTTTCGTATTGTTTTTGTTTGGGGAAATAGGTAATTAACTATTTTCTTGTTTACTTTTTGTTAATTCGATTGTTATTTCATTAGATCACTGCAGCTACTTCTGATTGTTGTATTTTCTTACTGAATTATGGATTAAGATTGAATGTCATGTCATGTCGGTACGATTGGCGCAGTGGCTGAGCGATTGGCTGCTGCAATGTCCCTTAATAGCCCGGGTCGACGGCGCGTTGTGTTCCACGCGCGCCTCAAAGAGTGTCAGCATAATGACAGGGACCCTCTAGAGGGCCAAAGCCTGCAGGGTCGCGGGACTTATAGAATTACCGTGACCCTGGAACATAAAGGGCTATTGAAGGACACGTGGATTTCAGTCAGTACAAGTCTGACAGTCCCTCCCGCTCTGCCCTGGGTGGGAGGACTCATTTGATGATCATACCGCGAAAAAAAAAAAAGATGTCCCTTAATAAGTATGATATGAATCGAGGCTTTTACCCTAATCTTGAACAATTACTGCAATCTCAAAGAGAATGTGGATTACAAATAAAATCTTAAAACAACAAAAAACCTGGCTCTATTAACCTGAAATTCAACGGTCCATCGCTCGATACACTAAGCATTATTAGAAGCCAGTAATTTGATGGAATTATTTCTATTATTACGGTATATGATGGCCGCTATTACTTTTAATACTGTGTGTGTTTTAGCGGTAAATAAATTAAATGGATGGGCAGGTGGACTGATGGATTAGAAGGCCCCTTCTCTTGATGGATGTGTTGAAAAGGGGACATGAAATGAATGTTACATGTGATGATTTGAGCACTTATGTGGTTTATTTTCACGGTCATAAAGCTTAGTGGGTTGGTTGCTGGTAGTTATTTTATCCTTTTTTTTCAAAATTTTTACATGACCTAACATCACGCCTGCAATCCCCGAAGAGTTATGCAGAGGTGTACCCAACAGTATACAGTGTACAGTAGTACATTTCGCCAGTAATATTTAAGTACCATGTAATAGGGGGCCGCCTATTGCCATCAATCGGACACAAATCCAGACTACTACTGAGAAATTTCTGATGGAAAAACCCAATAATACTGCCCGACCTGGGAATCGAACACAGAAAATTAAAAAAAAATCTAGCTAGATAAATCACCTATTCTGCATGTGCAGTTTCTGACTACTATTATTATGTTAAAGGGCTCCATAAACTGTGGATATTATGAAGGCTCTTTAGGTGGTCATTCATCCGAGTTCAGCTCAGAACCTCATTTGCTGGTCAATCTTACACTAACATTGGTTGCTGTTAATTTGTTCAGCTTCATCATCATGCCTTGGAGTCCATTCTTCTCTATCACACGTCATCTCATCAGATCCATTGATAAGATATAGATCAGATTTTGTCAACATTTTGTTGCCTCTATCGTAAGTCAAAAAGTCCGTCATAGATCGCGTATCTTCAAATCGGTGCACCAGCTAACGGTGTCTCAACCGGGGCTCCGCCAAATGCTAATACAAAACAACTGTAATGTACATTTGATTTTATTTTCGTGATGCGATGCTCCATTGCGGTTTTTGGTTGATCGCCCGAAAATAACCACCAGCGAAACGTTTCGTTTAGCTTTGAAATACTTATGAAAAACAATTCCTTTTCTTCTATAGTATTTTTTGAAATAAAAACTACCGAAAAGCTTTACCAAATCGTTGTATAAATACGAAGTGGTCTGAAAGCTATTGCTATCTTTTAAAACACTTTAGTTGCTACATACTCGTCAGAGCACACGGCCTCTTTGGATGATGCTCTGTGCTTTTTGGTTCTCTTTGGTTTGTGGTGGTAGGCAACTGACAGGTGCCAGGGGAAATAACACAGAGTAAAGTAATTTAACTGGTATAGAGAGCCCTCTCGCAGAAATTTTTGAAGCTAATGTTAATTATTGATCGTATAAACAGCGCCATTTATTATCGCCATCCACAAACTTCTGATATATAAAGCTATAAATACAAAAACAAAACAACTTAGTTGAGGCTCGAACTTGCGAACCACTGTTCACAGGGCGGCCGCTGCCACCTTCAGGCTACTTCGGTGACAAATTGTCCAAAATAGCTGTTCTCTTCTAATGCATGCCATGACAGTTGTCAAAGAGTTGAAGAATATGGACATTATGCAATATTGCTCTGTGTTGCTATTGTAATTATTACGCAACTTGTAATTTACACAAATATTTGAAAATAATTATAGTACGAGTTAAATAAATTGATTAGGTAATGAAAATAACAAATAATATTTTCTTTCACAAATTATATTTGTATCAATAGTGTCGCCATCTATGGTATCCTAAAGTAACTAATTGTTTTGGGTGGCGATAACAGATGTCACGTTTTGAAAAAAAATACCTCAAATCTATCAATGTATGGAACTGTCCTACACCTGGGAGATAATAATTTTGGTTCGGGTCGTTATACATATAATTCTGATGTACTTATTATTTACTTATGTGCTAGTTGTTGATTAAAGACAAATTGTAAGAAACATAACTTTCTATTTCGCTTCTAATCTCTATACAAGAAAAGGTCACGATACAAGAAAGACATTCACATAATATCGATATTTTCTAGGTCTTATTATACCTTGATAAACCATTCTCTAAATAAGTTAGTTTTTTTTATTTTGATATGTTTTTTTTTAGCTTTATTACTCTAGACGGTCGTCGTCACCGAGGCAGGCCCAAGAAACGCTGGCATGACGATTTGGGCTCGTTCCTGACTGATTGGCCAGACAAACAGGGAAAACACCGCGACATTGGAAAGGAATGGGGGAGGCCTTTGCCCAGCTGTGGGACAGATTGAGATAAACCAATTAAACAAAAAGTTCTGTTATTGTGAATTATATTTTAATGAATAGAGCGATGCTTACAAAAAGTATGATTGCTGATTACCAATTGTCCAGCCTACAAAAGTGGTGTTTGGAGAAAAATTACGCGGCTTTTGCACCCTAAATCCAACGCTAATATTTAAAAACTGCGAGCTACCACAACACAACATTCAAATTATGAAGTAAAGACAATTACGGGTTGCCCAATTCGCCTAATGTCATTACAAGCGTGTTGGTTCTTGGCAACCAATTATAATGGACCCAAGGCCAGTGAAGCAACCACGCGTGAGATATTTTTTATTAGCGTGATTTTCACCGTTCTTTTGGTTTTAATCGCAATTTAAATATTAGGTGTGTAGTGGGTTATTAAGACGGTAAATAAAGCATCGCTGTGAAATGATGGTTGTTTGTAATGAAAGATAATTGATGATTGGGGTCATTATGACCTCTCTAGTGAGTGTTAAAAGCTTGAATTCTGTTACGTAAGATGAGGCTATAGAAAGTCTATTAACCAGTCTTACCAAGGGGCAATTATCTTACCCAGTAACTACCACCACCTACCATTGGGTTTCGGAGGTCAGATTCGCGTCCCAAAGAAGATCGGCTGTTTGAGGCTCTGTTATTTTCAGAAGCGTTCATCAATGAAAGTATGTACATTATTTAAAGCAATTACGGGGCTTTCCTTTCCATGTAATATCCTTTTTTTATTAAGCTGCATAAAGTAAAAATAGAAGGAAATACAACAAAAAGTTTACTAAATCTGAACATCTAAACGCAATCAATTGAAATATCGAAACGTAGAAACAGTGACGGAAGCAAGGGAGTTACCATATTCAACTGAATATGGAATTTTTATAATAATACTAAGGAAAAACGGTAATATAAAATGTGATAGTGCGGATGGTGATGTTATAGATATAAGTGACACTGGTTATTTTCAAAAAGAATGTTCCATAAAATAGCCTGTCACACCTTATGTTTATTGACTGCGAGTATACAGGATTAGTTTATAAAATAAATCGTTATTGAGTGTTAAATATCCTAATTCAAATAAAAAGCAATCAAAACATTCAATTGAAAATGTATTATCGGAAATAAAACTTTATCCTTAGGTGCTGGCGTCCATCCCCAGGTTGGGCCAGTGATAATGGGTGTTTTCTATCAGGGTTTCTAGCAGCCACTGATTTTTATTTGTGCCCGCACCAATAAACGGTATTAAACGGTACTTAAACATAACTGCCGAAATGGGGGTGTACTATTAGGTACACCTCTGTCTAAACTATCGACAAATTCTTTGTTTTACATTTATATTTTCTGTACATACGCTGCTGTAATCCTTTAGTAAAATACAATGTATGTGCTTCCGTAGAATCTTTTTAAGTGTTAAACGAACATAAAAATTATTAGTTTGGTTGCCGCCGAAATTATTTGAGCAGAGCCGGATGTAAAAGGGGAGCTCCTCGCACACGATTGGTTTTTGCAGTGTATTTTCTAGTTCTGCACACGCTGACTTATTTCTGGCAGAGCCTTCGTGTGTGCTAACTACCTACCTACGTAAATTTAATACCTACAGGCTGATTTCTCATAATCATTGGACATAACAGAAAACATTGTTCTTAAACTTGTAAAACAAAGGGCCAAGTCCCAACCTTGCTATCTATTAACATTTGAATCCGCTAAATACTACCATTTAGCACTATTACAAACCACCTATTATTAGGTAACATGTTGCATCCACAAAATATTACCGTCGAATCAGCCAACTATTCGACTTTGTATTCGATCAACGAATCTTAATAACCACATGCGCTGAATGCAAAAATTTGACGCGCATTGTTAAAACGGGGCAAATGAAATGTGGGTGGAATTCTGATAAAGTGTTTGTGTGTAGTAGTTTATTTTGGTCAAAAGAACGCTGTGATTTATTTTTATAATCGTCTCAGCATAGCTTAGGTCTTCTTCCAGCTGGGGCACAGGCCTCGCTGTGAGGGTACGGACCATATTCCACCACATGGGCCCATTGCAGCTTGGTGGATGTTGATGCCCTTGTCTTCGAACTTTAATTCTAAGACATGCTCATTTCCTCGTTGGTCTAGTGGTCGCAAGCGCGACTGCTGAGCATGAGGTCCTGGGTTCGATTCCCAGATCGAGCAAATGTTATTGGGTTTTTCCTTCAGGAATTTCTCAGTAGCAACCACGGATTCCGGACTTGTGTCCGGTTGATGACAATAGGCTCACCCTCTATTACATGGAACTTAAAACATAACTGGCGAAATGCGGGTGTACCTAGGTACAAGTTTGCCTTACCCTTCGGGGATTACTGGCGTGATTTTATGTTATGTTAATATCAAATAAGAATTAGGTACATATTACAAGGTCGAGAGACCATGATTTCTGCCTCGCTAATTGACTGCAAATAAAAATACGTTTCGTTCATTCAAAAATCTGCCGTAATTTCACAGTTTATTTCGTCCATAACCATACCATGTTTATATCAATCATTCCGTACAGTTGCAATCGAATGGAATGTTTCATCCGCTTACAATTCAGCTTAAGCATCTTGAGTTGACTTAGAAATAATGTGCTCGTAAATGATCCGTTACCAACTTATGTAAGAATTTCAAGATACGTTCTTGAATACCAATATGTTTTTAAACTATTTTTGATTTTTGGAGGAGCTCGTGGCTAAATAATAACAGCCACTCGGGTCGATCTTAACGTTAAGCCATGCTTGCCTAGGTTGGTCCGTGGATGGGTGACCTCCCATTACACACCGAATTCCTAGTGTGGTTCCTATCTTAAAAAAAAATATTACCTCCGTGCCTCGGAAAGCACTTTAAGCTGTTGGTCCCGGCTGCCAATTGTAGATCTTTGACAGTGTAGTGTAGTCAGTGCCCGAAAATCTGTCAACCAGTCTTACCAAGTTATGTCGTATTACCCAGTAATATATGGGTTGCGGAGGTCAGATAGGCAGTGGCTGGTCGTAGCCTTAGCAAAAATGTATGTTTCATGCGGACAAACTTGCAGGCAGAAGCATAATCAGCCTATAATGTTCCCACTGCTGGGACACAGGCCTCCTCTCTATGAGAGGGAATGGGCTGTAATCCACCACGGGGGCCAGTGCGGGTTGGCAGATGTCAGATATATTCGAATTTTTGGTTCTAAGACATGCCGTTTCCTCACGATCTTTTCCTTCACCGTTTTGAGAGCAGTGGTGATGAAATAAATTACACAAAGTAATGCGGCTGCCTGGATTCGAACAGCCAATAAGTCGCGGCCGCAACCACTGGGCCACTGCTGCTCTCGGACCACCGTTGTACAAAATGCAACTCATTTTTAAAAGAATAATCTTGATACTTTTTTGAGTGGAAATAACACCAACTGGAAATTGATTTGAATATGGAATGTAGTTGCATTTATATCATACTACTTAAATCATCATTCATCATCATTTCAGCCGAAAGACGTCCACTGCTGGACATAGGCCTCCCCCAAGTGTCGCCACATTGACCGGTCCCGTGCGTCTCGCATCCAGCGGATCCCTGCAACCTTTACGAGGTCATCGGTCCACCTAGTGGGAGGCCTTCCAACGCAGCGTCTTCCGGTTCGCGGTCGCCACTCCAGAACTTTTCGGCCCCATCGGCCATCCGTTCTGCGAGCAATGTGCCCTGCCCACTGCCACTTAAGTTTGGCTATTCTTCGGGCTACGTCGGTAACTCTGGTTCTCTTGCGGATCTCCTCATTTCTGATTTGATCACGCAAGGAAACTCCGAGCATAGCCCTCTCCATTGCCCTTTGGGTGACTTTCAGCCTTCTGATGAGGCCCATTGTGAGCGACCACGTTTCGGTCCCGTATGTAATCACTGGCAACACACACTGGTCATAGACTTTCGTCTTGAGACACTGCGGTAAGTTGGACGAGAAGATACCACGCAACTTCCCGAACGCTGCCCAGCCGAGTCGGATTCGACGATTGACCTCTTTCTCGAAGTTAGACCTACCTAACTGGACCGTTTGTCCCAGGTAGACATAATCGTCTACAACTTCGAGTGTAGAGTCTCCGATCTTGATAGGAGTGGGTGTTACATGGGCATTCAACATGACTTTGGTTTTGTCCATGTTCATTTTAAGACCCACTCTTTCGGAAGCTCTACTGAGGTCATCGAGCATTGTACTGAGGTCCTCCATGGTCTCAGCCATGACCACTATATCGTCGGCAAACCGAAGGTGAGAGATGTACTCGCCATTGACGTTGATGCCTAGCCCTCTCCAGTCCAGAACCTTGAAGACATCCTCCAGTGCAGCGGTGAACAGTTTCGGAGATATGACGTCTCCCTGTCTTACACCTCGCTGCAGAAGGATAGGTTCCGAGGTCTGGTCCTGAAGTCGGACTGACATGGTGGCGTTTTTGTACAAATTCTTCAGCACCTCGATGTACCGATAGTCGATTTGGCACCGTTGGAGAGACTGCAGTACAGCCCAAGTCTCGATCGAATCGAAGGCTTTCTCGTAGTCCACAAACGCCAAGCAGAGAGGCAGGTTATACTCTTCGGTCTTCTGTATAACCTGGCGCAGCGTATGTATGTGGTCTACGGTGCTAAAGCCTTTTCGGAATCCGGCTTGTTCGGGAGGCTGAAAATCGTCAAACCTGCGCGCGAGACGATTCGTGATGACTCTTGAAAACAGCTTGTAGACATGGCTTAGAAGTGAGATGGGCCTATAGTTCCTCAGCCGGGCATTGTCGCCCTTTTTGAAGAAGAGTACCACCACACCCCTGCACCATGCCTGCGGCGTTTTCCCCTCGAGTATGACGGAATCAAACAGCTTCTGAAGGGTCTTAAGTACCGGTTTTCCACCTGCCTTCAGGAGTTCGGCCGTAATTCCGTCCTCACCCGGTGCCTTGTTGTTTTTAAGCTGTTTCAGAGCCATCCTAATCTCGTACAGGCTGACATCCGGAATGTCTTCGGTATAGTGTCGGGTCAGTCTAGCTCTTGGGTCGTTAGCTAGATTTGCAACGGGTTTACTGGTTGAAGTGTACAACTGCCCATAAAAACTCTCGATCTCCCTCAGCAGCTCCGGTTTGGCGGATACGATCCTGCCATCGTCGGTCTTCAGTTTCGTGAGCTGGCTCTGCCCAATAGCCAGATCTCTTGAAAAAACCTTGGAGCCTTTATTCCGCTCAATAGCGTCTTTAATACGCTCGGTATTAAAGCGGCGGAGGTCGCGTTTCAAGGATTTAGAGATCCGTCTATTGAGCTGCCGGTACTTCCACGCCTCGTCTGAAGACTGCAGGATCATCTCGCGCCGCTCCTTCATGAGCTCGAGAGTATGATCAGAGAGTCTTTTGTTCTTCTGTGCACGACGTGTCTTGAAGAACTTAGACCCAGTCGTATGGACAGTTTCCACGAACCCATCGTTGCATTCGTCCACTGAGCTTCCTAGGCACTCGAAACGATTCTGGAGTTCAAGCTGAAAGCTCTCGGGGTTTTGGATCTGGATTTGTGCTGGACGGAGCGTAGACTTCATCAGTCGAGACCTTTCAAGCTTTATATTGATGTTCAATGTGCCTCTTACCATGCGGTGATCGCTCCCGGTTTTCACCGAATTGATCACAGAGACATCATTGAACATTTGCTTCTTGGTTGACATGATGAAGTCAATCTCATTTCTAGTTGCACCATCGGGACTCTGCCAGGTCCACTTCCTGTGCTCACGCTTTCTGAAGAAGGAGTTCATCATATAGAGGCCCTCCTTCTCCATAAAACTAGCCAGTTGGTGACCCCGGTGGTTCCGACGTCCAACCCCAAATTGCCCCACCTGCAGCTCATCCCCGTCTCGTTTGCCCAGTTTCGCGTTGAAGTCCCCCATGACAACGGTGAAGTGAGTTTTGAAACCATGCAGGGCTTTAGAGATATCCTCATACATGGTCTCCACTTCGTCGTCGGGGTGTGCCGAGGTCGGGGCGTAGACCTGTATGACCTTCAGCGAATATCTTGAGGATATTCTGAGTATAAGGTACGCCACCCTGGTCGACACACTCTCGATCTTCACCACGTTATTCACGAGGGACTTGTGGACGATAAACCCAACACCACCCTGGGACTGCCGGTCACCCTCTCGGAAATAGAGCAGGTTGCCGGATTTCAGGATTATCGTATCCTCCCCCTCTCTTCGGACTTCAGATAATCCCACAATACTCCATCGCAGCCTGCTCAATTCCTCTTCGAGTTCCGTTATCTTCTCGTCGTTCCGGAGTGTACGCGTGTTGTATGTTGCCAGGTCAAGTCGTCGGTATAGGCAGCCTGATCCCGTCCGGAGATTCTTCGCACCCCTTGCCACGCCGTAACCTCGACCGCTACCATAGTCGAGGGTAGACGGGCTGCCGGGTACTAGGGGCCATTTCTTGGTTGCGCTCATCATTGGGGGGGTTTTGCCATAATCGCCACGCTTGGCAGGCGGGTTGGCGATCGCAGTACGGTTGTTAGATACCGCAGAGAACGCTGCTGCCCATTCTCTGGTAAGTCCCTTAGTCGCCTCTTACGACACCCACGGGAAGATATGGGATGGTGCTATTCTTTTACGTCCGACACCATACGGAACTACTTAAATAGACATGGCATTTTGCCATTCTCTCATGTTTCTACTTAATAAAAGTGATTTGAATCAGGTGCAGTAGCGACTTATGCAATAATGATGCATCTGCGGTAGAAGTATAATTAATTTCGTTATAGATCTGTGTCAAACTCTCAGACAGTTATGAAACTTTAATTCACAACAACATTCGCTAAAATTATAGTTTTCTAGGTTTTTCGACTTTTGCTCTATTTACTAGCTATTCGGTTTTTTTTTTTATTTATTTAGATTCTTTTTCGAAACGTCTAGTTGACGCTTCCCGTGACCCAAGGGCTGGCTTTTACCTTGGCCAGAGGCTAAATGTTGCCATACAACGTGACAACGCCGCCAGTCTCTTGGGCACATTTACCAGCTGACAGCGTTGAGGAGGAGTTTTTCGATGCCCTTTTAAAGATTGTTGTTAGTTTATTTATTTTATTTTATTTAATCGTTTTTAATTAATAATGTATACAAGGTGTAACAGAAAGGGTATAGTCATATGAAAGGATATGCTGCAGACCATCAAACTGAACAACTTTCTCCTTGGGTCTAATATCGTAAATGCGAAAAAATTATCAGCTGTCCCGTACATTTGGGTCGAGTACGTATTGAAATTTTGTATGGGACAGCTGATAATTTTTTGTATACCCTTTCTGTAACACCCTGTATAGTTAGTTTACTCTACTTAATAAATAAAAGTGTTCGATTATTTTTAATTGTCAACGTTCAAACATTCATGACAGTCCCTCCCGCTCTGCCCTGGGTGGGAGGACTCATTTGATGATTTTACCACGATAAAAAAAAAAAAAAAAAATCACTCCTTTTTCTCATGGGCTTAAGTAGAAGTATTACATACTCCTTTAGCCTCGTCCATGTTCATACATCTGGTCATACACACACGACGATTGCCCATGATCATTCAACCGATGTAAAATGCAACTACTAACAATAGTTTCTTCACCTTGTTTCAGTCCCCCAACAATGACATAAGCCCACAAGATGGCGCTACGGTTGAAGAAAGACATAAAGAAGGCGTCGTACTACGTGTGGTTCCTGGGTGCGCAGGAGTCGCGCGGACTGCGGGGGGAGGAGTTTGCTCTGCCAGCTATCAGGATATTGGAGGAGAGGGCACGCGATTTGGAACCTTTTAAGGTTACTCTACAGGTTGGTACAATCACCTACTACTATTTTGAGCGACTGGCTGCCGCGCTGCGTGTCGCGGGTTCGATTCCCGCACGGAACAAATATTTGTATGGCCTACAGATATTTGTTCCGGGTCTGGCTGTTTGTGAATGTGAGTCTAAATGTTTGTAAACGCACCCACGATACCCCATGAGATTCCTAGTGTGGGGTAAAGTTTTTATAATACAAAAATGCGTTTGATTAATTATGTAAAGAAGGACGCTGTAATCAGTATTTCAAAGCGATCCACTTAACTGTTGAGTAACCTGATGAACCTGCTGCATTGCAATGCAAGCATGATCGTTTAAACAACGTCCTTCGATTTAGGGACTAACCACACTTTTTTTTTCAGCTCTGTTCAGCTTTTGTCCATAGAAAACAACGATTTTGTAAGGAGATGCGTACGCGTCCGTTCATCTTTCCGCGTCTATTCAGATCAAAACCTGACAACCTGAAACAGAGCTGAATAAGTGTGGTTAGTCCCTTAGGCGGTATTAGTTAGTTATCAGGACATCCAGGTGATATGACGTCACCAAGATATTCTGATAAGTAAAGTAAGAAAAACACAAACTAAAATAATAATACTCTTAACAATTGACTTTGTGTACATTTACGGTGGCTGACTTTCTGCGCTTGGGGTCAAGGATGTATTTCGAGTACGAAACAAATATTTGTGTGGTCTACCGATCGTTGTTCCGGGTCTCGGTATCTATGTTTACGAGATCTGTGTCTGTGTGTGATATCCACGATACGAGAGAAAGATCTAGTGTAGTAGAAAACTTCATGAAAAAAATTGTAGGAGCGCTGACGAAGCATTTTGGATTCATCGTACGCGCAGCTCTCGGCGACATCAGTTTGCCCGTAACCGCCAATAGCTATAGACGCGCTTTCAACCTAAATTTGTACTCCGTTGTAATATTGTAACACGTTTCGCAAGTAAAGAAATATCCAAGTTCCGTCGCATTTAATTTCTCGCCGTACACACAAGAATCAAAGAGGCCTAGATAAGCGATCGCTTTCAAACCGTTTCGTATTTCTATAGATCTTTTCAATGAGTTTGACATGAGAATTTCTGTAGCTTACCAAAAATGGGTAAAATACCCATAACGAAGCCGAAAGGCACTTGTTGTTCCCCGTCATTGCGATAATTTTTTTGACCATACCTACTTCTAGTTACGGAGATATTAGGGGTCAAAGTTCCAACTTTTAATACGTTTTTAATGTTATGACTTTACATGAAATACCTCCACGACCCCCGTACTGTTCAAAGCATCCATCGGCACTGTTTTGAGAGCCTTACATTGAGTCCTACCGTAAAACGTGATTACTCACCTAAAACAAAAATCGTTTCCCAGCAATATTTCTTTGCGTAGTTACTTAGTTTGACGTACAGAATGCTTGGTTGACGGCTTCGTGAAGGGTTTGTTTACACCCTGTATCTATCTTGGACATATTTTTTGTTTTTTCCACCTTCGTTAACTCTTATAGAATTTTACTCTGTCATCGATTCTAAGATCCCACTCTTTCTGACTGATTTCGTGGAGGGTTCTAAGGCGGTTGAAGCATTGTTTGGGACCATAGACGAGCTTCAGTGCCTCATCGCTTTTTTGGTGGTCCTAGCTGCTGTTTTTGGCTCACAGAAAATGCTTGGCGGGTCGGTCCTGCAGATTTTTAAATGTGCATAATTGTGGGTACCTAAGTACTCTGCAGTCGTAATCAGATCCTGACTTTCTAGTTACTCGGAAATTCTCACGAATGTATTCGCGTTTCGTCATATCTGGGTGTGTTATAGTCATAAGGAAAAATAATAAGTTTGTTATGGCGAGGGCGCGCCCAAACTCATTTCTGTTGACATACATACCGACGGATATATGTTATTGCCTTCTTATTGTGTTATTTAAAAGTAAAAAAAATTCACACGGTTGACATTTTGTGACCCTACCATTCATTGTGTTAAGTGTGGCATTACACTCAAGATTTATAAAATTCGAACCATAATCTCAAGATTTGAATTAAGAAAAAATATCCCTTAATGTCGTAGGCCTTAGGCCCTTTGGTTTTGAGCCAAAGCGCCTTACTGACGGATTGGAGTGTAGGTATACAATAGGTCCACTTGACTAAATTATCCAGTTAGACTAGACTACAATGTAGGCAATACTTTCTTTAAATGAATAATTTTATTGGTGATCGAGATTTTTTAAGCATTCGTAGGGGCTATTAATCTCTTGTATCGGCGACACCGAGCACCGAATGCGCTGCCTTAAAATTACGTGTAGATAAATAATGGACGTAAAAAGACCCTTAACGAAGTCGAAAGGTTTGTATTATATAACTTGTATTCCCCGTCATTGCAATATTTTTTTTGTTGTGGGATCTTCTAGTTAGAGATATTAAAGATCATAGTTCCAACTTTTTTTAAATAGTTTTTTTTTTATGTCATAACTTTACGTTAATTACCTCCATGACCCGTTTACTATTAAATGCATTTATCTGCATAATGTTTTGACTGCGTAACATTGAGTTTTACCGATAAAACGTGATTTTTCACCCCAAAAAATAGTCGTTTCTCAGCAGTATTTTTTACGTAGGCTTACTTAGTTTGATGTACTATAAAGCTTGGTTAACGGATTCGTGAAGGGTCCATTTACACTTTGTATACGCTCCGGCAGATTACGGATACTTTATTTTTGAGCGTAGATCTTTGTTCGGATACTTCGTCAAAGTCAAAGAATTTACCATCGCATCGGTTGTATCATCGCATTCCGTACTTCGTTAGTTCCGATCCGTCAATAGCAATGGCAGTGAAAGTTCTACAATAGGTCTAATTGATCTGTTTGTTCTCTTACGTTACCTACCAACAGTTATGTAAGGCTGCAATGGTTGTATGGTTACCTTAGTTCCGAGTTGTTGATCGATGGTGGTTATTAAAGGAAGTTATGTCCGCATTGTTGAGTTTAAAAGTGAAGCTGGGCAGTATTTATTGCGCCGAGTTTACAACATGTTAAAAAAAAACCCTGTCTGATCCCTGAGGGTATTATTAGGTATCAAGATTAGATTCTATTTATGTAATCGTTTTTGCATAAAAAGTAAAAAAAAATACGCTGATAAAAATTAAATAAAATGTACTAAAATGAAGAAACTTACTTACAACATAGGCGCGGAAGGCGACATGCGACACTCCAAAATTTAATTGACGATCGAACATACTATTTCCTAAGATGGTGTTGCCACGTTTTCAAACTTTGTTAGATTTTAAGGAAATGGTTGTAATTTGGGCACAAAATTCATACATTTTAAAATTCATTAATATGTTTTCTTTCATGAATATTTTATGTTTCGTATTTTATTTGGTAATGTCATTGGTATATCTATGTATATGCCCCTTCGGATCGGACGGCTTTTTTAACATATTGTATACATATGCCTTACAAGCAACTGTTATTTATTGAATGACGATACTAAAACGTGGCTATCAAAGAAACCAACAGCTGGTCCACAACACCAATCAAAGCTTTCATTGACCAACTCTTCTTCTTCCCAGGTATCCCACAAAGGCCTGAAGATAATTCAGAATGTGACGGCGAAGGGCAAACAGCAGACGATTAAGCACTTCATCCCGCACGGCAGCATCACCAGCGCGGTGGTCCAGGCTGATGTAGTCGCGTGCGTGCTGCTGCTGTACAACCCGCTGACTGGCTGTCCGGTGCACGTACATGCTTACAGGTTAGTGTTCTGGTATTTAGACGCTGAGCTGATTTTTCTAACGCCAAATATCTTTTTCCTGGGAATAATTTTGAAAATTCGTCAGCTCATTAAAACAATGGAAACTCCATGAGTTCCCAGCAGTTTATGATTTTGTTGAAGAATCACATTTTACGGTATAGATTATAAACAGTTTGGTAAACAAACGCTCTATACAGGGTGTAAACAGACCCTTCACATAGCCGTCAACCAAGCATTCTGTACATCAAACTAAGTAACTTTACGCAAAAATTATTGCTGGGAATCGACTTTTTTTTGGGGAAAAAATCACGTTTTACGATAGGACTCGATGGAAAGCACTCAAAGCATTGTGCTGATGGATGGATTGAATAGTATGGGGTCGTGGAGGTGTGTAAAGTAAAAATCTTACATCAAAAACATGTATTTAAAAAAAAACTTGTGAAAAAGTTGGAACTTTGACCCCCAATATCTCCGTAACTAGAAGGTTCCCAGGTATGGTCTAGAACAAAAAAAATATCGCAAAGACGGGGAGAACAAGTGCCTTTCGGTTATGTTAAGGGTCTATTTATAGTACGAGGAATAACAAATGAATAAGTAATATTTTACACTTGAAAACGCCGAGTAGGTAAGAAAAGTAGAATATCATGTTTCTCGAGGATTAAGTCATTTATGGTGCTTGAACTTGAATCCCTCGCCTTAGGATTCTAGTCTTAACTCCCTCGCTCCACTCAGTAGTTAAATCGAAGCCCTGGTTACGTTTTGGAACAAAATAACTTCCGTAACATAAACACTGCCTTATCTTTTGGTGTTTAATGTACTTTTATTAATTTAAAGTTAATCCATTTAATTTTATAATACTCTTAAAGGCAAATTGGACTTTTTTTAAAGTGTGAGAAATAACTTCTTTTAAAATGATTCATAAAATATTATGCTAAGATGAGGCGCAACCTTAAAGCTGTCCCCCCATACTTAAGTAAAAATGCTGTATCCATAATAATATTGTAACACCAAATGATTTGAAAAGAGTAACCATGGAGTTTCATGCCGGTTCTTCTCCATAGGAAACGACCAACCCGAACCGTGCACCTTTTTGTCGACGTTTTATAAGTGCCCATCGAGGCCTATGTGAAATAAAATATTTTGATTTTGATTGATTTTGCTTCTTCGAACAGTATGACCCTAAACCTATGTATTTTGTTGATTGTTGTATAATTCCGTCAACAAAATACTTATGAACCGTTACCTGACCTGATATTAATCTTGTCATCCATCTTCTACGCCGGCGCTGTAATAACGAATTACTAGACAATTTGTTGACAGATTTATTTGACAAATTAAAGCCCTAATGGCTTCCATTAATTACTAAGTCAAGGGTAAGCTTATGCCCGTTTTAAGAATTCTCTACTCTCCGCTCAGTCCTGAGAGTTGAAAATCGAGAATTGAAAACGCATTAGCCTTTTAGGGCGCAGTTTTAGAAGCAATTTATAACGCATTAATGTTATTTAGTGTCATATTATTTGCCACGCAAAATACAAGACATACCATCACATCTTTACCACCATAAGTACAGATACACCACGAAAGATATGCTCTTCGCTATTCTTCAGTTTTCGTACGTTCGTAAACATGTGAACCTCGAGATTACTGAAGATTGCCGAAGCGCATTTTTTTTTGTGAGCTCTGCCCTACAGAGGTCCTAAAAAAGTATGCGGTTCCAGTTTAAAGTATATGGCTACTATATGGGTACCAGTTTACAGGCATTTCAGTATTGCCTCTCTGGGATACAGTGCATCTGGGATCCTTCTGGTGTTGTAGAGGACTTCACCATCAAATTCACAGACCAATACCACCCACTGCTGGGTACAGGCTATGCTTGTGCCAAGCTCCACGCTCCTGGATTGATTTAACTTATTTCAATCGGATACATTTTTAACTTTGCCATCCAATCAACTTCGCAACGCCCATGTTCAAATGTATTATCTACACTAATATTGTGAAGAGGTAATATTTTTTTTACCCTTCGGGAATTTCAGGCTTGATGTTATGAGTTTGTATGTAGGGGATAATCTCCAGAACTAATGATCCAATTCTAAAAATTCTTTCTTTGGCAGAAAGCTACATTATTCGTGGGTGATATAGGCTATAAATTATTTTTATATCATACATATTAGCCGAGCTATCACAATTTTTGCGAACGAAGTCGCGGGGAAATGCTAGTTGAGTAATAAGTTTAAAGCACTCCTTATATTAGATAAATCGTATTTTTTTTACTTTTGTTAAAGTGTAGTCTAGTCATCTCTAAATTGTAGGAAACGAATGTCATTTTAGCACATTGTAAGGTCACATTACATCGTTAATGTCAAGTGTCTTCACAGATTGGTTTCAAATAGTAGATCTGGCCATGCTAATCTGTGAGATTTAACGATGACGACTCACCAAAGTCTATCTTTGTTTGCACATTGAGGCTTACAACTAAAAGTAATATTTATCATCATTACTCCAAAATGAATGAATGATATATATTATCCTCCGTGCCTCGGAAAGCACGTTAGGCCGTTGGTCCCGGCTGTCACTTGTAGATCTTTGACAGTCGTTACAGGAAATCAGTGGCCGGAAGTCTGACAACCAGTCTTACCAAGAGGTATCGTATTACCCAGTACTAACTGGGTTGTGGAGGTCAGTCAGGCAGTCGCTCCATGTAAAATACTGGCATTTAGCTGCGTCCGGTGAGACTGGAAGCCGACCCCAACATAATTGAGTTAAGCTTAGGCAGATGAGACTCCATAATCACCCAACATTGTTCCCATTGCTGGGAGATATGCCTCCTCTTTGAGAAGAAGCTTGACGAATGCCTGAATCCATCACGGGAACCCAGTGCGGGTTGGTGGGAATCTTCGAACTTATATGATTCTATGAAATTCCTGTTTTCCCTTCTTATTTTTCTTCACGCTTTTGAGAGCAGTGGTGATTAATTCCGTCACTGTGAATAGTCCTACTGACCCTTTAATAAAACCAAGCGTGATGATAAGAATAATGGTTTATGTATTGAAAAGTAAATTGAATACTGTATGCATTGTTGTTGATACGGCTGCCGTGATTAGCTGATAACGAGAACTAGAAAATAATAGATTTAGGTTTGTAGGTAAATAGCCCCTTAGGTATTAGTAGAAGTCAAAGGTATACATAAAGGGTGTAAATAGACCTTTAACATAAAAGAAAGGTACTTTGTTCTCCAAGTCTTTGCGATATTTTTTTTGTTCTAGACCGTACCTGGGAACCTTCTAGTTACGGAGATATTGGGGGGTCAAAGTTCCAACTTTTTCACAAGTTTTTTTTTTTTTAAATACATGTTTTTAATGTAAGATTTTTACTTTACACACCTCCACGACACCCGTACTATTCAATCCATCCATCAGCACAATGCTTTGAGTGCTTTCCATCGAGTCCTACCTTAAAACGTGATTTTTCACCCCAAAAAAAAAAGTCGATTCCCAGCAATAATTTTTGCGTAAAGTTACTTAGTTTGATGTACAGAATGCTTGGTTGACGGATACGTGAAGGGTCTGTTTACACCCTGTATAATAAAAGTGTACTAGGTACATGATAGATTGAAACACGCTCCTTGCGAAAGAAGCATTATCCATTTGAACAATTATCAGCGAACAGCTGGCCCGAACCCTGCGGACCAGGTATGTGCACCGTTTTCGCATAGTCGTGTAAAACAGTCAACAGTCTACTTGCGACTCGGCGAACATCCCTGATGAGATAATTAGGTTTTATTAACATTAAACTTTCACACAGACTATGTCATCACAACATAACTAAATATTTAGCACAAAATCTAACAAAGGGTGGCCATCTTCACCTGACATTTGACATTTAGTGTTGCAACTCCCGCGGCGCATCCTTGTGCAACTCTGTAAGCTTAGCGTCCATTATTTATGTTGCCAACAACAATATCTCAAAGGTTTGCCAGAGGAAATAATAATAATTGTTGTTTAAATGGAAATTGGCTGTTTCTGTTCAGGTTTTCGAGTGTAAGGGTGGGTGTACATTGAAGAGTGTAAGTTTTGAGCTATCGAGTGAGCTCTCCGCCTTTAATTTATGTTTGGTGCACAGATTGATGGTAGCAGAATAGTTTACTGTTCTAATTACAACAATATTACGTCAAAGTTAATATCGAACCAGTGAGCTAAGGCTGTCATTGTATCTATAGACAAGTTAAAGTAATTACTTGAGTTAAAATAATGACTTGAGTTAAAGTAATTTCTTATGCAAACATTTTTATTCAAAATACGAGAATTTGAACGAAGTGAGCACCGTCAAAGAAAGCAAAGCTAAGCTAATTCTAACTTTGTCAGTTCTTCAAGAAATTACTAAACTATAGAATAAAAATCGCTTTGCCTTATTTATAGATACGGGTGTAAATCACATTCGATTAGAGAAAGCGGTGACGAAAAAGTCAAAAATGTATTTAATAGTTTTTTTTACAAAAAATAAGACCAATATAAAAATTAACTCTCATATTATCCTTCAAAATAATGCTTACAATACACGCACAAAACCACCACTTTAGGATTTCCATCTCAATGTAGCAACGGTTGGCATATCACGTTCGTGCGCTTGCGCATCTAGAGGTCACAGCGACATCTAGCGAAGGCTCGCGGAGAATTCGTTACGAGACCCACTTCTTATAAAGTTTATAGTTATTGGTTGGGTTAGAAGTGCCAGTGTGGAGGTTTTGTTTGATGACTGTTGGGTGCTGAGGTCAGGGTCGGAAGATCAGGTTTTTAAAGGATGCTGTTTTTTTCATCTTGAACATGAAATTACAGCCCACTCCTTATCACAAAGAGGAAGCTTGTGTCCCAGCCGTGGGAATGCTATAGGGCGATTATTTTGCTTACATGAAATCTAAACTTGTGGGCTTAAGTATTTATTCAACCATCCTAAACCCGCGCATTGGTCTGTGAGACCCATAAAACTTTTTAAGAGAAAAAGCAAAACAACAAATGAATTTTCAATTTTCATTATTACTTTTACCCTATTATTTCAAAATTATATTTGACTCGACCGTTTTAGAACGACTTATAACGTTTTTTTTTCCACATAACGGTAACGTTATTATTTATTCGTTAAATATTAATTCAAATTTCAACGTAAAATTATTTACATAAATACCTTATTTTGTCTTTCTAATACATTTCTGCCTTCAAACCAATTTTCATCCAAGAAATCAAAAATTAAGGTCATTGCACTATCTACACAATTTTACAAGCCCTACTCTGTTCGCCGTCGTAATCTTATCATTACTACGATCCCTGTTTACGACAATCATCTAGGCGGGTTGATATCGAATACAGGCAGCTGAGATTGTAAATTAAAAGCAGCGCCGCTCTGTAATAGCTGCAAAAAGGTTTTAAAACCGGTAGTGACTGGCCATAACCTAGGGACGTAGGGCTGTGCCTTGAAATAGGTAGGTACTTCGTAGTTTAAAACGTTCCTGATTTTCGAAAAGCCAACAAAAATTTCGTTGCGGGATCCAAGATAGCTTTCTCTGGGACTTCGTCGAGCTTCATTGTCTCGGTGCTTTTCCGGTGGTCGCCACTTTTGATTCTGGTTTACAGGAGTTGCAGTGGTTTGGGAAATGCATGGATTGCCCAAAAATAAAATGCTCCCATTTATCTTCAAATAAAATAAAAAGTGCAAATACTATCATCCGTCTGCAGCTTCCGCCACGTTAATTTAGTTTAGTTACACAATATCTTCATGATTTTATAACCTACCAGCGACCCGCCCCGGCTTTGCACGGGTGCAATATACATACAAACCTTCCTCTTGAATCACTCTATCTATGGCTGAAAACTGCATTAAAATCCGTTGCGTAGTTTAAAAGATCGAAGCGTACAAACAGCGGGAGCAACTTTTTTTTATACTATGTAAAGAAGATCTGTTGAGTTTTATCAAAAATATTCTGTCACTTTTTTTCGCAAGATGCAATGCACCTACATAAAAAAAAAAATACCTTAAAATAGCCAAACAATAATTGCCAGCAGATAATATTCTAATATTTATAAAAGAGGTAGCCCTAACAACCAGAACCTTCCGGTTATCTTCCTAACGAGCCTACGTTAGATGCTGTATAATAGTAGCCATTTTGATTTGAATTTAAATGAAAATCATGAAACTTGTACTTGAACAGTAAAAGTACGGCCTACGCTTCACTTATGGCAATTATACAAGCTTGTTTTCAACTTGAGTTTGTTTTTACTTGAAGTAAGAAAAGAGTTTTGAATTTTAGATGCGACCTTTTTTTGTTTTTGCAGTAGGTATATGTTTTTGGCTCAACTTAAGTTGTCGTCGCCGCAGTTTAGTCGATTTAAAAAAGGGAACTGTCATTGAAAACCATAGATAATGCGGAAAGTACTGGAGAAATCTCAGAAAGTGCTAATAAGTTTTATCTTTTTCATCATCGAGCAGTTAAAGTCTGATAATATCTAAAAACGTAACCAGTTGGAAGCTGTAGGCCTAAAGCTAAGATTGAGCTACCATATAATAATAACACACTATGCAACATAAAGCTACGCTACGTATTCTACAGCGTTATGTTAAAAGTTGATTACGTACTTAGTTCACTTAATTAACTTGTCTACAGTAGAAAGAGACAACCAAATTTAATGATTTGTGACACTTAATAATACTAGATTATGTTAAAAGGGCATTATCGTTAAGTATTAGTTTAATTCACTTGTTTCCACGAACGAGGGACAATCTATCTTAATGATGATGACATTTTACTAAGACGCCTTTTGCGAAGAATTTTCTAAAATTTAAGATTAATCGCACCTGCAGATACCTAAATCTTTAACCTCCATTATGGCTTTTAAAAACTCGTTTTTAATATAAAATTGATGATAAACTCATCAGGGACGGCCAAAGGTGTGGCAAAACCCCATTGTTTAAAAATCAAGGATAGCGTATACTTTCTAATGAATAAGAAATATAAATAAAAGCATTTCTAGCGCAAAGGTGAATAGGGCGACCTCTGACAAAGACACGAAAACACATATACGATTAAACAAATCGAAAACATATCCATCGATCGCTGTCCATACAACATTTTTTTTAATACCCTTTCACCGCACCAATGGTCACGTATTGCGAGTAATTCACGCCTTTTGACAGCTCGCAACTTTTGACAGCTGTTCCAATATGGCCGACTTCAATAAAAAAAATACTTTCACTTACATTTCGTCGCTACAAATAAGTTTTGACGGCAACAATAGAACACGTTTGGGTGTTAAATAGAAGATAGTTTGTTAATGTTGCGTGAAGTGAAAATTAAAAATGGCGGCTGGGTTTTTTTTTTCTGTTTGGCACTGGCATTGTTGAGTTCTGTCTTGTATCAATATTTTTATTTATGAAATCGATTTGCTGTGACACTCTCGAATATTACAGTAGTTGTTATAAGTAATGACAGCGCACAAACATGTTAAATTATGCCACAGATTATATAAAATACATAATTGGTATCAGTAAGGTCATTATGATATTACCATGACAAACATTTTGGGTACAAATATTTGCTTGCCGGAACCGAGCAATACTTTATAAAAAAGAGTTACCTCTACAAGAAAAATGAAAACTTAAAATGTTTTGTATATTTTTTATAGATAGACAACAATATAAATAAAAATTATAAATTAAAAACATTTATAAATAAAAATAACCTAAACTAACTTTACAATAAACTTAAAATATGGCGTCAAAAACTCATCCTCAACGCTGTCAGCTGGTAATGTCCCCAAGAGGCTGGCGGCGTTGCAAGCCACATTGTATGGAAAAGCTAAGACTTAAGAATAAAAAAACTTAAATGATTCAAAAGCCTGAAATACCGCTGGAATTTCCAGAAGCATAAACAGAAATAAAAGGTTTTTTTTCAAATAAATCCCAAAAGAGAGTAGTATTTAATTTATGCAACTTACTTCGTAATCATTGTTGTTCTTCGAAGTTTTTTTGGCCTATATTTTAAATAGTACTAAGATTTCAATAATATACGTACAGATTAAGCTTTATCTGATAAGCTTCAAGCGCTGGCTTTGAAATCATAATTAAAAGCTTCACTCATGTAATTACTAACTTCCATTATAAAGGGTGTAACAAGACCATTAACGAAGCCGAAAGGCACTTGTTCTCCCGTCATTGCGATATTTTTTTTGTTCTAGACCATACCTGGGAACCTTCTAGTTACGGAGATATTGGGGGTCAAAGTTCCAACATTTTCACAAGTTTTTTTTAAATACTTGTTTTAATGTAAAATAAAACTTAATTCTTAAACCACCTCCACGACCCTCTGACTATTAAATGCAACCATCAGCACAATGTTTTGAGTGCGTTACATTGACTCCTACCGTAAAAAAGTGATTTCTCACTCCAAAAAAAAAAAATCGTTTCCCAGCAATAATTTTCGCGTAAAGTTACTTAGTTTGATGTACTTAACACATGGTTGACGGCTTCGTGAAGTTTCATTTACACTCTGTATTATTAATGACCATTGATGTCAAAATCGTTCGAGCCACCTTATTATTTTGGTCACTACTATGATATACGAGTGATAGGTAAGTATACTCTAATGATTCACTAGAGTATACTTACCTATCACCGCCCTAGAAATACTCCTGGCACATTTTTACTAGCCCCCGTAGCATGACCACCGTAGACAAGGATTTCTTTGACCGAAGAATCGACAAAATGACAGATAGTGTCGACACAATGACAGATTTCTCTGCATTATCTGTTATTTTGTCGATTCTTCCGTCAAAGAAATCCTTGTCTACGGTGGTCATGCTACGGGGGCAAGAGAGTCTTCTTCACCTTGGCATTCAAAACAGAATGTCGGGTCCTATGACTCAGTCATCAGAGGTCAAATAGAACAGGATAATAATATAATTATCGCATCATCAACCATTATAAACTGACCTGCCCCTCATTTGCATACTGATCTTTTAATTGCTATTAAGAATGTTTAGTTGACATCCTCATTTGGTTTAGACTGTAGTCGTGGTAAGCTTGACTTCTGAATGAGAGGGTAGGAATTCTACCTGCCAGGGCTGCAGGACTGTTCGAAAGAGATACCGTGGCCCTGGAACACAAAGGGCAAAGAAGGAACATGGATGGGTTTTAGTCAGTACAAGTCTGACACTCCCTTCCGCTCCGCCCAGAGTGAGGGGGTTTAATGATTTCCAATCCGAAAAAAAAAAGGAAAAAAAAGAAGGGTAGGAATTCTATCTCCGGGACTGGCAATGATAATTATGTGTTTCTGTAAGTAAATAGTATCTGTGGTACACCGTAGTCTGGGTTTAAGCCCTTTTAATGCATGTTAGGTTCGTCCTAGATTACTTGGTTCTTAAAAATGGTGATGAAATGAGGGTGAACTGCGCAGGTTTAGGTTTAGCCTAAAACTTTAATAGAACAGGCGTGTTATTTTAACTTTTTTGTGAGCCAACTTGCACCTGGAATAACTATAAGAGATCATTGTTAAAATTCGGAGAAAAAAAACAAAAAAAAACTTTAGCGATGAGCTATAAAGATCTATCAGTGTCCACGGGTAGTCAGTACACCTCATATACAGTAAAATACTACTATACTAAGCCGTTACCGCGTTGGTCCCGCCTGTATTTTTGTAGATCTTTGACAGTCAGTACAAGTAGTCAGTGGTTCCGGACCACTGACTACCTGTAACGATTGTCTGACAAAATGCCAAAGTTGGCAGCAGAATGCATATGAATTTTATCAATTATAGTTGGAAAAAGGCTAGGCAAATTATGATTAGTGAACTATAACCACATATCTCATCATAAGTCAAAACTCAACTGCCGAATGGGTCAAATAGTTAGTCGAAGTTAAAATGCCAAAGTTAGCAACAGAATGCAGATGAATTTTATCAATTGATTCTTTCATTCAAAAACTATTCACTGATTCACACGTTACTACTAAAGTACTAAAAGTAACAGTGCCTTGGGTGTATGTAACACTTGTTGATAGAAACCTTGAGGATGTCTATTGTGAGCAGGCAGTGACAGGCAGCTCCGTATCGCCTACGGAATGAGTTACAGCCTTCGAATCACTTGTGAGATGTCTACATGCCTTTATTTAGATAGTCGATGAATTTGTCGTCTTTCAGGTCCTCGGATTGATACCCAGGTCAAGCAAAGTGTTATTGGGATTTTCAATCTGGAATTTCTCAGTACTTGGTTGATGGCAATTGGCTCCCGTACTATAGCATGGATCTTAAACGCGACTAGCGTGGCGTAAATGTGGGTGTGTACTATTGATACCTACATGACTGCCTAAGCTTTTGAGGATAACAGGCGTCATGTTGTGCTTTAATAAGAAAGAAAATGGAAAAAGGCAGTCCAGTCAATCTTTTGAGTAATTTTTTGGCACTTATTAATTGGCTGCAATGTTCTTAAGTGTCGAGAATTCCGCTTCGACAAGTGAGTTTTATGTATTCTTCTATTGTGTTCATATGCGGTAATCAATCGCTTTCCAAAAAAAGCAAATAGCTGATGCAAATAGGCTGCCTATTTGCCAACAAAACATAAATAACTATACAGTACACACGAAGCCAAAGATTGCTCAACAGTTGGCTCGACACTACAACTCTATTCTTTGTCGGATTCACTACAAAGAGCACAGAGCCTACTCAAATATTTCTACACTTTATTTACATAAATAACATTACAAAACGTAACATAACATAACACCTGCTATCCACGAAGGGTTTGGCAGAGGTGTATCTAGAAGGGCAGCCACATTTCAGGCGATTACGTTAAAGTCCCATGCAGGGAGCGAGCCCATTGCCGTCAACGGGACACAAATCCGGACTCCGTGGCTGCAATTGAGAAATTCATGATGAAAAACTCAATAAAACTTTACCCGATTTTTTTGTATTTGGACTGTTTTCCCAAATAAACTCATATAATATAAATAAATAAAAAATATTTCAGAATCACTTCCATATTTGTTAGTAACAATGAATACTTATACCCTAGTGTTATCATTTACTCTAAGCTGTGTGAGGCACGCTGATCCTCGGGAATGTCTACTTGACTGCGTGCAGCTGTATCCACCGCCCCAAGATCGGAGAGTGCCACCTATCAGCCAAGGTTCTAAGAATGGTGTTGGGGCTGGCGCCGACTGGCGCGAACACGGCGAAGCAGAGATGCGCATCTCTTGCGCATGATGGCCATATCCAATATGCCATTCGTGACAAAAAAACAAATTCCTATACAACAGTAGATAGACTGTTCCGATGCATGTATGGAAAGCTACCCTTTTTTCATACAACGGATATGAGTTTCTATATATCCGGCTATAAGAGTAAAGGAAGACCAAAGAAACGATGGATGGACTGTGTGAAGGATGATATGGCTAGAAAGGAAGTGATTGCTGAGATGACGCGTAACAAAGAAGTATGGAATAAGATGAAGAAGACGTGCAGCGCTGACCTCAAATAAATTGGGATAAGGGCAGGAGAATGATGAATGGATATATTCTTTGGAAAAGTTGTTTAATATGACGGGTAGACTCACCTCCATGATAGATGCAGGTGACTCTGTGTATATATTTCTTAGAATGTTAGCCACAACCTGAATGCTGCCGAGATCACTCGCATATAAAAACATTGATGTTCACTGAATAAACATTGCTCAATTGAAATTCTTCCAGCGTATGAGCAAAATAAACCGATAAATTACCTTTTTCGTTAAAGGTCGCTGTTGCTACAGAATTGAGCACAGTATTGTATTGAGGTATGCACTTTGCGTATCTTCTTTATTATAAAGTAATACGTTTTAAAATACAATGTTTCCTTTTATTCTAAACTGTTCCTACTTAGTATTTGTGCTGTTTCCTGGTAAACTGCAATACCTACGCGATCAAAAAGTATGTTTTTTTTTTTATATTACTCATAAAAGATTTCTGCCCCAAGACATTATAATGATTAAATTACATAATTAAATTATAACGATTAAAATTTTGCCCAGCACTGGGACACTCAAACAGGTTAATAAAAAAATAAAAACATACTATAATAATAAAATTATAACTGTTTGTGCGTCGATAATTCGATATTCCTAGCACCTTGTATACTTAGTTCTGCTCTGTTTCTGTACTATTAGCCGTCGTAGAAAAACAAAATTGAGAAAAACATTTTTTTTTTGTTTACATACTATTCCAGTCACCTTCTAAACGCACCTTATTATCCCCAAAATTAAATGTTCAAAGACATATATTTTTTTCTTAAACAGGAATGTGCAAGATCCAAGTGACAATTGACAACCTTGACATTAAAATGTCAACATTCCTTTATCGAGTGAGCTCGAACATCGGAGCGAATCGTGTAACTTCGTGTCGCTTCGTTTGTGTTGCCCGCGCGCATGTAAGATGCGTCGTTACATCGAAGCGGATTAAATTGATTGGATTAATTAATTGTTGAATAACTTAGATTAATGGAATGTCATACAGCTGATTGTTTTGTTAAAGTTAATCTGATGCCATGATCGTTGATTAATAATATTTATCGATCGGTGTTTCTGTCAATCTGTGTGGTCCTTAACTTAGACTCATTTGCTTAGAGAAACATTTTAGTTAAACTCTCAATGAAAAATATAAACTAAATAAGAAGGATTCATAATAATGCTGAAATAAAGAGGAATAATCGGGACATAGTCAAGCGGTTGGTGGACTCTTCCCGTGACCAGAGCGCTGGTCTGTTTTTTTGCCAAAGAATCAGCAGTGCCATCCAGCGTGGCAATGCTGCCAGCCTTCTGCCGATAATTCGATACCGAAAAATTTTTTGACGCCCTTTTTGCTTTTCTTCTTTTTGACAAGTACATATATTTTTTTTTAAGTTTGTTTATAATTATGTAAATACTCATAAAAATTACAGAAAACATTCGTGGCCGGAAAAAAATTGCACGATCGTCTTCGTGGTATTACACATCAATTAGGTCGCATGCTATCAATTTTCCCGTTAATCACTATCACTTAAGTAGGTAGGTAAGTACTCATCATTTTCATTAATAACACCAGCTGCGCAGGTGATGTCTCTTTAGGAATGTAACCTTTAAATGTCTTCAATATGTTCTTAAATAACCTATCGAATAGAATTCTTTTGCAAAATGATAGGTAGCTTTTTTTTTTTTTTTTAGCGTGGTAAAATCATCAAATGAGTCCTCCCACCCAGGGCAGAGCGGGAGGGACTGTCAGACTTGTACTGACTAAAATCCACGGTGTCCTTCAGTAGCCCTTTATGTTCCAGGGTCACGGTAATTCTATGAGTCCCGCGACCCCGGCAGGCTTTGGCCCTCTAGAGGGGGGCCCCGTCATTATGCTGACACTCTTTGAATGATAGGTAGCTTGAGCGAATATTATAAGGAAAATATTGATAAGTGCTGCCCTATAATATCACACATTTGTTTGCTGTAGGACGTGGGTTAATTTTGTATGGACCGTGCCCCCTTCTTCTTTGGCGCAGAGATATAGTTTGGGATCCCGTGTCCGGCAATTCCCGAACTTCACGCAGTAGAATGATAAATGGATAGGCGTAAGTGCAAAGAGGGGTTTTTTATTTAATTTGCCCTGCGGCGGGACACACATGACTGAAAAGATTTTCGTGGCACATAAAACTGTTCTAAACTTAATTTTTGAAGTAACCTCGTTTTTATCATACCTCTTCATCCTTATATCAGCTAAAAGATCTCCACTGCTGGACATAGGCTTCCCCAAGCGTTGCCACATCGGCCGGTCCTGTGCATCTCATATCCAGCAGATTCCGGCGGTCTTTGCCAGCTCATTGTTTCATCTTGCGAGAAGCCTTCCAGCGCCGTGCCTTCCGAGCAGTTGCCACTCCAGAATCTTTCGGCCTCCATCGCCCATAAGTTTTGCGAGCAAAGCACTCTGCGCACTGCCTCTAAAATTTGGCTATTAGCATTCGGCTTATTGCGACAATTCTTGCTTTTAAACCGCTGAACATGGTAACGGAAACTCCTGGAGAGACTATCAACAACCAAAAATTGAACGTCTATTCACGGACCACCCTTTATACAACCATCATCTGCCTAGCCTTTTCCCAACTACGTTGGAGTCGGCTTCCAGTCTAACCGGATGCAGCTGAATACCAGTATTTTACATGGAGCGACTGTCTACCTCCACAACCCAGTTAGTACTGGGCAATACGATATCCCTTTGTAAGACTGGTTGCCAGACTTTCGGGCCACTGACTACCTATAACGCCTGTCAAAGATCTACAAATGTCAGCCGGCACCAGCGGCTTAAAGTGCTTTCCAAGACACGGAGGAAACTGATCGGTATGTAATGGGTAGTCACCTATCCACAGACCAACCTAGGCAAGCACGGTTTTACCTAAAGATTAATCCGAGCGGCTGTTATTGGTTTGCCACGTGCTCCTCCTTTATATAACCGTTGAACTTACTACAAGAATATTCGAATACCACATTACAGACGCCAGCACATCAAGCAATCAACCTTAACCTAATGCTTCAGCAATTAAGTTGAAAATATATTGAAGAAATTTGACAGATTGTAGTAGCTTAATGTGCTGGCGTCTGTACCAATGGCAACCCACAAAAATGTAGGTACAGTCAGGTTGCTTGCACCAACCAAACAGGTTTAATAGGCATCTCGTTTATACAATAATACCTATGACATTCATGTGCGGACCACCAGTTGTCAAACATGCATTAATCAGTAGCTTTAAATATTGAATTTGATTATATATTCAAATTGCTAACATGCTGTGTGGCATTTAGATAGAATGTGGTTGTAATTGTGTCTGGTGATGAAACTATTTTGTTGTATTGGTGAAACTGTTAAATACATCTCAACTCAATCTACTACCAACAGGAAACATGGCTTTTTTACGTATAGCATTGAAACAGGTTCAAAAATGTTTTTTTCATCAAAAGAAAAAAACAGTTAAATAACCAACTTTGAATCGATGTTATGAGGTCGAACAATAAGAATCTGGCAAAAGCACACATGAGATTTTTTGACGGAAGTTTTTCTTACCAGAGACTTAATTCAACTGCTATCTGTCAAGCGACAAATCGACCATAAAGTTTTATAACCATTTAAATTTCGAACCCTATCTCTGCAACCATCTGTCAATCCGCTCTCATTCTCACATAAGCAAGGTTGTATAACCAGCCAGTTCGGATGACATAACTCTATGCTAATGCTTTATAGTTTATGGTAATCGTAGGGCCGGCCCACCTATGCGTGGTCCTTCTTGCGACACATCCGTTCTGAGCTGACACCGGTGCATTGCGATAGAAGCTGGACCGGTATCGGATTAGCCATGACACCTGTGAACTCTGAGGTTTTAAGCCTAGATAAGTTGAACATTGTTGATGTTGGGTACATTGTACGGATATTAAGACTTTGTAAAAGCAGGCTTAGACAGCTAATCTAGATGTTTTCAAATGTGTGCGACAGATTTTCAACTTTAAGTCTAAACAATACGATCTGTCCGAGCTTTTTTCAAGCGTTTAAAGGTTCGTTTATGAACGTCAAAATAAGATGGATAAAGCGGACAGCCATGACTAACGACGACGTAAGCAAAGTTAGTAAATAAAACACTAAGAGGCTATCAACAGTAAACGCGATCTCTTACTTTTGCTAGATATTTCCTTTTCTCGTTAACTTGGGAAGCGGATAGGTAAATGAACGGCATTTTAATTGTCAATCACTTCGCTTAGACCTACAAAGACTATCAAACTCTAATCAGTCCAACGAAAGCACAAAGAATTATTGCGAAAGTCATATAAATTAGAATATTTAGCAAGGTGTTATTCAATCCTCCCTTGGCAAATATATGACCCAACCTTTTTACCAACTGTCACATTTGACAGATGAGGCCGCCGCCATATTGTAATCAACTTTGACATTACCTCGGCGTTCGGGGGCGGTCGGCTCTCATTCGGGTGCTCTCGGAATGCGTATGCGTGACTTTAGTTGTGCAATGGACACTTTGTCATGAACGATCGTGTTTCGAAGACACGAGTAATGATGAATGATGAAAATGGTTTTATATTGTAATATTTATCTTGACGTTTTGCATGAGAATTGGATATCTTTCTGTTAAACAATAGCTTTGTGCAATAGTGTTTAGTTTGTGGCACGATGTGGATTGTGTAGTCGCAAGTTTACGTTATATTTGCTTGTAAATAACATGGTTCTCAAAAATATGACAAAATAAGACCACTGTTGTTTGAAGTCAGTTGAAATTAAGTAATGGTTTTGCCACTGATATAGTAAATCAATACATGATATGAAAGGGAAAGGAGTAAATGATGCCGTGAGGTCTGACAGGGGAGAATGGAAGAAAACGTGTAGCACCGACCCCAAGTAGAATGGGACAAGGACAGGCATATGACGATAGTAAAACAAAACATGGCTTCCCAAAATGTATAATAAACAATACTCTATGTACAAACACGTACAGTTGCAGTCGACCACCCATATGGTTAAAATCGCAAAAGCCGCCACACACGATAGGTTATGCATGTGCAGTTGTGCCTGTATAGTCAAAATGTACACACGTTCATGCGTGCCCATGAATGAACGTGTGTAAGAGAGAACTGTACCGTTATCCTTGGAATGAAACTTGGTTTTGCATGAAGGTTTTGTATGTGCATTTAAAACTGTCATGCATAACCTAACGTGTATGGCTACCTTTACCGGTATTTATGCCAGAGCGGGGGACTTGCATTTTGTTGTAAAAATGTTTTACCAGGACTGTACATGTAATCCTATGTTCAGAATCCTCAAATCTATTTTTTCTTGTCAACAGATGTGATTCGGACCACACAGCTGAAATGCTTTACACGCACCTCCAAGCACTAATAGACAGACCAGAGAACCAGAAGAAATTCGCGGACATCGAGCGCAAGTTACAAATGCGAGGAGCCTTACCATCTTCGAAGAAACCCCCGGATTCGTCTCTAGGCAGCGAAGTTTCAAGGGAATCGGACTCCGGGAGCACTGAGGAGCGATGTGTGGCCAATCTGTATGACAGTTTGGCCGCTGAGTTGAAACAAAAGTTATCGACAGGTAAACGGGGATTAGGTCAGTCTTTTTATTTTTTTAGTAGGTAGATGTGGCTTGCTTCTCCACGCCTTTTTGCATCGGTATTGGTATGTAGTTTTGAGCTTTTTTTAAAGTATTTTGCTGAATGCTGCCGAAGAAGAATTGAATATTCTATGTCTATAGAATTGTTGTGATTAACCACATGCTGGTGGCGTACCATCTTATAACAGTACTGGTTTAATCTTACTTCAGTGTGAGAGAGAGATGGAGCTAGACGTCCAGTATAGCTCCATCTTTGTCGTATACTGACTGAAGTGACATTAAAGTAATACTGCTACAGTAAAGTAATTCTCCTACATAATAAGATTTGGATTAATTATTTTTAAAGAACCTTATTGGATGAGGACCTCCACAATTCGAATACTATAGTGTCCTATTTTAAGAGTACCGAAACCCCACCGTTTCTTCAGAAATCATGTTAAAAAGATTTACTTGTAAAACTTCAAAAAATTACATTAAGAGCTTTTTATGTGTGCTATTTTTTTGCCCAATTTAAGCTTTGCTGTCGCAAAAGAAAACAGTTATCATGATTGCCATACCACACGCTTACAGCCCCTTATTATTATTTTTTTTTTTGACCTGTTCTCATACATAATTTATGTCATAAAAAGTATAGCAATCCACAAGAAATCAATTTTCACTCTGTCTCTAAATCCTAAAATAATCGGTAAATAATGACCACTGAATGAATTCATCACTCACTCACTCGCCCCCACTCACTCGTCGCCACTCGCTCGACGCCACTCACGCGCCCCCACTCACACGCCCCCACTCACTTGCCCCCACTCACTCACCCCCTCAATTTTACAGGCAAGAGCCCGATCCTCCTGCCCCCTCGGGATTACGACACGGTCCACCGCCAGAAAGGGAACCTCTCCAACATCGATACGAGACGCTGCCTCAATCAGAACATCGTGGGGGTGAATGCCAGGCGTAAGCTGGAGTCGTCAGGTGGCAGTTCCGGGATAGGCAGCGATCTCGCCCCCTCGCCGGAGAGGAATGAGTACAGGCAGCACGATAACCATAGCACTAGTGGTGAGTAATTTTAAATATCTTGTTTTAACGACTAAAGGTGGGTTTAAACGAGCATTAGTTTTAAGCACAAATAAAATTGTCTATTAGCTATTTCTTGCTGCCAGTAGCAACCCAGACTGATTAACGTCTAATTTTATACTATTATAGTTCTTAAAAAATAATTTGATTAAAATGACAGCTGTCAGCGTGTACATATTTAAGCCTGTGATTTTCTTAAGACCATGTTTTTCATAGTTTAATTTAATTGGCCCTAATTAAGACCCATATTTACATAACGTAAAATACTGCATAAATATGTATTTAAAATTATTTATTTCGATATGAAAAAAGCTACTAGTCCCTTTAGTTTGACAGCTGTCATTTTAATCAAGTTAAAATTTATGGACTATAATATCATATCAATGGAAACATTCAACCTTTTTCGTACCCCAGCGAGTAAATAATGCTATGTATTACTAAAACATACGAAAAAAAAACTACGATTAGGCAGTTTGCGTGTATCATCACAGAGATGATTGTCAGATGTTTTTTGTAACATTTCAAGATGAGACTGAACCCATGGTTGAAATAAAAAATGTATTTCCGCGTTCTTGAATATGATTGGTAAAAATAATAGGTTCCTAAGTGATGTATTTTGATCCTCATTGGTGTGTAAATTTGGAGACGAATTTGACTGTAATTTGAGAGTTCCTAGTTCCTACCTACTGGTTCATAATATGAGCTTACGTTCCTTTATTTTATGTATTAGCATAAATATTCTTTACATCTTTCAAACACAAAGAACAATGGTTCGCCGGTGTCGGGAGCAGGATCCAATCTACCGCGGTGGTTAAGGCTCCGGTTCCTGTCTCTGGAGACCTCCTCACAATGCAAACCGTATCGTATTAAATTCTATATGTCGAAAACCTCATGAGTTCTTGAGCTCCTTTCTTATTTTGTTATGCCAGACAGGGCCCACAACGATCCAAAACGAATGTATATATCCTAATGTATGTACCTACCACCTAAGTTCACATTTTGGAATGCAATAAAGTATTAAGTATTGATTATTGAGCTTAGTCGAGATATTTTAAGCTTAAATTTATTTTAAGCAAAGGAAAATGTGCTGTAAATGATTACAAACACTCCGCTTTCCTTCTCTGTTAAAAACTATAGGACATAGTGACATAGCACATCCACATAGTACAATTAGTATAATTTACAAATACTTACACTATAGGTACAGGTGTTTGAAGTCATTTTCTTTGTGATTAATGCTCCTACATTCTCTGTATGACGAGGAGCTCGTGGCTAAATAATAACAGCCGCTCGGGTCGATCTTTAAATAAAGCCGTGCTTGCCTAGGTTGGTCTGTGGATGGGACCACCCATTACACACCGAGTTACCTCCGTGCCTCGGAAAGCACTTTAAGCCGTTGGTCCCGGGTGTCATTTGTAGATCTTTGACAGTCGTTAGATAGTCAGTGGCCCAAAGTCTGACAACTAGTCTTACCAAGGGGTATCGTATTACCCAGTACTAACTGGGTTGTGGAGGTCAGATAGGCAGTCGCTCCATGTAAAATACTGGTATTCAGCTGCATCCGGTTAGACTGGAAGCCGACCCGATAATGAGATACAGGTGTTTAAAATCATTTTCTTTGTGATTAATGTTCCTATCGTCTCTGTATGACACTAATCCTTTGCCCTGTAGGTAAAATAGGCTTCGTTATACCTACAATTAACTTCTGCTAAACTTAAAAATCAATTCGTCAAAAAAATCGTGTTGTCGGTAAATGCGGTCATTCGTCGTGACCGCCCAGTTTGCATCACCGACCGATTCGTACCAAAACCACCAGTTTCTGAATAACTTATTAGAAAAAAAGTATTACGCAGTGTTTAGTTATTTATTACTGACATAAATGTTCATTTAATATTAGTGGAAATTGATGGCTGTGTAAACAAACTATGTCATAGAAAATTGCTTGCTTTTTGTGGTCATTCGAAGCTGTTGTGGTATTTACATGACTCTGTGAACACATCTCGTTACTCAATTAGGGTGGTATGCAGAGACATAATAGTACACACACATTGCGCTAATCATAGTTGTACAAGGATCTCTTGGCGCGTGGTCATAATCTGAACTATGGCCGACATTTTGATTTTTAGGGATCCGTACCCAAAGGGTAACCAACGGGACCCTATTACTAAGCCTCCGCTGTCCGTCCATCCGTCCGTCTGTCTATCAGCGGGCTGTATCTCATGATCCGTAATAGGTAGACAGTTGAAATTTTCACAGAATGTGTATGTCTGTTGTCGCTATAACATCAAATAATAAAATAAATAAAAATAATAGGTGGCTCCCCTACTACTATGGTACGGAACACGTCATGCACGAGTCCGACTCGCACTTGGCCGGTTTTGTGTGAAAATATTTCCGATGTCCGCTCTATAAGTCTTCTAAATCTCTTTGCCTAAAATCTACGAACAAACACACAGCCGACACATAGTTTTAAATATTCCAAATTACATTCATATTTCGATTGCTTTCATGAAATTAATCCACATGCGCTCGAATGTCAAGAAAAGTTGCGCGTGCGGCTTACGACACAGTTGGTCAACGCTCACTGGTATATCGGTTTCTTAAGAGATTTTTTTTATTATTTTAGTTAAGTTGTGCTTATTTCCTGGTTGTAATGTTGAAATTATTGAGCTAAGTGGTTTTGGATTATCACAAGGACTTTTTTTAAATGGAGAATTTTGGAATATAAAGGACAGTAAATGTTAGAAGTAGGATTATTATATTACTAGCTTATGGTAGTTAGGGAATTGCCCACGGGATCTTACTTCTGGGATAAGTAATCTATGTATCTATCTATAACACATACATTGATTTACATGTACTTGCTGAAAACTTGCAATTATTAGTTTAAAGTTATATCAATTAAATTAGATACGTGAAATATTGATACCTTGGTTTGAGATTGGACATCGGATTTACTGGATTTTATCTGAAGAGTATGTACACAAATTTTTTTTTTCAAGTCAATCTACCCCGAGAATGAAAAGTTTCACAGAAAATTCAACACCCCATTTCACCCTCTAAGGGGTAGGAATTTCGAAATACTGATACTTACTCATCACAAATAATACACCCTCCAATTTTCATATCTCTGGGACCCGCGGTTTGGGCTGTGCGTTGGTATATCAGTCAGCCAGTCAGGACATGTAATTTTAAATTGGGGATGGTTTTGGAAAAACTGTGATACACGTATCTCATCATTTTAACTAAAGTATATGTAGACACATTTTCAAGTCAATCGACTCAGAGAATAAAAAGTTTCATAGAAAATTCAACACCCCATTTCACCCTCTTAGGGGTGAAATTTCGAAAAACCCTTTCTTAGTGGATATTTACTCTTCAGAAAGAGTAAACTGTCCAAATTTCATGTCTCTAGGACCAGTGGTTTGGGCTGTGCGTTGATATATAAGTCAGTCAGTCAGTCAGGACTTTGAATTTTATATGTTTAGATGGAGAATGTATGAACATAAAGGGTGTAAAAAGACCCTTATCGAAGCCGAAAGGCACTTCTCCCCGTTATTGCGATAATATTTTAGTACTAGACTATACCTGGGAAACTACTAGTTACGGCGATATTGGGGGGTCAAAGTTCCAACTTTTTCACAAGTTTTTTTGAAATACCTGTTTTTAATGCAAAATTCTTACTTTAAGCACCTCCACGATCCCGGTACTATTCAATGCACCCATCAGCACAATGTTTTGAGTGCGTTACATTGAGTCATACCGAAAACGTGATTTTTCACCCCAAAAAAAAAGTCGATTCTCAGCAATAATTTTTGCGTAGAGTTACTTAGTTTGATGTACAGAATGCTTGGTTGACGGATATGTGAAGGGTCCGTTTACACCTTGTATATACATATATTCTGTGTTTTATAATATAATATGGTGTATGGAAGGTTACCTAACAACACTAACACAAAGTTAAGCATAAATTAAGTATTTTTTACTATTCGCAAATTAATGACATCTCTGGCCTTCAAAGAGCTATTTATTTCAAGTTTTTATTGAAATAGATATTCTGTATAGCATAACATAACATCAGGCCTGTTATCCCCGAAGGGTAAAGCAGAGGAGTTCCCAGTGCACCCACATTTCGCCAGTTATGTGTAAGTACCATGTAATAAGGGGTGAGCCTATTGCCAAATCGGGCACATATCCAGACTCCGTGGCTGCTACTGAGACATTCCTGATGAAAAAACCGAATAACACTTTGCCCGACCTGGAAATTGAACTTGGACCTCGCTCAGCAGTCGCGCTAACGATCACTAGACCAACAAAAATGTATAAATACGAAAACTTTCGAAATAAGTTAGCTAAGTTAAACTTAAATGAAACTAAGTTGGAATAAAACAAACAATTTCTACTCTATTTTATCATTTCACATAGATACAATATCCAAATCCTAACTTCCTAAAAATATTATAAATGCGAAAGTAAGTTTGTTTGTTTGTTTGTTTGTTACCTTTTCACGCCTAAACCATGGAACCGAAGATCCTGAAATTTTGGGTGTACGAGTACTGTTCCCGAGGAAAACAACAATAACGTTCTTATGATAATAGATGGCGCCACGTGTCTTTCGAATCATGATTGAATTATATTATTACAGAAACTTTAGTAGTGTGTTAAGTTTTTTTTTATTTACCCAATACATTTTGTGAGCGATGCGAGCGCAGCCGCGGGCAAAAGCTACTCTTTTAATAATCCGTCCCAATCTTAAATCATCTACGCCTATAATAGCTTCAATATAAAACCTAACATGTTATTAATATACAATTACTGTATGGGAGTCGTTTTCTATAGGAAATGACGTCATAAGACGGTTATTACTGCTAAGAACATGGTATCAAGCTATTGTTGGTTGTGTTCTTAATTGTTTTGTGATAAAAAATGGTTTGGATCAGGAAAGACTTTGTATTGGTGTAAGAATGCTGCAATTAGGAATAGCTCCGCCTTTTATGACATTACTAGCGACTTCCTTTGCGTGGCAATTTTGATGTGAGAAAAAAGAGTAGCAGTGCTATTCCAAGCTATAATTTCTCTCTGTGCCAAATTTCATCCAGATCTGCTCAGCCGTTCTGGCTTGATTGAGAAGTTCCTATCAGGAATTTCTCAAAGGAACCGGAATTTGGATTTGTGTCCGGTTGATGGGTACCGTATAACTCAGTACCAACTGGGTTGTGGAGGTCAGATAGGCAGTCGCTCCATGTAAAATACTGGTATTCAGCTGCTTCCGGTTAGACTGGAAGCCGACCCCAACGTGGGAAAGAGTAGGCAGATAATGAAACATTTTTCATGTTTTTTTAATATCTTTGCCTCACACTAGGAATTTCTCCTGTATCGTGGGTGGGTGCGTTTACAAACATTTAAACTCACATACACAAACAGCCAGACCCGGAACAACTACCTGTAGATCATACTATTGAATCTTTAAAGTAGCTATCTAATACCTATTATCCCTAAATCACATATGAGTACTTACTTAATTGACTACATTATTAATGCACGCATTTAACTATTTAAAAATATATATTATTTCGCGGATATTGGTGTGGGTTACACGTTTATTTAGTTTAAAACTTATTTTGTCATACTTTTTGTAATGTGTAACTGTTGTGTGTTTCAATGAGTTTGGAGGGTCAGGGCTTCTTCAATGATGGATTTATTTTCGGTTTGATGAAGTTGATGCGTTTATTTGGAGTTTAGATCAATTTACAGGTTGAGAAATAATATACTTTAACATTTTTAGATGGTGCACCGACTACCATACTTTTTCTACTCGTTCGAATGAATGAAATGTTCCTTTTTAAATCTTCAGCGACGACCAATCGGCGTGCGCCGCTCCTGTTCATTCCTCTAGCGCCGAGCCTCCGTTACTCGACGCTAGATGGTGCCAGGTGACGCGACTTTTCGATAATAGATGGCGTTAACATATGCCCCCGGCCTTGGAAGCCCTTGCTTCCAACGAAGTACCGCTGGCGTTGACGGATGATTTATTGTGGATCCGTCTTCTCCTTATCTTCTTGTGGTAGCAAAGGACATATTTTGGCGAATGCCCTTCGCACCGTCCCGGTCGCTGTTTTAATATCGGCGACTCGTGCCAGGCCATCTTTCGTAAACAGAAACAACCCGATTGTAATACCGTAGAAACTTTATTACAGATGTCTAATAATTCCCTTTTATCATCACAACCCGTTATTAAATCGTCTACGTAAAAATCTTTGTAAATAATATTAGCGATGTCATTATCAGTGCATTCCGACGCCAGCTGTTGCAAACATCGCATACTTAGGTATGGCGCGGACGCCGTACCATAGGTAACTGTGTTAAGCCGGTACACACCGAGCGCATCTGACGGGTTTTCTCTCCATAAAATTAATTGTAAATATTGTTGATCGGGTTGAATTAATATTTGTCTGTACATTTTTTCGACATCTGCACAGGCAATATATGTGTACTGACGAAATCTTAACAGAATGGCAACAATATCATTTTGTAAAGACGGACCAATTAGTTGGATGTCATTTAGCGATTGACCGGAAGTAGTTTTAGCGCTGGCGTCAAATACTACTCGTAATTTCGTAGTTGTACTTTGTTCTCTAAATACACCGTGATGCGGTAAGAAATAATGTGGAGATGTATATGTATCTACCTTTGTCATATGACCGAGTTCCAAATATTCGCGCATAAATTCGAAATATAATTTTTTATAACTCGGTGTGCATCGACCTAACTTGCGTTCGAGCGCGAGGAACCGACTCTCGGCTTGTAGGTATGAATCGCCTAGTTGATCAGCTGATTCCCGTAGTGGAATACGCACAGAGAATCGACCATGATTATCACGTGTGGTTGTTTTTATAAATAAATTTTCACAATCATGTTCTTTTTTACACATATTATCTGTTTTTAAACTTATCTCCTCTAATTCCCAAAATTTAGTTAATTGGATATCTAAGTTGTCGTACGTGTGCGTAAAATTGCATTGGACTCGATTAACGGATGAACCTTTTGTATCATGTATGACACCAGATACAACCCAACCTAACTTTGTATTTTGTAGGTATGGGCCGTTTGCAAGTCGAATTAATCCTTCACTTAACAGTTCCCAAAATTTATCTGTGCCGATTAATAAATCGATTCTGTTAGACATAAAAAATTTAGGATCAGCGAGTGATACATTACTCGGAATCATGAATTTTGCGATATTATGAGTAACGGAAGGTAACGTTGCGGTAATGCAAGGTAGGACGAGACAATTTAAATGCGTATTAAATTCACTATTTTTAGATCGTAATTGCACTTTGCACGATTGTGTAGATTGGGTTACCGAATTACCTACTCCTGCGATTTGTACTGTGGACTGTATCAAACGAATTTTTAATTTATCGCATAACGATTTTGTGATAAATGAATGTTGACTGCCATTATCAAGAATAGCACGAATAGTGTGATACTTGTTATCACGGTCTAAAATATCTAATAATGCAGTCGAAAGAATAACGGGTTTTTGAAATGAATACCCATTGTCAACTTGTTGACACTTTGGAGTTGACGCACTGTGTAGCGCTGTACTGTGTGCGCTGCCCGTCGCTTCGGACTCGCGACACGATGTGTACGCCGCCGCAGACGCTTGCGCGTCATGCGGCCCTACAGATTTTGACGTGCTGCCGTTATCACAGCAGTCACCATGAAGAAGCGAATGGTGTTTACGCTTGCATAGCTTGCAGGCGCCGAACCAGCAATGAGACACTGTATGTCCAGCGCGCAAGCAATTCTTACATAGTTTATTCTCGTCTACGAATAATAATTTGTCCTTCATAGGAAGGTCATTGAACTTACTGCACGAATATAGCGGATGATTCTCTTTGCACATATTACACCTTTGGTAACGTTTTGAATCATTGTTAGAATTAGGTTTTTGTGATGATTTAGACGAATTATTATTATTACGTGTTGCGACGTAACTATGCGAGCTAGCGTGCTTTGATTGATTGGATGATGATTTCTTTAAGGAACCATCACACGTTTGCTTACTAGACTCATACGTACCTTTTATAGATTCTAACATGTCCGCCCTGTCGGTAAGAAATGTAATCATATCGTTTAGTGTTAATTTTTGATTAACGTGACTTGGTAATTTACAAAGTGTACTTTTATGGTTTTCCCACTCCTTCTCGGTAGCTGAGTCCATCTTAGTACTAATTAGGTATATGAGTAAAGTGTCCCATGTATCTGCGGGCTCATCTAGACCTTTAAGAGCACGAATATTTTTTAGTATGTTATCTATCAACTTACGAATATGAAATGCAGATTCTTTGTGTAAAGACTGTAATGTGAACAGAGCTTTAACGTGGTTTTGAACGAGTAATCTATTATTATTAAATCTATTCTCCAATAAACCCCAGGCTATTGTGTAATTTTCAGCAGTAAACTGTATCGATTTTATTATTTGACTAGCAGTTCCAGTGAGCGCGGAACGCAAGTAATGAAATTTTTGAATATCATCTATAGTTTTAGAATTATGAATTAAGGATATGTAGGTATCTCGAAATTCTAACCACTGTTCAAATGAACCGTCAAAGGAAGGCAGAGAAATAGTGGGTAATTTAATGCTAGAGGTCTTATTGCAGACTTCAACATTGTTATCATTACTCTTTAACATGCATTTCGCCTTAGCTGTGATCTCATAAAATAGATTTTCAAAGGTTTCTCTTTCCATTAATTGTTTTTCTAAGTCTAGTTCACAATCCTGCAGGTGAAATTCTATATCATCCTGAATGGTTGAGAACTGTTCTAATAGCGTGGTAATGTTATTACAACGATCTTCTAAAGCTATCTTTTGAGATTCTGATAATTCTACGTTTTGTAACGATTGCACATATTTAACGAATACAGTAAACTTTCCTTTCACTACACCCCTTTTCTTAATCAAATCTTTATATTCGTCGAGTGGCATTTTGGGAGACTGCAAGAGACAAAAGAAAGTACTTACAGTTTGCTTGCTCGATTGAACTCGAAATCACGCCACCGCACGCGCCACTCAATATGGCGGTTGGTAGGTATTTCAAACGCGGCCTCGTGGCACGATTATGTAGCTGGAATTTTGCACAAGAATACACGATATTAGCACAAATGAGCCTTGAGGATGGGTTTGGATAGGAACACTGAATGGCCTGACCGTTTTATTTTCTGCTGGTTGCCGACTTCCACGTGTACTTCTTCTAGAAGCCGCTCCGATCCAGTTCGAAGGTCCAAATGTTGTGTGTTTCAATGAGTTTGGAGGGTCAGGGCTTCTTCAATGATGGATTTATTTTCGGTTTGATGAAGTTGATGCGTTTATTTGGAGTTTAGATCAATTTACAGGTTGAGAAATAATATACTTTAACATTTTTAGATGGTGCACCGACTACCATACTTTTTCTACTCGTTCGAATGAATGAAATGTTCCTTTTTAAATCTTCAGCGACGACCAATCGGCGTGCGCCGCTCCTGTTCATTCCTCTAGCGCCGAGCCTCCGTTACTCGACGCTAGATGGTGCCAGGTGACGCGACTTTTCGATAATAGATGGCGTTAACAGTAACTGTTAAATGTCCCAATAAAGTAAAATAAAATAAAAATAAAATACAAATATTTGTTCCGAGCGGGGATCGAACCCGCGACACGCAGCGCAGCAGTCAATCGCTCAGCCACTGCGCCAACCATGCCGTCAAATTAACATTACACACAATAAAAAAAAACAAACTACATACCATTGCCATTATTACAACGTGCAATATACTACGTTTGCTCTCAAATGGTTCATGATCATAACCTTCATCGTATCAAAGCATTGAGACACCTAATGACTTGTGAAACATTTGCCTCAAAAATGTTCACACCTTTTTACAACCGACCTACTTGATCCAAGCCTGACAAGGAAATCGGAACTCTATCTGCGAATTGATAGGGTGTAGAATTATACTCGTTCGCAGTGTAGATTATGGTTTATTTTGAGGTGTTGTGTTTGGTTTTTGGCTGTAGCGAACTCGGCCAATGCGTTCCCTTTCAAAATATTTGACGGCTATTTTTCACACGCAATTTTTGAAAAGAGGTACGGAATTTTCCTTTTTAAATGTAGAATGTTTCAAAAGTAAGGGGGCATCCATTACTTTATTTTTTTAAATGTCAAATGATAATGATTATGTAACTGTTTTGCTGGGCCGTCACACAACATTTTATTTATTGATCTATCATTACAAGTTTATGCAATGCGATAAATATGCAAATAATTAAGAATAAAAACTACTTCTTACTTATTTTATAAGGAAGTACATTCATGCATTCCAAAAAAAAGTTTCAGTAATGTTAAAGTCCCATGTAACCGGCGAGTCTATTGCCATCAACCGGGTACAAATCCAAACTCCATGGCTGACTACTGAAAAATTATTTATGGGAACACAATAACACTTTGCTCGACCCGGGAATCGACCCCAGGACATCATGCTCAGCAGTCGCGCCTGCGACTACTGGACAATGTCGATTCCTAGCAATAATTTTTGCGTAAAGTTACTTAGTTTGATATACAGAATGCTTAGTTGACGGCTATGTTAAGGGTCTATTTACACCCTTTATAGTCAGAAGTGACAAAGCTACCTCCTACCAAAGATTATTACAAGATAATCCCTTCACACCATTAAAAATAACTATCAAACCTAACTAACCTCAAAAGTGAAGAATGCGCAAGTTTTTCACATGCACAAACACTAAATAGCCAGCTTACAAACTCCCACGCATTAAAAACAATACAGTGCGACAGAGACAAAAGATGGTTCACGCATTATTGTGCGACAGAGATAAAACATGATTTTCCATTATGGACGCAAGTTTTCCCAAAGAAAAAAAAGAGGCGATTGTCTTGTAAAGATTTTCAATGTACGACCTTCCTATTCACAGTGGTGATTCTTTTGTTTTTAGTTGTTTAAATTGTGTGTGGTATATGCAAGTACAAAAGGGAGCTTTGTTTACAAATAAAAGTACTTACTTTCATTATTAGTTTTATGGTAGTCAACTGCTGAGGGCTTAGCGCGTTTTAGCTGTTGCCCGCGACACAGTATTATTACCGTGCCCGCGACTTCGTTCGCGTGGAAATTTTGATGTGTATTTGTGGAAAAAAAAAAAATTCTCTATGCTATTCCAGACTATAATCTGTCTCTTTGCCAAATTTCATTCAGATTCGTTCAGCCGTTCTGGCGGGATTGAGTAACAAACATCCATCCATCCAAACTTTCGCAATTATAATAGAAGTAAGATTATGTATCCAATTGCTTCGTTGGTCTAAAGGTTGCAAGCGTAACTGCTGAGCATGAGGTCTTGAGTTCGATTCCCGGTTTGGGCAAATTGTTTGGCTTTTCTACCAGGAATTTCTCAGTAGCAGCCTGGAGTCTGGCACTGTTTCCGGATGATGGCGATAGGCTCACCCCCTACTACAAAAACCTGGCGAAATGTGGGTGTTCTGTTAGGTTCACCTGTGCCTAACCTCCCGGGCTTACAGGCGTGATGTTATGTGTTGATTAGTGAAAGTCAATAAGCCCGAATGATCTTTAGTTTCCTTTATTTTTATCTATGATTCCATGTTCACCAATTTTAATTAACACACGGTCATTACATAATTTTGTTACAAATCTTTAGAAAGATACTCAAATCATCATCAACTGTAGATTAAAATCAATCTACATTTGTAGGTCATACACTAAATACTAGAATAATTACAAAATAACTAACATTATTGCAAGCAATCAGACATTCGACATTATAGCGATTTCTTGAGCAATACGTTATGTCATTAGCAAATTACATTTTGACGACGAATATACGTACACATGCTTGCATACAAAAATATGCAATTTGAGTACTATCTTTAATTATTATAACATACTAAATAATAACAGCCGCTCGGGTCGATCTTTAGGTTAAACCGCGCTTGCCTAGGTTGGTCCGTGGATGGGTGGACACCCATTACATACCGAGTTTCCTCCGTGCCTCGGAAAGCACGTAAAGCCATTGGTCCCGGCTGTCAATTGTAGATCTTTGACAATCGTTACAGGTAGTCAGTGGGCCGAAGGTCTAACAACCAGTCATACCAAGGGGTTATATTACCGTATTGCCTGAACTAGCTGGGTTGTGGAGGTCAAATAGGCAGTCGCTCCATGTAAATTACTGGCATATAGCTGCATCGGGTTAGACTGCAAGCCGACCCTAACATAGTTTTGAAAGCGCTAGGCAGATGATGATTCTAACCTATGTTGTTGTCTATCAGTAGCGAAGGGTCAACTTTTGTAAGAGGTAAGCCGGATTACAAATGTTTAGTTTGATTATATCATTTGTCTATAAAATACTGACTGTGCCATTTTTCAAAGGGAATCCGGTAGGAATCGAGTTGTATGGAACCTTCGCCACTGGTGTCTATCCTGCCAAAACCTACAACTTATCGTAGTTAAAGGCAGTTTTGAGCAAGTTACTGCTACTGTTAACCTGCGTCATCCCACTGTTGGGCAAAGTCTTCTCCCCACGTTACAGACGTGTATATTTACGTCTCAATACCACTAGATGTAAAGCGTGATGATCTTAGACCACCTACAGCTATACCCTACAATGTAGTCAGTGGTGTTCCTGACATGTTTGTGCTCGGAGTTTTTCGGCTAAAGTTGTATATTATTAATACTCGAAACGGGATATTTACCATGTTTACTGTTTTTTTATGAGTTCCCGATATTTCGGCGCGGTAAAGTTATACAACGTGTAACAGAATAAACGCAAGACCTCTCGTGTGGTGTCTCAGGTTTTTTTTGCGAATTTCATGGTCAGAGACACCACACGAGAGGTCTTGCGTTTATTCTGTTACACGTTGTATGTATACGTTAGCCAGTTGAGAGCACATGGAAGAGTAAGACACCAAAGCTCTTGACAAACACCCTAGAAAGCCATTGAATGATGTCGCTGTGGCCGGAATCGGCTAGATGTCATAATCATCATCATCGTTGTAGCCGAAATCGACTTCCATAATAATTTATTTATTTATTCATGACATGTTTCCTTTGCTATTACAGATAATAAATCTAATGCGATAAAGTAACTTAAAATATACTTAACTATACCTTACATTCTACACAGTACATGGCCCTTGTGAACTCGCCCAGTGTACAGGTGAATATGTCTATGGCAACCGTCACCGTGTTGAGAGTGCGCAGCGCACGAGTCAGCGGTCATAATCATCACTATATAAAATGTGCTATACAATTGTTCCAGTTAAGAATGAGAGTTGTCTAAAAATTATGGCTAGAAATTAAATGTAAAAGTGTAAATTAAATGTAAGAATTTGAGAAAGTAATTTGGTGTGAAATGTTATTGTTCTCATGTTGAGGTCACAGTTAAAATATGCTGTTAATTTTTTTGTAAGTTTTTGTAGTAGGTAAGTGTTACTAAGACTACGGATGTTGCTAAAGAAAAAGGGATACCTACCTTCAAATAAAATTGAGTTAACCAATCCTGAAAACATCAAGTTTTTCCTCATTGAAACCAAGTCTTAATTAACAAATTAATATTACTCTTCTCAGTCGTGTAAAAATATATCATATTATGAAAGTTACAGGAATCTATGATTGACGAATAGTCCACTTGCAAAGCGCGCAATGTGCATCTTTGAAAAAAATGGTGAACAAAAAAATAACAACAGGGGGGTGTTTGCAAGTTGACGACAAGATGGCGACTTCTGCAAGTAGCAAAATGAAAAAGGTCCAACCACGAACCATGATGTTGATTTGTACAGAGTATAGGCAGTTTTGGCTCAGTATCGTTAATCTGTTTCAAAGTATTAAATTCTAGACCGTTAACTGTCAAAATCAAAAAATCACAAAACTTATGACATAGCGGTGTTTGAAAGTCGTCTTCGTCTGTTAATTTATCACAGCCATAAGAAATATCCTCATACAGATATTATATTTTATACGTTTTTAAACCGACATGGTCACTAACATTATCCTTAACACTGAAAACGGGATATTAATGGGATTTAACGGGATATTTCATAACAAAATAGTAAACATGGTAAATATCCCGTTTTCAATGTTAATGATATTTTAAGGTTGTCAGTAAATACGAACGCGGGGGACTGGGTGTTGTGGCGCAGCTGCTTGCGAGAGACCTAAGTCCTGCAGTGATCTGAGAAAGAGTAATTTTCTTGAAAAAAAGCATATCATAAAGAACCAAGAACTAGCAAATTGCAACAAACTTAATCTAAATTTAAAGAATTTCGCGGTACAAAAGTTTATTAAACTCAATAACAAACAATGCTCTGAAAATCGTTATATTTTCCCATAAAGCACACTGGAATCAGAACAATATACTTTTAACAATGAAACGAAACTGAGCACTTTACCCGAATCACATGTAATTGGCGCGCTTTTATACAAGATGGCGGACAGTGTGGGAACATATATGGTTGACAAACGGTTTTTTTTTGTTTTGATTATAATGATTGCTTTCATATAACTTATATTGTTGAATAAATTAAGGAGGTAATCATCGAATATGAATAATGTGGGCCAACATTGCATCAATGTTCTGTTAGTTTTTCTATTTATAAATCATAGCTGGCGAAATGAGGACAGCGGCTAATCACAACGTAATAACATAAATCACGTCTTTAAGCTCCGAAGGGTTAGGCAGAGTTTCACTAGTAAGTCCCATGTAAGTAGGGGTGAGCCTATTGCCAACAATTGGGCACTAATCCAGAATTTAAGGCTGCTGCTAAGAAATCCATACATGTAAAATCAAAAGTCCTGACTCAATGACTGACTCATTAACACCCACCCCAAACCGTTGACCCAGAAAGTGGACTTCTCGCAATTCACACAGGGTAGGAAGAATTGACGAACGGGCAAAATCAACGAATGTTTGTATATTTAGATATTTAAAACATTCACTGTCCGTCCATTACAGAGAACGTCCATCAAAATAGTTACCAATCCATCAACAGTCTTAAATATGGCCCACATCGGCCATAATTATATTAAGCCTAAAATAAAAGCTGACAAGCGATATAATTTCGATAAGATAGCCAACATATTACCGCTGGCTGTTAACTATACAGTTTGAACTTTCTAAAGGCTGACGCACATTGGGGCGTGCCGCAAAAATCTTCATTCATTACTTTTGTTCGAAACTTAACTACCCTGTTGTTCTCGTGGTCTAACTGTTGAGTTTGGGGTCCTGTATTCGATGCCCAGATCAGACAAGGTGTTATTTGATTAATAAAGAATATCTCAGTAACAATCTTGGCAGTTGATACAGGTAGTCAGTGGTCCAAAAGTCTGACAACCAGCCTTACCAAGGGGTACCGTATTACCCAGTACTTTTCTCCGGTCGTGCCATGTTCCGGGTCTATTGAACTATGAGAGTGAGAGAATCTCTCTTCTCTCTCTCTCATAGCACTATTGCACCTGCGATTGCATACACTGTTGTGGAAAATAATAAATCCTACATCAGGGGCTAGCCTCCGCTGAGATTAGCAGCCATGACTGGAAAACGGTCAGGATGACTTATACATTTGCTAGGAATCATAGCAGACTACAAGCGGGCCGGACCACGCGTTTCCTTTTTATGTGTGTTGCGCTGCGGCCCGTATTGGGCCTAGTGTGCGCTTACGTTTATGCTTCAATCAAAAATATACTAACTGTTCTATGAACCGCTATTTTGTTTTAAAAATAACTTCTTGACAGGTGCGTGTTCGAATACACACGATATCAAGTTCTGTAGTTAACTTGAACATTGAGTTGTGACCTGTTTTAACGCCTCTGGCTAAGTTTAGATTGAATTGTCTGAAAGATAATCTTAAACTTACTCTATTACTTGCATTTTTTTTTTTTAAACTTGGCCCACTCTAAGAATTTATTCTGTATGGATGTTTACAAACATTTAGTCTCACATACACACACAGCCAGACACCGAAACAACTATCTGTAGGTCAAATATTTGGTCAGCGCGGGAATCGAACCCGCGACACGCAGCGCAGCCGCCAATCGCTCAGCCCCTGCGCCAACCGTGTCGCAGATGATGACAGTGTAATCTAGTGAAATGAAAACGTTTACATACGCACCTCAAAACATGACACCTACAGCTACTTAGCTATAAAAACAACAACTAGGGTCTACTCGTGTGTAGCTGGAATCGACAGGGTTCACCATCATTCGACCATCTTGTCAATCAATATCAATAGAATTTCACGATATAATAATTTAAAATTGAATAGATTAATAATAAACGTCGTAAATATCCCGTTTTATGTGTTACTGATAGAATTGAAGAATTTCCCGTTACTATTTTCAGAAATATTTACCCACAGCGCCATTTTGTCTATGTCATTTAAGCGCAGGACACACCGCCAGCAAGAGCGAGCGAGCGAGCCGGGCGTGGCATCGTTTCACCTCTTTTCATACTTTGGTTCTCACCGCGAACTACCAAAAGAGCAGTAACGAAGTATGAAAAGAGGCTTGCCCGGCTTGCTCGCTCGCTCGCTAGCTGGCGGTGTGGCCTGCGCTTTAAATTCCGAAAGGTCCTTGTATCACTGTAAAGGTTCGGCCAAATTGGTACGGATTAGTCCGTACAGGTAATGAACACATGGGGACACATCAACCTATACATTTCCAGTATAAAATGGCCTCGCTTTGTATAGATTTCTCGTACAATGAGAGATCCGGATAAACTGGGTTTGTATAGCATGATTGGTCGCCGTGCGTGCTGAAGAAGCTATCTATCAGTGTCCAGTGTCCGCTGGTTCAGTCAGTCCGTACTAATTTAATACAACTTTTTGACAACCCTACGTCAACTTAAAGCGTCCACGATTCCTCTATAACATGACCACTTTAAATGTGCAGTGGCGCTGCTTGTCAAGAAAATTTGCATCGATATGTCAAACTTGGTACATTTATTTTAGTTCTGCTTTTTCCCGCCTGCACAGATAACTTTGTTGAAGTATACAGGTTCTTATCTATGTCAATTCTTTAAAAACATGTTGGCAAGTGTTTCGGAGATGAGATCCCGTTAAACGGAAAAGTGAGACCACTACGTTCCATTCCGAACAAGTCAGGCGCATAAAATTATAAAAGTAGGCTACAAGTTGTATTTCAGAAGTATTTTTATGATTTTTTAGTCCATAGTGCTAAATACATAATCATCTTTTGTATTTTCGTGGCTGTTGTGAGAATAAAAGCTTGGTTGTAATACCGTTATACAGGCGTAAATAGTGGTCCACCGTTAAGGATTCGATATACCAGATAATTAAATCGAAATCAAAAATCAAAATCAAAGCATTTATTTCAAATAGGCCAGTTACAGGCACTTTTGAATTGTCGAAACAAAGACAACAATAGCTACAGTCTCAGTCACAAGGCATAAAAACTGTGAAAGTACTGTAGTTGCCCATTCCCTAACGTAGATCTCTATGGAGAAGAACGGGCAAGAAACTCCATGAAATAGTTAATGGAGTTTCCTACCTATCATATTACAATTTTTGACGACAGACGTTGTCTTAGCCCATTATTTTCTGGATTTCTTTAACAACGCCACCTACCGGATACAACAATAGCTAAGAACGATCCAGGAGATCCCATACGTACACAAGACATCATCAAAATCGTTCCATCCGTTTAGGAGGAGGAGAATTACGAATACACACACATCGGAATTTTAAATATATAAAAAGAAGATGTAATAAAGATTTATTGAAGGAATCACATTGAACTGCAGTTTTTGGCACAAGTAACTGCAGTTGGTTCGTGAGATAATGCGGAACTAATCTTATCTTAAAAGACCAGAACATTCCACGTAACGTTTCGACGTGGTTTACCGTTTAGCTACCTTTTTTTGACTACACCTGGGTCTACGGGCGATATTGGTGTTCATTTCACATTTCTATTAGAGGACAAATGACGTAGATTGTCTTTATGATACAGGAAACTTCAGTCTTTTTTAAATTGCTTATTTGTTTAGTCAGTGAGGATAAAAAATTACCCCAGTCATATAAAAAAATCATGTTTCATTCCATCAATACTAATCAAACTTTTTTATCTTTCCAGAGGAGGACTGGGCGGAGAGCACCGCGTACATGATGCACGAAGCCTTCGACGCGTCCCCCCCGCGCCGCGCGCCCTCTCCTCGCCGCGCCTCTCCCGCGCGCCGAGCCCTCTCCCCGCGCAACTACGACCGAGCCTACCCCGACGACTTCTCAGACCAGTTCCGTGACCAACTCGCCCCCTTCCGCGACCAGACCTTCGAACGAAGGTTCCGACACGAATCGCTGGAACGCGTCAAACCAGAGAAACCAGTCGAAAAGTTCCAAGATGACACTATCAACTACAGGAGACGGTACGTCGCGGAAACTAAACCTTCCAACAGGAGCATCGATAGGGTGGAAGATCGGAGGTTCGGCAAGCTACAAAGGGGCGCCAGCGAAGGCAGCCTGAAAGTCGCCGAAGCGTCCCCAAAAGACAGATTCAACGTAGCTAAAGAAAAGTTCATGAATCTGGAGCGGGAGAGGTTCAACAGAGAGCTGGAAGCGCACATGGCGATGAGGAGGAGCATGCTGGAGCGGAACAGTCGCTCGACTTCTTCCCCCGACGAGGAAAGAAGGGACGAGCGACAGGACCGGCACAGAGACGTGAGCTCCCGGAGAGAGCCTGAGCGCTCTCATCGCGATCTGGAGCGCCATCGGGAACCTGAGAGGCGTAAGGAGGCCGACAGGATGCGGGACATCGAGCCGCGGGACTTGCCGCGGGATCTACCACGGGATCTACCACGGGATCTACCACGGGATCTGCCGCGGGATTTGCCGAGGGACATGCCGAGGGACATGCCGCGGGATCTGCCGCACCGGGACATGGAGAGACTCCCGCGCATCGGCAGGAAGCGTGACGACGCGAAGCGCTACGAGTACGGCGCAGAGGAGTACTTGAACAGAGTCGAGCCAAAGCCGCACAGGGACGAGTTCGATAGCTTCGAGCGACGCGGCAGGAGGGAGCTCGACAGACGCATCGAGGAGGACGAGATCATCGAGCCAGTGATTGAAGACAGGAGGCGGGACTGGAACGACCGCCAGAGGGCGTTCAGTCGTTCACGCGTGTTAGACGACCAGCGACAGTCGTACGTCGAGGGCGACCGAGAGAGGTACTACGACAGAGATTACCGGGACTTCCGCGACCTAGCGGACCGACAACAGACGAAGTTCCGCCACAGCTACGCGGAACCGATACCAAGGGGACGACTCGGTACTGTCAGACCGTACTGAATGCCATAATAGATTCATAAATGTTAATTTTGGAATATTGAAACTGTAGAACCAAAAACCGCATGTATGTTGAAGTTGGACCAAGGCTCCAGCCTGCTGGATTGTTGTCATTACCTGATTCATTCGTTAAATATATTAATGGACACAAATTTCGTTAACATGCTACTGGATAGTAAAAATGGCGGCATAGGAGGTAGAACCTCTTGTAGAATTTTACCTGTTTTTGCGAGGTTGTAACGTAAGTCAGCAGCGTGTTAAATTTAGAAATAATAAATCAATTAAGTGCCTCTACGAAATAGATTTGTATTTATAAATACTCATAAGTGCGGTAAATGTCACACATAATAATAACTTACTTTTGTAAATATTAATGAAGTACCTTTTGTTATATTATAGAGAAAACAAATTCAAGACATTGTTATTTTATAAAATATTGTTATTATAATGTTATTTTATCGAAGAAAATATCAATAATTATTGCATAATTGGACAAAGAGAACAAACATTGAAATCATTCATTTATGCTGTTGTTAAATTTTCAAAATATATGTAATATAAATTACTTATTTCAATTTTAGGTTTCGGATCGTTTCATTAAGAATTTAAATTAAATAAATGTGATCGACTAATATTAACAAAACTCGTTTTCTGTGTAATTCGTTCAATCTATTTGTCACTTATATTCTTTAAAGATTTACTTGGAGACTTAAGTTTTAAATAACTATATGGATTTAAAAAAAAAAACAATTTTAAATGGTGTTATACTTGTTATTTTCAAAATGAATCACAAGGGAATAGTAAAAAAAACAGTGAAACGATCTTTTTTGTCTGTAATTTATTTGTAAGTTAATATAGATTGTAAATGAATATATCATGTTTTATGAAAGGATTTTCAACAATAAAAAATTACACATTATATTAGTTAGTTTTTTTTTCGACCTTTACCGTCTAGACACCCTGGGTATAATCGACCCATCTCAGAGATAATACTAGTATGGAGCCCAAACACAGGTCACAACTTCTCTCCTGCCCGACGTGCACAACTAATTGCACCCTCCTGCACGCGTAGCATGACTACCTTAGAAACGGGTTTTGTCGACGGAAGAATCGACAAAATGACAGATGAACAAAAGAAATCTGTCATTCTAGAACGTGGCAAAATACAGAGCTGTCCAGCCCCCGTAGCATGACCACCGTAGAAAAGGATTTCTTTGACGGAAGAATCGACAAAATGACAGATTGTGTCGATACAATGACAGATTTCTTTGCACTATCTGTCATTTTGTCGATTCTTTCGTCAAAGAAATCCTTGTCTACGGTGGTCATGCTATATGACGTCTTAAAGCAGGAGTAATTCGGAGTGTGGGAAAGAGATGGCGCTAGACGACCTGTTTAGCTCTGTCTCTTTCCCACAATGGAATTACTCCTGCTTTAACATGTCATAGTAACCACCTAGGTCGCTACGTACTGGTCGGACAAAATCTGAGTCATCGATTCGAGGAGAAGAAGCAATACCTTTCACGATACACGGTATCTGCGGGCGTCGATGACTTTTTCATCTGGTGGGCCGTTGGCGTGTTTTCCAAAATAATATTATAACGTCATACCTGTAATCCCTGAATAGACCCACCGCCGACGATGAGCGAGAAGCGAGTAGAGCCAGAAACTAGAAACGCGTTGGCGAGCAGTGAGAAGCTAGTGTGTAGTTCGATAGTTCTGTCGCTGGGCTATAAGTGAGTGTGTATACAGTCAGCGATCAACTATTAATGTAATCATCTCTTTTGTTTATACGGAATGTATATATATTGTACGTTTCTTGAGCGAGAAAATAGCCTATAAAATATTGTGTTCTAACTAACTTTCTAAATATACCCACCATGTATATTAGGAACAGATTTTGTACAAAAGGAACCGACCTTTGGAAACACATTCATTCCATACTCAACCTCACCACGACTCTCATTTTCATACCCTGCGTATCCCAACAGTAGTGGTGACCCCGACCGAAGAAGCTCCAAGAAGCAAAAATGAACCCGAGTATTTCGAAACTGAACGATGGAAGCGAAACATCATGGATGCAAAAAGAAAAATAAAATATTCCGATCTCAGTGTTAATAGTGTTATACACATGTGCTATAAGGAGTGAACTTTATAAGGAATCCAGTCATGAATGTGTCAACGTCAATATCTGACCAAAACTTGAAGCACTTTCTGAAACCGTAAATGGTAGGCTTAAGTATCTAGATGTTGAAGAATGTGGCAGTACCGACTGATGATGTAATGTCAGTAACGTAATGGCAGGTAAAAGGAAGAATCTGTAGGGGCATCTATGACGACACATGCTGCCTAAAGTCCTACATCGCAAAAGCGAGATTAGCATTTATACGATGTTGACCGAGACTACGCACAAAGCCTCTTTTATAAGTGGACTTTGGATTGCCATCGTGGTGAAAGGATTAGCTGGTCAGCAGGGGACTCGCTGGCTGCCCAGGGTGTGCCGGACGTATAGTGACTCAGTAGATACGTCGATCGGGGAGGCTCTTTTCATGCACCCCTGATTAGCATTTACAAGAACCCGACTACAACCGACGGGTGTCTACCAGACGCAGCACCCGTCTGGCCCCGTAGCATGACCACGGTAAACAAGGATTTCTTTGACGGAATGACAGATTGTGTCGACACAATGACAGATTTCTTTACACTATCTGTCATTTTGTCGATTCTTCCGTCAAAGAAATCCTTGTCTGAAGATCCTTCCTTTTCTATGATGGATGAAGCATGCATCATGGTCCTAATACCTCTATAAATCGTGATTTATGGACTGCCTCGCTGGTCGAGTGGTCGCAAGCGCGACTACTGAACAAGAGGTCCTGGGTTCGATTTCTGGGTCGGGACAAGTTTTATTGGGTTTTTCTATCAGGAATTTGTCAGTAGCGGCCACGGGGCCAGGATTTGTGCCCGGTTGATGACAATAGGCTGGCCCCATATTACATGGGATTAAAAACATAACTGGCGAAATGTGGGTGTAGTAATAGGTAGGTACTTTATCAGTAAAAGTAAAATGGGACACAACAAAACAGAAAAAGAAACAAATTAAAATAGAAATAAAATCAAAATTCAAATTACAATAAAAATCAAAAATTCAAATTAAAGTCAGAATCAAAATTAAAATAACATACACCTCGAGGATTACAGGCTAGGCGTGACGTAATGTGTATGTTGTATTATATATGTACACTGGCCCCAAGTTGGTAATGTTCTAAATTCTCTCTGCTACTACTAGTTACCTAAAACGGGGTAATTATAATAAGTGTTTAGACTTCCGCCGTTTGGATACATCTTATCTAAGTTTACCTAATAAGTCACGAGTAAGAGATCCTTCAGCAAAATAATTTATTAATTGCAAACCTGTTTGTAAGCATACGAGTATATACACAACGCCTGCAATCTAAAAGCTAATCAGGGATATGTACACTGGGCCCAAGTATTTGGTTTACAGTTTATATGTGTGAGTGAAGTCATAGTTATGCACACAAACACAAAATTAAATTAACTTGACTTGCTGTACGAGCCGGTAATATTCATACAGCCGCTCATTATTATTGTGTGAGTAAACATATTGTACCCTACACGGGGTTTATTTTTTTTATCTTTACGCTTGTCGGGTAATCTAGTAAAAATAATATAAACGAGTTTACAATAAAGCCCAACATTTTATACTAACTTAACATGGTAACCATAGCCGATTGGTGTAAGCGCTTGCGTTAGCTAGTGATCTAACCTCGACGACGCGAGTTCGAACCCAACTGAGGAATTATTTTTGCTACTTTTTACTTTTTGTTTTTTAATAAATTTATTTTGTGGCCAATAAAATTACTCAAGCAAAAAGTAAAAAGTAACTAAATATAACCAATGAAATAATTTGTTTTTTTTATTAGATAAACATTGCTATTGTTTGCTTAGCTTATCGCTTGGGTCATTAGCAAATTATCCGTCTCGTTTCTTCCAATATGTTCCTTTCTTATATTGGTTGTTTTAAGGTTCAATTTGGTGGGGGCTGTATGTTAGAAAAAAAAACTTGTGTGGCCGATACAATGATTTAATACACTGTTGTTTACCTGTTTTTTTGACAAATACAAAGTTTTTTATTGGTAAGGATTGACGTAAATAATTTGTCAAAGTAGGTAGGTATATAAATTGAATCAAAGTAAAATTAGAGGTGAAGTGAATCAACATGTTAGATAGTAAGAAATTATGACAACTTCTAATCGCATAACAATAACATCACTTCACCATACTTTCAATAATTTACGAGTTGTGGTTTTAAAAAAAAGTTTTATACCTACCTACTTATTACTATGTTTTGTATTTGTTCTAATTTGCTTAACAAATATGAACATTATTTGCATGAAAATAAGATTCATATTCGTCTACTAATTAATATAAATTCGACTAATAATGAGTCGGCAATCCTTCGTTTTCTATTACTCCTTGTAACCTTCTGCTCATGAGATCTCACAGTTTGTAAGCACACTTTTATGCGGGTGGACAAGAAGGGATCAGCCTTGTGCCTTGCCACGATGTCGTAGTGTCGAGTCGATGAATTTGCCTTTGGTTTTGGCCTAAGATGTTCTACGTCTCCAAAATACGCATATCGGCGGACCCATAACTGCACGGTTCTCCCCTGTGGATAAAAACAGTATTTATAATACTTATAATAATAGCTAATATTATAATAAATAAACACTATATTTTTATACTATATATACACTATGTTTATTCAATATAATTATATATACCTAATTAATATTACTTATAATAATACAATACATAAATATAAGATATACACTGACATTAGCAAACATTATAATCTATTTTTATTTACGTTATTCAAAGGCTTTTCTTTAATCTGTCTAAAGGCTAGTTCAAGCTAATTTTAGACCAAGCTAATTTTATCATAATCATCATACGATTACAAATTAAAAAAAAGAAACTATAATAATTCAGTTATGATAATATATTGTTATAACTATGGTAGGTATTGCACTTAAGTTACATTAATTATTTATTCCTAGTAAACATCCCTTTCAATGTTTACTAGGAATAAAGAGAATAGAGGAGTTAGTTAAAGTGAAGTAGGTATAATATCAACGTAATATCTAACTGTTACTCACCGATATCATTAAGCGCCTTGTAATTTCACTTCATCTCATCGATACGCTAATCGATAACAATTCAAATTGAGTCAGCCCAAAATTTGGCGACGAGTTTGGCTCTTTCAGTAGCGTCCTGTGATGCATTTCACAGGAGCAAACAACAGAACAGGCAGGACACGATATAAAGTGTCCCATCGTTTGTTAGGCAGCACCACATTTACACTCACAATTTCACATAATATAGATACGTTTTGCTCATCCAAAACAACGATTTCCACCTCTTTGAACATTGATAAATGTTGCATGGTTGGATCCACAGAAATAAAACCACACACATGCTCAAGAGTAGTAATCAATAAACTCAGTAATGCAAATACTCGTAGATTGACAAGTAAGAATGCTCATTTTTTATAAATGAAGGTGTTTGAAAACAATATTTTTAAATTGTCGGTAGTTGTTGTCTAAACAGTCAAAATCAAATAGCCTGAGAGTTCAATGTTTGTCTCAAACGTTGGAATTGTTATAAATTCTACTTTAACTCGTTCACTGCCACCATAATTTTTTTGAAATTCATAGCGACGCCGCCCTATAAAGCCACGCGGACACGCCAGGCGTGTCGGCGGCACTGCATTTTGTTAAACATGGACACGCCAGGCGTGTCCAGTGGCACCTCGATAGACTTAAATTCTAAATCTGTCTTTTTTTCGGTTTAGCGATGAGTTTTAGTTAGTTTGCCATTCGCTGAGCAAGAATAAAGGTTCAAATACAGTAGTGAGATTTAACCTGGAATTATGGCTGAAAATAGATTTTTAGGTAAGTAATTATCGTAATTTTGTAAGAGATGATAAACATTTTGTGGTTATTTTGAAATATTTCATAATATTAACTTAGATAAGTCAATTATTGCAAGTTTACGGCACGATACCTACTTTAGTTGAAGATAGCGTATTATATTTATATTGTATATATTAGTTTAGTCTAGTTTGGTTTATAATATTTTGTTTATATGTACATTATTTTAGCTGTATTTGACGTCTTAGTACAAAGGTTGACAATCTATGATTAACTTGTTTAGGTGGACACGCCTGGCGGGTTCTCGGCATTGCATAATCACTTTTTAAAACAAAATACAAATTAAGAGATTTTTCCGGGGGCCACCTCAAAAATCCTTAGGTTATTGCTAGAGGATTATGTACTGAGAATTCCAAAAGGCAACTTTGCTTAATTTTCGAAATATCACTGAAACATTTAGGACACGACTGGCGTGTTCGAGGCGTAGTTATAGAAATTCGCAAGAACACGCTAGGCGTGTCGGCGGCATTGAACGTGTTAAGTAATGTTTTAACAAAATAATGAATACAAAAAGAAAAATAATATACTATTGCATGCATGATTTGAACTTACGACTTCTCGTTCAGTGACCAAAGACGATAGCCATTGTGCCAGGATTGCTATATTAACATCATGCAAAATATTATATCTCCTTCAGCATCATAAGTGAATGATGACTATATATTGGTATATGGTAATTGATGTGCCACACGCACACTAATAAAAACTGAGCTCGCTCGTTTTATTTTGCGTTTGTGTGCATAACTATGACTTCACCCACACATATAAACTGTAAACCAAATACTTGGGCCCAGTGTACCTACCTTTAATAATACCACATATAAGGTGGCGAGCCTTTTGCCATCAACTGTGCAACGGATAGTTGACCCGCCACAAACTACACTAACAGCATTTTTTTACCTGTGTTATAATGACGAATTCGCTAAAACTTTACTATATCACGAAATTCCTCACTATTACACATGGTCAAACAACAAATTTTCGAGAAGAAGGCGGGGACAAGATGTGGATGTGGTGATAAAAAGAGATTCAGCATTGGGAAGTGTAGTGTATCTATATAATAGATATAGAAACACTGTCTCACAGCCACAAGTAGTCAGGTAGCTGTCACTAATGACAACTGTCAGTCACCACGAATGGCGGGAAGTTGGAAGGTGAAGCGTACCCTGGACTGGGGGCTTGGTGGTGTGGTGAGCCTGTGATATAGTTAGTAAATTGTGTTATCAACCTACTATGAAGTAACAAGAGGATACTACAGGAAGAGTAGAGAGAGAGGGAGAGGTATTCATCCTTTTCAGTCAGAGGGATTTTATCTAAGAATATTGCTGCGCCATATCCGCGGTCCAACTTCATCCCAGGATTTGAAAACTGTGAAAGGAGTTGTAAAACTTACCAAGCCGCATGTCGAGACCGCGGTTTATTGGAAAATGATGACCAATGGGAAATCACTTTAAGAGTAGCATCAATTCCAAAATGCCCGCTGAAACTGAGAGAGTTGTTATTCCTTTATTTATTTTCTTTACATATAATTTACATTTTTAAATATTTCTATACAAAGTAATACAAAATAAAACATTTAAAAATTTAAAAAATAGTAGCCCACCAGCATCGGGAACAGGGTCCGAGCTACCGGTGGTCAGGGCTCTTGAGAGAGGAACCTCCTAACGATACGCGCCGTGTCCAGAAGTACTGCTTTCTGAATCAAGCCCTTGATCCAGCTGCCAAGCGAGAGCCTCCTAAGATGTTGCTCAAGGCTATTGGCTATTAAACCATTGGCCGACACGACTATTATTATTTGTAGTGTTATTATTATTTTGTTTTCCGTTATAACGTCTCAAGTTATGGTAAAATTTCAGAGACGATTGGTGCCAAGATATAAGACAGAGAGCTCAACATCGAGAAGAACACAGCCTATATACATCACTGTATATAGGGTAACTGGTAATTAGTGACATACTTAACCTACTCGTTTACTTTTACCCCAATAACACAACAGCCGTATGAAATTACCCCGACCTATCAGCTGTTAGCCGCGTGACGCCGTTCTGTCTCATTACTTACGTACCGTGCAACAGTGGGTAGGCAGAGCACAGTGGGAGATAGAACGGCTTCACGCGGCTAACAGCTGATAGGTCACAGGTGGGTCCGCGCGCGAATTTCATACGGCTCTTGTGTTATTGGAATAAAAGTGAATGAGTATAAAAAAAATTTCTTTGGGAAAGTTGTTTGTTATCATGAGTACAATCACGTGTTTAAGTATCGGTGACTAATTACTAGTCACCAGTGGCGAAGTTTCCATACAACCCGATTCCTACCGGCTTCTCTTTGAAAAATGGCACAGTCAGTATTCTATAGACACATAATATAATCACATTAAAGATATGTACTCCGGCTTACCTCTTACAAAAATTGACCCTTCGCTACTGCTAGTCACCCTATATAATGAAGGCTTGATTCAAATAGAGAACAAACTGAATCAAGCCTTCATTAGATCTGAATGATAAATACCTAAAAGACTTTGGTTTATTTTCTCCTAATCGCTCACAAAATACTGTAGATACTATACAATTACAATCATAATGATGCTAAAGAGTTGTCTCAACTTGTCAATTCAAATAATATATCAAAATAGGTAGCGGACTCAAAAAATGCTTAATATGCGATAAATAATTAATAATAATTAACTGCATAAAAAGAACCGATCATCCTGAAATTTTGCATATACATTCTCAGGTGTACAGAAACGGGCATAGGGTACCTTTCATCCCGAAAAAAATTACTGTTCCCGAGAAAAACAACAATAACGTTCTTTTGATAACAGATGGCGCCACGTGTCCGTCGAATCATGATTGAATTTTAATATTATACAAAAGTTTTATTTTTATTTAAGTGCCTCATACATTTTGTAAGTCTGGAGTGTCGATAGACCGGTTTTTCATCCTCTTAACTCTATAATATTGTAATGCGAAAGATACTTGCTTTGCTTGATACCTTTTACGCCCTAAACCGCTGAACCAATCATCATGACATTTTGCTTAAACTTTGTCAGGGATATCGAAAAAAAATTCCACCTTTCATCCAAGAAACAAAAAAGTAGGTACTGTTCCCGAGGGATAAAGTAATAAAACAAACTCACTTTAAATTTTTAATATTAGTTAGGATAAAAAATACATTTTGTGAGTCGAGTGTCAATTCAGTTTTTGTAGCATAATTTCAACAGTTTCACAATTTTCTTGATAGATGGCGTTGTACTGATGACGCCGTTTTCTAAATCGCGGTGTTAAGATTTTCTGTGGAAGAATGACCATCGAAGGCATTCAAAAACATTAATTGTTCAATTTGTTCATAATTGTCGTCAGTTATGGTGTTGAACTTGCTTTTTCAGATGTCGAGAAAATATTCGTTGGGGCTAGGATTGGTCGTCTAAATCTGCGGCACTTAAAGTTAATTCTCAATCAAGCGTTGTCCTTGTCACAGTTGTCACTTGTCGATGACTCGATCGTTAATATTGTTTTGTTAGTTTGTTAGTTTAGTAAGTTTACTTTACTTATAACTGTTTTTATTGGGTTAGATTCCTTTGTTTCTATTTGGTTAGATTTCTTAATCTTTTTTTCTACTTGGTTAGATTTCTTTGTCTTTTTTTTCTATTTGGTTAGATTTCTTTGTCTTTTTTTCTATTTTAAAATGCCTCGCAAACGGAGTTCCAACTTAGGTAGAAGCTCATCGCGAGCCCGAGCAGCGAAAATTGCTCGATCCCAAGAATCCTCCGTTCATGCTGAATTAAGAAGTCAAGAACAAACGGAGCGACAAGCAGCTTTGAGAGCTGATGAGACATCTCAAAGCCAGGAAAGACTGGAAGGCCAAGCCGCCCGGCAAGCTTCTCTGAGAGCGTGTGGGACGCCCTTTGTTCTGTATTTCCGATATTTTCAGATGGAAAATAAAATAGAAGTTAATTTTACGAGACGGACGGTATCTTCTGCAGTTTCTATGGATGGTGTTGACTTGCATCTCCTCGCCTACAAGAGTACTCTCTAGAAGGTTTTTTGGGTGCATGACAGAGAAATGACTCCGCAGTTCACTTGTTTCACCTGCAAAACAATAGAAAAATATTTCATGGAGGCATTTTTTTTGTGTGAATCAAATCAAGTTTACTTTCAGATATGCTTCAGATATATATTATTGTAGATTCCAAAAGTATAGTATTCTGACATTTTACTTTTTAATTTACACTTTTAATTTTTAATTTAAGCAATGATAGCCTATATAGTGGAGTGAACGTCGGACTGCCAAGTCATAGGTCTCAAGTTCGAACCCAAAACACACATCTCTGATTTTTCGGATTCATGTGCGTATTGCATAATTATCACTTGCTTCGGTGAAGGTAAACATCGTGAGGAAACCAGCATGCCTGAGAGATATTTCTCAACCGCATGTGAAGCCAAGTCAGAGGTCCATGGTCCATGGGTCCAGGTTAGGCACTAACCACACGATAAAGAAAGATTTACAATTTTGTAATCATGGGGCACAAAATACGTAAGTACTTCAATGATTGTAACAGCTCTGTATTAGATCTCATCATCGCATGTTCGTATTTCTGAAGCTAGACAATGATTCCCGAAGCGCATATTTTTCAAGGGATATCTGTTCATAAATGATAAAAAGAACAATGAAGCGGTCAAAGTGAAATGAAAAAAAGTGAAATCATCTTATACAAAGTATTGAAATAGTTCCCTGAGTATCATCAAAATTTGAGGCTCAAACTATAAGAAAATTTTCGCTAAAGCGTCTGGCAGAAATCACTGTCAACTGGAAGGGTCTGGCAGTGTTGATTATTAATTTTTAACAATATTCTATAGAAAGAAAGAAAAAATATTTATTTGTCGCAGGGACATGACGTGTATCACACAAAATTACAAAAAAAATAAACTATTAATTCAACAAGACGGAACAAAGAAAGAAAAAAGTAAACAGCTTGCACTTCGTGACTGCGACAAGCAGGTTACCACTCAGCATGATGCTGTGTGTACTATGACGTTTTTTTACTTCCTTTGCTGGATACCTAATTGCAAAGTCTTGTGTCAGAGGCCGGTCAAGTTCACCCTCGCCCCACGGCTGGCCCAGTGGTCGCTTAATGCGTACTATGACGTTTTTTACTTCCTTTGCTGGGCACCTAATTGCAAAGTCTTGTGTCAGAGGCCGGTCAAGTTCACTCGCCACACGGCTGGCCCAGTGGTCGCTTTATGCGTACTATGACGTTTTTTACTTCCTTTTGCTGGATACCTAATTACAAAGTCTTGTGTCAGAGGCCGGTCAAGTTCACCCTCGCCACACGGCTGGCTCAGTGGTCGCTTAATGCGTACTATGACGTTTTTTACTTCCTTTGCTGGGGTACCTAATTGCAAAGTCTTGTGTCAGAGACCGGTCAAGTTCACCCTCGCCACAAGACTGGCCCAGTGGTCGCTTCATGCGTACTATGACGTTTTTTACTTCCTTTGCTGGGCACCTAATTGCAAAGTCTTGTGTCAGAGACCGGTCAAGTTCACCCTCTCCAAAAGACTGGCCCAGTGGTCGCTTCATGCGTACTATGACGTTTTTTACTTCCTTTTGCTGGATACCTAATTACAAAGTCTTGTGTCAGAGGCCGGTCAAGTTCACCCTCGCCACACAGCTGGCCCAGTGGTCGCTTCATGCGTACTGTGACGTTTTTTACTTCCTTTGCTGGATACCTAATTGCAGTCTTGTGTCAGAGGCCGGTCAAGTTTACCCTCGCCACACGGCTGACCCAGTGGTCGCTTCATGCGTACTATGACGTTTTTTACTTTCTTTGCTGGGTACCTAATTGCAAAGTCTTGTGTCAGAGGCCGATCAAGTTCACCCTCGCCACACGGCTGGCCCAGTGGTCGCTTCATGCGTACTATGACGTTTTTTACTTCCTTTGCTGGATACCTAATTGCAAAGTCTTGTGCCAGAGGCCGGTCAAGGTCACCCTCGCCACACGGCTGGCCCAGTGGTCGCTTAATGCGTACTATGACGTTTTTTACTTCCTTTGCTGGGCACCTAATTGCAAAGTCTTGTGTCAGAGGCCGGTCAAGTTCACTCGCCACACGGCTGGCCCAGTGGTCGCTTTATGCGTACTATGACGTTTTTTACTTCCTTTTGCTGGATACCTAATTACAAAGTCTTGTGTCAGAGGCCGGTCAAGTTCACCCTCGCCACACGGCTGGCCCAGTGGTCGCTTAATGCGTACTATGACGTTTTTTACTTCCTTTGCTGGGGTACCTAATTGCAAAGTCTTGTGTCAGAGACCGGTCAAGTTCACCCTCGCCACAAGACTGGCCCAGTGGTCGCTTCATGCGTACTATGACGTTTTTTACTTCCTTTGCTGGGCACCTAATTGCAAAGTCTTCTGTCAGAGACCGGTCAAGTTCACCCTCTCCACAAGACTGGCCCAGTGGTCGCTTCATGCGTACTATGACGTTTTTTACTTCCTTTGCTGGATACCTAATTGCAAAGTATTGTGTCAGACGCCGGTTAAGTTCACCCTCGCCACACGGCTGGCCCAGTGGTCGCTTCATGCGTACTATGACGTTTTTTACTTCCTTTGCTGGATACCTAATTGCAAAGTATTGTGTCAGACGCCGGTTAAGTTCACCCTCGCCACACGGCTGGCCCAGTGGTCGCTTCATGCGTACTATGACGTTTTTACTTCCTTTGCTGGGTACCTAGTTGCAAAGTCTTGTGTCAGAGGCCGATCAAGTTCACCCTCGCCACACGGCTGGCCCAGTGGTCGCTTCATGCATACTATGACGTTTTTTACTTCCTTTGCTGGATACCTAATTCCTTTGATATCCACATATTTGTGCCGTTTATAAGCTACCAGGGAAGCCGCATGCGGAGAAGGAACTAAAGCCAAACTTCTTTATCTTCAACCGACACAACACTTCGTGTAACTTATCACCGTATAGAATTATTATTTCTAAGGTCCCGTACTACCGAATGAAAAACAGAACCCTTATGGTATCTCTCGTGCGTCTATCACAGTCAAAATGCTCCGATCTACGGGTTATCTTAAAATTTTACCTCGGAGTGTCCTTTTCGAGTTTTCGCTTAGCGGCTGCTTCGTGCTGTGTACTCTTAGCGGCCTCTTCCTGTAGTGCTTTCTTAGAGGCCTCTTCCTGTACTCTTTCGTACCTTTTATAAATTTAGCTAAATTTGCGGCCTCTTCTTGCAGTTTTTTCTGCACTGCAATAACCTTCTCGTTCTGGTCTCTCTGTAATGCTTTAGCAATTTCGGCTATTTCCAAGAAATGTATCTGGTACGCAATAAACACCCCTTATTGCAGTTTTCTCTCACATTGCTTCTTATGGGTTTCGAGACGCCTCACTGCTTCAGACCTTTGTTGCCTGAAAAGAAAGGCAAATAGTGAAAAAGTGTAAAAGGAATAACAAGGTCGGCTATACATGTGCTAACAGACCGTTACCTAAGCATGAATGTATCGAAGCAACCAAGTAAAGGAGTGTGAGGATCACTAATTCACTACAGCTCGAACCATTTAGTATTCTTTCTATAAAGCTGCATATTGCACACACACTGACTGCCTCGGCGGTCTAGCTGGTCCTGGGTTCGATTCCCAGATCGGGCAAAATGCTATTAAGTTTTTTCAGAAATTGCTCGGTATCAGCCATGGCGGATTTGTGTCGTTTGTTGACAATAAACTCATTCGGTATTACATTAGGCTTAAACATAACCCCCGAAATGCACACCCTTGCTCTACTGGGGATTACAAGCTATGTTGATATGTTTTTTTATGTTATAATTATTACACACAGACACGCACAGACAGAAGCTTCGGCTTCGCCTTTGGCCATCTTCGGCCAAAAATACCACCTTCTGCCAAACCTTCGGCTTCGGCCAAAATGGCAAGCGCCGAAATTGAAGTAATAGTTCCCGAGAGTGCGACGGAAGGGGCGACGCCGATGGGAGCCCCATCTGCCTGACATTTTGTTTTATGCCTCGCAAAGTTCTATCAACAGCAGAACAGCTTCCCGATGTGAAATCGTACAGTCGTCCTAAATGATAAGAAAGCAATCTCGTAAAACCCTTGCTTTATCACTATTGCGAGTTTTGCGAGACACGTTGCAAGTAGAATCTTTACTTCGTACTTCAAACCAAGACCAAACAAAAGACATTAAGACAGAATCAACCAAACCAAACGATTAAGACCTCTTTACGACGCGATTTAGGAACTTTAACTGACTCTACTCCACTGATTGCAAACGTGGGAGAGTCATTCAGCCGCGGAGAATCTTAACACCGCGATTCAGAAAATGACGTCAAACGCACAACGCCATCTATCGAATATGATGTTCAACTGTCAACAGTAGTTCTATTATTGGACATTTTGGGATTTGGACATTTTGACACCGATTGACATTTTGAGAATTGGACATTTTGACCCTGAACGGTTGCGAGTACCTGAATTGCGTGTGTTGTGGTATTGTTCTTCTTAAACAACTTAAATTCATATTCGCTAGTAAGACCACCGGTCAAAATAGAAGCTCTTCCTCGCCTAAACTAACAAGTCACTGCAGTCAGTGTTTGCATGATAACTGCAGATAAAGTAGCCAAGCCTTGCAGCTGTGACTCCGTAGATCTCGTAGATAGCCAAACATACCTAGGACTTACTATTGATAGCCGAATTAATTGGAAGGAGCACATAAACGGGGTGTGTGATAAACTAAGACTTATTTTATCATTAACACTAGAAACGGGATATTTACCATCTTTACTGATTGATTTGAGTTCCCGATATTTCGGCGCTGTTGCAAGCACCATGATCACGGATAAACTGAAGTTATTGCGGGTGGGTGTTTATGAGCAGACAAATCTGTCTACCCTCTTGTTCGTTTTTTGCACTCAGTACCGCTACCACTTTTACTCGCAACTCGATTCTGTTCTCGACACACGAAACTCACAGTGTCCGCTCGCGAACTTTTCGGCACTTTTTCGCTTTTTACAGAGCTGGACTACAGGATTCCAGGCTCTCGACAGTTGAAACCCATCCTCCCGTTTGAAGTTCCTAAAAGTAATTCCAATAGCTTCTCTAACCAGTCTAGGCACACATATTATATAGTGGCGTTCTGTCGAGATGACCTGGGCCGGTTTTTTAAAAACTGTAATATTTTAATGTACTCACTATGATTTTTTCGGACCATAATACGATAGACACCTCATTTATTAAAATCGGCTCAGTAGTTTAGGCGCTACGGTAAAATTTAAAAATGTTACAATCACACAAACTGCTAAAATCATAACCCTTCCTTTTAGCTTTGCCGTAGTCGGGTAAAAATAAAACAACAAACTATTATTATCATATCATTGTATTTACAAAATATTGCACTTGGCTTGCGCCGCGACGCACTGACTTATTTCTAACACATATTGCACAAAACATTGCACCGGTTACAAAGATCGACAGTTCACTCTTAAAATAATACATTCATAAAAGAACAGATTCAATTGGAATTAACATCATTTTACTGAACATTTTTGTAAAAACATCTTGTATTTTGCGCCGTATAGACGCTAAAACGTTTTTAGCTTTGCCTTTTCTTAACAGTACATCATGACAAAATACAGGACATGATAAAACACGCTAAAAACCTATGAAAGAACATTATGTTCTTACACAAGCATGTATCCGTAAAATTGATTTTAATTTCAATAGTAGGTAGATAAATATTATAGTAGGTATACTCCACATTTCACTAAATATATAGATAATACAAAAAAATAAATTTTCAAGCACATGTCTCACCTTCATTTCTAATTAATCCATTCTCAGATAAATAATAAAAACTAGTTAACGAGATTTCTTTAAAAACTTGGCTATACACACTACCGAGCACCAAAATGGACTTTTTCTCTAAAAAATATCCTAAAATAAATCCTAGTTTTAAAATTATTTTCTTTTATGATTATTTTTACAATTAAAATTGGTGAGACAGGCGCCTAACTTTAAATAGTAGGTATAATATAATAAAAATGCTTGATAAATTGCTCCAAGAAATATTTTCAATAAAATAATGTTTACCGACTTTTATATTAAAAAAGTTAAACCAGTCTCATTATAATAAAACATAGAATTATGCATAAAAAATTAAAAAAAAGAATAAAAACTCTTTAGTTTCATTATCGGGGTATAAAATATCCCCCGTAGAGCAAAAACTAAACCACAAAGAAAAATTACATTTCTATGAAAAATTACTTTTGCTTACTTAATTTCTTTTTACATTTTACTGTCTATAACTTAAGTAGTTATGTACCGTAGTAGGATATTTTTCACTGGGACTGAGTAAGTTTTGCTCTAGAGGGATGATTTGTCAAATCTTTTCAGTTTTTATCCATCCTGGGCATTTAGAAGTATTGTATAGCCGACATGAGATGAGACAAAGCTCTCATTTTATCTCAATATTTGTTTAAATAAAGAGAGGCTCATTTTTAACGTGTTTACGTTTTGTAGGATGTCATTAAAACCCAGTCCAAAACTTTTTGAAGAAAGTGCAAACAAATTTGTACCACAACCTCAAGCCGTATTTGTACGTCAGTCTGGGAAAGAGATGACGCTCTACAGGATGTCTAGCACCATCTCTTTCACACACTAAAAATAATAATAATAATACTGCTTTGAGAAGGGGTAAGCCCACTGTTCACTTAAGGGAATTCGTAACACATTAATTTGTATTTAAAAGATTTCAACTTTGTCTCACTTTTTACAACACAATTTTTTTTTTTTTGATTATTATTTTACTCCTGAGTTTGCAGTACCATGACCTTTATTCTCGTAGTTATAAGGTTTATATTAGAGGCAAAAGAACAGTATGTTTGTCTGACTCATGTATTCACATTTTCGTCAAATTGTTTTGGAACTGAGTATAGTAATGATTCGATGTTTCATCGCATTTCTTTTCAAAGTCGGTGAAACTGTAGTGACCAGTTCACAATAGTGAAGTAGAGATAGACTAGCGTAGACCATCGTCTACTAGCACTAAGTTATTACTAAATACAGGGTGTGTATTAAAACTAAAGCAGATTTAGGAACCGAAACCTGGCTATCAACGATTTACGTCAGGAATGTTTTTCCCTTTGAAGATATAAACGTATTCTAGCGAGCGTTGATTATATCCCTATTTAAATGTAGTGACAATACACCTTGCTTCATAAAAGTGAACTGACTGAATTGATGTACATGGCAAAAAAATCGCCAAGTTCATCAACCAACTCCAAGTCCTGTGTATATTTGTATAAGGTAATTGATTTAATCTACATATATATAAGATCCCATTATAATAGATGGAGAATCTTTTAGAAATCATTCAGACCACCAAAATAAGGACAATGGCAAAAAAAAAAGAAAAACGCATTAGATACTTACAAGAGAAAAAAAACTAACGAAAATAAATTTAAAATGTTGGTTACTCAATGATTTTAGGTCAAAATAAAATCACTTTATCGTCTTTTTTGCTTGGATATCTTTGGTTAGATGTACTGAACGCTGTGTTAAAATTTGTCAATCTATTTTAATGGGACCTTATATGATGATTAAATCCTCATTTTAAAATCAACGTAAGAAATATTTACCAATTTCAAGCCTACATAATTCAATACACACTCTGCACACTAAATTATTCTATGTATAAAGGTTATTTTCAAAAATAAATAACTACATACATAGTTTTAACATTAACATTCGATATACTTTATAGCCTTATTTTAAAATAAGGTGGTATACGTGTATGAGATACAAAACTTAGTAACGATACTTGAATATACAATTTTTTTAAATTTATTTAATCAAGAAATCATGTGTCACGTTCTATTTAGCTGCATTTACACGGTGTTTTAAAGCGACAAGAAAAAAAAAGAAAAAAAACACGAGTTATTTTTAAATAACACGCGTTTTTTAACGTTATTTATCATGCTATTTTTCTCTCAACTAGTTGAAACAATTATACACAATTGGAGCAGCTAAAAACACCGTATAAACGGAGTTTGTCTTCCAAAAGCTTTTTACTTTCGGCAGCTTTTTGGCACAATATAGCAACCAATAGTCTATGGTTCTTTTACCCGGATTCAAATCCCTTGGTAGGTATATTTTATAACGTCAACAAAACGCCTTTAAAAGTCACAAACAATGACATAGTTTCCCCATTTCGTATTTCGTGTAGGTACTTATAAAATAATTTTGTCAAAATATATATTGCACTTTTCGTTAAAAAATATAGTAATTATCAAAAAAAATATTGCACTTTCCGAACATTTGGAACGATTTTCATTTATTTTGGTTTCTTTTTTTTAGAATAAAAAAACGTTTGTGTTTTTATCCAATATTGTTTGCGAAACAAAATTGTAACTATTTTTATTTTTCACAAATATTTTTTTTATTATTTCACAAATTCTCTTCTCGCAGTTGACAATGGCCATGAATTCTTGCTTCTGTATAAAATACCAACTTCATACATTTCTGATCCATTGCATATTTTATTTACAGAAGTTTTTCGGTTTTCAGACTTAAGTTAGATGCATTTACAAGATACTTTTCCAAACAGCAAGGCTCATAATTATTTCATAAATACATCCAAATCAAAAGTCACAATTACTTGTACAATCATTTTACATAAATCAATGACTTGATTTTTACTTCAGTTTAGGAATTAATTACGCCTGATTACGTTGCAAAAACTATTGCGATGATTAATTATTGCAAAAAATTATTACAACTATGTATTTTAGCAAAATGAACGTGAACAGACGTCTCCGTAAACCTTACTTGTCTTAGGGTAAGTACCCTAACGTGTCTTCTAGACTAGCGTTCCTGCTGAGCGGGGCGTGAGCGAACAGCGACGCGGCGGGGACCCGTGCGCGGGGCCCGCACAGCGCCGGCGGGGGCCCGGCGGCCCGCGCGGGGCCCAGCCCGGGCACCAGCGTGGGCCCCGTGCCGCACAGCGCGCGCACGTCCGTGCGCTGCGACAGGCGCACGTCCGCGAACAGCGCGGCCATCTCTGCTGACTTCTTCACGGACAGAGCCTCCTGTGAGCCCGCGCCTGTACTGCGGACTGGACGAAAGGTTTTTGTTTAACAACAGCAATCGCTCCAATTAAAATACTGGTATTCAGCTGCGTCCAGTTAAACTGTGAGCCGATACCGACCTGTTGTGAAAAGACTAGACAGATGATGATGATAAATAGCACCGCATAGGTCCATCGAGGTAAATAATAATAACCACAAGGGCCATTTTCTAGGATACGCTTGTCAAGATTGGTCCATGAATCCTCCGTGGTTCGGAAAGCATGTTAAGCCGTTGGTGCCGGCTATCCTCAAAACTCTTTAACAGTCGTTACGGATGTCAGAAACCCGAAAGTTTTACAATCAGTTTAAACAAGAGGTATCAGACCAAGTCTAGCTAGGCAGATGATGATGACAATGGCAAGCTTAATATTGATTGATTTACCGAAAATTTCTTAAGAGGTCATTGTAATCATTTTGAACAGTTTTAAGTACAATGGAAAAACCTCTGAAATTGAGAAAAAGATCAGCTGTTCCGCACATGTTCACGAGTTATATGAACTTTGTTGGCAAGTATCAATGGTTTTTCATAATGTGTTAACAAAAAGGTTTGATAAACATATGTATTTAAATAAATTCAATGTTGATCCCTACCAGTAAGTCGCTGCATATTCCTGGCTCGCGGCTTGTTCTGCAGCAACAGTTCGTAGTCCAACGCGACGCTGTCCGAGCTGCGCGCGCGCCGCCCGCGCTCTGACCGGCGCCTGCCGCCCGCACCGGCACCCCACCGACTGGAACATTAACATCAATTTTTATAAACATAAGGCAACACAGGTAACGCAGGTACACCTTCGAGACCTGGTCTACGGTGAGAGGCCTCTATTAACTTGTAAAAATGATAATAAAACTGCTGTCCTCAACTGTCCTCGTTCTGAAGCAGTTGGTATTGGAGGCCTGCTAAACTGTGGGAGGTCTCTCGTAACTTGTAACAATGATAATATCTCACCTAGTTCTGCCACTCTTGTCCTCAAGTGTCCTCATTCTGTCGCAGTAGGTATTGGAGGCCTGCTCAACGGTGGGAAGCCGCTATATAGTAACTTGTGACAATGATAATATCTCACCTAGTTCTGCTACCCTTGTCCTCAAGTGACCTCATTCTGTCACAGTGATATTGGAGGCCTGCTCTACGGTGAGAGGCCTCTAGTAACTTGTAACAATGATAATATCTCACCTAGTTCTGCCACTCTTGTCCTCCTGTGTCCTTATTCTGTCGCAGAAGGTATTGGAGGGGCTACGCAAGTACTCCATACTGTGGGAGGCCTGTACCCTTCGGGGCCCGGTGCAGTAGCACTTGTTGCTGTCCGCGCAGCTTTCTGAGTCGCAGGAGCAGTAGCTGAAGTCGCCGTCGTAACATTCCCTGAAAATTAAGAAGTAGGCACTTTGTTAAAAAAAAATCGTTTAGATTTTCTATTTTGGTGATAAAATATTTTATTCGTTCGAGGAATAATAGTCGACAACAAAAACGTTTTTAGGTTTTTGGTTATGTATTCAGCCAGTATCTTTTTTTTCATGTATTTACACCGATTTCTCCGTGGTTACTTGACTGATATACGTGATTATTTTTTCGTTTGGTAGAGGAAACTTGCGCAATGGTTCCATATAAATTGTATAAACTTTGCATGGGTGAGGTATCTTTACTATCTATACTAATATTAAGAGGAAACATTTGTTTGTAAGTTTTAATGGAGGGAGTAATCTCCGGAACTAATGATCCAATTCTTTCACTGGCAGAATGCTACATTATTCGTGAGAGTTTTAGGCTATCTATACACATAAAATTCAAAGTCCTGACTGATTGACTGACTGATATATCAACGCACAGCCCAATACGCTGGTCCTAGAGTCATGAAATTTGGACGGTGTACTCTTTATGAAGAGTAAGTATCCACTAAGAAAGGGTTTTTCGAAATTACACCCCTAAGAGGGTGAAATGGGGTGTTGAATTTTCTGTGAAACTTTTTATTCTCGGAGTCGATTGACTTGAAAATTAGTGTACATACTCTTCAGATAAAATTACGAGAAACGTGTTTCACAGTTTTTCCAAAATCATCCTGCAATATAAAATTCAAATCCTGACTGACTGATTGATATATCAACGCACAGCCTAAATTGCTGTTCTTAAAGACATCAAATTTGATGGGTGTAGTCTTTGGGAAGAGTGAGTATCCACAATGAAAGAGTTTTTTGAAATTCCACCCCTAAGAGGGTATTTCACCCTCTTAGGGGTGAATTTCAAAAAACTCTCGGAGGGTTGAATTTTCTGTGAAACATAATATTTTCTGGGTTGATTGACTCGAAAATTGGTGTACACTCTTCAATTAAAATTTGAGACATGTGTATCAGTTTTTCCAAAATCATCCCCCAACAGAGTCAAATAGAAGCTCGAAGCTCACCTAGACGGACAAACAAAATTTCAATACTTACTCGACCCAAATGTATGGGACAGCTGATAATTTTTTCGCATTTACGATATTGGACCTAAGGAGAAAGTTGTTCAGTTTGATGGTCTGCAGCATATCCTGTCATATGACTATACCCTTTCTGTTACACGTTGTATATGTATAAGGGTTTGTACATTTTGGCAGATCTAAACTCATATTACTTTACGAACGTTTTAATAATAATAATGCACACCTGCAACTCTATTTAATCGCAAACAACTCCACTAATCAAGCCAAATATCTGGTGAAATTAATTCCTAAATTCAACTGTAAATAACTCTTAATTCAGTTCAGTAACTCACATGTCCCAGCCGTCTGCTACGCTCTGATTATCGACCACATTTCATTTCTACTACCAACTAGTTAACACTAAAATCAACCATAACTTGGTGCAGTAAAGTCGAGATTGAACTGTTTAAAAGGATATTTAATATAATTAATACTACTATCTCTGAGTCTCCTATTGGTTGATATCTTCAAGACGTCGAAAGTAGAGAAATTTTTCATTAAAACAACTAAGTTAATAAATGTGTGTGGAGTGCTCTTACGAATAATTTTATTTTAAGTAATGTTCGAGATTTCATAATTTTAGTGGTAGGGTTTTTAATTGCACTTATTTTTTGCCCTATTACTTAAGCTAAGTGGTCATTATGAAGCGTAAAACCGTTTCTCTTCTCGTAAATTCAATCTATAATGTGAATAAGAATAAGGTGAATGTCAATTACAAAAACAAAATAAGTATTGTTTTAAGCTTTCACGGTTTACAACTAAACTATACTGTCACTTACGGGATATCTTTCGTGATTGAGAGAAAGAAAACACAAAAGAAAGAAAGAGAAAGAGAAAATAGAGAAAGAGGGTAGATAGATTTGTTTGCTCTTAACAATTTATTTTCCATCCACCCGCATTCTCCAGTCAACCCGTAATCATGGCGCTTACAACAGCGCCCAACAGTGCCGAAATATCGGGAGCTCAAAATAATGTACAATCACGGAAGATATCCCGTAAGTGACAGTATAAGTAATTCCATTTAACTTAAAATCAGCGTGTCTATAGGGCTCTAGGGCTAGTATAGTCCTCCTGACCGTTTTCGGTCACGGCGTCCTATCTCAGCGGAGATTAGCCATCGGCTAATAGCGGCTTATTCGGCTGGAGATATTATAGTGCACAAGTAAAATAAACCTTGGATGGGACGGCAATCCGATACGACCGGAGAGAGATCAGGCGCAGGACCAACGGCTTAGCGTGCTATCCGAGGCACTGGGGTGTCATACCGCCAACTTCCAAACTCCGGGGTGGGTTCTATACGAGGTGGAAGGAAAACCGACGCGAAAACGGTTACCACGAATTCAGTAGGTACATCATTAAAAAAAAAACAGCTGTTTCCTAATAAAGTGCAATACCTACACGGTCAAATGTATGGAACAGCAAATTTTTTTAAATAACCGATGAAAATTTTCTATGTAGGGAGGCTCCGTGGTAACCATTTTCGCGTCGGTTTCCCTTCCACCCCGTATAAAAAATCCAATAACACTTTTTGCACGACCCGAGAATCGAACCCTGGACCCTACCGCTCAGCAGTCGCACTTGCGACTACGAAACTAACGGGGCAGGCTACAAAGTGTAATGGGTAATCAAATAACATCTGATATATAGCCACTCTAGCAAAATGTCAATGACATAAACAGGTCGGTCCATTGCGCAAAATGCTAAAACTCACTTTTAGTTTTATTGAAGCCATTATCGCAAATATATCTAAATTACTTTCGATATTCTAAAAGCAATAAACATTTGCTTCTTGTAAATCTTTACAGTTTGCGAAATATTTATGTTTTGACGAAATCTAAAGTTGAAGCTAATGACGTTGCAGGTTCATATTCTTTCTTCAGAAATACAAAGCTAAATCTATCTGGAGATTTCTATGGAAAACGTGCGTCGGGTTAGATTAAGGTCAAAATGTTCGGGAACTAATATTGGATAATACTCATTAGTAGTATTTTTAAGAATCACTGATGAATTTCGTAATAACAACAAACAAAATACTGACAATCATCATTCTCCTGCCCTTATCCCAATTCATTTGGGATCGGCGCAGCATGTCTTCTTCCATACTTCTCTATCATCGCCGTCATCGTCATCTCATCAGACACCTCCTTACTTACCTTATTCATACAGTCCATACATCGTTTCTTTGGCCTTCCTCTACTTTTATACCCGTCCACATTTATGAATACACAAAACTTTCCTCACGACATTTTCCTCATTTCTCCGCATCATCAGATACCTCCTTACTTTCCATATCATCATTCACACAGTCCATACATCGTTTCTTGTCTTCCTCTACTCTTATACCCATCCACGTTCATGAATACTCAAAACTTTCCTCACGACATTTTCCTCATTTCTCCGCATCACATGCCCATACCAAACTATCCGATGACCACACACATTTGCGTAACACCACACATCCCCCTTAGCATTATCATCTCAGCCACTGGCAAATGCTTTTCATTCATCCCTTTTCAAAATACTGATAATATTAAATCAAAACTCTCTGCTATCTGTGTTCCCTCCCACATTTAACCCATCAGCCTTCAAAGCAAGAGTGAACAGGCATCTTCTGAGCACGCTCGTCCCATCATAGACCTCTCATCTATCGCTTTTCATCAGGCATGATCGAGGTCAAGAGCGGGTCAATTTTGTAATAAAAAAAAAACAAAATCCGCAAAATAAATTTTGCAGTTCCTTATTTTGATCATCATTCAATCGTACTGTTTTACCTCAATTATGAGTGGCAACCCTTTCATCGGACACATTTGGGATGATAAAATATGATGTATAAAACTGTTTGTCTGAAGAATTCTAATCCGAGCTACTGATAAAGGTTGATGAAGATTTAGGCGAGCCGCACCTAATTGCAAAAATCCTCCTACACCACTTTCATAGATTTTGCATTAACCGTAATACACTACAGTTCAAAACGCGCGCCTGTTATGCTAGCCTTAGAATAAAAAAATATACTCACTTCGAACAATCTTTACAGCTCTTGCTTTTACTTAAAAGCTTGGACTTCGCCGAATCCTTGGTTTCGACCGCTGAGCAATAGCACTTGGCTTTGCTCCCACCTTTCAATGAGCAGTAACATCTGTCCACACAGCTCTCAGACTCGCATTCAGAACAAGACACGTAGCCACTCGAACTATTCCTGTTCTGACATCCAAGTCTATTGCTCAGGGTAAGAAAATCCGAGTCTTCAGACGTTGAAGTCCTCTCTCCCGGCCTGGATTTTCCAGTTCTTTTTGAAACATGGACGATCTTGTCGGATCTTTTCGAATGTCTTTGTCTAGATGCTTGTCGTTTTGGGAGAGGTAGCATGGGCTCTTTGGGACGAAACTGCCGCAAATCGTAGCTGGAGGTAGACACGGAGCTTTCGGAGACGGGATCTTTCGCTAATTCCTCAGATCCGGGAGGTTTGGTGTCTTTAGTTCTTATGTCTTTGCCGAACGGCATTCGGAAGACCATTCGGAGGCCGCTCGCGCCTTTTAGTATCTTTCGTCTTTTGTTTTGAAACATACTGTTTCTCCTTAGAATCTTTTTCTTTTGCTTCTTCATTATTGCTTTGCTGTGTTGAAAGATTTCGTCTTTCGTTAAAGTTACTGCTAGTTTCAGTAGGAATTCTTTGTAAATCGGCTTCAGATCATTGAAGGACATCCCTTCAGCGTCTATTATGGCATTTAGGATCTCGTCCATCGAATGCAAGTTCTCCTGAACTTTGAATTCATTAAAAAGTTCATTGAACCCTAACGGTGAGCCGCCTCCTTTCTTACCGTTGTTTCTGGAATTCAAAATAAAAGTTGAACATTTTGTCACACAATAATTGATTAACGTGTAATGTGAAGCGCGGTTCTTTTCGCGAAGGAAGGAAATATTGCTAGGATGGCAGTGCTGGTACAAATTTGATAAATATTATCTGTGGATATTTTATTACAAAAACAAGATGGCGGTTTATGATGACGTCAGTTTCGTTCAAACTTTAAGACCACTCGCCAAAAGAACTTATGTAGCACTTTACAAAAAAAAATGGATTTTTTTGGAAGCAGATTGCACAGTACAAAGTTTTGAAAGTAAAATATTTGATTCCATCGAAAAACTTTTGCCATTTCTAGGTACAACTAATACCACAATGATTTGTAAGATTTGCCATGAGTTAAATGCTTGTTACAAGTCATAATTGAACCAAAGTTTACACAATAGCGCAGATTTAGCCAGTCACTGATCAAATTAACAACAACACAAATAAGAAAAAAAGTAACAAAAAAAGCAGAGTACATTGGCTTTCTCAATAAGGATGTTGCAAGTGTAATGATAGTTAAAAATAACTCGGCGGCGTATTGGATCAGAGGAATGCAGCGGACGCGCTTGCGTTGCCACAATTACGGGCATGCGAGTGCCGACACACTCCACTAAGCACGCTCTATGCGCCTCTCGTTACAGCAATCCGAACAAACATATTGATCATGTGAAAAACTCAAGATGTCAGCGTGAACTGGGTAAAAGGAAATAACAGCTCAAGCGTGCCAACGAAATTACTAACAATCAATTTCAACACTTGATTTATACACTAGAACAATTTAGAAATACATACCTGTGTCCAATCGACTTGTACCTAGTGAGTCCTCCCGCGTTTAGGAAGCTACCCGAGCGAGGAATGGCTACTTTTGTCAATATGTCTCCGGATTCGTTTATAGACTTTCTGCCACTTTGACTTCTCCGTAGAGGCTCTTTGGGAGGCTCCGGTGGGGCTTCCGAAGGTGGCTTTATAGGTATCGGCGGAGGTAAAGTCGGTGGTCTCTGCATACTTTTTCGTCGTTCTAACTGTCTAAACAGTTCTATTTTCTCGGACACCTTGCTTCGGACGGACGATTCACTGCTGTTTATATGTTTGAGGTTTTGAATCTGACGAAGGCCCGGATTCTGAGCCTTTTTTACGGACTTCTTCGAGCCCTGCGTATCGCTGCCACTTGTGTCGTTATGCTTTATCGAATCCAGCTTGGCTTTTACTTCCTCTACTGTGATTCTTTTCACATCGGCGGGAGGGATCGACGGAGGTGGGGGTGGGCGCGGCAGGTTCTCTGAAGATAACTTCTTCGTCCTTTCCAGCTTGGGCTTTTCTGTGTAAGATTCGCAGGCAGAGAACCCGTCTGCTCGGTCACTGTCGCCACTGAGTGAAGACGTGCTTCTCTTTTTGCGTGGCGGCCGCATTGGGATTTCGTTTGGCGACATGCTGCTTCCAATGCTCATACAGCTGACTCCGTTTCGATTCTTTAGCTTCTTCTTGTCATTGTGACCCTGCCGGCTCATGTGCGCCATCAGCGATTTGTATAACGTGGCCGCTATCACGATAGCGTCCTCTGTCGTCTGACATACAAACCCATGACACTCCAGCTGCTTCGCGACGCCGATCTTCCTCATCACAACAGCGAAAAGAGGTGAATGCGAGTTTTCGTTGTGGGAGAGGATGTACTTCTTGTCTGGTGACTCTAAAGTTTTGAAAAGGGCTTGTCGGTCGATGTTATCAGGATCGGTGATAAGGGGCAGGAAGGCGTAGCAGAGATCATGATCGTCTTCCTCGGAGGGTTGGACGACGAACTTCACGGCTGACCAGACTGCTATCGTGGGGAAGGGGTTCAGTTGTTCGAGGTCGCCTTTGTCTCCTTTGTATCGGACTTTGAGTCCGCTTTTTGAGATTTCTAATCGTCCGTTGAGGCCGTTTTTATGGCGGTAGTTTCTTCTATACGTGAAGTATAGGTCTCTTAAGGGTGTCTGGAGGCCGGAGAGGCTGGTGACCTTGCTGTGCAGGGGCGTGGAGCCGAGGTAGTGCACATTGAAGATGTGCACGCCGATGGACTCAATCGCCTGCTTGGACTCGCCCGCCATGTCCGCGAACATCCGCTCTATGCGATCCTGCACTGTGTTATTGACATTGGCTTTGCTCTGACAGTAGCCGTCGTCATCTTCGTAGATCGTAACTTTGCCTTCGTGCGTCGAATTCACCTGTGAACAAGAAGATTTTGTTGTGAATTATGATTCAATATGGATCTTGCGTCAACATTTTGTATACAGGGTGGAGACGACAATGCGACAATAAATTAAACTGTATGTAACTCATGACGTTCCCAGTCTGCATACAAAAATTCAATCGAAAATTACTGAATATTTTCGATTGAATTTTGTATGCAGTTTATTCACAGGACGTTATTTTTCATTTTTAGAATTTTCTACATTGTGTAGATAATAGGCTACCACCAACAGGTTAACGAATCCTGCATCGGTATAAACGTTAAACACATGTTGCCAACTCGCTACTTCAAAAACCTTGGCCAAAATTGTCGTATTGTCGTCTCCATCTTGTATATTATGAAAATAAACTGAGTATTACAGCAGTAACACTGATACAAATAACATAATTTCAAACAAAGTTATCAGACGATAAACAAAACAATTGTCAGCATAAATATTTATTTTTAATAATTAATCCAATAACCACAGTAGTATGTACATCCGTGTATGACTTTGTATTATAATATCTATATATCTTGTTACAAGTAGACCGTGCAAACGTGCTTACCCTGATGTTTCATGAAAGAATCTCTTCTAAATTAAATTAATTAAGTCAGGAGATTTATCTACCATTAGAAATTTCTCGGCCGGAGCCTGAATTCTTTAAATTTAATACCAATATGCTCCCCTATTACAGTTTCAAACACGGCACCTAAACTGAACTTGCGAAATATGGGTATACAGCAGTAGCGAAGGGTCAATTTTTGTAACAGGTAAGCCGGAGTACCTTCATCTTTAATGTGATTATATTATTTGTCTATAGAATGCCATTTTTCAAAGGGAAGTCGGTAGGAATCGAGTTGTATGGAATCTTCGCCACTGGTATACAGTCCACCTCTGCCTAGCCCATCGGTGAATACAACCATGTTGTTATGTTTTGTATATTGTCGTCAATGATAAGTGCCAGATCTTGAAAAACGTTACTTCGAACTTAGAAAAAATGCCAATCCTCAATGATGCTTCATTATAATGGGAGATTCTTTCTCCCCAGCTGAAACACTTGGTGAGGGCAATTATAACGAGGTCTTATGTAATTTTTTGCGAAGAGCGGATTTTAAAATTTTCAGCGAAAGGAAATACTATTTTCATTTTCTTTGATTAATAATGTTTTAGGCGCCAAACTAGTAGCTCAGTTCTGGGCTGACACAATTTAGATAACCATCGACACGCTAAGAAGAAGTGTCTGAATCACAAATTTGATATACATAGACAACAAGAGCACCTACTTGCTTCGCATAAGCGTTTTATGCTTAACGTAGCTAGAGCTGTCGCAACAAGCTAATTTGTTTAAAACCACAACGTTACAAATCAAGAACTTAATGGTCGACATTTAAAGAACAAAAACGTCTACCATTAAGTTCTTGAGTTGTATGAGACTGTTTGTATCACTACATAGTATAAAACAAAGTCGCTTCCCGCTGTCTGTCTGTCCCTATGTATGCTTACATCTTTAAAACTACGCAACGGATTTTGATGCAGTTTTCAGTAATAGATAGATTCATTCATGAGGAAGGTTTATATATATATTGCACCCGTGCGAAGCCGGGGCGGGTCGCTAGTAGTAACTAAATAGTGCTTATGACGTTATAGTGGGTAGTCTAAAATGGCACGCTTGGTTTTCATCATGATACTTGCGTAATACAAGTATATCTATATTCTGTGGTCTGAATAGATAATTCTGTTGATCTATCCTCTGTGAAAATATGTACCTATGCCAGAGAAATCAGAACTTTTCCGTCTTGATTAATGATGACATCATAAATAAACCTACATACATTAAAACGATTGATGGTTACGATATTCCAAAAAGATGAGTTACAAGCCTATTGTGTTAGGTTCCTCTAATTACAAAGTTTTTATAACTTAATTAACATTTCGACATCTGCAATCTTTAGGCTTGTTTGTCGTAATAGTTACATGAATCTTACATTTTATGTATGTATGTTATTTGTAACTGTGGGTCGTCTTGTTCTAATACCCTTGGAACCCATTGTAAGTTATAGTAATTATTTTGTTAGTTACAGATGCAATAATTTATTAATTAAGGTTTTATTTTGCATTGTTAAATTCCGTAAGTTAACTGATCTGTATCTTTCATTGGGTTGGGTTAGTTAGAACAAGGTCGGTCTGTGGGTGACCAACCATTACAAACTGAGTTTCCGCCGCTCCTTCGAAAACACTTTAAGCTGTTGGTCCCGGCTGTCACTTGTAGATCTTTGACAGTCGTTACAGGTCTGACAACCAGTCTTACCAAGGGGTATTGTATTACCTATACTAACTGGATTGTGGAGATCAGATAGGCTCTATTAGGCAGTCACTCCATGTAAAATACTGTATTCCGGTTAGACTGGAAGCCGATCGCAACATAGTTGAGGAAAGGCTAGCCAGATGATGATGATGGGTTCGTTCGAACAATGGAAATAACTTTACAGATTATTCATCATCATCATCATCATCATCATTTCAGCCGAAAGACGTCCACTGCTGGACATAGGTCTCCCCCAAGTGTCTCCACATTGACCGGTCCCGTGCGACTCGCATCCAGATTATTATTTGTTTATAATCTATTCGCGCAGAATCCGAATAATCAAAGACCGTTGGGGTAGACGCGGACCGTGAATTGTCAAAATTAAAGTAGATACTCTCGGACTAAGAGCAGAAGTTATTTTAGCAAAGTCGCTATATGAGAGAGGCCGGGAATCGAGATTAATGCCACGCAATTTGAGGCGTATTTCCCTTTCCGTGTTCAACTGGCGACACCGGTCTCGCGAAATCCACACGCTTTTGTTTTACTACGGAATCCTACGATCCCGTGTTCAATTCGCGTCAACTGAGCACGCCTTTGTGATCAAGTGGCGCTGGAGTAGGTTTTACAAAATAGTGTGCAGTTGAACGGAACACTTTTTTTACTCCGACCAAATAGGTAAGGTTAGGTTAGAACTGTGACCGTCCGATTATGTCATTATTATTATGATGACGACTAAGCAAGTTGTATTGTATTTCTCATGAATGTTAATGTCAACTCAAAGTGAACAGGTGTCCTGGAGAATTTCTTCTTTACATAATTACGAAGCTCGTGCATTTGTTGTGAGACATTGCTGAGGCATGGGAACGGACTTGTGACATCACAATGTTGTTGTTACATTGCTGAGGGCTTTCGTGTCAGCGTTCATTTATTTCTCCTGAATTAACTATAAACTTCAAGCCTGCATTTCCCCGGGGGGCTAAGGGCAGATGTGAATCTGTAGTACACTGGTATTTGCCTTTAGTACATCTACATTCCAACAGTTATTTGTAATAAGGGGCGAGCCTATTGCCATCAACCGCGCACAGTTCTAGACTCCAGGCTGCTACTGAGATAATCCTGATGGAAATACCCAACAACAGTTTACCCGACCTGTCCCCGTAGCATGACCACCGTAGACAAGGATTTCTTTGACGGAAGAATCGACAAAATGACAGATAGTGCAAAGAAATCTGTCATTGTATCGACACTATCTGTTATTTTGTCGATTCTTCCGTAAAATAAATCCTTGTCTACGGTGGTCATGCTACGGGGGCTGGGAATCTATCTCAAGACCTTAGGTTTTGCAGTAGTATAATCAAGGTACCAAGTAGGCAGAAACCCGTTTGGCAATATATTGGCAATGACCCGATTGTTGAATATGAAATGAATTACCTTAGGTTCTCTCTCTTGCTGCACCGGCGTGTAGTGATGGCTGGTGAGGGAGCGCGTGTCATCGAACAGCGCGTCGATCTTGTGCTTGTAGGAGAGGGAGGAGACGGACGGCGCACGCGCACGTCGTGGCTCGTCCTCGCGCGCGCCCAGGCGGAACCCGCCCAGCGGCGCGCTGCCGTTATCGCACGTCACCATCTGAGGGAAAATGTATCTCGTTAAACACGCGCTTTAACGAATTGAGAGAAAGAGAGGAACTCTTCATAGTGCACAAATAAGATGCAGATTATAAATAAACTTATCTAAAACAACTCAAATACGCCAAAAGCCTTGTACTCAGATACAAAAGTAAAAAGAAGAATTTTAAAAAAAGTTTTACATTATTTCATAATAACGTAAAACTTTGAACCTTTTGACCGCCATAGTCACTTATGTATACGTGACAAGTAAGCGCGTGCCCTGTACGCCAAACGACACAAATATGTGACAAAATGGTACACACGCGCGTGCGTTATGCTCTGGCTGTCAAAAGGTTAATACACACACAATATAATGGTCACACCAAGACCACCAAGCACGTATAGTGTTTTTGGTGGGTAGATTTTGTTGCCCATCCACTGGGGCCAGTTGTTGCGGAAACAGTTAAATCACCGTGTTTGGCTGAAGTACACAGGGTGGAAGGGACACCGACGCGAAAACGGTTACCACATATTCAGTACATCATTCTGAGCACATAGAAATTTATCAACGGTTATTTAAAAAAAGAAACTGCTGTTTCCTACAAAAGTGCAATACCTACGCGGTCAAAATGTGTATGGAGTAGCTGATTTTTTTTAGGTTGATAGCAGACTCGCCTTATCACATGGGGCTTAAAACATAACTGGCGAAACGTGGGTGTACTATTAGGTACACCTCTGTCTAACTCTTCGGGGATTACAGGCGTGATGTTATGTTATGTAGTCGATGACAATAGACTCGCCCTATTATATGGGACTTAAAACATAACTGGCGCAATGTGGGTGTACTATTAGGTACACCTCTGCCTATTCCTTCAGGGATTACAGGCGTGATGTTATGTTATGTAGTCGATGGCAATAGACGCGCCCTGTTCCATGGACTTAAAACATAACTGGCGCAATGTGGGTGTACTACTAGGTACACCTCTGTCTAACCCTTCGGGGATTACAGGCGTGATGGTATGTATAGCCATTAGACCTTGTATCCACCCGGGGATCGCATGGCAATTACATTCAGTTACGAACGCGATGATCGATTGTATGCGTTCTGATTGATTGACCGAATGATCGATGGATCCGTAATACCGTTTTTGCGTATCTATATAATAGTGGTTTTAGTATCGTTTATGTCGGAAACCGGTATGTTGGTTTTGCACTATTTAACTTACGTTCAATATCCACGCTAGTTGGCAATTTTCGTTCAATTTATAGACTTCTAGAGAATCTATAAGTTCTTGTCTCGTCTATATGAGCTAGTTATACCAGCCAGCTACATTTATCGCCAAGTCATATTACGGCAAAACATTAGACCGTCATTTTTTTTTTTTTGTGAATGCCATCTCCCAGGTAACCTATGAGGCTGGCTTCTGCTTAACCGGATTATCCTGTGTGACCTTGAGTGTAAGGCCTCCAGCCAGAGGTAAAATTGATAATCGAACTTTTAGGGTGAATTTACGGTTTTGTGAAGTAAGCAATGATTGTCGGGCCTACGCCGTCCTCCCGAACTTAAATCTAACGCTGTAACATTATAAAACCAAATAATTTTAATAAAGTAACCATGGAGTTTCTTGCTAGTTCTTCTCCATAGAAAACGACCAACCCGAACTGTGAACCTTTTCTCGAGGTTTTATAAGACAGTGCCCATGTAGGCCTATGTGAAGTAAAATATTTTGATTGATCGGATGCTGCCGTTGTGGTTGTGTTATGTTGCAGTTTATGAATTAAGGTAAATTATGAAGTGACCACTGTATTTATACTGATACTGATACTGTTAGCCTGTGTCATCCCACTGCTGGGCAAAGGCCTCTCTCCATGACTTACAAGTTCTTCTTCTTTTTTTTTTCTTTTTTTTCGGTATGGACCAACCTATTCCGCCGACAGGCCAAGAATGCAGAGACATGATTATGATTCATACAAAATGGCATCCAACAATAGCAGGCTTGGTTCACCGCAACATACGACATGCAAATACTTAGCTAAATATTTTAGTTCAGCAATCCCATCACTTTCCAACCGCGGTCAGACACAATTTGTGTTGTCATGCAGTGACTCATTGAAGAAAATAATCGTACGTGGAGGTGCTGTGGGGTTTATTTTTAGACATATCCTCTTTGTGGTTTAGCGGATATTTCTATAGGCAATGGACTAGAGCTATGCGGGTGATTGAAGGTGCGGTCAGACAGATAAATTGCGAGCCTGCGGACACCGAGCACTTCGGGATTCAGTACATTAGTCGATTCTCACACGACACAGCTCGTCCGCGCGGTCGGGCGGAGGCGGTGAAGCGGATGTATGGGCAGGGCGTCCCGCAGAGATGCGGTGAGCGCCGCTCATCCGAGCGGTCTGGCGGTGTACGTGATTTAGGCATCAACGGATTTCTTACGAGCCAACAACCGTCTTTCTGTCAGAGGCCGGTGTCCAAAGACTCGTCCGCAGCTTATGAGTACCGGATAAAACAGGGTGATTAGAGTGATCAGAGGTGAATCGAGACAAAACTTTATGGGTGTTTCCACACCAATCGATCGATCGCCGATCACCAATCGATCGATGGTAGAAATGACGACGATCGATCAATTAGTGTAGTAGAAACTATCGATCGACGTCGACTTATCCATTCTACTATCGTTCGACGATCAATCAATTGGTGTGGTAACACTCTAAAAGGGATTTTAACGTTAAATTACTGCGTTTCTTTTCTGTCTGTTTATGGTACCTAAGTAGCGGTTTAGAGAACCTCAACTAATTAGCTTTTTATAGTACAGGGAAGTGTCTTAAATATTTGAAAACATCTCATTTACTTGGATGAACAGTTCTGAAGAGACACTAATTGCTTTTTCTAAACATCTTCATCTTTTTTGGTGCTGTTTAAGAGTAGAATACGTAATTTTTTAGTAGATTAAACGTACAGAAGTCAGCACATCAAGCTACTACAATCTGTCAAATTTGTTTAATAGATTTTCAACTTTATCGCTGAAGCATTAGGTTCAAAGTTGATTGGGGTTTGATAGTTTCGGGTAGCTTGATGTGCTGGCGACGTACACAGTATAACTAAATTTTTAACAGATAAAAATCTATTATTTTTTGATTAATTTTAATGATAATGATATTAATATCTATTGAATGATATTGCAATGAAAATGATAATTTATTTATTGATGTATTAAATAGTAATTTTAATGATAGCGATACTTTATTAATTGACTTATTGAATGATAATTGTAATCACTGTTTTAAGCTTTCACGGTTTACAACTAAACTTATAATGTCACTTACGGGATATCTTCCGTGATTGTTCATTATTTTGAGCTCCCGATATTTCGACGCTGTTCCAAGCGCCATGACTGCGGGTTGACAGCGTCGAAATATCGGGAGCTCAAATTAATGAACAATTTAATTACGTAATGGTACTTTATAAAACTGATCTGGTCTTTAAAATGCACATTTTTCATAAATAATGTAAATGTTTGCATGCCGAATGGTAAAGTATGGCTGAGCTTTGATATTTTATAACAAATATTGTGTACACATTTTATTTCATTTTGCAAATATTACCCATATTTGCAAAATGAAATAAAATTCTATTCTGAAAAAAAAATAGTTTAAAGTAAGCATGACCTCAAACAATTAACTCTCTAAGCAGGCTGAGGAAGGGTTTTGCCCTACAATTGTGTAGCTACAATAGCAACCGTAATAACAGCTAATTAAAACATAAATTTCAAACAATGTACACACAAAAACATTAGCAGTTACATAAATAAGTACATAGGTAGGTACATACATTAACGAAAATGTGACCTGTCACGTAACAATACACATCTGTGCCGACATACCTTTACCAATTATTAGATTTATTAACACTTCTGTTTATTTGCAATCAAGTGTAATTATAAGTAATTATCTGTTGTCATTTATTTTTTGCAATCTACAATCAGTCGCGCGTTTGACAGTTTTGATTGACGCTATTGCACGAAGTGGATTTTAGCCTCTATGAGTGATTACTTAACATAATATCACGCCTGTAATCCCCGAAGGGTTAGGCAGAGGTGTACCTAATAGTGACATTAGTATACCACACTTGACCATTTGGTCCACATTTCGCCAGCTATGTTTAATTCCCGTGTAATAGGGGGCGAGCCTATTGCCATCAATTGGGCGCAAGTCCAGACTCCGTGGCTGCTACTGAGAAATTCCTTTTGTAAAAACCCAAGGACACTTCGCCCGACCATTACCGCCAGGTTTTATGTAGGTTCACATATAATACAAGACTTTACGCGGCAGTTACAATGCAATTTCTCGACTTTATGGAATGATATCTCTGTCAGTAAATTCTTCCGTCACAGCCTTTTTTAAAATCAGATGTGATAATAATACCTGGGAACTATATTTAACTCCATCTTAAAGCCGACAAAAGTTTTATTAATAGAACTCATTTAACTCCTTCGAAATAACGATAAAAATATATTTTTAACAATATTACCGAAGATAACGTTAATCCTCCCAAAACCTGTTGATTTCGTAATCGTATTAGTCAGTAGAAAGAAATGTAGACATTTCTGTTAAATTCAAAGACCATGATGGTTTCACTTTTCTCAATAAGCTTCATATTAAAAATGATTTTTATGACTAAAATCTGCATGTTTGGTGCAAAGTCCGACACTTTGAAAAATGTTGAGAAAGAAAGCCGTTTCTATCATTTTATAGTTTCGTTGACTTTTAACATGTAGGTAATTAGAATACATCATTATAGATTATTTTAATATGTGGTCAATGATATTATAAATAAAAAGTTGTAGACAAATTCAGACAATTGTCGTAATTTAAGTACTTGAAGCGCAATAGCTATCTCTTTCTCCTTCTCTTTTTCCTTTTCTTTCTTTTTCCTTCTTTTCTTTAAAGAGATAGCTATTGCGCTTGAAGTACTTAAATTAAGACAATTGTCTGAATTTGTCTACAACTTTTTATTTATAATGTCATTGACCACGTATCAAAATAATCTACAATGATGTATTCTAATAGGGAACGTATGAACGTTCCCTATTATCTATCGCAGTAGTAACAACGCAACGATATTTGAACGCCGCTCAGTATGTACGTAACGTATATATATATCTTTTTAATTATCATTGCATATGTTTAGCTTTTACCTACTCAAGACACTTTTGTACCTTACTCAAAAGTCGCCGCTCTATTTAAAGTACTGGTATTCAGCTGCATCCGGTTAGACTGGAAGCCGACCCCAACATAGTTGGGAAAAGGCTAGGCAGATGAAGATGAAGGCTGTTTATTGTTAATTATATAAACTCATTTAGGATGTAATATTAATAAATGTCTATTGCGTGTATTCACACATTACATGTTCCATTAATAATGCAGATTTTCTAAGTAATTGAAATGCTAAGACAATTACCAAGTAAATTAGTCAACGGAAACATTAAATAACTAAAATGAAGATATTATTTATGATCAGGGATTAGTTGTATCCTCACGACAGTTAGTAGTTTCCGATGTAAGTAGAAAGGCAGGAAATAAATTATTGTAAGCTATACTGCACTTTCGAACTGCTTTCATAATATTTTGTTATCATAGCTGCCATCGAAGTAACTTACTCACTGCGAAAACGTAAACTGCATCATCATCATCCACCTAGCCTTTTCCCAACTATGTTGGGGTCGGCTTCCAGTCTAACCGGATGCAGCTGAATACCAGCATTTTACATGGAGCGACTGCCTATCTGACCTCCACAACGCAGTTAGTACTGGGTAATACGATACCCCTTTGGTAAGACTGTTTGTTGTGGTTTGGGCCACTGACTACCTACACAAGCTCCTCGAAAAACGTAAACTGCATTTTTCCGTTAATTATAGTTAATTTGGTAAATAAAATAGTGCAAAAATTCACAATTAGAATCTTCTGCAAATAACCCCCTCGCATCAATCTAGCTAGTGCATGAAATAATACATTTTCGCAAAATCGAAATCAGCTTCCATCTTTGTTTACCACTTAACCAAGGATGGCCGCCTTGGTAAGAATAGGAATAAGAATAATTTGGTACAAGAATTGATTATAAGTATACATACGAATACATTGTTATAATAAGATCTTCTCTATCGTGGTTAGTGCCTAACCTGGTGACAGAGTTTTTATGCCGTCTAACTTGCTTTTACATGCCGTCGTGAAATATTTCTCAGGCATGCTGGTTTCCTCACGACGTTTTCCTTCAGCAGTATGTGATAATTATACAATACGCACATGAATCAAAAAAATCAGAGGTGCGTGTCTTGGGTTCGAACTTGAGACCTTTAACTTCGCAGTCCGACGGCCACACACCTAGGCTGTCAATGCCTACCACTAATTAAGATGATTTGCCTATTAACAAAATCAAAATATTAGTAACATTTATCCGGATCCGCTAAGATCTTGATAAAAGTGTATTTAAAATACTCACTGTTTGTCAAGACGATGGGCCTTGGGCCCAATATTTATTAGCATTGTAGCACACCTTCACCAATTATCCAGAACACCTGAAACAATAGTATTTACTATGTCAATAATTAACATTTAATTAATATTATCTAACACTAGCACTTCGCCCGCATATGCATGTATAATTTATAGCCTATAGCACCCACGAATAATGTAGCTTTCTATCAGTGAAAAAATTTTATGAATGGATCATTAGTTCCGGAGATTACCTCCTACATCCAAACTTACAAACAAATACGTCTTTATAATATTAGTATAGATTGTTGTGATAAGGTCGGGTGGTGAAGCGGATCTTACGTCGCATGAAATCCGTTGATGCCTAACACACGTACACGCACGACCGCGCGGACGAGCGGCACTCACCGCGTCTCCGCGCGGCACACCGCCAGCACATTTGCTTCGCCGCCGCCACCCGACCGCGCGAACGAGCGGCGTCGTTTGAAATCGCCTAAATGGTAGTCATGTCTCATGAAGAAGAAGAACACAAACAATGTTGAAGCTTTTTTCATTTTGACAGATCACCAGTGGACAGCGATGTGTGGAGGAATTTCGATGTCATGTTATAGTTTGTTGGATTGATCAATATTAGAAATTATAATATTTTCTGTAAAGATTTCTTATGCCGAGCGAGAATAAATTTTAAAATAATGTGGTTAGCACATCCTGCTATGTGTGGTAATTTTACAATCTAGGGAAATTACGACATATCCTGTGATAACCACAAACTGGCTGAGATGACATTGAGCCTTGAGAAACAGTATGTACTCGTAAAGGCAAAATATGTGTGAAAGGATCGATATACCAGCAGTCATTCTGTTTCTGTCGGGTTCAACCTCTGAATCTTCTTCATCTTTAATTCGGAGCTTGGACATACCTTCTTTACATGCCACACCCTTGGTAAAACTGTTCGGCAGATTTCCTATCTACTGAAAACCCGTAACGATTTTCAAAAATCTAAAGATGGCTTGTGGAACCCACGTCTTTACTTGGTTCCTAGGCACGGAGGAGTCTCGGTATTTAATGGATGCCCACCCATCCAAAGACCACTATTGGCAAGGGTTGCTTAATCTATATGATGGACCCGTATGGCTGATATTGCTGATGATTCCCGATGTCCACCACCGGCTTTTTCACCAGGTGGTGGAGAGCGAAGCAATTAAAAAAAAAATATCACAAAATTTAAAACCTTAACCTGTCTACCACAGGTGGACAAGCCGGTGGTGGACATCGGGAATCATCGGATGTTGCGATTTCAGCCACGAGCCAGCTGCTCATATCACAAGGTCATTAACCCGCCAGTTCATTGACACGTCATGATAAAATTAAAATATTAATCTTCAATAGACAAGTGTTGTTTACTTAACTATGTAAATGAGCATATAAAGGAGAAAACGAAAGTCTTTATTGGCGAAATGTAGCGGAATGAATTAAATGGTTTCAAGCCGCATTATTGTTAATATGTAATTTATATGCTGATTTGAAAAAAATAAATGATCCGGTCTTGTTATAATATGTATTTGGTAATGGTTATTCATTAACGTAATATACATAAGAGCCGACGATATCAAAGACTTGTACCGATTGATCCGAAATATTATCAATTTAATTAAAACTAAGAGAAAAACACTCCTTTCAATCGAGCAACACTACTGAGCATGAGTTCTTGAATTCGATATTAATATTAGCGTTGCAATGCCTTTTTTTTCAGAAACCTTCCCTGGCCTAATACACAACAACTGTGCAAAATTTCTTTAAAATTGATTCAGTAGTTTAGGGAGTCTATAATACGAACAGACGAACAGACGAACAGATATTTATTTTTATATACAGCGTGTACCCGAAACTGACAAGTGTGGGTGGTGTGCTCCGTGTGAAAAAGAAATCTGCTGTCCAGCGCAAAATTTACCTACTGAGCCCAAATTTATGGGACAGCTCAATAATCTTTCTGATCTAGCTGATTTTTTTTTCGCGATTTCAATTGTTATCCCATGGAGTAAATTGTTCTGTTTGATAGTCTTAATCACACGCTCCAATCCAAAGAGATTCAAAGAAGATTTGTATTTGCCCAGTTGATGGCAACACCAACCTCTACCAAATGAGACTTTTGACCGCCATAGCATAAACGCACGCGCGTGCCCTCCACGCGAGGCCACAATTTCACCAACCATTTTGTCACATATTTGTGTCGTTTGGCGTGATAGTGGCGTTCAAAAGATTCAAAATAACTGACGAAATGTGGGTGCTCTATAACTACGTACACATCTAACTAACCCATAGAAGATTACAGATGTGATGTTATGCTGTAGTTAAATATTTGCTAGTCAACAAACTGGTATAGTATGCTTGACTGGCCAGGATGCGACATATTTAGGTTGGTAAGTATCTCCACTCATAATCCAACGAGCAGTGCCACATTCGCCCTGGATCTCGAAGGACTAGAAGTTATTGTGAGTCACTGAATTAGCCCAGCAGTGGGATGACGAAGGCTAACAATAATTATGCAATCTCTAAATCTGAAACACGAACTTTTTGACGAGATCTTGCCCCAAAGAGATTTTAAAGATTTATAGAGCGGAATATTTTCGTATAAAAAATTTTGATCACGAACATTTTAGGTTTTGACACACGGATGCTATCTGACACTAGACAGGCCGACTTGTTAATAAGTAGTAACATGGGCGTACCTACAGTGGGGCAGGGTGGGGACTTGCTCCACCCTGCTCTGACCCGAAGCTAGACAAAATTAATATAATGACAAAATTAAATATTCATTGGGTACTTTAACATTTTTCACATTAAATAAAAACTTGGTTAAGGTCAACAATGACAGAAAACCGTCTTGTCGGCCTCTGTATGTTGAGTGTGCATAGAATGAGGGTTCTGGAAGCACAACTACATTTGAAAACGAAATTTCAGCTAGATTTAGCCCCCGCAGGTTATTATTGAAATAAGATGTAGTGCAGTCAATAAAACGTATCAGTCAGTAAATAAAAAGCATTTTTAATTTCCTACTATTTAGTTTATTTACTTCTGCCCCACCCCTTAAAAAATGCTGGGTACACCCATGAGTAGTAACAAGTATTGGATTACGATTTTGTATGTCTTGTCACGTCTATCGCTAGTAAATATTTTAATGTCTGCCTTGGGCCCAATATTTATTATCATTTTAACACACCATAACCAACTATACAGGGTGTAAACAGACCCTTCACATATCCGTCAACCAAGCATTCTGTACATCAAACTAAGTAACTTTACGCAAAAATTATTGCTGGGAAACGACATTTTTTTTTTGGGGTGAAAAATCACGTTCTACGGTAGGACTCGATGGAAAGCACTCAAAGCATTGTGCTGATGGGTGGATTGAATAGTACGGGGGTCGTGGAGGTGTGTAAAAATCTTACATAAAAAACGTATTTAAAAAAAACTTGTGAAAAAGTTGGAACTTTGACCCCTAATATCTCCGTAACTATAAGGTTCCCAGGTATGGTCTAGAACAAAAAAAATATCGCAAAGACGGGGAGAACAAGACCCTTTCGTATATGTTAAGGGTCTATTTACACCCTTTATGCAACGATACAATTTTTTTTTTCCAAAAGATCTACGTAGACTGCCAGCTTCATAAATGTCATAAGATTTATGTAATAAATCGATAACCTTACCTACAAATCATCGAAATGTCATAATTATTAATAGGTATTATAATTAATTTGAATAGCAGAACATAATAAATTGTATCTTATAGAGTCGTTTTGATTAACTCAATGCATTTTAATATCAAGGCTAAACTTTAACTAGGATTTAGAGTGGCGACCTGGGCAGGGTTGTGTAATCAATATTTGATGGGGTATTTTTGATCTAATAATGGTTCTGCTCAGTGTTCATTTAATTTATAATAGGTGCTTAACATTATAAGGACTTATAACTTCTGGTCAATTAATTAGGCCAGTATTTGGTCAATTAATCAGATTAACCTTTTCACCGCCACGGAGTTCAATAGGAGTTCTAGATTTCCGTGCTACCAGCGCCACGACTTCATCAGAAACTCTTAATTTTTAACTACCTATCAAACATAAAGTACTGTATTTAAAGCATGAACTCGTAAATCTCATTCATCGATATGACTATACCCTCATCAGTACTGTTTACTGTATACTTCGTAATACAATTATAGCTTGGCGCTGGCGAGGCATCGCGTTCTGTGTACGTTGGCGGTGAAAAGGTTAATAAAAATGCTTTCATTTACATCATAACATGGACATTTTTGCTGTTTGCTGTTTCCTACAAAAGTGCAATACCTACACGGTCAAAGTTAATGGAACAGCTGTTTTTTTTTTTCTTACCAACGGGTTCTTATCTCGCTGTGTCAACCCTAGTGCTAAAACAGTTTGCCACACCAAAGACTCAATTATCGAGAATGCAATCTTCTTGATTTATTACGATGACATCCGCATATTTGGTAAATTGGGAATTACATTTAAATCAAAGGTCGAGTTTTTTTTAGAAACAAATAAACAATTCCGATTGACCAGCATCTTTCATTATAATTAAGATAAGAGGGATGCCCTATTAGGTATCGCGCGAAATTCAAAATGTCTTACGTTTTTTTTGCAATTCGCCGGGTCAGTCTCGGGTTCCGTTGCGTATAATCCCATTGAATGACTATTTCATGAAAATGTCATTCAATGGGATTATATAAACTTCGAGGGTCGTATTGATGATGTTAATGATTGTAATTCTATAAACACGTACGTGTTACATTGCGAATCATATTTGGTTCAACATACAACCTGCAAATCGCAAAAAACGGTAAGAATTGAATTTCGCGGGCTACCTTAGCGCAACCTCCTTGATGAAAATCTTTAATTCATTAATTCACTGACTGACAACTCACAACTGAACCGTTGGGTCTTGCAGAGCTTACAATTTATACAAGAGTAAGTTAGCATACACTGTGGAATGGTTTTTTGAAATTCATCCCCTATTGGGATTAAAACGGGAAAGACCTTTAGTAAAAGTTCATCATTTTTGCTTCGGTTTTCTGCGATTTTTCAAGGACCAAAATCCCTTTTTAAACTACTTGTACTCATCATCATCTGCCTAGCCTTTTCCCAACTACGTTGGGGACGACTTTCAATCTAACCGGATGCAGTTGAATACCAGTACTTTACGTGGAGCGACTGCCTATCTGATCTCCACAACCCTGTTAGCACTTCGTAATACGATACCCCTTTCGTAAAACTGATTGTCAGACTTTCGGACCACTGACTACCTGTAACGACTGTCAAAGATCTACAAATGAGAGCCGGTCGCAACGGCTTAACGTGCTTTCCGAGGCACGGAGGAAACTCGGTATGTAATGGGTGGTCACCCATCCACGGACCAACCTAGACAAGTACGGCTTAACCTAAAGATCGACCCGAGCGGCTGTTATGTGTCCTCTTCTAAACTACTTGCACTACAAAGGTAATAATATCGAAACCTGAACCTCTTTGCTACATAAGACCTTTTGAACCGCACGCGCACTGGCTGCGGCGGCGGCGCGTACGCTTCACAATAGAGAATTACAAACTTTGCGTTTCCACTTCTATTGTTCACAAATTATTACTTTACACATTTCACGTTTGAAAACAAAAGGATCATTTTCTTTCCGCATCATTGGGTGAGTTTAACTTTCTGTATTTAGTAAAGTGACTAAACAGAGTTTAAAGTATTGGCTAGCAGCTCCTCCTGGCTGAACTTAATCTACAATGTTGGTGATTTCATTATTTCGAAAAAAATCTACTTTATTATACAAAGGTGGTAAACAAACCCTTTACGAAGCATTCTATACCTACATCAAACTAAATTATTACTGGGAAACGGCTTTTTTTTGGGGTGGAAAATCACATTTTACGGTGAAACTTTATGTAACGTACTGAAAACATTGTGCTGATGGATGCATTAAATAGTAAACGAGTCATGAAGATATTTAAAGTAAAGTTATAACATTGAAAACTTGTTTTCAGAAATACTTGTGAAAAAGTTGGAACTTTGAATCCCCATATCTTGATAACTACCAGGTTCTCCCTGGTACGGTCCAGAACAAAAAACATCGCAATGACGGGGAGTACAAGTGCCTTTTGGCTTCTTTAAGGGTATTTTTACAACCATCATTCGCTCGTCATCGAATAGGTACAGACGTCAGCACATCAAATTACCCGAAACTGTCAAATTTCCCCAATCAACCCTGAACCTAATTTTAGCTTTAGCGATAAAGTTGAAAATCAGTTGTTGTTGTTTTTTTTTTTTTTTGCAATTTTGTATGGTGCACGTCATGTCCCTGTGACAAATAAATATTTTCTTCTTTCTTTTCTTTCTATTAAAGAAATTTGACAGCTTGTAGTAGATTGATGTGCTGGCGTCGTGTCTCGACATCATCATCATCATTCCAGCCGAAAGACGTCCACTGCTGGACATAGGCCTCCCTCTCCCAAGTGTCGACACATTGACCGGTCCCGTGCGCCTCGCATCCAGCGGATCCCTGCAACCTTTACGATGTCCACCTCATGGGAAGGCCTCCAACGCAACGTCTTCCGGTGTCTCGACATATTCGGTCGTAATCGCCTTCCAGTAGAAGGTTCGAAGATCATATTATTGATTTGATTGAAAATGAGCCTGTCAAGATCTCATTTAAGCTTGGTTGAAAGCGATGGAACGAGCTTACTAGTTGACATATTGAGGAGTTGGTATCCACAAGAGACGCAGTTTTTTATCGCGATTTAACTTATTATTAGGTATAGTCACCAACCAATAGTAATAGCCGACCTCGAGCGAAACCACAGACAAAACCAAGATTTCAAAATCTGATGCATTCGCCAATTTCGAAAACCCAGCATCACTTTCATTCGTTTCTTAACAATGAATTATTCATTAAGCTATTAGCGAAATCAATTAGATCATAAAATAAATTATGCGGTTGACAAACTAATAGAGCTTTAAATATCGTTTACGTATCATATTAATGAATAAACATTCATAACATCACGCCTGTAATCCTCGTGTTAAAGTGTTAAGCAGAGGTGTAATAGTACACCCACATTTCGCCAGTTATGTTTTACGTCCCATGCAATAGGGGGCGAGAGTATCCCCATCAACTGAGCACAAATCCAGACTCCGTGGCTGCTACTGAGAAATTCCTGATGGAAATACCCAATAACAATTTGCCCGACCTGGGAATTCAGCGCAGGACCTCATGCTCAGCTGCCGCGATTGCGATCACTAGACCAACGAGGCATTATAAAAACGCTCACGATTTGCGTGAGATTGTGAGTCAGTGATAAAAATCGTGTTTAACTTAGCTTACACTTGCAGCTAACACATAAATAATCTTATATATATATCTTATATATTGCCTTAAAGATAAACAATATTTAATTTTTTGCGAATCCTTCAATCTAAATCAAAGATTCTAAAGATCATTATTTTAAACTAGCTCAAGCCCGCGGCTTTGCCCGCGTGGAGTTCGATATTACGTATTTTAACGTATACTGTGTGTTAATCCAAGTTGTAAGCTATCTGTTTCTTAAATTTCATCCAAATTCGTTGTGTAGTTTTTGCTTGAAAGAGTAACAAACATCCATTCTCTCGAACTTTCGCATTTGTAATAGTATACAAGGTGTTAACCGACTCTTCACGAAGCCGATATCCAAGCATTCTGTACATCAAAGTAAGTAAACTCTACGCGAAAATGATTGCTGGGAAACGACTTCTTTTTTTGGGGTAAACAATCACGTTTTACTGTAGGACTCAATGTAACGCACTCAAAACATTGTGCTGATGGAGGCATTGAATAGTACGGGAGTCGTGGAGGTATTTAAAGATAAGTAATAACATTTTTATATTGAAAAAAAAACTTGAGCAAAAATTGGAACTTTGACCCCCAATATCTCCGTAACTAGAAGGATTTAGATTCTATAAAAAATCAATGAAGGGGAGAACAAGTGCCTTTCGGCTTCGTTTTACACCCATTAGTATACCTGTTGGCCGCGACTTCGTTCGCGTTGAAATTTTGATAACTTGTGTCAGATAAAAATAAGTTGTGACCGTTGCCTAGACCATAATGCCAAAACTTCCGATTCGAATAAAAACTCATTAAATATTAGCCCACATTTTACCTAAGTACCCACAAGCCTCCATAACACCCGTTACTTAGTTTACTTAGCGAGATGACTGCGCGTGATTCGGCTTCTTTTAAAGGAAACTCGGTCAAGTGATATGCAATTAAAATACCTCACACGTTCGAAATGAAAGCAAATTATAATAAGTCCATAAGATAAGGGCCATTCGGAATTGTCGTCATTTTTAGTTAGGACGACACTGCGAACATTGGTTAATATAATAACAATTGGTTTTTGCGCTACTGGTTGCGGGTTCGAATCTCGGAGTTAACAAATAACACAGGAGTACTTTTCGGTGTATGTTTTATTTTTGACAGAGAATATGGAGTGCTAATAATTAAAATTAGGTAACATTTTTCATTGGTTTTTGCGCTACTGGTTGCAGGTTCGAATCTCGGAGTTAACAAATAACACAGGAGTACTTTTCGGTGTGCATGTGGTTTCCCTCTCTTCTCTATTTTTAGAAAGACTAGGCTAGTAAGAAGCGACATTGTTTTTCATGGGATTGACTTATTCTAAAGGGTGTAACCCTTAACACATCCGAAAGGCACTTGTTCTCCCCGTCTTTGTGAACATTTTTTTGTTTTAGACCATACCTGGGAACCTTCTAGTTACGGAGATATTGGAGATCAAAGTTCCAAGTCCTTTACAAGTTTTTTTTAAATGCATGTTTTTAATGTAAGATTTTTACTTTACACACCTCCACGACCCCCGTACTATTCAATCCATCCATCAGCACAATGTTTTGAGTGCTTTCCATCGAGTCCTACCATAAAACATGATTTTTCACCCCAAAAAAAAAAGTCAATTCCCAGCAATCATTTTTGCGTAAAGTTATTTAGTTTGATGTCCAGAATGCTTGGTTGACGGCTATGTGTAGGGTCTGTTTACACCCTGTATGTTACCCTGGTACAAAAATTCTTAATCCGCTTCATTAGTGTGGGCAGCATCTACTGGTACTGGTCAATCTTCTTACTATACTATGCTACATAATATAAATGCGAAAATTTGCGAGGATAAATGTCTGTTACTCTTTCACGCAAAAATTGCTGAACAGTTTCGGATGAAATTTGGCACACTGATAGTTTATGACCTGGCATAGAATACTTTTTATCCGGGTAGCTTGACCCACAGAGACGTGCCGTGGATATCAGCTAGTTATGGATAATTAAGAAATATACTGCATGTAAAAAGAAATTATGCTTTTAATGTTTTGCATGTTACTAAATATAGAGTTTAATTATTTTACTAAGTTTACTTGTACAATATGTAGCTTACAACTTATGTAATTACTTATCATGGTTTTCTTTTTGTTCATGTGGTGTTTACCTATAAGTAATTGTTGCACTGTGTAGAGTTTTAATTTAACGCGTTTTATTTTTGTTTTGCGTTGTGTAAACAATTGTTGGTAGACCTAATAAATAAAATAAAATAAAATGTACGGCAAAGTTTCTTCGTAATTTCAACATCCCGAACTTACGTAAAGACTCAAAACATTCTAAAACTAATAACTATTCAGTAGTGGAAACCTTTCTATTAGGAATTAAACAGTAGCAGTCTGTGTAGTCTATAAATGTCAGTATAATTAATGCTATCTCTTATTTACATTTTACTATGTAATACTAATGGTTTGGTAATGTCAAACTGGTCTGATTAAATTAAAGCTTACATTATAGACGAGCATATATTTATTTACACTTCATGTACAGTCGCCAGCACAAGTTACCACAATCTGTCAAATTTCTCCAAATGATTTTAAACCATAAAATGTTGACAGTTAAGTTCAAAATCGAATGCGTAAATTTGACATTTTGTGGTAAATTGATGCGCTGGTGACTGTACAAAAGTGGGACATAGGCGGCCTTAATGCCACAAGGCATTCATATTTTATTCGTAGAAAGTATATCAAATTAATTTGTTAAGTATAAGGCTGATTTTGAATGTCTACTAACAACCTATGCATATGAAATGTAAACATTTATGCAATAATAAACATGTAAATGGGCAGGCGCCAGCACATCACTCAGCTACTACAATCTGTCAAACAAAGAAACAAAAAAAAAAACAAACTTTAACAGATTTCCAACTTTATCTCTTTAGCATTAGGTACAAGGTTGATTGGGAAAATTTGACAGTTTCGGGTAGCTTCAATTCAATTCAATTCAATCTGCATCCGACTTCCAGACTAACCAGATGCAGCTAAATACCAGTATTTTACATGAATCAACTGCCTATCTGACCTCCGCAGCCCTTCCACTTCAATGCCACAATGAAACTAATACATAAACCTACCGTCACCTCTTTCAAAATCAGATAAACTAAAACGATTCACAAGAAAAAAATATCCGCTACAAATAAGAATGATAGCCGCGCATTCAATTGCATGTAATAACGGCGTGCACCGGTAACTGGCGCTGCTACCCTGCGAGCTGCGCGGCGGACGAGAACAGTTACGTTTACCCTAGTTGCCTCGATCGCGGACAGCCTATATCAACGTTGTAAAACGAGGAAATTTAACCATTAAAATTATGATCATGGAAGCTTCGTTGGTCGACTGCTGGAGAGTGTAGTCCCCGAAGGGTTAGGCAGACATTTCACCAGTTCTTTATTAACCGACTTCAAAATATAAGGAGAGGTTCTCAATTTGTCGGAATCTTGTTTTTTAGATAAGTTCACCGATTACTCGAAGACGCCCGAACCAATTTTTTCTGTTTTTAATTTTTTGAAAAAAAATTAAACTGACTTCAAAACATCTTCACAAAAAAAAAATACTTCAGCTTCAAAAGTCGGTGACTAAGAAACTAAATCAAACAAACAAAAGTCACCGACTTCAGAAGCTAAAATTATTAATCACTTTTTTTGTGTTTTTGAAGTCGTTTTTATTTTTTGCAAAAATGTTTTTTTTTAAAGTCCATGTAATAGCGGACGAGCCCTATTGCCATCAACCGGGCACAAATCCAGAGTCCGTGGCTGCTACTGAGAAATTCCTGATGGAAAAACCCAGGACTTCATGCTCAACAGTCACGCCTGCGACCACGAGAACAACGAAACCGAGCATTCCTCAATCCAAATACAGAATAAAACATAACAAGATTCTCGTAAGTCAATCTGTTACCTAAACTGTAACCATCACATTACCATATTATCTATAACTATTTAAATATTACGTAACAGACCAATTTCGCCAATCCACGCTACCATTTTTATTCATATCCTGGCTGCGAAACTAGATAAATGCGAAAGTTTAATGAATTTTATGGCTTTGAGAGAATATTTTGGAAAAAAACTGTCCAATTATAAAACCAAACATTCGGTTTTATAATTGGACAGTTTTGTTGTTTGTTTCTGCGAATGATTTTTGACTCACACTGTGGTTGTCAGAAATAGAAAACGATTAGACGGGACAAAGAAACGATGGATGGACTGGGTGAAGGATGATATGGCACGAAAGGGTCTGATGAGATGACGAGTAATAGAGAAGTATGGAAGAAGAAGAAGGCAACAGAATGATGATGATGACGGGACAAAGAATATTGTATTTTTTTTCTAAACAAAATTATGGATCGTTGTTTCTGAAATAAATCAATTGAATTCGAATTTAATAGAACGCGACAAAGAGAAAAATTGCAAATTATTTTGAGACATTTTCAAACCCGCAGGAAAATGTGCTCTAGTTATTTAATCTATCAGATTTAAATTTTCAATACCTTTTATATGTTGAGGGACACAAATGTCATCATACCCTATAATCATACTAATTCGCAAATTGCTAAGCGTGGTGTGATCGCTAATTAAAATTCTAAATGTTAAATTGCGTGACAAGATCGCATCAATCGATTTGAAGTTTCGACTTACGACAGATACATTAACTTTTTACTTGGCTCCATGTTTATAGAACAAATACAACACGAAAATATTTTAAAAAAATCTACTGTAGGTACAACGCCCTTATACCAATTAATTTGGGGTCGGCAGCTTGTTTACTTCTTCCATACTTCTCTATGGGAAATTATTAATCGGGCGAATAAAAATTTAATTGTCGACCAATATACTGAATGGGCGACTATTGTACCAAGTAAGTAACTATTTATCCGGTCATTGCGGCAAGGAGAATATAGCACGCAAGAGCGAGCGAAGGTTGAGAGAGACTTGTGGCACCCCGACTCGGACAGGTTAGGTTCGAAGGGGATGGCGGGGTCTAGTGAGTGAGCGAACTGAGCGAACCAATACTCCGGAATCCCCTTCGTATTAGGTTACTTTAAACCCTGCAAACAGAAATAGGAGCCCCGCGCAACGGGGCTACGTCGACTACGCCTTTTCTACAATCTAGTGGTTAATAACCTTGGTTTAAGTTATTTTCAGGAGTCCTTGAATTATCACACTACACACTACTTCACTGTAGCTGCCAACCCACTATTTTTGCTACTCATTTTAATCATTTTTAAAACCCTAAATCAGATTAGTTTGTCGCCGCGTTAAATACATGCCCTTCTCTATTAACCGACATCGCATGAGTCACTTCTCTGACCAAGAACAACATAGTCCTACCTCAACTCAAAAATATCAACCAACGTCGATCACAAAATATAAATGAAACCAAAGTGTTCGAAATAAATCTGTCATCATCATCACCATCACCTATCATAATTCAACCATTAATCAGATATTCAGTGTTGAAACGAAGTATTTTGAAAAATACATAAATATGTCATTTACATAATTAGTAAACAATGCTACTGTGCAATATATGACGTCATTATGTATTAAATAATCAGGGTAATCGATATGTTAAAAACACAGATTTGGTAACGTCAATAATTGACATAGATGGCGGAATGTGGATTATTCAACCATTTTATTTATTGTTTTGACCCCACAATGACCTCGAGTTAAATACAAGCAGCATTTGAATGCAAGCAGACATGAAACAGTTTTATATGTAAATGTGACATTGCCATTACATCAGCACGTAGATTTTAAGTGTTTTTTTTAATCTTTTCCCCACACTAGGAACTTCTCCTGTATCGTGGGTGCGTTTACAAACATTTAAGCTCACATACACAAACAGCCAGACCCGGAACAACTACCTGCAGGCCATACAAATATTTGTTCCGTACGGGAATCAAACCCGCGACACGAAGCGCAGCAGTCAATCGCTCAGCCACTGCGCCAACCGTGCCGTCAAGGCAAAGGTTTAGTAGGTAATTTGAATTTTAGATTTAACACTACTGATTGACAATGAGCGCTATTTAATTTATCCGTCAGCATGCAGAGATATAATTATGTGCAAAAAGTTCGTCAGTCAATTTATAGAGGCAATATTTTTTTGAAAGCTTTAGCTACTCAGTCGCTTAGTCAAGTTGCTGTGTGCAAATAATATAATAAGTTCAACGAAACATCACGCCTGTAAACTTATACTGTCACTTACGATCCCGTAAGTCTCAATCTTCCGTGATTACTCATTGTTTTGAGCTCCCAATATTTCGAAGCTGTTTCAAGCGCCATGATCGCGGGTTGACAGCCCGTAAGTGACAGTATAAGTTTAGTTACAAGCCGTGAAACCTTAACTTATGACCTGGTGAAGGTTGCAGGGATCCGCTGGATGCGAGTCGCACGGGACCGGTCAATGTGGCGACACTTGGGGGAGGCCTATGTTCAGCAGTGGACGTCTTTTGGCTGAAATGATGATGATGATGATGATGTGAAAGCTTAAAACAGTATCACGCCTGTAATCCCTGAAGGAGACGATGATGAATGAGAGGGATTACGTTAGGCAGAGGTGTACCGCTGCCTAACGTAATAGTACACCCACATTTCGCCTGTTATGTTTCAGTCCCATATAATAGGGGTTGAGCCAATTGCCATCAACAGCGCACTAATCCAGACACCACGGCTACTACTGGGAGATTCCCAAAAGAAAAACCCAATAACACTTTGCCCGACCTGGGAATCGAACCCAGGACCTCAAACTGCTCAGAATCTGAATCAGAATCAGAATTTATTTGCTATGAAAGTAGGTACAGATTAGGCAGCAGCAGTCTCAGCAGTCTCGCTTTCGACCACTTTTTACCATAAGATTAATTACTTTTAATTATGTAAATAAACTATTATATGACCTGTCTCAGCTTTAATTTTATTTGAATAATTACTAATACAGATTATGTAGATCTAAGCCAAACTTATCTAATACCATATGCCTACATTTATTTTAAAATAGCGAAAAGTTTGCTCGCTTCGAAAAAAAGTGAAAACAAAAGTTAAAAACTCATTAAAATGAAATATTTCTTTTTATAATTAGATTAGGTACCAATATTACGCAACGGCATTTATAGGAAAAGTATGGATTCCATAAATATTGTATAAGTTGAGAAGATAAGTGAGATATTGACTTTCACGCCTAATTTATTGCCCTTAAATTAAATAATTTCGCTAAAAACTGGTTATAGTGATCTCCAATCAGTATAAAGTGCGTTATTTGCATGTTATACTAGTTTTTGATAACTTATACTGTAATTACTTTTCCGTATAAACCACTGTTAAGAGCATATGCACATACATATGCTTGCACTGTTAGAGTTTATTTGATGTATACTCATGCCTATAATGCCTATGGCATTAAGTCCGCCTATGTGCTTTTGTGCTTGAAGTGTAAATAAATAAATAAATACAGGTCATGCCTAGTTCGGCCCCAAATGCTAATACTTTTATGTACTTTAAGTTTAGATTAAACACTTCTCTTGTAACAAATTTTTACATATTTATGTGAATAAACATTATCATTGTTATCATTAAATTTTCATCATAATTATCCTTTCCTAATTCCTTATTAATTTTTGTCGACACAGCATAATCTTCTTCCATACTTCTCTATTACTCGTCATCTCTTTCTATCAGTGTCATCTTCCATCCTTCGGTTCTCTGGTCTTCCCTTCAAGGTATGCATGCGTGATTTTATTCTAAGTATGGCGTATTGGCTACTTCTGTGATTTTTATCAGCGGTTTCTCAACAATACTGTCCACTTCAGATGACCACGCTATGAACGTTAAAGTTAAAAATGAATTCTTTGTTCCGGTCAGCTGTGACGAACAAAATTACCACAATCAATGTGTTTGCACTTTCGCCCCAAATATTGCAACTTAAGTGCCAAGCAAAGTAAACACACATTGCATCGTGTCATGTTAGATTACATGCAGTTAGACTAACGCATGTGTTTCTAAGTGGTCATTAGGTAAACGATAACAGTTATTATATTGTATTACTAAACATAACATAGCATCACGCCTGTCATACCTGAAGGGTTAGGCAGAGGTGTGCCTAATAGTACGACAACATTTCGCCAGTTATGTTTAAGCCCCATGTTCTAGAGGGTGAGTCTATTGCCATCAACCGGGCACAAATCCAGACTCCGTGGCTGCTACTGAGAAATTCCTGACGTAAAAACGCAATAACAATTTGCTTGACCCAGGAATCGAATCCAGGACCTCATGCTCAGCAGTCGCGATTACGACTACTTGGCCCAAAGAGGAAGTCTATTACTATGCGTGAATGCCCACTAAAGCATTAGGTTCAAGGTTAAGAAAATTTGACAGTTTCGGGTAACTTGATGTGCTGGAGCCCGTACATGTACACCACACGACCGCGCGGACAAGCGGACCGGAGAAGGAGATTGCTTGAAGGGGATTGATTGATTTTTTAAAACAAGTTTTTCACATTTTTCTACAAGAAACTCCAAGATTCATTCAAGTTCTTATCTTTACTCCGTCGGAATCACCCGACTGAAGAAATCGATTTGCCGTGAACGTGATCAATGTTGGTATTATCGATAACGGTATGCACAAGAATGTGTTCTTGTGGTGTTGATCTTGTCATCTTATTTATGCTACTGTCTGGACCTGAGTAAAAGGTAATTTTCTTTGATATTATTCATGGGCATGATGATAACTTGACTGTTATTTGGCAATGTTATAGGGGGTGAAAGTACCCTCAAAAATAAGACAGTGTGTTTTGGTTTGCACTTTTAAATATTTTAGTTTCTAATGTCGCGATAGATGGCGTTGTTCTTTTAGCACTCTCCGCTGAATCGCGGTGTTAAGATTCTCCGCGATAACATGACCTCTTCGTGTATATAACAAAATAAATTGTCTTCGTTCAAGTAAACATTGGCTTTTTATTCACAGTGCCCGTTCTGATGTACAGGGTGTAAGGGACACCGACGCACTGACGCACATACGGTTACCACATATTTAGTACATCATTCTGAAAAAACAGCTGTTTCCTACAAAAGTGCAAAACCTACACGGTCAAAATGTATGGATATGATTTTTTTTTTTAATTACCGATGTATAATTTGGAATTGGAGAGTTCAGGGTCGATGCTGAGGCATCGAACTAGCCGTAAGATTTCTAAATAAGTACACCCAACGTAAGATTTAAAGCTGATTATGACCAAAATCTGTTGTTGTATTTGATCAACTTAGTCATATTTTAATCAAGCGTCATGAATTTATCATTACGGCATAAAACATTAAGTACTACAGCGCCATCTAGGATACAAAGGAAGAACTAATATAGAAATTCTGAACACACTAAACTTTTTCATGGAAAACAAAGTTATCTGCGAGTTAAGACCATATAGAAAAACCCGACAACAACTGTTGGGCTTGGGCAGTAGCCCACCAGACACACCCGTGTGGTCAGAGGATCCTTCCTTTTCTATGGGAGATGAAGAACTTCACATCCTGTTCTTCATAACCCGAAATCGTCATCTGTCTAGTCTTTTCCTAGCTATGTCATGGTAGAGTCTCAGACTATCAGGGTGTAACGGAGTGCCAGCCATTTTACATGGAGCGACTGCCTGGTGTGTACTGGTCATGGTTCGGGTAATATCCTTTACAATCCATGTCCCTCATACATTACAAACTCGTGATGCATTCTTCATCACTGTGCATGTATGCCTCTCTGTAACTATACTTGGAAAGAAATTAGAAATCGAGACAATGACATATCAAAAGCTACTGGTTTTTGAAACTGTTTTGCATTTTGAATTACCCATTGAATGGGTTTGATTAGCAAAACGTGACTCTCACATTGTGTTTGTGTAAGTATTCCGTTTGATTGGATTACAATTTGGTTCCAATTATAATTTGAAGCCATCATTTCATACCGAGTTTCCTCTGTGCCTTGGAAAGCACGTTAAGCCGTTGGTAGTAGTCTTATCGGATGCAGCTGAATACCAGTAATTTACATGGAGCGACTGCCTATCTGACCGCCTCAACCCAGTTAGTACTGGGAAATACAATAAAACCTTGGTAAAACTGGTTGGAAGACTTTTGGGCCACGGACTATCCGTAAAAACCGTCAAAGCTATAACATCGGGGCTTAACGTGCTTTTCGAGCCACGCAGTCAACGCGGTATGTAATAGATGGTCACCCATCCATAAACCGACCTTAACAAGCGCAGCTCAACCTCGAAGATCGACCCTTGAGGCTGTTATTATTTAACCACGAGCTCCTCGAATACTTGAAACATCAACCAACCAACAATGGGCCCGCGTGGTGGATTTAGACAACAAAACAAACACGACTGCTATAAAAACATTTTCCTCGTATGGCTTATTTCGTATTCAACGTAAAATTCCCGATAACATCGCCACTTTCTGTACAACAAAAATAATTAATTTCTTAGACTGTCGGCCAAAATCCATTAATAATTTAAAAAAAAACTAGAAATATCATACTAGGTAAACAGAAATAAAATAAATCATCACTTATTAAGCAATAAACAACTTTATTCCTAACGAAAGTAAAGATATTTTTATTCCCCACAATTCAACAAATTCTAAGAAGCGCTACAAGTTCGAAACTTATGGCGCTAAGCATCATCATTGGTTGAGAATCTGTTATTATCTATAAATACGAAAGTTTGAATCGTAGAATGGATGTTTGTAATTCAATCACGCCACAACGGCTGAACGGATCTGGATGAAATTTGGCACTGAGTGACACAATCTAGAATAGCACATAATTAATTATAGGATACTTTATTTCTCACAATTACACATCAAAATTTCCACGAAGTCGCGTGCAACAGCTAGTAATTCAAAATAGCTTGAGATTTTCTGTACTATTTCATAATTTTATACACTTACATTATTTGTTTAATTTTAAGATTTTAAACATCATGGTCATTAACTTTATTATTAATACTCGAAACGGAATATTTACCATGTTTACTGTTTCTTTCTGTTTCTTTATTCTTTATTCTTTATTGCACACAAAAAAAAAATAAACATACAAATTGCAACAATATAGCTTACTAGCTTATGCCCGCGGCTTCGCCCGCGTGGAGTTAGGGAATTGCCCACGGGATCTTACTTCTGGAATAATAAGTAATCTATGTATCTATCTATAATACATACATAGATTTACATGTATTTGCTTATAACTTGCAATTATTATTATAAAGTTATATCAATTAAATTAGATACGTGAAATATTGATACCTTGGTTTAAGACTGGACATCGGATTTACTGGATTTTATCTGAAGAGTATGTAAATAAATTTTCAAGTCAATCGACCCCGAGAGTAAAAAGTTTCACAGAAAATTCAACACCCCATTTCGCCCTCTAAGGGGTAGGAATTTCGAAAAACTGATACTAACTCTTCACAAAGAATACACCCTCCAATTTTCATATCTCTGGGACCCGTGGTTTGGGCTGTGCGTTGGTATATCAGTCAGCCAGTCAGGACATGGAATTTTAAATTGAGGGATGATTTTGGAAAAACTGTGATACACGTATCTCATCAATTTCAAGTCAATCGACTCAGAGAATAAAAAGTTTCATAGAAAATTCAACACCCCATTTCACCCTCTTAGGGGTGGAATTTCGAAAAACCCTTTCTTAGTGGATACCTACTCTTCACAAAGAGTACACTGTCCAAATTTCATGTCTCTAGGACCAGTGGTTTGGGCTGTGCGTTGATGTATCAGTCAACCAGTCAGGACATTGAATTTTAAATTGGGGGATGATTTTGGAAAAACTGTGATACACGTATCTCATCATTTTAATTGAAGTATATGTAGACACAATTTCAAGTCAATCGACTCAGAGAATAAAAAGTTTCATAGAAAATTCAACACCCCATTTCACCCTCTTAGGGGTGGAATTTCGAAAAACCCTTTCTTAGTGGATACCTACTCTTCAAAAAGAGTACACTGTCCAAATTTCATGTCTCTAGGACCAGTGGTTTGGGCTGTGCGTTGATATATAAGTCAGTCAGTCAGTCAGTCAGTCAGTCAGTCAGTCAGTCAGTCAGTCAGGACTTTGAATTTTATATGTATAGATGTACAATGGCGAGCTTAACCCAGAATTGGGTTTTCTTACAGCAAACCAAATTTAATTTTTAGTTTCTGTTTAATTTATGTATGTTTATGTATGCCAAACTCCAAGCAGAGATATTTGATAAAAACCATATTGGAACAATACCTCCATCTATGCTAATAAATTATTTGATTTGAGTCATAAATCTAAGTACTGGTATCACAAAGGACGCGCTACCACAGCCTAGTTACCAGTAGAACCAGTATGGTAGCACAAAAACCCACTGCCCACCTTACTGTGGTACTACATTTTGCCGTAACGGTGCAAGGGAGGATTGTAGGCTAGCTGTGAAGTTATGAGCTTAAAGATATACTGGTTGGACTAACCTCAGCCTAGTTGTACTGAGTGGGTCTTAGATTATATCATTGAAGAAAGTAGCTGTTTTATAGGAGCATATGTATTTGGGTCAAGACTTTAGATTACAGTAATGGTGTAAATAAGAGCACTCATAAATAACTAGTGATAAATTGAAAAGCTGTCGCTATATTTATCGATAGACATAGCAGAATTTGTAATGATTATTATAAGAATGTACGATACGATACTACTACGATTTAAAAAGACAAAGGGGATTATTTATGATTCCACGGCTGAAAAAAAAATTATGTCCGCAGGAAACATACGGAAAGTGTGCACAATGTAGGTAAATACTTTAAAGCAAGAAAAAGAATTCAGATAAATCAATCTGGCTAGCCTTTTCCCAACTACGGTTATCTTTGCCAAGACCAGTATTTTACAAGGAGTGACAGCCTATCTGACCTCCACAACTGAAGTACTTGGTAACACGATACCCCTTGGTAAGGCTGGTTGTCAGACTTTTAATTAATTTAGCATTCGAATTGGATCATTCTAAATTCGTCTACAATATCTTCAAGTTCACGACTCCAATACATCGCATAACTAGTATTAAGTTATCAATTAGAATACTAAACATGTCTTATGCATTATGCAAATCATATTTAATGGTGTAGTCGACAGTGATAATGTCTGCAATCTTATTAATTTCACAGCTCGTATGGCCGCTGTCGTTAACCACTTAAGTTATATAATATTCTGTAACTTGTTCGTTATAACTAGTTTGTTTTCCTTTAAATGGTTGTGGATATTAAAATGGACTGCATTTTGCATATTTTTGTTAACTGTTTTATAATAATTGAGTTCCATGAAATCTTCAAAATCTGCTAAAAAATTACGATACTACAATAATTAATGGAGTGGTTTGATTCATCATCTTTCTGCGCCTACCCCAATTTAGTTGTGGTTGGCGCCGCATGTAGTATCTTTATCTTTAAATCTCTATTACCCGTTATCTAAGAAATCACGTACTTCTTGGCCGTATCACACATTCCATCCTTCGTTTATTTGGTCATCCTTCACTTTAATAGCCAATTCCTAAGACTTTTCTCACGACATCGACATGTTCCTTATTCATCTGCGGCTGCATCAATGTTGTGACTGCATTGTGTTAATTTTACCATGTTTGCCTTGAATACATTTACTGAAATACGCAGGGTTTTATAAAACTTATCCTGTATTTTTTTCTAATTTGTAGATACTAACTCTAATCTACTTTTCTACTGTATTATGTTATTTTCTATTATTTTACCTTTATTGTTTTTCTTATCTTCTTTACAGTTATCCTAAACTTCTGCTCCGTCTTTATCATCATTGTTAGAGTTTATTTGGCCCACAACCAGAATACCAAAAAAACCTTGAGATTACAACTCAGTTATTTTTTTAGTAAAAATCTTACGGCTAACCACATTGCCTATATCAGAAAACCGGTAAGACACCATTGGTTGTTACAACCATAGAAACCGGTACGTTATTCAAATTTTGTAATTTAGGCATAACGTTTATATAATACAGTTTCGATTTTGTTGATCAGAATGTTATTAGAAAAAGTTTTTATTTTTATGCATTTGCTTATTTATTATCTAAGTTATTTCACTTTATATTTCAACATTTGTAGTGAAAGTTCGCAATGAAAACGAAATTTTACGTGTTGTTAATTAATTCAGTGTTTTACGATGCTTTGTGATGGACGGCTTGTATTATTATAGTTATTTGGGAGAGAAAGAAAAAGTATATCGTGCGGTAAATGAGAATCGTTTTCGTCAACCTACAATGAGCCCTTTCTTATTTTTAAAAAGAAGAAAGAAAGATTTGTCTGTGTTTGTACTCTGATTCAGCAGCCCATTGCCGGATATACAGGTTCCCTAATAATGGGTATAAAAAGACCCTTAACGAAGCCAAAAGGCGCTTATTCTCCCCGTCATTGGGATATTTTTTTTGTTCTGGACCAAACATCAAAGTTAGAACTTTTTCACAAGTTTTGTTTTTAATAGTTATTACTATTAATACCTCCATGACCTACTATTCAATGCATCCATCAGCACAATGTTTTGAGTGTGTTGTAACATTGAGTTTTACCGTGAAAAGTGATTTTTCACCCCAAAACAAGAAAAGTCGTTTCCCAGCAATCATTTTTTCGTATCTACAGAATGCTTGGTTGACGGTTTCGTGAAGGGTCCATTTAAATCTTGTATTTTCCCATTGACAAGTAACTTAGGTTTGCAGCTTATGGTTATATGATCTGTCACTTTTAACCAATAACATTATTTATTCCACATCAATCATTTTCTCATATTAATCATCAAATTATTATGACGATTTCATTCAGACAAATTGCCTTCAATTTATATTTCGTACCAATAAACTATGTATAAAATCTTTGACTTAAAGAGATTCTATTAATAGTGTGGTCGTTAATTTAAAATATATAGAAGTGTGAAAGTCGGATGAAATATTCCTTGATGATAGAGGTTCGTTTACTTTAGAATGAGTATGGCTTAAGAGTTGCACCTCCTTTAGCAGCACGGAATAGCACTTTTCCATGCTCCTAGATTGCAGACCGCATCGTCGATGCTGCCGCGTACGGATAGCATTCCCACTCTCTTTCTCGCTCTAGCAAATGATGGTTCTGAGCGACCGAAAAGAAAAGGAGCATGGAAATGTGCGATTCCGAGTTACTAGATGAGGCGCAACCCTAAGGCTGAGTTTGATTGTAGCTATGCGTTAACAAACATTAAAACTCACATGCAGAAATTGATAGACCCGGAACAACTATTTGTAGTCCATACAAACATTTGTTCCGTGCGGGAATCGAACCCGCGACACGCAACGCAGCAGTCAAACACTCAGACAGCGCCAACCGCGCCGTCAAATTGCTGATAACATAAAACTCATCAAAAAACGTTATATTTTCAGCTCACCAAAATTAGCTCTCCGACAGGCTACCGTTAAAACTTATTCGGTAGAAAGTTAATCCAAATAAATGTATGTGAAGTACAGTAAATACTTTCGAAGCATTAAAATATTGCAACTTACGACTTTGCGACCCGTTGACATTGGCATTCGGGGTAAATGGTTTTATACATCACACTTATCAGATATTAGGTGGTCAATGGAATTCCCACCCAACCATCTTTTTGTTTGATCGGTACAAGAATAATTTATTATATTGATTTTAAGTTGAAAGCATTGTGTGACGATAGATATGAAAGAAAATAGCATAGCAATCGAAGAGAAGAGAAGAAAAACACGTTACGCCGACCCCAAGTAAAATAGAGTAATAGAAGATGATGATCAGCGTATTCATTGCTATCCTAAAGATTTATATGCTATAGAAAAGCATCGTGAGCCACCACTGAACTCGATCATTGAAGTTAATGCTGAAAGCTCGCTTCTTCTCTATAGAAAAAGCCTCTTGTCTTAAATCAGACTGAAACACTTCTCCTAATTTTTTCGAGCCGTTTGGGGTTGATTCGTGTGCTCACAGCCTTTTCAATTAAATCAAAACGCTTAGTTGATACTTCTCGTGACCCAAGGGCTGGCTTTTACCTTGGCAAAAGGCTAAGCGTTGCCATGCAATGTGGCGCCAGTCTTTTGGAGACATTACCAGTTGACATCGTTGAGGAGGAGTTGTTTGACGCCATTTTGTATTGTATTGTTAAGATTTAAGCTAGCAAGCTACTACAATCTATCTTATTACTTTAATAGATTTTCAGTTTTATTACTAAAGCATTAGGTTCAAGATTGATTGGTAAAATTTGACAGTTTTGTGTAGCTTGACGTCTGTACTAGATAAGCTCAGCATGTGTTGTTTTAGATTCAAATCTAAAACTTACCTACGGCAGAATGCAGTAAAATCCGTCTTATATACATCAAGTTCGATACCTCTAACGGCATAAAGTACGTGCACACATCTACCGACGAACACTGCTAAGATAATTTCAAATCACACGGAATAAACAACTTTTACCGAAGTTCTCCGAAGTTCACTGAAGCGGTCCGACTTTCGAGCCGAACGAATTCGTATTACTTCGTACCTAATTGTCCGTACATAAAGTGACTTGTTACTTGCACATTGACATGGTTTATATTTAGGTAGTACTGCAACTCTACAAGGTCGTTATTGAGAATGATTCGTCACACGAAGGGCCGAGAGAAATTAATTTGTGGGCCAAAGACGTGATGCTACTGCTCTTTGTACATAAAGGGTGTAAATAGGCCCTTAACACAAATTAAAAGCACTTGTTCTCCCCGTCTTTGCGATCATTTTTTGTTCTAGACCATACCTGGGAACCTTCTAGTTACGGAGATATTGGGGGTCAAAGTTCCAACTTTACACAAGTTTTTTTTTTAATACATGTGTTTAATGTAACATTTTTGCTTTAAACACCTCCACGACCCCCGTGCTATTCAATCCATACATCAGCACAATGCTTTGACTGCGTTCCATCGAGTCCTACCGTAAAACGTGATTTTCTACCCAAAAAAAAAATCATTTCCCAGCAATATTTTTTGCGTAAAGTTCCTTAGTTTGATGTACAGAATGCTTGGTTTCGTGAAGGGTCTGTTTACACACTGCATATTGACATCGGTACGAAAATAGATCCTGTCAAAAAGCATGGTCGACATTTGATTAAATTAATAACATAAAGGCAAGGACCGACAGGAGAGTCCTATTTGTAACGAGACCCGTCAATAAAACTTTTAATTTCAGAAAATCCAATCAGTCACTTTGTCATTGATTGAGTTGATAGAAGCTACTTATTACATAAATCTGTTTACCATCCAACTGAGTCATGACTGCCTCGCTGGTCTAGTGGTCGCAATCGCGACTGCTGAGCATGAGGTCCTGGGTTCGATTCCTAGTCGGGTAAAGTGATATTGTGTTATCCATCAGGAATTTCTCAGTATCAGCCACGGAGTTTAGATCTGAGCGCGGTTGATGGCAATAGGATCGCCCCCTATTACATGGTACTTAAACATAACTGGCAAAATATGGGTGAACTATTAGGTACACCTCTGCCTAACCCTTCGGGGATTATAGGCGTGACCATAAACTAAGTCAATGCTTTTGACGAAATACAATTTTTCTATATTTTCTATTATGTTGAAAAATGAGCTAAAATATTAAAACCTAACAATTAATGAATTCTTAACTCATTTCCATCCAAGGTCTAACTCAAAGAACTTGTGAACCGCGCATCAATAGTTACACACATGCATAATTTATAATAATTATTGAAATTCTCCGCCAATTCATGCTATTAAAATTTTCTCACATGCTAATTTCACACACGCAATCGTATTAGACCGAGTAAACTTAATAATACCGTACTTATTACTTCGCAAAGTCGGCACTATTCATAATTACAGTGATCTTGTGACACTTTGATCGATAATCATGACTTTTAGACCCGTTTGCATGACGCTTAATTAGTAGCGCTAAACATCTTTATTTCTCTGTCAATCGTTTGAAGGTGAGTGAGACAGAATGATGATTTAGATAACTATCTTTAGCGTTAAATGTATATGTGCAAATGCCAGCACATCAAGTTACTACAATCTGTCAAATTTCTTTAATAGATTTTCAACTTTATCGCTATAACATTAGGTTCAAGGTTGGCTGGGAAACTTTGACAGTTTCGGCTAGCTTGACGTGCTGGCGTCTGTAGTTAGTTTAGGGTGTGAAATCATAAAGATAATTAATTATTTTATAATAATATTAAATCTTATTATATTATCTGATAATTATCCATTCTGATACTTGATCTCATTAATTTTCCTTAATTTTATATCACTCTGGTCCTATAATCTGAAAATAGTAACCAACATAACGAAACACAAATGTAAAAAAAATATGTCCGTTGAATAAACAGATTGTATGTGACCATTTTTTTTTAAACTGATGCTAAGGGCTTTTGAATACGTGCGGAACCGTCTAACGTCGTTCGGATACACGTGTAGTAACATTGATAACGTTAGCGATTGTTTTATGATCTTTTTACACTACGCCTACTAATATCATAAAAGCAAAGGTAACTTCGCCAGACTGTCTGTATGCTAATTACCTTTTGACGCTAACTGTTGAATGGATTTGGATGAAATAGGCACAGAAATAGTCCATGTCTTGGGAGGATACGTTTAATATCTCGATAGTGATTTCCCGTAGAATAAATCTTCTATATCCTCGCGGGTGAAGAAGCTGCCAGCCGCCTTTTAGCTTTCTTTGGACGTCGTGAAAAGAATTTATCAACCCCAATCTTATGTAGATGCAAAATATTACAATTAACAAAGCTAGGCTAAGCTATTGCTTAAAGATAGTGATTACTAGCGTTCTTCTTCCTCTTCTTCTCGAATAGATGACTCGGATATTATCCGACCAGTACGTAGCAACCAGGACATTACTAGCGCTAATTACTGTACAATATCGTACCGCAGTACTAATCAATGGCTGTCATAGTCAATCCACTTATTCTTACCACACTACACACCTACTGAACTGTCGTTGCACACTCAAATACACAGCAATTATAAACTGGAATCATCGAACAGAAGTTACATTATGTGTACAGTCCATCACAAAAGTGTTTCAGCCCGTTACGTTTAATTAAGTTTAATATTTATTGAGCTGAACCTGTAACAGAGTAGATGGGAATTAAATTAAAATAGTTTTTAGTGAAAATTCTTTTGTATAAATACTCATTATTCAGGGGTCTCGTGGTGGCGGTGGCTGCGCTAACTGTGCGTTGCGGGGGCGGTATATGGATAGATGTGTAACAAGATGACTATCATTCGCCCTCTGAGGGGCGACACATCCCTTCCACCATGCCACGCGCAATTACACGCACCGTTTCAGTGAATTCACTCCGATTGCACGCCGTTTCACTCTCTCCTCCGTAACTATCATCAAGCCAGCCTGCGAAGATCGTTACCCCACCTAAACTAGGATGACTATATTTGCTGATTCGTGGTCTCCGCTCAAGAACGCTTCTACCCCAACGGTCGTCGGTTCTAGAGCCAACCCATTACCACTCCAAGCTTTATCGATTGTAACTACATTTTACCTTTGTCAAATTACCTAATTTTGCATTCATAGTAAATGCTAGCATAATTTAAATAATTATTTTTTTTAATAGTCTGGGAGTTGGATTAAAAATTTGATGAGATGCATTTCCACGTTGTTTCAATTATTATTAAACAGGACTTTACAAGGAAATAACACCAACATTTAATGACCCGGTTTCAAAAAATGCCAACACACACACACACAACACACACCGTTCAACCTTAACCTCCTTATAATATAAAACAAAAGAAGAGACACAATACCAGCACCGTAAGCGTTCCGTACGCGACGGTACTTGCGCGTACGCACGGCTGTGCACTTCCTACTAGGAACTCGCTCCTAATCCGTTACATGCGCTTGATTGACGAAAGCGTCTTGCGTTAGGCGTTTGTAATCATTTTGTCGAGTAATTAGTAATTGAACTGAGAAGAGAAATATGAGAATGATAAAGAGAGACTGGAAGCTCGTGGCTAAATAATAACAGCCGCACAGGTTGATTTTCAAGGTTAAGCTGCGCTTGCCTAGGTTGGTCTGTGGATGGGTGACCATCATAATATACCGGGGTTCCTTCATGCGTCGGAAAAGCACGTTACGCCGTTGGTCCCGGCTGTATTTGTAGATCTTTGACAGTGGCCTGAAAGTCTGACAACCAGTCTTACCTATTCGTATTATCCAGTACTAACGGGATTGTGGAGGTCATATCAGTCAGTATCAGTCGCTCCATGTAAATCTCCATCCGTTTAGACTGAAAGCTGACTCCAATAGAGTTGGAAAAAGGCTGATGATGATGAAAGAGAGACTGGATAACTGAGGCAATGAGACAATCTTTGAAAAGTCAAAAACATGTTCTGATATAATCTACCGAAAAGTGCTGTAGAATACAAAATGGTTTCACAGTTTTTGTTTCTATAACGAGGATGAACTAGACTCTTCAAAATCATTTTTTGTCTGATATCGGTCCAAGATGATTTATTTATTTAGGAAAAACGAACAGTAACATATTAGAGCCACGGTTCCTAACCTGGGGGTAATTACCCCTTCGGGGGTAAAACTGGTATTCTGCGGGGGTAGCTGGTAATATATAAAGATAAATAAATAATGGTAATGTATAAACAGAGTTTATGAACTTCATGAAGAAATAGGATTGTTTTTGGAAAACCAGAGAACACAAAAAGAATCAGAGTTTTACTCAAAATTCAAAGACAAAATATTTATCCAGATGCTCTACGTAGACAGTCAATTTGTATTTATGTGTGTTGTTTTGTTTTGTGTTCATTGGTAACATGAGGGAGAGCGGGAGGGGTAAATCAGATTCTCTAGCTAAGTCTTGGGGTGACAAGATCGAAAAGGTTAGGAACCACTGTATTAGAGGTTTACAAGAAGGCTTACAGTGTAAAATATGATAAATATGCTACCCACAACGTTTTCCACAGATTACTTTAAATACTTAGTAACTAGAGAGGCATATATTATGTATAAAATAGTTTTAATGTGACCAGCACTTTTAATTTAACAAAATACTAACCATTATAGAATGACAAAATAATATTCACCTCCCTAGTGAACATTATGTTGTCATTCTCCATTTTTTTTTTTTCAAAAGAAAAACGGTGTGGAAATGTTTTAGGAGAAAAGCCTCATCTGAATATGAGACCCCTAATATTTTAAATCTGATTTATGAACACCGGAAGAACATACCTTCACCAACTACAGAACCATGTATTATTCGTCTGGGATATATATATATAAAACTAGCTATCTAAATTGGCCTATATAAATTTAACTAGCAACAGATTCAAGTAATCGTATCTCGAATCCGTTACATTTATTACGATTTGTACGAGTACGTTCAAATCCCAAGGCAGATGGCCGAATGAAGGGTACTTTCAATTCTGATAACCTTCGGCTCGGAGCTTTTAGTTTGAATACCTACTAAAATCTGTGAAGGGAATATTATTTGGTGACATTTTTCTTTTGTATTCGTCGATTTTGTTTGCAAGGTCCGGTTTTAAATGAAGATCTTACAACCTTTTATTTATCTGTACTAATATTATAAAGCTGAAGAGTTTGTTTGGTTGAACGCGCAAATCTCAGGAACTACTGGGATGAAAGCTATGTAACATCACGCTACGACCAAAAGGAGCGGAGGAATAATGTTTTTACAATAATTTCACGCTGACGAGGGTCGCGGGCAACAGCTACTTTTATTATATTTGTACACACAATAGAAAATATAACGTAACTTTCCGCACTGCTTCTTTCAGGAGAATTTTATTCCACTGGACCCGTGAAAAGTCTTCTATACAGGGTGTAAAAGAAACAATCACAAATGCCGTCAACCAATCATTCTGAACGTACATCAAACTAAATAAAAGTATAAAAAAGTCGTTTCCCAGCAACAATTTTTGTGCGGTGTTGCATTAAAATTATTGCTGGGAAACAACTTTTTCAATATCTCGGCAACTAGAAGGTTCCTAGGTATGGCCTATATATGGGAAGAACAAGTGCCTCACGGTTTCGTTAAGGGTATATTTACACCCGTTATTTTGGTACTTCCAGTTAGATGAATTCGGGAAAAAGACAAAAATATGATGAAATGAAGACCTGGACAAGTGAAGGCGTACCGCATTGCTATCACCACTTTTAACTAGATTGCTAGTAGCTTCTCGGTAGCTCAGATGAAACAACAAAACAATGTCGTCATCGCTTATAAAATTTCATTTTCTCTAGGCCTTGGACATCCACGACACGACTTCCAAGGGTGCGTCTTTCATGAATATTAAAATAAAAGCGATAGGCATAAAATCTAGACAGAAACGTATTGTGTAACACAATCACTAAAAATTTAAATAGTTTATTAGGCTTCCTACGCATTATATCTAGAACGTTGAGACACTAAACTTGATTGCTGCCAAGCCACTATCCATTCACCGATGTTACAAGGAAAATTACGAAATCTTTGTTCTTTAAGATTTTTTTTATCGTAAATCTAAAGTTGATGTAATGAAGAATCCCATACTTTCTCAAGCTTTCGTTTAGACCACAATAAACAAGTTTTATCTAAGTCTAGATTGCCAAAATTTGCACAAATCTACATATTGTTGTTTTTATATACAATATTAATTTCATTCAAATACAAAGGCCCTGTTTAGGCGCGGTATAAACATAATTAGCATGTAATTCAACCGGAATTTTGTTTTCAACTTTTACCGAATCTTTAGACGTGATGTAATAGTTCGTAATTATACGAAGTCTTGTGGTTTTACGAGCCTAACAAAATAACCAGCATCCTATTCATAAAAAATCCAGCAAGCTTTTACTTTAATCTGATTTCTACAAAGCATGGAGAAACTATAATTTCGCAAATAGAAATAAGTTGTTTGTTTACACCATAACATCCAACATACCTCTTTTGACTAAGCTTTATAACTTGTAACATGTAATCATATCATTCCCGACAGTTATTACAAGTCATTTGGACCTTAGGCCTATGATCAGACGCTATTTGAGTACAGTGATGGTGTTTCTATGGATTTTTCCCCCCATTTCCTAGCATTACGCCTCGCATTACACGTAATCTGTAACTGGTACACCGACGGGGAGATCCGACGGAAAGTATTAATTTCCGACGGTGTAGAAAGCTGAGCTAAGACTCGATCGAACACTGGAATATAGATTATCTGAGATAACATCGTGAACGGATAAACAAACGCGACTAATTTATAACAGGAACCGAGGTAATCGAACATCCGTTATTTGAACGATAAAAAGCAGTAGAATGACAGTTGAAAGTAATAAAATCGAAACGAGTACTTAATAGTTCCAAACGATAGTGAAATGACTGGCCACAAAAAAAAGTTCCATAATGATCCATTGTGAAAAGGAGGTTTAAATAAAATCTTGTTAGCGCGACCTTTAGACCTTCACTTTCGCTGCGACTAAACAAAATAAAATAACAATAAAACTTCCGCATTGTCATTGCGAACTTGAAACAAAACTTAAGAAAGGCTGTATGAGCTGAATCCTTGACCACAATCCTGTCAAAACTCTGACAGTGACATTTGTAACAAGAACAGAATTGGCGCGATGCTGTCATTGTTTGAAGGAGAAATTGCAACGAAGTCTGGTTTTAACAAACACAATGGCGACTTTGGTCATAAAGAAGCAGCGAGTTTTGACAACTGTTTTAATCTGCTTAACCTAAAACTTAAGTGTAATTTGACTGGTAACATTGTTGAGCAACGAGCTAGCTGCTAAAATTTACAAGTTCGGTAAGAGTAGGTCAAATACTTAACAATATTTTATACATGGACAAAAGCGAGCTTAGTTTTAGTACTTCTTAGTAAACGAGAACCATACCACAATAAAAATGGAAAGGTATCCAAGCAATTAACACTCGATGAGGTAAGGTAAAGAATATTCGTCATTACCGGTTGATTTGGAGGATAAAATACTCTTGAAATAATTAACTATTGTAGGCGCTATGAGAACGACTCAGAAATGACACTCATTTCTTTTAGACCATCCAAAGGTTGCTTGTAAGAGTCCGCTCAGTCCATTTTTATGTATACAGTCATGAGCACGAATATTTGTATACTCGGAAATTGAAAAGCGGGTTCCTCGTTGAATAACGTAGTATGTGTTCCAAAATTATATTTTCGTAAATTTACCACGGATAAACATATCGATCATGGTGCTTGCAATAGTGCCAAAATATCGAGAACTCAAAAAAAAAAATTAACATGATAAATATCCATTTTATGCAAACGACGTACGTATCCAGGTTACCACGTACTGGTCGGACAAATATCTACACCATCGATTCGACAAGAAAAAGTTTTAATGAAAAATTATAATACTGTTTAACCTCTTCGTCGATAGTACAAACAAAGAGAACTGTGGTTCATGAAAATACAAAACTGGAACTGCCAACGATTCTATCAGTCCCGTTACCAAATCAATCAGCGCACAGATCGCGTGAAATCTGGCAGTCTAATGATGACTGTACATGAGGGTATGCAAACACTAATGCATATTGAGCGCAATTTAATTTACAATTTGCAACACAGATGATGGTAGCCGTTCCCCTTAGCTGGGTGTTGCAGCTGCCACGGCGTGTTGAGCAGCTGATGTATGTAACGTTTCTCATTTCCTTTGTGCCTTGAAATTGGTATACAAGAGAATTTGCTTTTGAATAACATTAAAAAAACCCACTGAAAAAACTAAAAAGCCAAAAACTTTTCAGTTTTTTCGGTCGGCTGGTTTTCAGACTTTCGGGCCACTAACTACATGTAACGACCGTCAATGATCTACAAATGGCAGCCGAGACCAACGGCTAACGTGCTTTCCGAGGCACGAAGGAAACTCTGTATGTAATGGGTGGTCGCCCATCCACGGACCTAGACAAGCGCCGCTTAACCCGAGCGGCTGTTATTACTTAGCCACGATCTCCTCCTACTGTTTAGGCTGATGATGAAGGCAAAAACTGCTGAAAACAGACGTCCCAGAAAAACTGGCAGTCTATCAGCACAAAAGGTGATAGAAGAATCGAAAATGTATTAGCTACCACTATTTTGAACTTCAAAATTACATGCGACAGCCCCCCCCCCGGCCTTCACCACTTCCTAGTCTTCCTCCGGAGAGAAGAAGTACCGGAACGAACACCCCAGCTCATCCAAATTCGTAATACTCGTCCCCTCTATAAGGCGAAGAGATGATTTAACACCCACAGATTGAAAATAACGGTGTTATATGCAAATATGTAGGACAAGACTTAGGCAGACTGGGCCGCCTTTATTATACTTACTTACCACAAAATAAATAGTTAGTGTAAACAGTATGTTGGAATCTATTAAGAGTCAAAAGAACTCCAAGAACTGACTCATTGGTCCAGTGGTCACAATCGCGACTGCTGAGCATGAGGTCCTGGTTTCGATTCGGGACGGGCAAATTGTTTTTGGATTTTCTGTCACGAGTTTCTCAGTGTCAGCCCTGGATTCTGGATTTGTGCCCGGTTGATGGCGATAGGCTGGCCTACTATTCCATGGGACCTTAACATAAGTAGCGAAATGTGGGTGTACTAATGGGTACACCTCTGCCTAACCCTTCGGGGATTACAGCCGTGATGTTATATTATGTAATGAAATTCAAGAAAGTTAACCAACATTAGACCGATTTGTTTGCTCATAAACACCCACCCGCAATAACTCCAGTTTATCCGTGATCATGGTGCTTGCAACAGCGCCGAAATATCGGGAACTCATAGAAAACAGTAAACATGGTAAATATCCCGTTAGTATTAATAGTAATATTTATCCTCTGTGCTTTCAACGTTGACAAACGAAATCGTGTTACCCAATAAGTGGATTGTGGAGGTCAGATAGGCAGTTGCTCCATGTAAAATACTGGTATTCAGCTGCATAGGGTTAGACTGAAACCTGACCCCACAAAAGGATAGGTAGATGCTGTATTATTATCATCATACATGTGGCTGAGATGAGAATGCTAAGGGGAATGTCTTACGCGAATGGATAAAATAGGAAATGAGTATATAAGAGGAAGTCTGAAAGTGACGCCGTTGACTGAAAAGTTGTGTGGTAATCAGTTGTCGTGGTATGGGCATGTGATGCGGAGGAATGAGGAAAATGTCGTGAGAAAAGTTTTGAGTATGAATGTGGATGGGTATAAGAGTAGAGGAAGACCAAAGAAACGATGGATGGACTGTGTAAAGAAAGATATGGCAAGAAAGGAGGCGTCTGATGAGATGACGAGCAATAGAGAAGTATGGAAGAAGAAGAAATGCTGCGCGAACCCAAAAATATTGGGATAAGGGTAAGAGAATGATGATGATGGTCATCAGCCCCCGTAGCATGACCACCGTAGACAAGGATTTCTTTGACGGAAGAATCGACAAAATGACAGATAGTGCAAAGAAATCTGTCATTGTGTCGACAGAATCTGTCATTTTGTCGATTCTTCCGTCAAAGAAATCCTTGTCTACGGTGGTCATGCTACGGGGGCTGTCTTTTAAATCGACTAGTTGCAGTATTTTAATTAGACAATTACTACTCACACATGCAATTTATAAACGCTAACTTAAAAGGAGAAGAACGGTAGCTACAAAATAGCATTTGGACACTAATTATGGCTGCGCTTAATCAATTACGGACCGTAAGCCAGTTTGAGAAAAAACGAACACGACTAGAATTTATTTACTTTGCAAAATAAATACGCTGTAATTTGCTACTAAAGAGCAAGTAAGAAACCGCATTTAGTGTACCATTACGGGGTATTCATTAGGTAGACCCCTTTTAAAGCATTCCAGTTATTAGCAACGCGGTTCAGGGTGGCATTCTTCAGTTACTTGAAGAATGTAGACCTGATGAGGGTCTAGTATACAGAGTACGTTAGTATGATGTATCAAGATTTTTCAGTGAAATTTTATTTGATTCGGTATGTGTGTATGACTAAGCCGACCCCAGCATTGTTCGGAAAAGGCTAGGCAGATGATGATAGCGTGTGTATGACTATGATGTATAAACGACATGAACGTTGACAAAATAAAAGGACTGTCATCAATAATAATCGTAGCAGATGGCGTTGTACAGTTTCTGCCTAACACCATTGGTCAAGGCGTGAGTGTATGTATCCGTGTATTTTATTTGCGAAAATTTCATACTATAAGGACCAATAACAAAGATAATCTGTCAAAAAAGGTTTCGCGAAAAGGCAGAAAAATAGAAAAAATAAACCACCATAAGTTCTATGGACTAACTGCACTAACATGATCTAATGGGATTTAAATAAAAAAACAATTCAATTCTTAATCCATTTTGTTTTCATTCAACATCATCCACAAAGTTTAATAAAACACGTTACCCTCCTCAGTCGGGTAAATCGAGTTATGTGCGTTGTAGATTACAATTTTTTTTTTTTTTTTTTTACTTCTGTAACTTGCGTTATGAGGTAGGACTACAAGCACAGATCTACCTAACCCTTTTAGGACCCCAGCGTGATGTTTAGCTTTTTTTTAATGCCTTGAATGTAACTTGACTCTGGGTAGTCAGCGCCGACTACAAATGGACCGGTACCCATCTCAAGCAAATTAAAACAGAATCACACCAGTACTTTCCATTTCTCGGAACGTTATTTCGGTAATAATTTAACGGCATATGCTCAGTATGTACGAGTATGGTCTTAGACCATTTGCATCAAGTAGGTCATCGCGTGTGTGTACTCCGATTATCAGCACAGTTATATCGATCAACCGGTACTATATGACGTTATATGCCTTTTGTGAGCTTTAATCTTCGTTAGCTGAAGATTTCGAACTAACGAGCGAACTGAATTTATTAAAATGTTATCTATTTTAATAATAATTTCATGCGAACGAAGGTCGCGGGCGACAGCTAGTAGGTAACTGAATAAAAGAGTAACCAAGGAGTATCATAAGCGTAGTTTTCTAGGAAGAAACATCAGAAAGTTCTGAACGGGAAACCTCAACTTTCTGACGGACTGACCGACTCTTTAAGAATTCAAAAGATTATTATGCTTTTTGTTCTTACTCTTTTGATCACTTATTATTACCATATTAAAATTTTGAAAGTAACTTCGTTCAAAATTGAAATGTATAATTTTGAAACATTTTATAAAATAAATATTTCATATTTCATTTATCATTAAAATAGACAACACATATGTTTACTAAGACAGCTAAATTCTGAATTTTCACCAAGTCGTTGTCATAAGTTTTATGTGAACGTAAATCTTTTGCAGCTTTCAGGCAAGTTATTAAATTCGTCAATAATTCAAGACGAGTAGTATATTAAAATTAGTTATGCTTTGTAATATTGCTATTCTATCGGTTATAAAATCCACCGTTTCACTACCTCATTCAGTCCTGCCGTACCTAGTATGTACAGTCTTGAGCAGCCATATTTTACATTTGGTAGCTTTTAAAAGCGATTACTAATCGCTTTTAAACTGTATTTATTGAGTATTTATTGATCTATATTGTATTAATTTACTCTTACTGTATTTATTGAGTGTCAATTTATGTTGGTACGAACATTGAAAAGTATTACCACCATTAAGAAAAGTAATTCCGAAAGTTTTATGGGTCATCATCATCTGCCTAGCCTTTTCCCAAATATGTTGGGGTCGGCTTCCAATCTCACCGGATGCAGCTGGATACCAGTATTTTACATGGAGCGACTGCCTACCGGACCTCCACAACCCAGTTAGTACTGGGTAATACGATACCCTTTGGTAAGACTGGTTGTCACACTTTTTGGCCCACTGACTACAAGTCAAGAATCTACAAATGAAAGCCAGGACCAACGGCTTAACGTGCTTTCCGAAGCACGGAGGACTCTCGGTATGTAATAGGGAGTCACCCATCCACAGACCAACCTAGGCAAGCACGGCTTAGCCACGAGCTAAAGTTTTATGGGAAGGAAACATTAATAATTAAAACTGGTTTCTTTTTCTTCTTTATCGTACTGGTGTCAGAGTTTTTATGCCGCCCATGGGCCTCTGACTTGGCTTTACATGCCGTCGAGAAATATCTCAAAGGCATCCTGGTTTCCTCACGATGTTTTCATTCATCGAAGCTAGTGATAATTGTACAATTCACACATCATCATCTGCCTAGCCTTTTCCCAACTATGTTAGGGTCGGCTTCCAGTCTAACCGGATGCATATGAATACCCGTATTTTACATGGAGCGACTGCCTATCGGACCTCCACAACCCAGTTAGTACTGGGTAATACGATACCCCAATACAATACAACAACAATACAATACACAATACAATTCGCACATGAATCCGAAAAATCAGACGAGCGTGTCTTGGGTTCGAACTTGAGACTTATGACTTGGCAGCCCGACCGTCACACCACTAGGCTATAATTGCTTAAAAACTAGCAAAGCTAAAATACGTGAATATTAAACTTACAATATGAAATAAAACATTCTCAACGTTTTGTAAAGTCGTGAAAGTTGCGCTAAATGGGTCGGCTCGCTAGTATTATCATAAATATTTTATAGTTTTCAGGCATACTGCTAGATTCTCATAAAACTACGTACCGTAGTAGTAGTTTTAATCACTAAAGCTTCGGGTCTTCGAGTTATTACAACTTTGTTTATCGTAAAAGTCAGTCAGTCATGTATCATGCTTATGCGTACGAAGTTTCATTAAAATCGGACAATCATTTCGAAAAAAAATCACTTGAAAGTTTGTATGAAATTCCGTAAGACGTTAACGCTCTTAAGTCCCAAATAATAGTAGGCGAGCCTATTGCCATCTACTGGGCACAAATCCAGACTCTGTGGCTGCTACAGAGAAATGTCCGATGGAAAAACAAAACAACACTCTGCTCGACCTTGGAATCGAACCCAGGACCTCAAGCTGAGCAGTCGCGCTTACGATCACCAGACTAAACGATGTAGCAAGACCAATACCTTCTAGTATGAAGTTAAAATCTCGAATATCGTACTAGTATAGTACCAGAGAGAGCCGATATAAGGCTTTCTCAATTACAACTGACTTTCTCGGTCAGAATCCGTACTGACCTTGCGTTGAAACAATGTTTTACTATTAATTCTTTAACTGCTCAGTCACGCATCTACACTGATATGAAGAGTAACGCACTTTTACACGATTTGTCGAATGTTTTTAACGATTGATAGAAAAAACCGGCCAAGTGCGAGTCGTACTTACGCACGCACACAGGGTTTCATAGCACCTAAGGCTGTATACAGAAAGAAAGCTGGAAACTTATAAGCGCTTAGCTTAGCGCTTGACAGCGCTGGTAACCCGGGCAGGAAAATATATGAACGCGCGCCGATAAGCACTGAACGGTTCCGACAAGTTCCGACAAGCTTCAACACGCGCTGGTCAGCGCTGGGCGCTGCCATTTAAAATTAATAAACAACCTGCTTCCTTTGTGTAGAACGGACCAGCGCTGTCAAGCGCCGGTAAGCGCTTATAAGTTTCCAGCTTTCTTTCTGTATACAGCCAAACAACATAATAAAAATATTTTGAAGGCTCATTCAAATGTTTATGCTATAACATTCAACAGCAAAACTAAATTTGTTTTTCATAGTATGTTAATGAAAAAGAAAGTTAGAGCTGCAGTTTGATGAAAAAGTCTCAAAAACTAAACATCAAATCTTATTCAAACCTATTTTCGCTGAAAGTTTTTTTACCTTCTACAATCCAAATATTTTTCAGAACTTCCTTCCTTTCCTTTCTTTGAAATCCTCTTACTTTAAAAATTAGAGACATCTTACCACTTTGGAAGTGTCTATCTTTCAAACGATTGACTTTGAGAAGAAATGGTTTTAGAAACCTCAATGTCATTTTTAAAGACCTATCTATAGACACCCTGCAAGTATAGGTTTGATGGTCGCGGCACTTATAGAATTACCGTGACCCTGGATCATAAAGGGCTATTGAAGGACACCGTCGATTTTAGTCAGTACAAGTATGACAGTCCCTCCCGCTCTGCCCTGGGTGGGAGGACTCATTTGATGATTTTACCAGGATAAAAAAAAAAAGAATTGGTTTGATCAAAATATATTTTTTTTTAGTTTCGGTTCCATGTATGGCCTTGATCCACGGGACGCTAAGCCTCGATGAATACCTGATTATTGATCGAGGCTTAGATCTTATTCTCTTTATTATTAATAACAAGGTTTTGTTTAACTTGCCTTGTTAGTATGTATGGGTCAAATCTTGCAACTAAATTTTAAACCGGTTCCCCGCAACCGAATCAGTTGAAATTTTGCACACACCTTTGGATCTGGTGACATAACATTTTTATGACTGACGTGACATGATCCTACAGCCAGAATTGTCCTCACGAGATAACTCCTAAGCGGTTAACAGCACAGACACGAAACTTTGTGTACGCGTTCAATTTTGAGAAATAAACATGAGTTTCTTCTTTTATACATGACTAAAAGCTTGTTTAAAAAAAAAAACAAGCTTTTAGAAGAAGAAATTAATGGTATCTATGTTAAGTTAAAAAAAAAACTTTTCGTAGATATATTTATTTCTAACACGAAATAAATAGATGATTTATTCTTTATTTCTTACTATTATAAAGAAAGGGCAACACTGATGGATACTACAATAAAAAGTGTAAAACAATGACGGTCTTATAGCAATCAATGAAAGCTTTGGCGAGTTTTTTGATAGGTTTTATTGTTGCAGCACTATTGTTTTGTCGATAAATTCTTTGTTAAAATGTTACTATTATAGAAAAAGGTAGTATAGGTAGCGCTAAGGTGATACTTTTTGTATCGTTAAAGAGAAATAAGATAGTATCATTCAAAATAATGAAGAAATGTAAAATGATTGTAAACAATATAATATTATTATAGGTATGCATGAACTCCCTCCTTTTTACATGGGATTAGGTAGAAACTGCTGAACACATTCATACATCTGGTCATACACACACACACTGGTTGCAAGTAGGTACTTCGCACGTACAGTCACGAGCACCAATAAGTAAACACAACAACTTTTAAAACTGTCGTTCTCGTACTGTTCCGATTAAAATTTCATATGGTTACGAACATAGTATTCTGGAACTCATATTTTTATAAAAAAGATCCTATCTCCAAGTTAAAATCGTTATATCTCGCGAAAATTGCAGGCATTTTTAAATTCAGGAACGTGTATACGTGTATACCGGCTTCAATTTTTTACCAAAGAGTGTTTTGTAACAATATTTTTCAGCTACTCGATTTACTGACAATTCCCTAGTACTAACTCCAAAAAAAAAAAAACCTCCTAAAATCCTCCTACACTTTATAAAAATCTACAAACTTTTAACTTCGTTTGACCTACAGTGCGATGCAAAACTACAAGTCACTCTGAAAGTAGGGTAAGCAACAAAAAGTATTCACTGTCACTGCTTTTACTGTCAGTGATCGTAATGAGTGTTAAATTTCACATCGATATTTATTTATTTATGTCGATTGCAAGTCTGATGAAGACTGATCAGAAATAGTACTGCAGCTTTGGGATCAGTAATGACACGTCCCCTGTGCATGTGAATATTTTTACGGGGGCGATGCTGCCTATCAGAATATCAGCGCTGTGACTTTTTTTTTAAATGTTGCAGCACTATGCTGAGATAAGGACCTTTTGGCCTCGTACAGGACCTATTTAATGTTTTTTTTTTTTAACATTTACTTTTTGACATAATTTTTGTTTTATTGTGAATTCAACCATTTTTTTTTTGTTTTGTTCTGTGTGCGTCTAATAAATACTTTTTCTTTCTTTCATTCTACATCCAAGCCTGGTTCAAGTTTATGCGAAATTAAAAGTAATAACTTTTTGCCTGACATTTTACCTTCATGGATGGATGGACTGTATGAAGGATGATATGGCAAGAAAGGAGACGTCTGATGAGATGACGAGTAATAGAGAAGTATGGAACATCAAGGCATGCTGCGCCGACCCCAAATAAATTGGGATAAGGGCAAGAGAATGATGATGATGACCTTCATTGATTTCCGCAAAACTCCTAATTACAGAACTTTCTGAAGTTAAAAGACTGTACTGTAGGTCTTTTCTACTCAAAATTATAGATCTACAATCTAAAAAAGGATGAATTTTATAAAAACTAGTTCTTAATGCACTGTGTTTGTTTAACTAGATATTAATTATGTCTGTTTCAAAGTACAGCTATGTAATACCTAAAATATGTTGGATAAATTAGAGTAGTCGAGTCTGAGAAGAAAGTCCATGTACGGAAGCGGTCGCTTAGTCAGCCATTTTATGACGATGTTCTCATTCAAATCTACATGTTTGGTTTTTCGTAAAATTTACAGTTATATTTCACCATAACAAGAGAATTCTTCTTTAAAATAAGACGCTTCAAACAAAGCTAACAAGGCTATAAGTACTAACTAAGTCTTTTAATGAATAATTCGAAGAAATTTTTTTGCAATTTAGTTTTTTATTATTGTTCTTTGGAACTGTTTGTGGGAAAAGTACTAATGTTGCCATAGACAATATTCTAGTCTAAACATAAATCTATGGAATTATTTACATTTATTTCAATACTTCGCTTATATCGATTCATTGCATTATTTTCTACTAATGCAACCATTAATTTTGCAATAAAGAAACTAGAGCTAAATCCTAATGATAAGATTATGAGCTAAATTACTCTAAAATGCTTTTAGAGTTAAATCTGAAACATTACAATACGCTTGGTCATTAAACTCGTACTTTCTTTCAAATCTGATCGCAAAGATTTTAAAGAAAAGTCTAATTATTTGATTTTGTTTTATTGTTTTGTTCTATGCGAGTGTAATAAATACTTTTCTTTTTCTTAATTATCGTAAAGCAATGGGGAAATATTCAACAAAAAAATAGAAAATTATAACATCACATCTATAATCTCCGAAGGGTTAGGCAGAGGTGTACCTAAACATTTCGCCAGTTTGGGCGAGCCTATGGCCATCAATCGGGCACAAATCCAGACTCCGTGGCTGCTACTGACAAATAGAGAGTACTTTTAGATATTAAACCCTCCAAAAAGTACATTAAGACCAGAATATAGTCGCACTTCACAAAACCTGCAATAAGTGTTGTGGCAGCCATTAAAATAAGACAGAATTGCGCAAATCAGTTAAATAAGACAGGTTGGATGAAAGTAGACCTAGCTTTGAAACTAGGTCGAATCGCAGGCAAACGTTACTGGTCTAAACATGTGCTGTGTAAGTACGCACGACAACCAGTACGAAAACCAGTTTTTGCGGATCTCTCATTGTACAGGAAATCTATACAAAGCGAGGGCAAGTTATATTGGAAATGTACAGCTTCATGTGCCGCCGTTTGTACAACTTGCTGGTGTTAAAAATAACAATATCCAGTTTTATTTGAGACTTGTTGTTCACGCCTTAGAACTTATTGTAGCAAGCAGAGTTATTCTGTTACAGTTTGGATAGAATCAACGACTCTAGCACATCCAGCTACTACAATCTGTCAAATTTCTATAATAGATTTTTAACCTTAATCTTAAAGCATTAGGTTCAAGGTTGATCGGGAAAATTTGACAGTTTCGGGTAGCTTGATGTGCTGGCGTCTGTACGTAGACTATAGCAATCCACAGCTTTCAACAGGCTACCACACCTGCCCCCGTAGCATGACCACCGTATACAAGGATTTCTTTGACGAAAGAATCGACAAAATGACAGATTGTGTCGACACAATGACAGATTTCTTTGCACTATCTGTCATTTTGTCGATTCCTCCGTCAAAGAAATCCTTGTCTACGGTGGTCATGCGGGGGCTGGTGACTGTTGTTTGTTTTGTTGTCTGTTTTACCACCGACTTCCGAAAGTAAAGTTATTTTCCGCTTTTTAGTATTTTGGAAGTCGGTTTTTTTTTTGCAAAAACTTTTTTTTATTTTACCATTTTTGATACCGGTATCAGTTTCTTTTATTTCCGCTGAAAATGGTCTATTTTGTTGGGACTATTGTACAGAATACGTAGGAACCGTTTGTGCGTTGATGTCCACCCCGTTTAAAGATGATGACGATAATATTGATTAGGTAAGGTCTCAAATATCACGTAGCTAAAACGATGAAACGGTTCTCTTGTTGGTGGTGAACAGACAGACGTTACGTATAAAGATTTCAAATAGGGACACATAATAAACTGGAATTCCCAGCTCTCGATTTTGGAATAATTAAATATTAATAAGAGCAAATTAATTTCATGCATATTACCAACATCCATTTCAAGTTTCGAAAATAGTATCAGATGAGAGTGTTTACGAAAAGGTCGACGGTGTATGTTAAGTGATTTCTGCGGGTTACATCAACTTCAAATTTGCTAATTAAATTATGTATGCAATATCATATGAACAAACTTTAAATATAATTATAAAATATATACAAGTATTAAAAAAGAAAAATTATTACAGGGCCAAAAAATTCGTTCGCATCGCTGTCAACGGGAAAACTGCCCAGAAGGCTGGCAGCACTGCCACGTTGGAAGGCAATACTGATTCTTGGCCAAAAAACATAATAATAATTCTTAACCCCAGCTTGAAGACGGCCGTCGTAACCGAGGCAGGCCTAAGAAACGCTGGCGTGACGATCTGGACTAATTTTTAACGGATAATTGTAAACAGGATTGGAAAGCCATGGGGAGGCCTTTGTCCAGCAGTGGGACAGAGCAGGCTGATATAAAAACCCCAGCTTGATATTATGATGTCATGCATCAATGTTAATGACCCGTGCCAGCGTAGATTGTTAAGATACCAACTAGACATTCAAAAATACCCTTTCTGTGTCTTGATTAAAAACACAATCATAATTACTTTTTACAACAACCACAAATTATGATCGTCGCCGTCTGACATCACAGAATCCTTCACCATAGTTATCATAAAACCGAACATCACATCGTAAAAACATAACATTTCTCCAAAAAGAGAATTAACATTTATTAATATTGATAGAGTCATCTAATATAAAGTAGTTAGCCAATCAGCATAGCATATATTATGAAATTGTTTGTGAATGGTCTAAGAAATACTTTAATTTGAATATGTAGACGCAATCGATGAGATTAGACAGTGAAATCTATACTTTCTACATCGTTTATTAACGTAAAAGTATTAAATTTTGAGTAATTGTTGTTTTAAATCCTTTTTTCCGTAAGACTACGTCTTTGGTCTAGTGGTCGCAAGCGCGACTGTTGAGCGTTAGGTCCTGGGTTTGATTCCCGAGACGGGCAAAGTGTTATTGGGGTTTTCCATCAGTATTTTCTCAGTAGCTGCCACGGAGTCTGGATTTGTGCCCGGTTGATGGCAATAAGCTTGCCCCCTATTTCATGGGACTTAACCATAGCTGTCGAAATGTGGGTGCACTATTAGGAACAGCTCTGCCTAACCCTTCAGCTTCAGGGATTACACGCGTGAAGTTATGTTATGTTGTCGTAAGGAGTGATGGTAAATGATCAAATGAATTAGTATTTTAGAAGATTAATAGACCTGTGGTGGCCCAAAAGCAATGGTGGCGTCATGGTAAATGGTCGTGGCTTCTACTTATGAGGTGTTAGGTCGTGGACTCGAGTCCAGCCAAATCTTGATTACTAACTATTGCGCTCAATATAGACATTATAAAAATAGTATGAAGGGGTCTTCGTTATTTTGCTGTGGACGAGATTTAAACCAAAGAGAATTGTATCCCAGAGATTGAGGAAAACTTGTAATCAATAAATGACTTATTTAAACTTCGTTTATGCTAAATAATTTAATAAACACACTTTAACCATTAAATAAGCTATAAATTACACATTAATCAGGTAATAACAAAAATAATAGAGCAATCTTAAAGTATGAAACAATCAATTTATCCACATAACTAAATTATAATTAACAGACGTTCAATAAGAGCAATAATTTGTTATTTATAACTCTATTTTCTAAAATGGTGAACCTGTCTTCATGATTACAAATACTGTCGACAGCGTAAGTAAATACATATTTAGGCAGTTGTAAATGGTTGGTTATATAAGTAATCAGTGATAAAGATACTCCACAAAACCTGGTGATACTGTGAGTGTGTTTTGCGGTGAGTAGTGTCGAGTTCCAGTAGTGCGCGTAGCAAAAGACAAAGAAAGAGGTTAGACAACAGTAGCGAAGTGTCAATTTTTGTAAGAGGTAAGCCGGAGTACATATCTTTAATGTGATTATATTATTTGTCTATAGAATACTGACTGTGCCATTTTTCAAAGGGAATCCGGTAGGAATCGAGTTATATGGAACCTTCGCCACTGGTAAACAGATTTGTCTGCACCTAACAATTTATTTTTAATCCACCCGCATTCTCCAGCCAACCCGCGATCATGGAGCAATAGCGTCGAAATATCGGGAGCTCAAAATAATGAACAATCATGGAAGATATCCCGTAAGTGACATTACACAACGAGTGTGTATAACGTAATTTGTGTCTCCACACTAACTTGTTGTGATGCCGTCTGTACATTCGAAGATTTTTTTGTAACTACAAGAAACTTGTAACAGAAGTAGAGCAATTAGAGACGGCGCATTTTTGTGAGCAATAAATAAAGGGAAAATAGAAAACATGTAATTTAATTTGGAGCACATCACTCTTTCTCTTTGAGAAATAATTACATTCTTGATATAGTGAATTTCACCTCTAGTGTGTGTGTAACAAGTTCAATTGAACTGTATTTTTTAAATTTTAGCAAAATATGAAGTACGTGTATTGAAAATCAGAGAAATCAATAATTAACCAAATTCAATATCTAATGGACAGTGTGTTCTAGTCACAACTGTCATCTTTTGATACTACTTGTAAGAATTTTAGATTTTAGTAAAATATGAAGTACGTGTATTGGAAATCAGAGAAATCAATAATTAACCAAATTCAATATCTAATGGACAGTGTGTTCTAGTCACAACTGTCATCTTTTGATAGTACTTGTAAGAATTTTAGATTTTAGTAAAATATGAAGTACGTGTATTGGAAATCAGATAAATCAATAATTAACCAAATTCAATATCTAATGGACAGTGTGTTCTAGTCACAACTGTAATCTTTTGATAGTATTTGTATGAAATGGCCACGTAATTTTTATTTTTACTATATAGACTTTCGTTTGACCGCAACTCGTCTGATGTGAACCGACGATGCGGCCTAGGGTGGAGCACGCTTGCCGAGACGAAACAGATTCACTCGAACTATGAAGGGCTTCATATTTTAATAGATCGGGAAACCGAGAAGCCGGATTTCCACAAACTGGTGGTTCGCACAATCAATGTGGAACCATACCGCTTTGTTTGGGTCCGTGTAACTTCAACCATTAGCAGTGAGGCTTCGCTGTATGTCTGCTCATCCGATGATAGAATGGGGGATGGCGGAATTAGGTTGTGTCATTCCAAAGGACACTCACCGAAATGTAACCGATAAGCTGGCAAATTTGGCTTTGAAGCTTGGCTTTGACAAGCGAGTCGTTAGTAATGAGCCTCTTGGCACGTCGTTGAAATACCGCCATCTTTCTTAAACAATTTACAATTTGGCGTAGTATTTCAATTGGCCAAAAAAGATTCCTCCTAACGTGAGACAGAAGGGTCAATTCTTTTTGGCCGGACTTGTAAGTATATCAAATCAATCTTTCACAAACCATTAGTAACCCAATCTGTTCAATCAAATACCAATTAAAAGATCAACTCAATTAAAAAAAACAATTTCAACGACCAACCTCATACCTACCTACTTCCCTTATATTACGTTACATAACATAACACCACGCCTGTAATCCCCGAAGGGTTAGACAGAGATGTACCTAGTAGTACACCAACATTTCGCCAGGTATGTTTATGTCCCATTTAATAGGGGGCAAGTCTAATGCCATCAACCATAAACCAATCCTTATTCCCAACTGCAACTGAAAAACCCAATAACCCTATGCCCGACCTGGAAATCAAACCCAAGACCGCAAACAGCAGTAGCGCTTTCAACCACAGACTAACAAGGTAGTCTTTCTTATAAATAGATGTTATATAAAATAAAAGATGGCGGCTCAGATGCCCAGGGCACCCACGCGTGTATAATCATCTAGCAATTAGCCGAGGCTAAGTGGTTGGTCAAATAAATATTAAAGAGAGATCGTTTGGAACAACTTCTGTTTAATTTAGACCAGTTTTGATGTGTTATAGAAAATAGCTGTAGCGAAATCGACAAGTATTTGCACAAGCTTTCATGTATTTTGATTCGGTTTAATGGCAGGATATCTCGGATGAAAGTTCTAAGACGATAATTGACGACTTCTTGGTTGTATTCGATGGAAATAAGCAGTATCTTCCCTTTTTAAGGCATAATACCTATAATTATTTATTTTGTAAACGAATCCGCTAAATATTATTAACCTTGCATAATTGGGTCGAAATTATATACCTGTAAACATGGTGGAACGGACATCGACGCGCAAACGGTTACTACGTATTCAGTCAACATTCCGATTTTCCGAAAAAATTTTGATATATGTGATGCATATTATACATTTTTCATCAGCTGTCCCATATCTACATTTTGACCGTGTAGATATTGCACTTCTGTAGGAAAAAGCTGTTTTATTCCTAATTTGACTGAAAAATACAAGTTAAAAACTTTACTACAAATAAAGAAAACATTCTTGTCATTTTATTAAATCGAGAAAGTTACTCTACCTTTTTTTTGTTTTCGGAGGGAAACCTTCAAAAGGCGACCGGTCTTTGGTGATAAGACCGGGGAGTGTGTGATTTTTACCACACTAAAACCACCCCGGTGGTCACCATTCGCATATGAGAGGAGGCACCGTTTCCTCTTAAAAGACCTGTCCGGAGCCCCATCTGTGCAACGCCAGGCACATCCCTGGGGCGACTATGCAGAGATCTCCCCTAACTTATCTTCTATTTTCCTTAATGTGTCCATAACAAGTATTTTCAATAAGATAAAGACTAAATACTTGAACTAGCTAAGTTTTAAAATGCAGTCATCAATATTAATTAAGTTCATCCAATTTGCTAATCATTCTGTCAGAACCTGTCAAAATAGATTTGTAATTTAAATCTGCTAGTCATTGGATTGAAGATTTAAATAAAATAGTTATACTTTTTTCGTTAATTTGATTTGTATTATTTTTTTTTATTTCTATAATTGCAGTCACAATTATTGATTGCTCATTCGCAACTGAAAGAAAGTTACTGCAGCCGAACGAAAGACGACCTTCCCATTTTCCAATCACTTTATTTATTAAATATATTTTAATCTATACCAGTGCAAAGGAATCTTCATCGTATTATTTATCATGTCTTTGAAAACTACTGACAATTTCACCACATTTATATAATTTGAGAAATCAATCAAATCGTAGTTTTCTGTTGAACCTAATGTCCAAAAACCGATCATCTAATCATTGATCATATTTCTGTCCTTATATCAATTTATTTGGGGTCGGCATAACATGTCTACTTCTTTAATAGTTCTCTAATACTCGGCAACTCAGAGGTCACCCCTTTTCTTGCCATATCATCTTTCAGACAGTCCTTCCATCGCGCTGTTGCAAGCACCATGATCATGATGACCATTCATCATGATCATGGTGCTTGCAGCAGCGCCGAAATATCGGGAACTCATAGAAAACAGTAAACATGGTAAATATCCCGTTTCTATAATATAGTCGATCCATCATTTCATTGGCTATCCCCTGCTCTTATAGCCATCCAATACTCACCTAATCAAAAGAAATCTCTCTCGTTTCGTTTACAAAGGGTCTTTCCATATCTTTAGCAATGAACATTGTAGTACCAAATATCGTATTTTAATGATCAAATTAACGCTACAGTGGTTCCGAAAGGGGCTAATCAATGAAATTGAAGGTCAATTCATAGGCATAGAGAATTAAAGAGTAACAGTCATTCTTTTTAAATTAAGAGAAAAACTTGAGTGACGTCAGAGTGAGGGCCAGCCAATTATTGAACTTTGTGCTGATATACGGACAACTTAACAAAAGAAATAATCAGTGGCAACTCAATCGATTTTAAAATCAGCACCACGGGTCATTTTGGTAGAGGCAGTCACTAGAAATTGTCGAAATAAAGACGGTTGGCAGAAACGAGATGGGCCGACATGAGAATAGTCCAAGGTAACGATGTTAAAAAAAAATAACTAAGGCAATGTGATTTACATTATGTTTTAGATGAGATGGATGGTTTCTGCTACTTTAGATAAAGAATGACTTTTGTTTAGTCAACAAAAGATTACGAACAAGATTAAACTATACTACTATACTAGTAGGATGGTTGACATTCACTAAGGAGTGGAGTAACTTGAAGCCAATTGTTTGTTCAGTTGTAGGGTGCACGTTACAGTACTACAAGAGGCAGTAATACAAGAAATGTCTTGTGAACACTTCTTGAATCGTTATCAACATCTGCATGGTCCTCACTCCTCACCATATTTCTATGCTCCTCACTCAAAATCACAGCCCAGCAGTTTCAGATATAGTTGGTCGTAGCAGCAAAAGCTAAATGGGGTTTCGGGACATGAGCAATGTTAACGTTATAATATTATATTAAAATTACAAGTATCCGTCAGCCAAATTTTAATTAAGAATCTAATTAGTATTGTAACGACATGCCACCAACACTGCGCTGACCACAAGAGACCACACTCTCTAGCTACCACTTTCATTCTCTTCATGCACAATGAATTAAAGCAAACGTTACTATAATAAATATTTATCATCAGCAACTACCTACAAATTGACACATACACCGAACCAACATTACAATCCACCTTAAAGGTGTAGATATAAGGTACAAAGTCGTCTGTAATGCTGTGATTATTTTAGGTACCCGAGTAAATCACGAAGACTTGGGCTTCGCAACTTTTACTTAAAACTTTCGAGTTATTGCAATGTGTTAGAAAATTGTTGAACAAAAGAGTAGCTAATAAACTACCTACTCAGTGTTAAATGCACATAGTAAAATTATTACTGATATTTAGAAGACGAATTCTTGTGTATTGTTTTCATAGTTAATATTGTGCGTTATTTTATTTGTGGCTAAACAACTAAATACCTTTGTTATTGTTTCTCTGGCGATGTTTTTTTCGTCATTATAATATCTACCGGAACACATCAAGGCTGTACCCCAAGAATCCGCAAAATCGCCATATTTACACCAATGCAGACACATATGGTAAGATTGTCATAATTATTCACTTAGTCTAATATTTACTAAGAATCACGTCAAAATTACCTTTCTTTTCTTTCAAATTCGTTGACACAGGAAAATATTTTAGGAAAATGTTCTTTATCAAATGTCATTCCTTCCGTAATCAGTTATAATAGCTACGAGAAAACGTAAAAAAATATGAAAATAGAATAAATAAAAGAGCCTAAAGTAATAAGACTTACCATAATAAAGTCCAAAAGAATCACCTCGAAAAATCCAATATGATTATAACAAATTCAAAAACTTTTAACAAAAATAATTAGAGTACACTACACATCACAGATTGGACAAGTTCAATTTACGCGCGCAAGAACCATAGACTGTTTTTTTTTTCGAAGCGTGAAAGCGCGGCTGCGTGCGACGTTCGTGCCGGCCAGTGGTCAACTGCCTTCGAGTTCGTTTCAACATATGCACATCCACGATTCATCTCAAAACAAGTGAAATTCGCTGTTTATTAAATCTTGTTTTAATTATTTTCAGATATGAAGCATTTGGTTTGCCAAGGGTTTCGTAAAGAAGTAACGTGAGTGTATACTTTTTGGTTTGGGAAAAAATGTGGCCTGTGTGTTGTTGGAAAATCGATGGAATTATCAATTTCCAAATACATTTTCAATTTTCGCTTGATTTTTTCCGAACCCAATTTCCAAACTACACGTTTAACTGCCTTTTATTATGACCAACCAACTAACTAAGTAACCAGGTGCCATACCAAAAACTTTCTCTCGACTATTTTGTCAATATTATTCATAATTACGTCCACAAAAAAAACTTTCTTTGATGTGATGTCTACTGACGTAATATGACATCAGGCATAGAGAGAAAACTTCTACTAAGTTATGACATTAGAGCGAGCAACCCTGATTGCTAACTCAATGTGTAGGGGAGAGTGTGTGTGAAAGAGCCAAGTATTGAAGGAGCCAGGTTTTGAAAGAGCCGATGCAATTTTCCTCTACTACCATTCTGCTCTTTCAAAAATAGAACTACCTTGGTATTTCTTTCAATGACTTGGTAATTAAAACAGTTTTTTACAGCTTTGTAGCTTTATTTCCTAAATCATTATTATCTGTTTTTCATAGATAACCATACTAAGTCCAAATTGGTTCAAGTCAGCGATGATTGTTTTTTTTAATGTCGGCGGAGAGATATTATGCGTCTTTACGGCGTTAATGTTTTTTTGAAATAAATGTTTTTAAACTGTCATGGTCACTAACATTATCATTAACACTAGAAACGGGATATTTACCATGTTTACTGTTTGTTTTGAGTTCCCGATATTTCGGCGCTGTTGCAAGCACCATGATCACGAATAAACTGAAGTTATTGCGGGTTGTGGTTATTTTTGGAATATTTAAAATTTCAGAAAATGTTTACGCCGTAAAGACAAGGAAGTTTTGTTTATTAATAGAATATCATAAATAAACATGATTACTTAAAAATATATTTACCTTTATGAACAAATTAAAATTTATTTTTTGTTGTAGATTCAAAAATATTTTAATTTTCTATTTTTCATATTAGGCTGTTTAGCGGCTTCATACCTTTGCTTCTTTTTCAACCTGGCGAAAGCAAAGCGCGGAAAAAAACGCAAATTAAATCATAGTTTTCTAATAATTCATGACAAAAATACTTTTCGTTCTATTATTTTATTTCTTCAAAAGTGTATTGAAAAACTTCGTTTGATACACGTGGTCATTTGTTACTGCAGTTCTCCATAACAACCTCGCCTGCGGCTTCCCCCCCCTTTCCCCACTTATAATCAAAATGTACTATTTCGGAGAGACCAGAAAATTGGCTCATTCTGTCTTCATACACTCTCGCGCACTCCATAATTAATCGCTATGACAGCTTAGTTATCGATAGGCTTCTAATGTAAACGAGAAAGCCGAGAGCCGTGCACTCCTGAGACCATGAAAGTGCCTGCGAGGGGCCTTAACATTGAGCGTACAAATACATCCATACTAATATTATAAATGCGAAAGTAGTTCTGTCTGTCTGTTACCTTTTTATGTCTACCACTGAACCGTTCGATACCATGCAAAATATTTACTTTTAATTCAGCGATTCCAGGGCTGGATGCAGGATGCAGTGCCGCCCTGCCGCCTCATAAATGTGCACATGCAGGAATAGCAATTATAATTAGCATGCCATGCACCCAAACCTTTACTTGACAAAGTAACGCCTGGTTCCATAACTTATAGACAAGTCTGTAACCTGAAGAAGGACACAGGGTTTCATCCATCCAGGGTCCAGGGTTATCATGGACCTTTTTGGCGCAGCCGTGAGGCACACAGCACATGTACCTATTTTCTCTTTTTTTTTTTTTTTTTTAATTGTTATTTAATTTTTTATTTTTTTGTCTTTTTTATTGTGTGCTTGATGAACTGACGTCAAATAAACTTTATTCTTTCTTTCTTTTCTTTCTTTCTTTCATCCTAGGTCGCGATCGCGTTGCGAAAATAACTCTGCCTGCCTCTACGTATGTTAACTGTTCAGGTTTTTGCAACTGAACGGATGTCAAAGAAATGGCAAAAAGGCATTTAGGGATATGAGGAACAGGGTGTAAATTTCTTCATTCCATGCCTCATAGAAAAGGGAGGCTCCTTCGTCCAGACGGGTGTTGTGTCTGGTGGGCTACTGTCCGACAGTTGTGGTCAGGTTTTTCTATATGTTCATAAGGCGCGGATAACTATAATGGTGCGATTCAGAATTTTGATGTTAGTGCTTCATTTGTGATATAGATGGCGCTGTAGAATTGTTTGTACTATGTAGCTGTAGTGCTGTTTGCACATAGCATGGTATACCTATACCATGACCTAGATTTGGATCATCATATAATTCCTGCCCTTGCCCCATGGGGTCGGCGCAACACGTATTATTCTTCCATTCTCCCCAGTCAGCCGCCATTTTGTTTTTGTTTCATGTCATTCTTCACACAATGCACGTTTTGAGGATACTTTTTAATCCAGTGGTATGTTCAAGTGTTTTTTGTATGTTTTTTAATGTACACGCGGGCGACGCCGCGCGCGCATGTAAGTGATAGTAGAGGTATAGATCTGTATTACTGGGTATGCCTATGTTATGGTGGTCTGGGAAAACGGTGCGGGTTACTTATGGTCACAGACGTACTGTAATCGGTTAACTTAGAAGTTGGAACACGATATGACGAGAAGAGTAATGGGGAAATGTAAGCGATAAAACCATAACTATCCCACTCATAGATTTAAGAATATTTTTAACTAGCTGTGCACGGCATGGCAATCCTCTATAGTCTATTCTATTCTTAAATAAAAGTAGCCTAAGTTAGACCTTATAACATCAGCTATCTGCCAGTAAAAGTTCCGTCAAAATTGTTTCGGCCGTTTCGGAGATTAGCTGGAACAAACAAACAGACAGCTAAAAGATTTTTGTTTTGTTCCAAGTATCGTAAATGCTTTCATATGCATTCAGTAAAAAGCTGTTATTTTGACATTACAAACAGACACTTCATGTATGTATTTAGTATTTATTTGTATATAGGGTGTTACAGAAAGGGTATAGTCATATAAAAGAATATGCTGTAGACCATCAAACTGAACAACTTTCTCCATGGGTCCAATATCGTAAATGCGAAAAAATTACCAGCTGTCCCATACATTTGGGTCGAGTAGGTATTGAAATTTTGTATGGGACATCATTTCGTATGACTACACCCTTTCTGTTACACCCTGTATAGAAGAGCTGTGTAACAATTCTGGTTTGCAATAAAGTATACTCTATCTATCATCAACATTTTATTTCATAAATAGCTAGGAGGTTATCTAGCTAGCTGTGATCATGGTGCTTGCAACAGTGCCGAAATATCGGGAACTTAAAACAAACAGTAAACATGGAAAATATCCCGTTTTCAGTGTTAATGATTCCGCTTCACTCAGTAGACAACCCTGAGCTAGAATGATAAGGTGGTGAGGAAGCCTAGAATCCATCGTTGCTTTTAATATAGCGACTGAAATATCCGACGTTTTATCCCCTTGGCGAAAATTATTGCGACCAAGTCGGCCCGCTTTCTTACCGTTCAGCGTCCCTCCGGCTGTAGCCATCATCTCGCGCCTGACTGGATGAGATGACATGATAAGTTTTCTGACAGTCACCGTCATTGCGAAGGCGGCGGCAGTCATTCAGACGGCTATGGCCCGTAAACACTTAGCTTTTATTAAAGTAGACAGTAAAAGTAATTAATAATTATGCATTAAACGTAAATGCAAGTGCTGCGAGTGATACGCCCGCATTTATCATTTAAATTTTTGTTTTTATTTATAATATGTTATAGATTTGACGTATTTTTCCTCATCGTGCGTGTATGAACAGATGTAGTCTTATACACATGTTTTTTTGCTTCGCCCACGTTCCTTACATGGTCTTTTTGGTAGTTTCGGCCTACCGTGGAGAACAGGTGTGAGTTGTGTAAATAAATTATCGCCTATAAACGTATTATTCATAATTTTTCGTCTAAACATTACCGTTCAAAAGGCTGTTGACCAGCCACACGTCCGTCGCCGCAGACGTAAGATGACGTCGCGGAGTGACGGTCAGAAAGCGAGCCGCTATCACCACAAGTATCCGTTGCGATACCCGCGCACCGTGTCAAGAACATGCTCTAGAGTATGTAGTTGCAGATAGGACATTTTACTCTGACATTTCAAACGCCGAAACACGCTATTGGTTTGGAGTTTGACTAAGACTTCTTGTCAAACCTGAGGTTTGGCTAGCCAAACGCCGGAGCTTCGAAGTATGACTATAACACATACATCACTGTGATGCAAGTAGGCAGAAACACCAACCACAAAACAAACACGTTGCCACCCAAGAACCACATCTGTTTCTCGGCAATCTATGCGCACAAACACACGCCAAGTACAGTTATTAATTACATATACCACCTATTTGCTTGCCGGTGGCAAACAAGAGCGATTAACTATTATAGCTGAGACAGATAGCCTGCTGTTCGATCTTTCATTATTATCACGATGAATTGAATGCGTTTCTTGTAATGAGTGATCTGGATATCAAAATTATTGATTGCATTGTATCAGTTGCTTGATTCGTGCAGTCGATTGATTTAGTTTACGATTGTGTGCTGATGTGTGGTCCCGAGGGTTTAGACATGATTTAATCGGATTCAAAGCGTTTGGTATTTCATAATAATATGTAATTTAAGATCATAATGTCCTCATGCTCCATTTTTTGGAACCTTCTGTACGTAGGGACTAGGTATGCCATAATTGCCTATTACCTAAGGCCTCGGGGCAAGGGGCTGATATTTATTTCAACCCTTGTCTATACCGGTCGATCATAAGAAAATCCAATAGGAGTGCCAATCCAGAGGCAGAAAAAAGGAGCCTTTCCGATAAAAGTTTTTTCGCGAGGTTCTACTTCAAAGTACGAACCGCACGCGTTTGTTAGAAGAAAAGATGATTTATGTAGAGATGTTCTACTGTAGGTACGCTACAATTTATTACGTACTTCTGTGGCATCAGGCAAACATCAGCAAATCCTGAGCCTCTGGGGGGGGGGGACCTGCTCCTAGCCCTGTGGAAAAAATATCAATACATCGGAACAAGAACAATGCTAGCAAGACTGCTTGGAGTAGCTACCGTAATCCTCTTTAGATTGTAAGATAAGCATTCTTGATACTATAGGTTTGTTTTGCAGAATCAAGCCTTCTTGGACATCATGAGATAACATCTAACTACAAATTCTTATCGTTTAACCGGTTGGGTGACATACTATACATATATAGCTTTCAACTACTTCATGTATTTGCGCTTACGCAGCTTGTACGTCGCTTTAATTTCTTACTTGGACAAGGAAAGGTAACAGCGTTATAGTGTTCTTGAAAAACTGCATGATTTCTGTAACATCATCGTTCCGAAAGATGTTGTGAAGCACGATGTTTCACCCGCTTCTCGCCCGTAGGTAGTAGTGATGAAGAAAGAAAGAAAACATATCTACATAACAATCTTTTAAAGGAGGCGCCGCTGACGCGTGCACTCCGCACGCTCAACCTCATAGCGAGTGAAACGGACTTATTCTGTTGTTCTCTGAGTGAATTCACAAGGAATGCTTTGTTTGTAATTAGTTATATATATTAATTCTAAGTAACAATTAAGTTAAGTTAAGGACTAAGCTTAGCAATTAAGTTAGGTCAAGGCGCATTTACCGCATTGGTTATCTCGCTGTAATGGTAGATGTAAGTTGATAAAAAAAATAAAAAAAATATTTATTTGGCACCTGCCACAAGTGCAAACAACAAACAAAAAAAAATTTAAAAAACTTAAATTTACACAATAAAAAAAGGTTAAAAACAAACAGAAAAAAAAGAGATAATATTGTGTGTCTCACGGCTGCGCCAAACAGGCCCAGTTCAGCAAACTGTCGAGCAGCTAGTGCCCGATGCTGGTTTTCAACTGGACCTGAGATGGTGATATGACGGACATAAAACAGTTTTGTTTCTTGATGCAATTTTAGTTTTCATTAAAAACCGGGCTCGAGACTTCTTTGAGTGTCTTTCGCTATTCCTCAGTCTCGGATTTGGCCATCCACGCCCACTTGAAAAATTCACCCTGTTAGTTATGAAGCGCAGGGTATCTTCATAACTCAAGTAGCTGATGTGGGAATTAAAATCGCTAACCTAAAGTGGGAGTGGGCTGGCCATGTCGGTCGGATGCACCCGGAGAGGTGGAGAGGTGGGCAAGGATCGTCAGTCACTGGACGCCTGAGGGTGGACATCGCCGACGATGACGACCGCGGCGAAGGTGGTGTGACGATCTGAGCATGTTCGCGGGGCAAACGTGGCCAGAAATTGCGCAGAACAGAGAGGATGGAGGGAGAAAGGGGATGCCTTTGCCCAGCAGTGGGACACAATGTAGACTAACAAAAAAAAAAGATATATTGATGGGCAATATCATGGGGTGGGGTAGATCATCAGATCTTGCTGCAAAAGTTACACGGGTACGGCATTCGGGGAAACATTCATAAACTCCTAGAATCATACCTAAGTGATAGGACACAGTGTACTGAGATTTCCAGAATTTGTCCTATAAGCAAATTAGAAACTACATATGTCTCTGAAGCGAGATCCGTGAGGTATGGTGTGCCTCAGGGCACTGTACTCGGGCCCCCACTTTTCTTGATATATATCAATGATCTCCCAAGAAATTTGAGAAACAAAATGGTACTTTTTGCAGATGACAGTACAGCTATCATAGAATGCACTGATCCAAACGAATATCGAAATGAGATCAATAACTTGCTAAATAACATCATTAATTGGCTAAATAATAATAATCTTGTGATCAATTTGAGTACTAGAGACTAAAATTGTACAGTTTCATCAACGACGTGAGAATCCACCCCTTAATATTACCTACGATGAGTGTAAAATAGAAGAAGTTACGAGTGCAAAATTCTTAGGCATAACTGTAGACCATAAGTTGACTTGGAAACCTCACCTGGAAGTGGTTTGTAAACGACTGAGTAAATCTGCGTATCTATTGTTTCAATTATCTAAGAGAGTTAATTCTGAAACACTGTTAACAGCCTATCATGGACTTGTAGCCTCTAATCTCCGTTATGGTGTTGTTTTCTGGGGGCAATCAACTAATAGGGAACTGGTATTCAGGATGCAAAGAAGGTGTGTAAGATCCATGTGTAATTTAAAGTCAACAGATAGTTGCGTTCCCTACTATAAGAAATTAAAAATATTAACATTACCAGCTATATATAGATTAGAAACTGCATTATTTATAAAATCAAATCCACATTTATTTACAAAATTTTCAACAGTTAAGAAGACCCCCATTCGGAGTCAATATGAAAATCAACTATGTACGTTGAAATGTAATACTGCGTTAATGAAAAAGAGCTTCTTTGGTGTTGCACCAAAAATTTTTAATAAAATACCTGATGCTATAAAATGTATGCCATTAAAAAGAAATTCAAAAGGTGTCTTCACAAGTTATTAGTTGAGAAATGTTATTATACCCTGGATGACTATTTTAATGATAATACTATTTGATTAAATTCTGTAATTTTATAAATTTATATTATTAATGTTGACTTGGATGACTATTTTAATTTTGGATGACTAATTTGATTAAATTCTGTAATTTTATTAATTCATATTATTAATGTAACGAACGAATACTTTCTCGCATATTCTTTTGTTATGATCTTCTTGTGTGTGTTTTTTTTTTGTTTTTCTATCTTGTAGTGGACATTATTAAATTGATTATTTTAATGTATTTTGTTAACGTAAAATTTTGTTAACTTTGACAAACCTGACTTTAATATTTGTATGTCGACAATGACAAAGCATAGTGCAACACTTATCTATTTAAGACCCTGACATGTATGATTAATGTATATATGTTCTTCACCTATGTTTCACAAATAAATAATTCTGATTCTGATTCTGATTCTGATTCTGATTCTGATTCTGTAAATCATCAGGATAGTTGGAAAACAGCAGATCAACTGACGCCGAATCCATAATAATCCGGAGTAGGTCATCTTAGCCGTCTTCTGTCATAAATCCGTCACATTCACCACAGATCTTCGTCAAAAATCTTGCTAATTGGCAATTAACACTCGAACATGTGCCAAAAGTTAAATATTTAGGTTAAACAAGCAATGGAAAGTAGGCTGAACACTGTATATGTTACAGTCAAAACTGTTAATCGGTCAAAACCCCTTTTGACTGGTGTCAGTCAAAATCCTTGTTATGTTAAAATGCGTTTTCTACATTTAAAATATGTTGTTTCATAACGTTGTAATTACATAGTCCTAGAATTACTACAACATAATGTTTAGCAAAAGGTCACAAAAAAAACCTAATAAGTTTCTAAGTAAATGAATAGTTTTCACCAGTCAAAAGTAGTTTTGACTGATTAACAGCGGTCAAAAGTAGTTGTGACTGATTAACAGCTTTGACTGTGACATATACATAATGTTTATGATGTAAATGCTTTAGTTCTTGCCCTCTTACGGTTACGGAAGGATTATGTAAAGTTATGGATGTCCATGTGCTTACTGTGTTTACTTTTTACTTGATTGCGTCGGCAAAAAGAGTGTGTGCATGTATGATGTTGCTGAAATATGTGGGGTAAGTACTGCTGATACATAATGGTTTTGCCTGCCTATTCGTACATGACATGTGTTTTACTCCATCATCAACTGCTTAGCCTTTTAACCGGATGCAGCTGAATTCCAGTATTTTACATGGAGCGACAGCCTATCAGACCTCCACAACCCTTTTATTACTGGGTAATACGATACCCCTTGGTAAGACTGGTGTTCAGACTTTCGGGCCACTGACGACCGTTAACGACGCTTTCCGAGGCGCGGAGGAAACTCGGTTGGTAATGGGTGGTCACCCATCCACGGGCCAAACTAAGCAAGCGTCGGGATAAACCCGAATTTCGAACCAAGCGGCTGTTATTATTATCTTAAATACCATTATGAAAAGGGTTGATTGCCCTCTTGTGCGGTACTGGAACAGTGTCCACACGGGTTCCAGGCCAACAGTTTTTCATTTTAGTTAAGTTTTACTAACATAGTTTTAAGTTATTACTAACAATTTATGATTTTTTATATGAATTAAATCCTTAATTATTAAGCCACGAGTTTTACTTATCAAACTTTATTCCCTCGGCGCTCTCGTGATTCTGGCTTTGCAGTGGTTGGGAAAAGTATACCGGGCTTCTCCGTTGTTCTATTATGGTACTCCGATGAAAGGAACGAAGTGTGACTGTGGAGCCACGTCACAAACGATGTCCCATCTCCTGTCCTGCCTTTTGTGCAGCTCCATCGGCACATTAAGGCACCTGTCCGAAGCCACTGTTTGTGGATGTGGCTTAGTTCTGGTCGAAGCTCATTTAACTTGTTTATAAGAATCATCGCCGCGGAGATAGCCGATGGAGCTAGACTTTGACCGAGTGGTGGGCAAGGTTAGGCTAAAGAAACTAGGGCTGTCCTAAAGCTCGTTGGGTCGACGATATCGTAGGTTTAGGGGCTCCGCACGCCGGTCACAAGGACCTAAACAATTCCAGAATCGAATCTGGACCCATGAGATCAGAACATGCATTTTTGCTCTGAGCTATACAATCTCAGTCATGCCATCTGTGATCGTAAATCTACAACAGTTAACGAAGATCTTTACATAGAACTTTTTTTTTTCAGATTGCTTGGATCAGCAACCGACGACTTCGTAAAATTATTGCTGTTTTACGCTAGATGGCGCTGTATCTAAACTAATATACTGAGGTAAAATTTGTTCGTGTAAGTTTGTATGTAGGGCGTAATCTCCTGAACGAATGATCCAATTCTGAAAAAAAATCACTGATAGAAAGATACATTATTCGTGAGTGCTATAGGCTTATTAGCTGAGTTTTCACAACTTTTGAGGACGAAGTCGCGGGCTAGTATTAAAGTTATAAAAAATATGTAACTCAAATTTTTTTTGGTTTCATTTTATTTTTCTTGATAAGTACCTATAACAAGTTTTTTTCCACTTTCTAATCTACGGTCAACGTATCGTTGGAACCGGTAAGTTCCTCTCCCCCTGGAGAAGAACTCAACACAAGGGCATAGCATAGGAGAATTCAGAGAACTCCTATAGTCCCTTACTAATTACTATGGTATTATGTAGAGTAAATACTGCAGATATGAGATTTCAAGTATATACAGGGTTCGTAATGATGTACTGAATACGTGCTAATCATTCGTGCGTCGATGTCCCTTCCACCGTGTATAAAAAATAATATATTTTTCGTAGTTTTTTTTTGTTATTTTGCATATTATAAGGGGAATCGTGTTGGCGAGACGTGACGTGAGACGTCCACTGCTGGACATAGGCCTCCCGCCTATGTCCAGCAGTGGCCGTCTTTCGGCTGAAATGATGATGATGATATTATAAGGGGAATGTTTTATTTTTTACTTTTATTTGGTTAGTACTGTTATAATAATGATTTCTATTGTAATTCTTTTTTTTTATAATTTAGCGTAAAATTTCGATTTTCGTTAAAATTGTTACTGAAATAAATAAAATTAAATTATTAAATATCTGGACGAAGAAAGTACGAGTTCTACGAGTTAGGGTGTAACTACACAGCAACACATACTTCCCTAACTCAAAAGAAAGAACAACTTCAGGTTGCACACAGACATAAATAAAATACGATGTTTATATGTTACAGACTACATTTAATTGAATAACTTTAATAATAATTGAATACATCGTTGTCTGTTCGTTGAAAAAAAAACACCATACAATATTAACATAATCATAGAATATTTTACGTTTATCTACAAGAATATTGTACAATTTTCAATCTTTTTGCGTTGAGTTTTTTCGATAAAATATTTTTCTAATAATAATAATAACATACATAACCGATTTACCGCCTAACCCCAGACTAAACGCCTGATACACATGAAGCTAGTAAATAGGCTAGCAACTGGCTCTGCACACTGGCTCAGCATAACATGTTACAGGATAATTGGAAAAATCGTTTACTTAAATCCTAGAGTTTCAACAAAAATAAACAACAAATGTAATTAAACTTATACTGTCACTTACGGGATATCTTCCATGATTGTTCATTCGTTGTTTTTGTTGATATCCCGTAAGTGACAGTATAAGTTTAGTTGTAAACCGTTAAAGCTTAAAACAGTGAACAAATGTAATTGGTCAGTCAATTCATCACATTTTTATTTTGATTGACCAGAACATGGCTCAGGTAAAACTTTTAACCAATGAGCATGGTAATACTTATCGTCGTTGTTCGCGATTTACCGATAAGCTGTCGTTACAAATAGTTTTTTGAAAAAATCCTAGAATATTCAGAACAAAATAAACGACTTTTCCAATGTGATACATACGTTTTGATGACATTTTAGTATGGTCTGCCAGTTCTGACTTGCTTATTTACTAGCCTCGTGTGAAACAAGCCTTACCGCGCCGATGCCTTTATAAGTCCCACATGATAGGCAAGGCCTATCTTACAAATAATTATAAAAAATAAACTAGGAATGATAAACTTTCATAATGGCACTCATAGCCTAAAATATTTGATGATGACATTTTATATTATTTTTTTGCGAAAATGTTTTCTTACTATTTACATTATTTTTTTAATAAAAAAGTAATCCGTTATTTTATTGGATGACATTTTCGTGATAACATGCTTGTTTTAACCGCCAATAGTTCGTAGTAAATCCGAGAGATGGCGTTTAAAACAACATTTAACTTTCTCAAGACACATTGAAAATTGTGTTCATTGATATTTTTTTCTTAAATCTGTAAGTAAATAATAATTTTAAATAATATTCGTTGTTATTGTTTTTGTTAAAACAAAGGTTTGTAACAAAAAAAATTGCGAAATCACCAGTTGTTTATGATTTATGATTATTTTTTATGTATGACCACGCATAACGCCTCAAGGGGCTTGGTTAGACTTAGAGGGCTGTTCATACATATTTCGCTGTTCAGTTTCTCTTTTTCGTCGAAATACATTAACAAGATTTTTATTTGAGAGCATTACAACTGGTGTTTCACCCTACCTCTCCTACACATACCAGCTTACTATATTCCTTCTACTTGACTAATATTTTAGTTTTGTACACATGTTATCTATCAAAATCTTGTTTTAGGTACATTTAGTGCCTTTTCAGACTTACAGTTACCGGAAAAACGGTTCCCGTCTTCGGTTTCTATGAAAACGGGAACCGGATACATGTTTATTTAATATGTTCATGATCACACAGACAATTCTAGAACATTATGACAGCCATATGCAATTTTAAAGACAATTCAATGCTTCTTTCACTCGATTCAACGTTTTTTTTTTTTCTTAGAGCATTTAGTTAGCCAGACACGGGAAGACAAAATTAATGTAAAAACAATTAAGTACATCATTTACTTAGAATTAAAAAATCGAGTTAAAAAAACACAATTGAGTTACGACAACAGTTTAACGTCAGTTAAATCCCTTATTTCAAAACAAAACATGATTTAACGTTTAAAAGTTTTTTTTTTTTTTCTAGAAACCAGTACTATCGGTAGGTACTGGCAACTCATAAATCTACTAAAAAATATTTACTAATATTCAGTTATGACGGGACTCGAATAAAAAAAGAATCAATGAAAATAAAATAGTCGAAACATTATGAAATTATGATAAAAATACAAGACAACTGACTTATTACTTCTTAAACCGGAATACAAACTAACTTAACCATTTTCTCTGATATTAAGGCACAATTAAATAGGTATATAAATGACTATATAGTGCTTATATACTAGATGCATACAATTATGTCGAGAACAAGTCTAGTAATAAACTAATCGTACGTCTTTATGGTCCAGAAATAAGAGAATTGTGCTCGTGGCTAAATAATAACAGCCGAACGGGTCAATCTTCAAGGTTAAGCCGCGCTTGCCGAGATCGGTCTCTGGATGGATGACCATCCATTAGATACCGAGTTTCCTCCGTGCTACTCCTGTTCCGGCTGTCATTCGTAGATTTTTGGCAGTCGTTACAGGTATTCACTGGCCCCAAAGTCTGACAACCAGTCTTTCCAACGAGTATCGTATTACCCAGTACTAAGGAGATCAGATAAACAGTCGCTCCATGTAAAATACTGATATTCAGCTGCATCCGGTTTGAATGGAAGCAGATGATGATGTGAGAATTGAGAGAACCTCTACAAGTGTCAAAACAGTATTTTGGAAACATTTCAAACAGTCGAGGTTCCCGCCCGTTGTGCATCATACTGGCTGGCTAAGGTTTTTGCCAGACTTGAGCTATTCTCTTGTAGCTAGAGCCAGTGTAATAGAAGAATGAGTAAGGCTTGGAATAGTTTTAAATGAATCCTTTTGCGTAAGAATGACACAGGGGGCGTTGTTGGTGAACATATCTGAAATTGTATTGAAAAAAATAAGATGGCCGATCACGGAATTAGTTTCGAGTTGTGCCACGCGCCAAAAGATTCTTGTACAACTATAAGAATGATGGCAGCCGTTATGAATAATCAGAAGCCTGGTTTTTTTGCTCTAAAATTAATTAGACAGTAAAGATAACCGTCAATAACAAACAAATTTTCAGTCGCATCTAGTTAGACTCGCAGCTTTATTACGATATTAGAAAGAATGCAGATGAGACCGCCCACTAAATGATCTTGACTTTCAAGATCGTTATAATAATGTCATTGTCACCACAAAAGTGAATTGTTAGAATAACAACTGAATTTAGTAATTTAAAAACATTTGTAAGTTCCCTTGGTATTTTTTGCTAGAAATTAGGTGGGCCGTAAGTCTCAGTAGATCTGACTCTAATGGGAACTGAAACTATTTTCCTAGCTCTTTAACATTGATGACAAGAGATTTCCATTGAAGACAATGTGAACTATCTACACCAATGTCACGAGTTCGTGACGATTTCTACGTACGTTTCATGATAGCGATAATATGTAGATATTATTGTAACTAGAGAATTAAACTAAATATTCATGTGATATGATGAAATAAAGTTGACATGTTCGATTTGACGGATAGAAACAATATGGCGGATGACATAACACATTTTAAACTTCTAATGACGCAATTATAGTTCGATTAGTTTATCACGAAACGTGCTCTAACTGCTAAACATATTTAAATGAAATATACAAATGATATTAACAACGTAATCTTTTAAATTTTACTTAAAACAATAAAATCGGGCCTTCGCGCGGCCTCGAACGGCGTAAAAACTCATGCAATCATTGTTCAAATGATTTTTCAACATCCGTGAATTAAAATCGAGATTTAATTACTAGAAATAATTAAATTACAGTTTCTTAGGTACCCTGTTTAGCGTAGGTACGGATTTCTAAAGTAATTAATCGATAATCGGAAACAACTCGAGAACGTTCGTGACAAATCGATTAAATAGAACCTCGATTTAATTCAACGAACGTTCTGCCGCGTTCGCATTTTGAAATTGGGTTATTATATTTTACGGCTTAGTACACAATGTTTTTTTACAAATGACACTTCTATATCCATTGCTATTTTTGTATAGAAATCGACTAAAGTTTACCAGCATTGGATAATTTTTGACGTATATTGATAGATTTTACATCATAGGTACTTCACCGTCACCTTTTACACAAATTCAACAATGAATTATCAGACGGCTATCATAAACTTTGTTTTATAAGGATCAACAACACCTAGCAACATCCGTCTTTAAAAAACTGATATTTATTTTCCCAAACGTTACGTTTAACCGTGGTTAAACTCCTGCTAACGTAACGTTACTTTATAAAAACATCGTTAATTCCTTGTCATTTGAGTGCACAAGTTATTTGGTTGTGTTCGTTTAGATTCGTGATCGAGGTAAAATGTGTTGGCTCCGATGGTGCGCTGCTCTCGTCATCAGCCGATAGATGGCGCCCTTTCAGCTGTGGCGTTGTGTTATCTGAAATGGAAATTAACAACTTTAGATTCCTCTTTATATTTATGTGGCTCTTTGTTTGGCGAGGACTGCAAATGGTCTCTAGACAAAGTGACTTATCGGCGATAAAGATGATGGAAAAACAATATTAGATTGACATTAGCTACCGAAAGTTATGTCAAGTCTTTTGAAAGACGTTATAGAAATATGAAAGTGATTACCACTTGTCCCTATTCAGGTAAACCTTTTGAACGCCAGAGCATAAACGCACGCGGTGCCCTCCTCTCCAAGCCACAATTTCACCTACCATTTTGTCACATATTTGTGTCGTTTGGCGTACAGGGCACGCGCTTTCTTGTCACGTGTATGTGACAATGGCGTTCAAAAGGTTAAGGGTAAATACCTGTGAAAAATACTTGTTACTAAAGTACGGATTAAAAAAGTACCAAGTTTCAAGCAAGACTCATGTAGAAATATCTCAGGTCCGTCTCGAATCATAAACATACAACTAACAAGTATGGTGATTACTTTCTTCAGCTTAACTTATAAATAAAATACTCATGGGTGCTTTTACTCATGGGTTGTCGCAGCAGTGATCCACCGTTATTTGTTGTGTTGTCTGTTTTTTTGTTGTCTTACTAACATAGTCGTTAGTTTAACAACAGTTTTTGAGTCATGAATAGAATAGAATAGAATATATTTTTATAGTAAAACATGAGTATACATCAAATAATATGTGCAAGGTCTTAAAAATAACGGGTAGATCTACATGTTAATAACACACACACACACAGACAGACACACACACACACACACACGTGACACACACATGTTACATGTTGTTATGTTGTTTGTGTCATATTTTGCCATTTATGGCGTACAAAAACCACATATTTTTGGCTTAGAATAAACCATAAAAATTAAAATTTGGTTCTACACAGCAAACTATGAAATTTGAATAGCCAATCCTAATGCTAATGGATACTCGAATAAAGAGAAATTCTATTCTATTCTATAAGAAATTTTGTTTTGTAATTATTCTGATATGAAGGCTAACTTGCACCACTAATTTAAACCATCATTGTGTTTCTGTCAATCTTTTAAACTTGACAGAGACAGAGTGATTTAAATATTTACGTTTAGCGTTAAATGTGTTTGCTATTAAATTATTAAAGGTGCAAGTGGGCTTAAACAACTATTAATTTTCCTATTTCTTAATCACTTATCCAATTACTTAGTATTCAATACAAATAGTGACCATGGAGGCATTTTTTCTACCACTACATGCCATTGCAAAAGCAAATTATATGATGGTTTATGGGCTGCCAAGACAAACTGGTTGGAATAAACAACTTAAAATCATGACCAACTTCAAGGTCATGATTTTAAGTTGTTTAATATTTGATTGGGTTAATATTTATTTCTACCTACTCTTTGATCGGGTTACTTAGGTATGTGCAAATATTTAAGAAATAAACAGGTTTTTAAGTAATGGCACAAAATAATGTTATAACCTTGAATTGACAATTATTCTTAAATAAATAGTTCCACTGTATGCCCCGTAAAATACTTAATGTAATTAAGCGAAAAAAAACTACTTTCAATATTTTTATCTTTAAAAGGCGACTAATGCTGCAAGAACAACGATCTTTTTCTAGTACCTAAAGATTGTCATGAATAAATCAACCTACGCTTCAGAGGCAAGTGAAGTTGCATGATCTCTCGCTCCTGCTGCAGGTCCTCGCGACCTGCCTCCAGCTAGTCTCCTTACCTAGGCGCATGTCTCTGTCGCATGACGTGCGGCAACTCCCGGCGCTCGTCTTCGCCTAGCTGCAAGCCTGCCACCAGCTGCATGATCTCTCGCTCCTTCTTCAGTTCCTCGCGACCTGACTCCACCTGGAATCGAGAAGTAAAGAGATTAATATAGGCAGAGTCTTAAGAAACACATTTATTGACATCAGCATTCTCCAGATAAGGGGTGGAGTAGATAGAGATTGATGGACGATTCATGCCAGCACTACAAAAGTGGTGCTGTTCCACAAACAACGGGACACCTGACATTGTGTCTTGATGCCTGTACATCACATTAAATGATGAAAGCTATGGTGATGCTGACAAACTCATAGCTAAGTCCTGGCTCATTGTAGATTACCATCGAGTCACTAAGAAGAACCTGTAGCTCGAATAATTCAGGGTCGGCGCGGCATAAATAATTAAATTATTGACATAAAAATAATTGTGCAATTTTGTGTGAAGCCTCTGACTCCTGTGCTAGATGAAATACCTGTGTACAAGAATCAGTGTCCTCAGCCATATTCAACACAATAGAATATTTCAATTTTATGTGAAAAAAACGCGAAGGATGGGTAACACCAGTTTAATAAGCATTTCTCATTCTTTCGTTTATCTTTATAAGCCATCATCATGGTGGTCACTCCCTTTCTAGTTGCGGATAATACACTTCACTATAATCGTTCAATTTGATCATCATAAAGACGACCTACATAAACAAATGAAAAGCGATTATATAAATGACACACCCTCGACCCAATACTCAATAACGATAACGTTTCTCACAACGTATAACTAGTTATAACTGTTACGCAACGGTTACAGTAACTACGCAATACCGAAGCGGGTATTATTTCCTTATGGCTGAACGTGGGATATTTCGCTACACGCACGAACTTAAACGGATAAAGCGATTTTGAATTAAGAACAATTTCGCAAAATTGACCGTTTCACCCAATTTCGAACGTTCGAAGGAGGTTGGTTTAAAGTGTTTTGGTTAATGCTAAACAATTGAATTGTTTTGTATTTGACGTAAAATGTGTGCGTGCACGTTTTGTTGTTGATTTTATGAACTACTCCACTGCTCACTACAATCCTCGAAGTGTTAGGCAGAGGTGCACATTTCTCCAGTTATCTTAAATGCCCATGTAATAGGGGGCGAGCCTATCGCCATCTTCCGGGCACGAAACCAAAATTCGGGCTGCTGCCGAATACTATATCATTTCAGCCCGAAATCACCCACTGTTGGGTATAGGCCTCCCCTTTCTTCTGCCATTCTTCTCTGCTCTTTGCGTGCCTTATCCATCCGTTTCCCACCGATATCGTAAACCCATCGCGCTTTACCATATTTCATCGGTCATGACCGCGTCTAGCCAAATGTCCTTACAGAAGTTATCGATGAAAAACTCCAATAACACTTGCCCGACCTATGAATCGAACCCAGGACCTCATGTTCGCCAGTAACGCCAACGACCACTAGTCCAATAAACTGTGATAAATCATGTTTAGGACACAGAGTAGAAACTCAACAGAGACCAAACCTACTTGGACTTTTTATTCAATGGCAATCTTTCAGAGGGTGAAGTGAATACTTTTTTTTTTTTTTTTTTTTTTTTTTCGGATTGGAAATCATCAAATGACCCCCCCCACTCTGGGCGGAGCGGAAGGGAGTGTCAGACTTGTACTGACTAAACCCATCCATGTTCCTTCTTTGCCCTTTGTGTTCCAGGGCCACGGTATCTCTTTCGAACAGTCCCGCAGCCCTGGCAGGCATCGGTCCTTGCAGACCCCTACATCGTTGCTGACATCTCTTTGAGGCGCGCGTGGAACACGAACGCGCCATCGACACGGCCTGTCGTCAAAAGACGGCCGGACGGCGAGCTAGCCCATAGCTCGCCGTCCACAGGCCCGCGCCTACGGTGGCTGGGAGCCACCACGTGACCCCCGACGCCCAGGGCGTCTCCCGCGGCGGCTGGGACGTGAGGTTCTTTCCCTCTCACGTCCCGCCACCTCCTTCACTAGCATGACTGCTTCGCAGAAGGAGGTGACGGCTTCCCATTCCCTCTCGCTCCGGACCATGGCTTGAACCAGGGCCGGACGCGAGAGATCACCGCCGCCGATCGCCGCAACGAGGACACGACGGTGCTCCACCCAAGCGGGGCAGACCTCCACGGTATGTTCCACCGTGTCCTCCGGACGATCCTCACAATGGAAACACCCGGGCGTTTCCTCCCGCCCGATCCGGTGCAGGAACCTCCCGAAACAACCGTGTCCGGTGAGGACCTGCGTCAGGCGGTAGGTGAGGGCGCCGTGGCGCCTCTCTAGCCACTCCTCAAAGAGGGGACTTATCGCCACTATGGTGGCGTGTCCTGCACGGGGTTGCGACAGTCGCTCTCTCCATGTCGCCATGAGATCACGCCGGAGGTCTGTCCGCTGAGCGGCAATTTGCCGCGGCAGCGGAGTTTCCAACCGACTTAGTGCCTCCGCGCGCCATTCGTGCAGGCGCGCGAGGACTATCGCCTCCAGATCCCATGGCGGCAATCCGGCAAGGAGGCTAGCCGCCTCACCGGAGATCGTGCGGTACCCGCGGATTAGCCTTATGGCTATCACCTTTTGGGGCGCGTTCAGGTAGTGGGCGGCTCGCCGCCTCAAAGAACGCGCCCACACCGGGGCCCCATAAAGACCCCCGCGTAGAGCCTCCGGCAGGAGGCGTTTGGACCCCTCAGGTTGGGCAAGAGCCGCTTAAAGGCAGCGCCTGTCCGTTCCAGTTTGGGAGCCAAACGTCGGAAATGCTCCACGAAGTTCCACCGGCTGTCGAGGACGAGTCCTAGGTACTTCAACGTCGACCCGACGCCGATGGAGACCCCTCCTGCCGTCAGTAGGGATCCCGACGGTGGCGCATTCCGAGGCCCATGAAAACACATGGCCTCGGACTTGTGCAATGCCACCTCGAGACCCAATTGCCGGATCCTCTCCACGACTATCGCGACCCCGCGTGTCATGTTTTCGGCCGCCGCCTCGTGCGACCTCCCTTGTGCCAGTACCAGCGTGTCGTCAGCGTAGCAAACTACGCTGACGCCGATAGGGAGGTCGGCGCGCAGCACCCAGTCGTAACCGATGTTCCACAAGGCCGGTCCCAGAACCGATCCCTGTGGAACACCGCACGACATCTCTCGCCGGTTCCATTCTCCGCTCCGACCGGGGTAGATGACGGCCCTATCCGTCAGGTAGTCCCCGACCACACAACGAAGGTAGGTCGGCACCCGGTGATACCGGAGTGCCTCCCCAATGCAGCTCCAGGGCATGGAGTTAAAGGCGTTGGCGATGTCAAGAGACACCGCCAAGACGACCCCGCCCCGGGACACCGCGTCCCCCGTCGTGAGGGCTCTCACGCGCATGATGGCATCCACCGTTGAGCGCCCCTTGCGGAAACCAAACTGGTGTTCCGCAAGATCCGGCCCCATCCCCACAAGGTGCCCGGCGAGGCGGTTGGCAATAACTCTTTCAAAGAGCTTGCCCACCTCGTCGAGCAATACGATGGGCCGGTATGCGGACGGAGAGTCCGCAGGGCGCCCTGGCTTTCGGATGAGGACCAGCTTCCCCGTCTTCCAACGAAGCGGGAACTGGCCTCTCTCCAAGCATGCGCTTAGGAGCCCTTCCAGTCGGGGCCCGAGAGCCTCAGAGGCCAGGACCCAGGCTTTGCCAGGCAAGCCATCGGGTCCCGGGGCGGTATTTCTGGCTTTCAACCTGCGTACCGCCACTCTCAGGTCTACCCCAGTCACCTCCGGAATGTCGTCATCGTCATCGGTGTGGTCCGCTCCCGGCACCGCACGCGGCGGCGGAGCCATAGGCGGGGGAGGATGCTCCCCTCGCGAAGGGAACAGAGCGCTCACCACGTCCTCCACGAGCTCAGGCCGGAGACTCTGCGTCAGCGGGGGGGCCCGGGTGCGGAGTTTGTCCCGCACCATCTTGTAAGGGCGCCCCCACGGATCTCCATTCAGAGACTCCAGCATCTCCTCGCGGGCCAGATTCTTGGCCCGCCGAACAGCCTCTTGGAGGGCGGTCTTCGCCGCTCTGTATCCCTCGTACAGCTCCGCCTCAATGGCTGCCGCATCCGGAGGGCGGATGCGTAGCCTGCGATGCCTGGCGTACAGGTGCCGCGCGGCAACGCACGCCTCGCGCAGAGACGTCAGCTCTCGCGACCACCAATACACCTGACGCCGGGCGCTTCCTGGCCGAACACGGGGCATTGCCACGTCGCAAATCCCGGACATGGCCTCCTGGAACCAACCCGCCTCGTTATTGATGTCGGCAGGCCTGACCGGTGATGACACCCAGGCCTGCACGATCGAGGCTTCCAGGAGAAGCTCCCGGTCCAGCTGCCTCAGCGCCCATCGCGGACCACTCGGGGTCTGTAGGACCGGCGCGCTTGAGGTCTGGGTGGAGACGTCGAACCGGATGTACCGGTGGTCGGAATAGGTCTCCACCCCCTCCATGACGCGCCAGTCAACGACACGCGGCGACAGAGCGGGGCTAGCGAACGAGATGTCCACCACCGACTCGCCCCGCATCCGCACGCACGTGGGGACAGAACCCCGATTTAGGACGACCAGGCCTGTCTCCAGAGCCCAGTCCTCCACCATCCTACCCCGCGCGTCCGTGTAACGAGAACCCCAAGCCAAGTTCTTGGCATTGAAGTCCCCGAGCACAAGCACGGGGAGGGAATGGCTTCCGATGACGACACTCAACTCCGTGAGGGAGTTGTGGAACTCGGCGAGAGTTCGGCTCGGGGAGAAGTAGACTCCCACTACTACGATCTCCCCGAACCGTGCTGCTACGCACCCCTGACCCTTCCTGACACTCTCAAGGGTCGGGGTACCGGCGGCGGCCGACGCAATTATGGTCACTGAGCCGCTAAGGTCCTCCACCCAGTCATCCCTGGGCGGGACAAAGTACGGCTCAGCGACCACGGCGATGTTAATCGACCACTGCGCCATGCTCTGGAGCAACAGATCCTGAGCGCAGGCGCAGTGGTTGATGTTCGCCTGGAGAAAGCGTAATGGGGCCGTTACTGGCACTCCATTTCAGCCCCCTCCCGGGCCCCCTGCGAGGGCCCCGCTGCGGAAGTTGCAGCAGTGGCGGCAGCGGCGGCGACAGTGGCGGCGGCTGCGGTGGTGGCGACGGTGGGGGTTTTGGCGGTGGTGGTGGTGGAGGGCCTTCCCTTGCCTCTGGCCTTGCCAGGTGTACCGCAGGCCTTGCTCCCTGCCCGGTGATCGACCGGCTTGCCAGCCGCCGCACATGCGGCGCAGTGCGGTTCGGCGGAGCAAGCCGCGGCCTTGTGACCGGGCTGGCTGCAGCGGAAGCACTGGTCACTGCGGTCTACCTCCGAGGTGCACCGGACCGACACGTGGTGCCCCACATGGCAGCGGAAGCACCTCAGAGGTCTGGGTTCCAGCAGCTTCACCTGCGCCGACACCCAGCCCACCAAGAGCCTTCGGCCCTCCACAATGGCTTTCGCCGCCGTCACAGGGCAGCTTACCGTTACGGTTCGCGTGCCCGACAGGTCCGGACGTAAGGTGCCTGCCTTGACCTGCTCGGCAGGGCACCCACCGGTCCTGGTGACGGCGGCCACCACCTCCTCCTCGGTCACCGAGTCGTCCAGACCCAGGATGCGCAGGTCTGCACATTTGACGGGCCTGGACACTCGGGCCTCGTCCGCATTTAGGGACGCTCTAAGCTTTTCAGCCAGAGCGTCAGCGGACGAGCCACGGGTTTCACCAGGGATCTCCAGCACTCGAGCCCCTGTTGCGGTGACTCTAAGCCTGAGGCCCCCGGTGATCCCGAGCTCCCTGAGATCCACCGTCGCCTTCGCCTTGGCGAGCACGTCGCGGTAAGTCACGCCCCTCTTTTCCGCGTCCGGCTGTAGTGTGATTACTACAGCTGCGGTCTTCGGGGCGCTGAGCCTAGCCGCGACGCCCCGCTCCTTTTGCCGGCGCTTCCGGTCCCGTTTCCTGGCCTTTTTGGCCACCCTTTGCTCCCTCGCCCTCTCTCCGGCCACCTGCCACCCGGTCTCGGCCGCGGAAGGCTCAGGGGGCGGGGGGGGCGGCGATGGCGGCCGTCTCGCCGCTGGGGAGGGCGGCGGTGGCGGTCGTCTCGCGGCCGGCACTGGCACATTCGCCGCCTTGCCCTTCTTCTGGGCTGCCGCCTTGCCCTGCTTCAGGGCCGCCGCCTTGCTCAGCCTCAGGGCCGCCGGCTTCCCAACCGGAGCCGGCTTCTCGGTGGCCGACGTAACCCTACTGGAGGGCTGGCTGGACGGCCCCTGTGCGGAGGCCGCAGCAGCCGCGTACGTGGCCGCCCTCGGGCCCGGGGGCGCCTTGTTTGCCGCCAGGGAGGGGCGCAGGACAATGCCCTCCAGTACGGAGAACCGCGCCTGGAAGGCAGCCAGCTCCTGCCGAACCAGGTTCAGGACCTGGTTCTCCACCGGCACGGGCTGGCTTGGTCGGTGCTGGCCCTCATTTTGGGGCGCCTCGCGAGAGCCGGACTCGCGCAGACCGGCCAGGTCTGCTCGGAGCTTCCTATTCTCCTCTTGGAGAAGCTCCGTGGCGGCCGTCAGTCGAGCGACCTCCGCCCGCAGTTTGGCTACGTCGTCTGGCGGGGGCCCCGCATATCTAGCCTCCGCTGCCACCATGATCGAGGCGACCGCTGCGGGTATAGCCCTTTGCCTAGTGGAGGGCTTTTGCTTGTAGGAGACAGCCCTCAGCGCCGCCTCCACCTCCTTCGCAAGCCCGGCCTTACGCTCCGCATCGGAGCCGCCGTCTGCGCCCGCCCCGTCACCAGAGGAGCCCGAACGGGCCACCCCGTGACCGGCGGCCACCCCCGGGTGGCGCCCCTCCTCGGCACGTCGCGCCGACCTCTCGGTGGCAGAGAGGCCCCTCCCCTTACCGCGGATCCCGCCACGCTTGCTGGTGGGGATCTTGCGAGCCGAGGCCAGCTCCCCCTCCGACGACGACTCTCGGTCGCCCACCGGCCTGGACCGCTTGCGTAGGAACTCCCCGTTCCCCGCAGCAGCCCCGGGCCTCCCACGCCGGGAGCTCTCTGAGCCTCCCGCGCTCACATCGCTGGATACGGTGCCGGACTCCGACCCCGCATCCCTCTCCTCCCTTCCTTCGCCGCTTCCGGCCGTTTTTTGGGTGTTTTTGGTTTTTTCCATACTGTTCCCACGAGTATGGGGGAAATAAAAAGTCCATCTGGGCAGTGCCCCCTGTACCCAGATAAGCCATTGCCAGGCCCGGCAGTGGTTCGCACTAGCGACTGATTTTCCATAGGAACCCGTCAGCCATACATCTCCTCGCGGTGCGCCGCCGCTTGAGATTCGGGGTAACTTTTTATAGAGGTTTTCTACCTCGTGGTCCGGGCGGTTAAGCCAAGACCCTCGGTCCCAATCGAAGCCGCGAGACGTGTTCCACGACACTTCGACGGTGGGATTACGATATCGACGGGGACAGTGAATGACTGCGTCCTTCACTGTCTGCTCGGAGGCAGGGTAAGTGCACACCGAGCCCGCCCTTGCTCCTCCGCTGTGCCCTCTGCTTTTCAGAGGGTCACGCGGAGCAACGCCCCCTTGGTCCAAGATGGACCCCTCCCATGTCAGAATATTAGCCATGGACAGTAACATTCCCCGAGGAATAAGAATCTCTTCCCATTCCTCGGGGAAGGATACTGCCCACGCCCAGGGTGCACCGGCCCAGCAACTGCTATTCCCTCCAGACGTATCGAGAGGGACCGGCAGCCATCAGGCACACGTGGAGGAATTCTGACAACGCACCCCGTGAAGTGAATACTTTCACTTGTGATAATAAATAACTTTTTGCTAAGATACCAATTCAAAGAAAATTATGTGTAGTTATTCGTACAAAATTGCAATAACCTACGGAGCTTAGTCTTTGTCAGATTATTTATTACTCCGGTGATGTCTACGTGCTAAGTTATTACTATTAGGAATGCTGATAGCACCACGACGTCCACGACACGTACAATTTACACCTCGGCAACAATGACGCAATAAATCTGACAAATAGAAAGGTTTGATTTACAATAATTGCTTAACAACTGGTATAAAGTGTTAACTTTGCTGTTTTTCTACGTTTTATACGCATGATCACTGTCAAGGTGGCTTTTGTTGGTAGATTTTCACGCGATGCGATGCTCAACGCTTCTAATACTGTAATTAAGAATTCATAAACATACATAAACAGTAAAAGAACGTGCTGTAAAAGCGAAGTTATGATGGCATAAATACACATAATTTATAATATAAGAATCGGAGGAGATCGTAGCTAAATAATAACAGCCGCTCGTGTCGATACTCAATACTCAATACTCAATACTTTATTGCATTCCATAATGTATACAAGGCTGGTAGGTAAATTATAGAGAAACAATTATGGACCCTGTCGGGCACAGCAAGTTAGTTTTTAGAGGAGAGGATGAAGCGCTTTTTGTTTAAAAACATAATAATATTGAAATTAAGGAAGTAAATCTTATATTTAGATATTTAAGTAGATATTATTTATGAGTAGATTTATATTAATTTTGTTTATTATTAATATTTCTATATTTATTTATAGATATTTTCTGAATTATATATTAGGTAATTATTTTATATATTTATTTATATATTAGCTGTAATTTATTATTAACTAAATAGTAAGTAATTAAAGATATTGCACGGTAGATAAGGTAAATAGATGTATTAGGTACTACTTGGTTATTCTAATTATCTTCGTTTCTCTAGGAGGAATTTATCTTTGAAGTATTCGTCAATTGTGTAGTAGGTTTTATCTAAGAGAAATCGTTTTAGTTTATTTATAAATATATTGTTTGTTTCTGTGTTTTTTATGTATTCAGGTAATTTATTGTAGATTTTTATTGACGTGACAAACGCACTAGAGGAGTGCATTTTTAATCGTGAAGTTGGCAGGTTGAGTCTATTTCCATGTCTAAGTTTGATTTCTGTTTGTATGTCTTCTCTTTTGCTGTAGAATTGTGGGTACTTCCTTACAAATTTGCAAATTTCAAATATATAGAGACAGGGTAGTGTTAGGATGTTTAGTTCTTTGAAGTGTGGTTTACATGAGTCGGTGTCTTCTATGTTAACCAATGTTCTTATAAGTTTCTTCTGTATTGTAAATAGCGAAGGTGCGTCTGTACTGTTACCCCATAATATTATTCCATATTTAAGCCAAGCGAACGCGTACGCATAGTATGTTATTATTGCTGTTTTGAGATCTGTAGTTTTCTTTATTTCTCTGAGGGCATATGCAAATTTAGATAGCTTTGTTTTTACTTTCTGTATGTGTGGTTTCCAGTCTATGTGTGTATCTATGTCTAGGCCTAAAAGGGTGAATTTATTAACTATTTCTAACTTGGATCCTTTGTATTCAAAATTTATATTTATTGGGGTTTTTTGTCGCGGGTGGAAAGTGACTATTTTTGTCTTACTAAAGTTAATTTCAAGGTTATGTTCGTTCATCCAGTATGTTGTGGTGTCGAGTATAGATGTTAGTGTTTGGTTTAGGTTTTGGTTATTTTTACATGATGTTAAAATAGAGACGTCATCAGCAAACAATACGCACGTTTCATTTATGTGGTTAGGGAGATCATTTATGTAGACTAAGAACAATAGGCATCATCGATCTTCATGTTAAGCCGCGCTTGCCTAGGTTGGTCCGTGGATCGGTAAGTTTCCTACGTGCCTCGAAAAGCACGTTAAGCCGCTCGTGGCGGGGCAGGCAAGTCGTGTGGTTATGGAGCTGTGTCCCAAACTATAGTCCACTTCCTGTACTGGCCTCTTAGCCCAAAAACATGCAGCTGAAGTGGCCTGTGCGCTGCCACCGCCGACGAGATGGAAGTGGTGAAGTTCTGGGCTAACGAAATATAAAATTGTCGTGCCACGGTGCCAGCGACACGAAGAAGAAGCAACACAACTGTCTACTAAGTAAGAAGGAACCCTAGACGTAATTTCAGTAACGACATTATTTCTTATCCCATTCCAATTACAAAATCCATTTGATGTCACCGGCCTACTTCACCAATCTGTCAAATTACGACAAATGTCATTGCAAAAGAAGAAAAAAAGATGTAGCCTCATTACGTTCACATCGGCATAACTGCACTCGCAATTTCAAAGTCATTTCATAGTGCGAACCGCGAAGGAAGCGTGTGTAGTTCCCACGCCGTCATTGTAAACTTGTCAAGTGACATTTTGTTTATTGAAAATCGAGAACTGACTCAATGTGGGCGGCATCGTTTTGTTGTTATGCTATTTAATTCAAATATTTTTGTAAAACCTCAGTAGCAGCCACAGAGTCTGTATCCGTGCCCTGTTGATGGCCATAGACTCGCCCCCTATTATGAGCCTTAAACATAACTGGCGAAACGTGGGTGTATTATTAGGTACACTTCTGCCTAACCCTTCGAGGATTACAGGCTTGATGTTTGTGTTATTACAGAGGAATGACTAACAGGGCCAATATTACTCATGCCCTAATTGAAGAGGGAGGATCCCCACACCAGACGGGGTCGTGCCTGGTGGGCTACTGCTAGAAATTGCAACGGCTCGTGACTGCGGTATCAAACACACAGGTCAATCGATCACGTTGAAGCTACGCTTGCCTCAGTCCACTCGTGGATGGGTGACCTTCAATTTCATACCAAGACCCTTCCATGTCTCGAAAAGCTCCATTAGTCTCTTCTACCAGTAGTAGATCTTTACAGTCGTGTAACGGGTAGCCAGATACCCGAAAATTAGTCAACCAGTTTTACCAAGGGGTGTCGTGTTACCCTGAAACTGGATTGTGGAGGTTAGGCAGGCACTCGCTCCTTGTAAAATACTCGCGTTCACCATTCTTTTCTTTATCTTGTTATTAGTGCCTAACCTGGTGTCAGATTTTTTATGCCGCCCATGGACCTCTGACTTGGCTTTACATGTCGTCGAGAAATATCTCTCAGGCATGCTGGTTTCCGAACGATGTTTTCCATCACCGATAAGTGAGAATTATACAATGCGCAAATGAATTCGAAAAATCAGAGGTGTAAGCCGTGTATGTTTTGGGTTCGAACTCGAGACCTATGACTTGCCAGTCAGACGGTCACACCACTAGACTATCACTGCATTTTCACCTGCGCATACTGGAAGTAGGCCCCAACACAGTTGAGAAAAAGCTAGGCTTATAACATGGCATAAGCTGGCGAATTACGTGAAAATGAAATCTGAATAGCTGAGCTATGATTTTGCATAATAAACAAAACTACTTGCATAGTTTTAGCAAAGTCATTTCCTTAAATGCTTTCTTAGCAACACAAAGCGGAAAGTGGATAATGTAACCACAAAATCGTACTGGCATTGTGTAACTTCGCAGTCTGAAGATTCATCATCGTCATGTTGGAGTCGGCTTCCAATCTTACCGGATGTAACTGATACCACTATTTTGCATAGAGCGACTGCCTATCTGACCTCCACAATTCAGTTAATACTGGGTAAAACGATAGACCTTTTCGTTGGTTAGACTGGTTGTCAGACTTCAGGGCGCCTGACTACCTGTAACGACTGTCAAAGATCTACAAATGACAGCCGCGACCATCGGCTTAACGTGCTTTCTGAGGCATGGAGGAAACTCGGTACGTAATGAGTGGTCACCCATCCACGGACCAATCTAGGCAAGCGCCGCTTAACCGTGAAGAACGACCAGTGCGCCTGTTATTATTTAGCCTATTAAAAAAACTGCCTGAAGATGTATTCTATGATTATCTTAGCAGAAGCCCAACTTTGGACTGGCAACGCAATCCGGAAAAAAATACATAGGAGTCATGCCGTGTTAAAAATATAAGCCAGTAAACGGGTAGGGGACTGACTCCTGTACACAAATCAAACATGTCTCAGCATGTAAAAGGAAATTGGCACCCATCGAAACACTGACCTGGCACTTCAAGTTAGCTTGATTAGATATTTTGGTAATTAAAATCCGTTTTCTCAAAGGCTACGCTGTCAAATTCATGTGAATTTCTGTGAACATCAAATCACTTGAAACAACATTATTTGAAAGTAGTTATACAAATATACACACCTCGAGAGGCATTCAGAAACTTGTGACAAATCTGCTTGCCCAAATGTATCCGCTCAAAACATTTGCTCAAAGATTTCTCTGCACAAAAAGGTCCCTGCCCATCCCATTAAATAGCAATCGTAATGAATACACATAACGCAACTGACGGTCGTCTTACTTTCTACGGCCAGCTATGCAAACGCTGTCCATTTGCACTGCGACGCGCATGCGCTGTGTGCTAATAGGCTGCGTACGCGCATTTGAATGTACGCTCCGATATTGGTAGTTTGTAGGTACTTGTGTGTTGGGAAAGGTTCGGAATCAATGTGGGAATCGATTGGCTTGTCAAAAACATGACCATTCTTGGAATTTTGTTGTATCATGAAAAGTAACTAGCAACGTTGAAAATTACGCTTCAAACAGTCATTCTTTGAAACCAAAGAGCTGCCTAGCCTTTTCCCCACTATGTTGGGGTCCGCTTCCAGTCTAACCAAATGCAGCTAAATACCAGTATTTTACATGGATCGACGGCCTATCTGACCTCCACAACCCAATTAGTAGTGGGTAATACAATTCTCCTTAGTGAGACGGATTGTCAGACTTTCGGGCCACTGACTAAGTGACTACCTGTCACGACTATCAAAGATCTACAAATGACAGCCGGGACTACCGGCTTTACGTGCTTTCCGAGGCACGGAGGAAACTCGGTATGTAATGGGTGGTCGCCAGATTAAAGATTATACAGGGCGTAACAGAAAGGGTATAGTCATATGAAAGGATATGCTGCAGACCAGCAAACTGAACAACTTTCTCCTTGGATCCAATATCCAGTTTCCTGATGGAAAAACCCAAGAACACGTTGCCCGACCCGTGAATCGAACCCGGGACCTCTTGCTGAGCAGCCGCGCTTGCGACCACTTGACGAACGAGGCAATCTGTTGCCCAGACTATCGTTACTATATTCAAATATCTTTGAAGCCTTTTTAGGGAAATAATCTGTCATAATTATATAACGCAGGAGTATTTTGAATGACGTGTAATTTGATCACTGGCATAACACCATTTTCCAATAGAAATTGCATTCGAACGTAGTAATGTTGCAACAAATCCATCGATTAATTTAAATATTAATAAATGGTGAAACAATATGTATGGTCGCGGCCCGTTAACTCTGCCATACACAATGAAAACCGTGTAACCCAGAAAGGATAACTTTGCATGGACCTAAGTTTGATGTGCGATCACTGACGATGCTATCGTGTCGTGGATTTAAAATAATATTGAACCTAGGCTTCGGATTGATATATAAGTTTATGTTTTCCATGGAAACTGTTTTCTAAATCAGTTTTAGAGTTGCTTTTCCAAACAAACATTTATTTAAAGGCCATAAAAAGACACTTTTGAATATCAAAAAGGAATTAGAATTGATTTTAGTCGCAAAAGTAATTTCGTATACATAGATAGAGGAATAGGCGAGATGGGAAGACCACGTTGTTGCCATCACGGGAATATCCTGGATGAGGCTGGCCCAATAACGTAAGCTCCACGTTCTTCGTTCTTCGGCACAAGCAAAGAGAGGCCTAAACCCAGCAGTGGGTGAACTCGGGCTGTGGATGATGATGAAAGCCATAGGCAAGAAACTCCACAGTTACAATTAAAACGTTTTACAATATTCTGTCCCCATTAAACCTTTTAATCGCCCGCCATAGTCACATAAACGTGACAAGCAAGCGCGAGCCCTGTACGCCAAACGACACATATGTGACAAAATGGTAGGGGATACTGTGGCTTAGCGTGAAGAGCACGCTCGTGCGTTTATGCTCTGGCGGTGAAAAGGTTAATGAGATGTATAAAGCCCACAATCTGGATTAGTCCTTTGATAATGGCACCTGGATCACAAATGCATGATCTTCTTCTTTCTTATCGTGTGGTTAGTGCCTAAGCTGGTGTCAGAGTTTTTGTACCGCCCATGGGCCTCTGACTTGGCTTTATATTTACGTATATGAAAACATAATAAAACTGGATAAACAGGCGTAAAGTTATTTTATGTATAAACATAAACTCAAAATACTCCTACATTCTTCATTATTGCTGCAATTAAATCAAAATACCCTTCAAATTGCTGCAACAAAAGGTGCGTAGTACAGGTTCCCGTGGAGGCCTAATAGCTGTTATTAGGCACAGGCAGAGCCTTGGCGTGCCTCAGGAGTCACGGACAATGGAAATATCAAAGTCGATACCTGCCCCGGGCCTCAAGGCGCAATTACTGGGATGTTTCAACTTGTTTGGTACAATGTCAGTTCAATGAGATGATTTAGGAATGGCATAAAATGTAAAGCCAGTATAACCTTTTTACACCTTAACGGCGGCACAGATTTCCATGAATCTTGGCCAACAGGTGGACTTGGGTTCGGACAAAGAATACTTTTGATTCTGATCATATAGCATAATCAGGAGGAGTATGACGTATGTGACGTTCTATAATTTCAAGAAAGAAAGAAAACATTTATTTCCGCATAACATGACGCATAAGAAATAAAGCACACAAAAAGAATGAGTTGAGGAAACACATTTGTCACTACCATACAGAACGGCCATGGCTCAGCAGAATGGTGCTGTGAGCCAGTGACACTATGCGGAACAGAGACAAATTAAGCGCTGAATTTCAGTGACAGCCGGCGTTGATGTGCGTCTGTCTAACACCATGGGGAAAAGGCGTGATTTTATGTTTACACCACTGATGAATACATGAATACTCTCTACTCAAATATTTACCAAACAAAAGACATGAACAACGCAGGGATAACTTGGAATTTGAAAACATTTACACACCATTTTTTGTTTTGCAACAGCGTCAGCTGAATTTCATACATGTTAGATGTTGACATACGGGACTGCCTGATTGCCTCGTTGCTGAGCATGAGGTCCTGGGTTCGATTCGTGGGTCGGGTAAAAGGGTAATTGAGTTTTTCCATCAGGAATTTTCTCAGTAAAAGCCTCTGAATCGGGATTTGTGTTTGGTGAACGGCAAAAGGGTCGCCCCTATTTCATAGGACTTAAAGACAACTGGCGAAATGTGGGTGTACTATATTGGTTACACCTCTGCCGAACCCTTCCCTTTCGGGGATTACAGGTGTGATGTTATGTTATTAAATAAATACATGTGATATCATAAGCCGACCCTAACATATGAGACGTCTAACAGATGATTATGTCACATTACACTTGTGCCGTCAGCAAACAGAAAGAGATACCGTGGCCCTGGAACACAAAGGGCAAAGAAGGAACATGGATGGGTTTTAGTCAGTACAAGTCTGACACTCCCTTCCGCTCCGCCCAGAGTGGGGGGGGGTCATTTGATGATTTGCCATCCGAAAAAAAAAAAAAAAAAAAAGCAAACAGTTAGCTCTTATTGCAAGTGGATTACGATGCCGTGTCTAGAAAATTGTCTAACAGAAAGCTTTTGAACGAGATCGCGGTATCCAAAATGACCTTTACTGCTGAAATTCCTTTCCGAAAATCAAAACAAAATATTCACTGCTCAGCGGCCATGATGGCGACACGATATGTTTCCGAGACGAAAGCGCGTGACATACGAGCATACATGCCGAGTCGTGCTGAATTAATTGACATGAGTAGTTGATTGGCTATGCAAAATAGGTGCAGGTTAACTGTTACTATTGTTAGCACGCGAATTCCAAGTGTATGTCATACTTTAGGTAAGGTTTTAACCTTGGTTATTGTATTATTTGAAAATTTAGACAGACTGACTTACCTAACCTCATAAATCCATAATACTATAGTTGTACATGGATCTTTACGCGCGTTGTCTGTCTGTATGTCTGTCTGCCAAGACCCTTTTTCTCAAGAACGCGTGATGGTATTAAGTTGAAATTAATATCAATTGGTCCCTTGAAGCAGTAAAATAATAATTAAGCTTCTTAATCAACGCAAAAAAAAATATGGCTGTTTATACCGCAAAATCCTCTATTTATGCCACTCAAGCGTCAGAAGTCCCTAAGCACATTTTGATCATCGGTGAAACGATGATTGTGTGTGAAGGATAATATTTTTAAATAGGCTGTGGAGACAGGAATTTTCCCAGTAGCCGCCCCAAGTATCAGGATGTGTATCCGGTAGACGGCAATAGCCTCGCCTCCAACTACTAGATGATTTTCTGTTCCCTGATCATTATAATCTGGATCTATTCAGAGTTTGAGTGAATCAGTTTCTTCTGCTTCGGCTTCACCCTAGTCCGCATCATCGCTTCACATCAGGCGAGTTGCTACCAAATGGAAGGTTCTTTAGGATAAAAAAAGATTAGTAAGTCTTGTCTTTTAATACATAACTAGTCTGTTTTTTAATCTCGGCGACTAAATTGAGCAGCAATAGCATTTAAGTCAGTTTTGACATTTTCACTTGTCAATTTAGTCTCCGAGATTAAAAAACAGACTATAGTGACGTATGCTGTGTTTTTTTTCGAACTTTGCCCCGTACTAGGCCTTTCTCCTGTACCGTGGGTGCGTTTACAAACATTTAAACTCACATACACAAACAGCCAGACCCTGAACAACTACCTGTAGGCCATACAAAGATTTTGTTCCGTGCACGTGCAACGCAGCCAATTGCTCAGCCACTGCGCCAACCGTGCCGATATGATACACCTCTACCTCTACCCAACCCTTAGGGGACACATGGTATTATGTTTTGTTCATCATCTGCCTAACCTTTTCCCAACTATATTAGGGTCGGCTTCCAATCTAACCGGATGCAGCTGAATACCCGTATTTTACATGGCGCGACAGCCTATCTGACCTCCACAACCCAATTAGTACTAGGTAATACGATACCCCTTGGTAAGACTGGTTGTCAGACTTTTTGAGCCACTGACTACCTGTAACGACTGTCAAAGATCTACAAATGACAGCCGGGACCAACGGCTTAACGTGCTTTCCGAGGCACGGAGCAAACTCGGTATGTAATGGGTGGTCACCCATTCACGGCTTAAGCTAAAGATCGATCCGAGCGGCTTTTATTATTTAGCCACGAGCTCCTCATGGTATTATGTTTTGTTATAAGAATTATATTTTTGTCGCATTTATCGGCTAGAAATACCACAATATATAAATAACTTCTCGCTCGCAAAGCAATATGGGAATTCCAATACAAACGTATAAACAGTGAATAAAGAATCTAGTTTTATAGCAGGTTAGTGGCCTCGCATAATGTAGTCGTAATCGTACGATATAGCCTTCCACATATATAAGTACTATATGAACGGCAATAAACATGTGGTTTTAAGTTCAGAATCCACTACTTTTATTTGTAAAGAACTAACAGTGCTGCATGATTCTTTTGGCGTTATTAAGTACTAGCTTGGAGTTCGATAATTGTCCCACGGGATCATACTACCGGGATAAAAAGTATCCTATGTGTTAATCCAGGTTATAAACTATCTGTGTGCTAAATTTCATCCAAATCTGTTCAGTAGTTTTTGTGTGAAACAGTAACAAATCCAGACATCCGTACATCTTCGCAAATTTTCGCATTTATATTTATATGATTTTAGTTAGATATTTTACCAATACATTAGTGAAATTGTATTGGAAAAACAATATGGCGCCGCCCGTTACCTAGGCTACTATTAGGGCCACGCCCCACAAAATCATGCAACAGTATAGCTATGATTAACAATGGTATTCTTACTACTTCAAATAGGATTAGGGCTGCTTGACAGTGCGATATTATGTATGGCAATATCAAAGTACGTTCCTGAAAACACCGTTTCACGAGGAACTCTTTACTGGCGTGTCTATAAAACCTTCAATTGTGAATACCAAGTTAGTAAGACATAACTTCACGCTTGTAATTCCCGAAGGGTTAGCCAGAGGTGTACCTAATAGTACACCCACATTTTGCCAGATATATTTAAGTCCCATGTAATAGACGCGAGCCTATTGCCATCAACTGGGCACAGATCCAGACTTCGTGGCTGCTACTGAGAAATTCCTGATGGAAAAACGCAATAACATTTGCGCGACCCGAGAATCGAACCCAGGGCCTGCACTCTCGTCATAGATAGCGATCGCAAAATAACCGAATTCGGTCGCAGTCATGACAATCCGGATTTAACGATATTTGGTAGACTACACTCAAAGTTAGCAATTGTCATTGGTATAAGTAGTACCAAACTTATTTGCTAACTTTACGATTTTCGTAATGTTTACGAATACATTTTGCGACCACAGGACCTCTTGCTCAGCAGTTGAGCTTGCGACCATAAATTCGTTCAGGGTGGGACTGTCTGTTTGTAAAGGGCAATTTGACAATGATATGTCGAATCCAGTACCTGCTTACGTCAGTACCTCTAATCTTATGCAGTTGAGATACGCACGCCCAAAAAAATCCTTTGGACGCGCCATTATTGCGCTGTCACAGGTTTTTTTTTTAAATTAAGAATGGGGCGCTGTCACTGTGAATTTATTGTAACTATTGTATGGAATTACAGTTAACAAGTAGACGCGATCTCGTAGACAGATATACACTGCTCAAACCGCCTTTCAACAAAATATTGCGAATTCTACAACCGGCAAAGCCCATGAATCTTCTGCAACGATAAATCTTCACAACCCACAAATATGCGTAGTTAAATCGTTATGCGTAGACATAGATTCAAATTCACCGCTAGAACCTATCGTCAATTCGACAGCGCCGCTTCTAGGTCACTTCGTCCATTCACGTCGCGACGCTCGTTCAAGGTTGTAGCTTTCACACAATCAGCTGAGAGGCCCTCATTACATTTAGTTCAATCATTCAACTATCTGATTATTACGGGACCAGTAAAAGGTATCTTGTATAGGTTATTACGTAGGAAGATACTTTAGAGCATTTATTTTATTAGCATTTGACACCTACTTGAATTTGACAGTTATTACTTGACAGCTAGTAAAAAAAAATTGACAGCTTCATTAATTACGAACTTGAATGATTCATTATTTTATGGAAATATGGTTTGTTAAGAAAAGTAAAAAAAAACCAATAGAATATTTATAAATTACATAACAAGCGTCAAAAAAAGTATCTAATAGATAGATATCGCACAAAAATTTCGAAATCAAACAACTTTCTGTGTTTAAAAAAGAAAGACAAATATAACAATAAGTAAGAGTAGGTACTGAGTCAAATCAAATTTACACGTTTCGTTGCCTTATTTTATTCTCGATGCGACATTGCCAGCCTCCAAAACTTGTGTGCCGCGAGAAAGTAAAATGCAAAGAAAAAAGTCTCACCCGTCGAGTTTCTCCCGCCAAAACCGAGGTCACTGACCGATTGACATTCGATGGTCCCGCCCAAACATCGATAAAAGAACTTTTTTTAAATATGTCATTGAAGGTGTAAGCAATGGTCATGTTTTAAATTAATGCCAGATTTTGCGAAATATGTTTTCCAAGAATATTGGGAGGCTGTAGTTTTATTTTCTTTTTAAATAACTCTCGCAATTTTCGCATATATGTATTACTTAGAACTGAGCCTTGCTCATGAAGAGAACGTAATTTCTACTGACCAGAGACAAGTCTAGAAGTTATGTCGGTAAACCGCCTCAATTTAAGGCCGAACGGTGGCATGCAGTCTGTTGGTAACAGAAAACTGTTGCGATTAGAATAAACCACCATAGTAACCTACTCCCCTCAATCGATTGTCACGACCAACTTGAGATAAGCATTGAGGCCGTTTTTATTCATTCATTCTTGGCCTCCTGGGTCAGTGGCCCACTGTGTAAAGCCACTGCTTTACACAGTGGAAAGACATTGAAGACCAGCACTGCCCACTGGCAATGGTGACACAAAAAAAAACGAAAAATTACAGCCCAGACCCAGACCAATTACATCAGCTTTGGCCAAGATTACCCCACCTGGCTGCAATAAATCATCAACTTTCTTTTGCCAGCCATAAAATTCATCACTTAATGACAGACATGTTTTTTTTATATTCCACAATTTTTTTTGACAAAGTTCATTGACATCCAAAATTAACAAACTTGATCAAGTCACCAGTTTCAAGTTAAATAATATTAAAGTTGGTTTTCTTTTAAAATAACTTATTTGAGACAGACCACAGTTTTATGATCTGTTCTATTTTATTTTTTGAAGCTATCAAATGAAATAGAATTTTAATAAAAATTGATAAAATAAATAAAATTCTCAACAGATGAATTTATTGTTTTAAATTATGCGTGGCAAAGCCCACCTGTGTGGAATACAGCCAGAAGATTATTTATTATCTGTGCTACAAATAACCGGTTTTATGATTTCAATGGGTTGTTTTACTCAACTTATTATCGCTATATCAGTCTGTCCGTTCGTACAGATATAAAGTGGTTATTTACAGGTTACCGTGAGTACTGAAGTTATAATTAAAAAGCTAACAAACGCACTAATTAGTTTTATTATAAAAAGCGACCTGTTAAATGGTACTCGCCTAGTCGCCTATCGCATTCATTCGTTTGTTGAAGGGTCATCCAATGGCGCAGAAAGGCCTGAAGAACCTATACTTAGGCTTGACCTAATGGATATGAATCTACATCATCATCATCTCATAGTAGGATCTCCGTTTCAGAGTTTTCAAAATCAGAAGGTAAAAATCAAAGAAAAACCATTTATTTCAATGAGGTCACTTAAAGGCCCTTTTGAACGTCCAACTTTACAAGGAAATACTTAGAATTCATTCTAGTTGCCCATTCGCAAAGTAGCTCTAAATAAATCAATAAAAGCCCATAACCAATATCTAGAAAAACAACAGAATCGTCAGCAATAACTAGGTAGTGAAAAATAAAGCATAATTTACAACTACAGGTCACCATAAAACTGTGAGGTTTAAATAACATAATCGTTTCGTTTCGCAACTACTGCGAATCGTTGATAAAGCCACTATCTAAGTAATAAGAGAAAAAAGAAAATGCTCATTGAAAGAAACACACAGCTTTCTGACGTCGCAGCAGACCTCGTAGAAGATGGCGGGACGAGATTGACAAAACCAAAGATCAGTGGTCTTACTCGGATCGGAAGAACTAGAAGTCATGAAGTCTTTGGTTAAATTCATTTAGCCGTTCAGTTAGCAGGCAGTCGGGCAGACAGACCGACACAAAGACGGACTGAGTCCATGATTGACCAAATCCGTTAATGAAATAACCCATGAACTTAAAAATCGGTTAACGCAAAATGACATTGGGGTAAGTTAAACTTCTGTAACGAGCTTTGACATGCAGAGACGCATTCTGCAAGACTGCCATTCAACCATATAATTGGACCATTCAACTTTTTTTAACGTTCCATAATCGAATGGTGAAACAAACCTTATTTACACTATACTTATTTCCATAGACTAGCTAAGATTTTTATAAACTGGATGTACAGACACCAAGCACATCAACGCTAGTACAATCTGTCAGATTTCTTTAATAGATTTTCACCTTTATAGCTAAAGTATTAGGTTCAAGGTTGATTTGGAAAATTTGGCAGCTTCGGGTAACTTGATGTGCTGGCGTCTGTACAACACTTTGACACAGTTTGAGAATTGCACCAGTTACAGAAAAGTTGAAAAGGGAATCGACTGTCTTGGTCTCTCGAATCATCATCATCATTTCAGCCAAAAGACGTCCACTGTTGGACATAGGCATCCCCCAAGTGTCGCATCATTGACCGGTCCCGTGCGACTCGCGGATCCCTGCAACCTTCACCAGGTCATCGGTCCACCTAGTGGGAGGCCTTCCAACGCAGCGTCTTCCGGTTCGCGGTCGCCACTCCAGAACTTTTCGGCCCCATCGGCCATCCGTTCTGCGAGCAATGTGCCCTGCCCACTGGCTATTCTTCGGGCTACGTCGGCAACCTTGGTTCTCTCGAATCGCATGTCACTAAAAGAGTGACGATTATAAATGTTGATGGACGGAGAGGGAGAGGAAGACCAAGGAAACGGTGGATGGATTATGGGAAATATTTATATTTCATTCATTCATTCATAACATATCAATTCAACATTAAAATCCCTTTCAAAGTTTTGTCCCTATTCACCCTTGCCTTTTCTATTCACCCCGTTTTACGGTACAGGTACTGATGAACCTAATTTCGGACATGGGATACTTTATCCCAGTAGGACGTTCCCGTGGGATAATATCCGATAATAGCGAAGCCGTGGGAAAAAGCTACTAAAAACCTAATGTCATTTATTTATTTATAGAAATACGAACCGCAATAACAGGGACTGTCACGTGCCCTAAGCTTTGACCAAAAATCACAACATTAGACGGGCAACGGCTATGGGCCATCTTATTCTTACTCTACACAATGGCTCGTACTATACAAACTTGGTCATAACAATACTACGCGAAATCCTACTTTGCTTCACTCAATTTATATTTTAACGGATACTGAAGACATACCGATAGTGAAAGTTTATATCTGTGGAGTAAAGAAGCAATCACACTGGCAAGATATACCATAGAGAGTATTGTAACCTCCTCACAGAAAATTGTCTTTGAGTTCATGATGGAGTTTTGACTGTGGCTTCGTTCGCTCGGAGGTCGGAAAGTATAAGTATTCTACTCTTTGGTCGGAAATTATCCTAATCTAGGTCATGGTGTACCTGTGCGCCTTTCAACAGAGTCCTTTCAGCTATGGAGACGTGGTAAAGTGGCCGACAGAAACAATACACATTCCCATTGTTCTTTAAATGTAAAATTTGTTGTGTGCCTTTAAATAACGTAACATCACGCCTGTAATCCCCGAAGGTTTAGGCAAAGGTGTACTTAATAGTACCCCCACATTTCACCAGTTATGTTTAAGTCCCATGTAATATTTCCATTGCCATCAATCGGGCACAAATCCAGACTCTGTGGCTGCTACTGTTCTCAGTAGCAGTAGCACCTGATGGAAGAAACCCAATGAAGATTCGCCCGACCGGGAATCGAACCCAGGACCTCAAGCTCAGCAGTCGCGATTGCGACCACTAGACCAAGGAGGCAGTCAGGTGTGGCTTTAAATATGTGTAAAATAATTGAATTTTATTTACATCGTTCTTAAGAAGACATTATAAATACGACGGTAACTATTTACTTTCGCATTTATAATATTAAAGTAAATAGATAGGAGATGTAGACATTTTCTTCAGGAAAGTAGCTATTCACAAAGAAAGGTGCTTAAAAGCCATTACTGTATAAACCCACAATGTCTGCCGTACACAATGGTGCAAGCATACTCGCTTTAATGCTCAAAAATAACCACTTTCATAAGACCATTTAAGGCTAAGTTATTAAGAGACCATTGCCTTACTGAATGAAAAAGAAAACATGCGGGGAAACTTAGTCTTCATCATCATATCTATATAGGGTGCTCTGCCTACCCACTGTAGCATGATACCGTAGTAATGAGACAGAACGGCGTCAAGCGACTATAACAGCTGATAGGTCAAGCGAATTTCATACGGCTGTTGCGTTATTGGGATAAAAGTGAATGAGTAAAAAAAATGTTTCTTTGGGAAAGTTGTTTGTTATCATGAGTACAATCACGTGTTTAAGTATCGGTCACTAATTACCAGTCACCCTATATAATGGTTTATCTTTTCATACACGAAATATTTTAAGAGTAACTTCTATAAGTAGTAAAGAGGCTATCGCAACGAAAAAAAAAATATGAGCGTTTTTGTTTTTACAAAATTATTATAAAAGTCTCAAGAAATGTTTAATTATTCAAAATTTCTTGAGACTTTTTGCATAAAACCGTTACCCCCTATTCTAACAATGATAGTAGGTAAATACGACGTAGTAATCTAGCGTAATGGATGTTGAAAAATAAAGAGCCAGTATTTATTTTGTGGGCCAAGTAATTTTTTTTTTTTTTTGTTTTTTTTTATTCTTAGATAAAAAAAATCCCTTGAAATGGCTTCGTTATAGCCGTTAGATGATTCTCTGAAAATATTTCGTGTATGAATAGTTACCTTATATATTTATAAGAAACATAAAGCACTCAAGGATATACTAAAATCTCTAGGAATACCACAAGATCACCGCGTTTCACATTTCAATCGATGGACCTAGACCATGATGCTATTTAATTTTTTTAAATAATCTTCTAAAGGAAATCATACATAACTATTAGATTGAACTCAAGCTGCCTAGCCTTTACACTACTAAGTCGGGGTCGGCTTCCAGTCTACCCGGATGAAGCAGAATACCAGTATTTTATATGGGGCGCCTATCTGACCTCCGCAGCCCAGTTACAAAGCACTACGATACCCTTTTGTAAGATTGGTTGTTATAGTATTCAGACTTTCGAGCTTCTGATTAGTGACTATCAGTACCATCGACGACCTAACATGGTTTCCGAGGCACTGAGGTACGAATTAGATGGTCAACCATCGAGGGACCGACCAACCAAGTGAAGCTTAACCTTGATCGTCAACCGTGGAAATGTAACGTAGCCACGAGCCTCTCCGGAATGTTGGTAAACCTAACAAAAAGTATGATATTATCTGTGGTCAAAACCTAACGGTATAAAAGAATTCGGAAATGTGATTCATCTCGGCCGGTCGCCGTGCCTACGTTTAAACAAACCGGAACAGAGGCCGGCCACAGAAATGCTGCTCAATAAGTAGGTAAGCCATTGAATAAGGTTGTCCTGTAGGCAAATCTATAATCTATGCTAGTATTATCTAAAGTTCTTAACTACAATGTGGAAGGGACACCGACGCTAAAACGGTTACCACATATAGACCGACCGCTTTAATGAGTCCTCCGCCTTGCCCCATCAAAGACATTAAGCGTCCACAGAGTCCTAACAATATCCCACAGGTTATTTGCTTTAAGCAACCGTAATCCACGTAGGTATTACGATACTAATTGAACCAATACGTGATCAACCTTCAGAATATTCCATATAAATTGATACCTTCGGGAGGCTTAAAGCGGTCGGTTTATAGAAATTTTTCGTTAGTTATTAAAAAAACAGCTGTTTCCTACAGAACTGCAATACTTACGGCCAAAATGTAAGGAACAGTAGATTTTTTAGAATTACCCATGAAAAATGAATGGTGTACTGAATACGTTAACTATTTTAGTGTTGGTGGGGATTCCATCTTGTATACCGAAAGTATGCCTGTTTGTTTGTTGAGAATCCCTTGGCTAATATTATAACAGCCGCACGGGTCGGCCGCTGGTTTCCGAGGTCGGTCTGTGGATGGGTGACCATCCATTCCTTATATCCTCGAAAACACTCTCAGCCGTTTGTCCCGGCTGTTTTTCGTACATCTTTGACAGTCGTAAAGAGTAATTAAAAACAAAATTACTTAACCTACAACAATTGTATACATACCATACATGTATGACAATCCGAAAGATCCTTAAGACTAATATACACACAAATATTTCATTCATACAAAAGACTCATAGATATAATACCCGTAATCAAGATGACCTAGCAGTCCCAAGAGTGAGAACCCTGCACGGCAGGAAAATTAAATGGTATGAGGGGGTTCGGCTATACAATAAATTACCTAAAAAAGTCAGAGAGTGTACAAGCATACCAACATTTAAAAAAAGCCTAAGGAATTATGTATTAGACTCATAAGTTTAGGTTTTAAAATTAGACACATAAGTTTAGCGTAGATTGTTTGGGTTTTTTTTATTCATACTTAACTTTCTTTCGTTGTCTTTTTTTTTTCGTTGTCCCACGCTAGGAATTTCTCCTGTATCGTGAGTGCGTTTACAAACATTTAAACTACATCTGTACAGTACTTGTTATTTTATGCATGAAACTATGGTGTTCACAACTTATTGTTAATTTAGTTAAGTTTTTCTTTAAGTGAACTGTTTTGTTCTTTGAGAAAATAACTGTCTTTAAACCGAATTAGAAGCCAAATAGTCTGACTATCAGTCTTACCAAGAAGTAGTAACAGAAACAAGGTTACGGAGGTCAGATAGATAGGAACTCCATGTAAAATAATGGTATTCAGCTGATCCCGGTTAGACTGGAAGTCGACCCCAACATATAATAGTGAGAAAAGGTTTCCCTGATTGCTGTGAGGAAACCGGTTGCTTTATTACGTACAGACGCAGCACATCAAGCTACTCGAAACTATCAAATTTCCCCAATCAACCTTGCACCTAATGCTTTAGCCATAAAGTTGAAAATCTATTTAAAAAAATTGACAGATTACTTGATGTGCTGGCTGTCTGTATAAAAATTGTTTGTCAATAGAAACCTATATTTTCGTCAGAGAAAATGACAAACACTGCCTAACCTAGATTCGAACCCGAACCAGGCCCTCATTTTCGGCAGCAACACTACAAACACATAATATACTCGTTTTCTATTAAATATGTAAACAAGAAAGCGAGTGCTTAGCCAAGTTAAATTGGCGTGACGCTGCAAACAATGGTGTCACCAAAATAATGGTAAAATTACTTCATAAGTGATATGTTATTTAAATTTTTAAACAAATTCAGCTCGTGTTTAGTCTTTGAGACGGGACATTTCAAGGTAGCGAAGATTATTATAGTACTAAGGATAAGTACTTAGACAATCTTTTCTATTCTTATGTTTTTTACGGAAATATCTGCATTGATTCTAATCAGATTTACTACATAATATATAACAACAGCAACTCTGGGTTTTGACATAAATCTAAGTTAACAGTGAGAGGTAAGCAGTACTGTACCACGAGCTAGCATTCTGTTCTAGTGCAGCATCAGTTACTACGAGCTCAACACGCGCGTTGAAGAGACCAGGACAGGCAGATGGAGGGCTCTGGCCCTCTATCTTGGTGTAACCAAATGATTACCCCATGGATTCAATATTTGTCTTAGCATATCGATGGTAAAGACCAATTTACCCCAACATAAAATCGTGGCATCACAAGTAACGCCAAAGCTAAATTGATTCTTTAAAAAAACTAAATCTACAAAAGAGGGAAAAATAAGAACTCTAAGATTTTTTTTTATTATATGTTGTCATAGCGGCAACAGAAATAGAAGTTCTGTGAAAATGACAACTGTCTCCGTATTACGGATCATGAGATACAACCCGCTGACTTACTTAGTAATAGGGTCCCCGTTGGTTACCCTTAGGGTACGGAACCCCAAAAAGCAGCTAGCGTTACTCTACAGTCGACATGGTGTCTATATCTACACACCCTGTAGATAAGACAGGCATTTAAGGACTTGAATTGTAATTTACGGCATCTTAAGATAGAGTACTTGACTGGCTCGCAGGTCACCTGTCAAGATCTTTCAATACAATACCCTTCAACACAGGAGATTGAAGAGATATAGTGTCCCAACCCAACCCTCAAACATAGATTCGTCAGGATGGAATGAGACACCCACCAGAGCAGTATCTCACCAAGCTAAAAAGCCTATACAGATATTATACAAGTATCAGACAAAGCAGTGGCTTATTGTTGTGTCCAACAGATCGTCACGAAGCAGGAAAGAAAAAAAAAAAAAAAGAAAAAAAAACCAGCCTTTTACTGTCCCACTGCCGGGCAAAGGCCTCTTCTCATACAGAAGACACGAGCATTGATCACCACGGTTTTTCAATTCATGTACTTTCTAAGTTTATCTTAGACATCACCGAGATCGGTGAAGGAAAACAAGATCTTTCAACCATCAAATATGTAGGTTCCGTATGTACCAGTATGCCAAGGCGGACCGCATTGATACAAGTACTGCCGAACTTGCTATCACACTGGCATATACTATAGCCTTACATTTAGGCAGTATGATGCCTATACATTTGTTTGGGACGGCAGAATAGGAAACTACATAGTGGGTGTAAAAATAACCTTAACGAAGCCGAAAGGCACTTGTTCTTCCCGTCATGTTATTGCGATATTTTTTTTGTTCTGGTGCATACCTTCCTTGGTGGCCAAGGTTCCAACTTTTACACAAGTTTTTTTTAATAAGTACAAGTTTTTAATGTTATGATTTTACTTTAAATACCTCCTTGACTCCCGTCCTATCAATGAACGCACAATGTTTTGTGTGCATTACATTGAGTCCTACCGTAAAACGTGATTTTTCACCCCAAAAAAAAATTGTTTCCCAGTAATATTTTTTTGCGTAGAGTTACTAGTTTGATATACAGAATGATTGGTTGAAGTCCGTGAAGGTTCCGTTTATACTTTGTACAGGTTATACAGGTTGTTATAAAAGCCTAGGATGAAAGTGATTTCTTAAGACCATTCAGTGGCCATAAGCGCAAGAATTAAGGCCTTGGGTTGGATCCCAGGATTTATTTGTATAATGCATTTAATGTACAACAGTAACAAGCTAAGATTACCTTATAAATACATGACATGTTAGAGACGCAGCAATATTGAAGCATATAGGCCCTGTACCTAATTGGCCGCGTGCCACATGTCTAAAACTTACACCTCTACCTGCCCCTTTTTGGACATTACAAGCGTGATGCTGTGTTATTTAACGATTAAGACCGAAGTCGAGTAAATGAAAGAGTATTAAAGCAAGTATTCCAACATACCACAATGATATGACATTTTATTGAGCAAAAACTACACATTCACACTCCACGCGAGTCACATTTCTGTCTTTCTTTCTTAGATAACGATTGTTTCTTTCCCACGGCGCGATACTGATCATGTGATATCATAACCGGTTTGAAGACAATTCATATCTAGCATTATGAGCATAAATCAAACTAATTGAATTTATGTCTTTAGAAAGTTTAGTGGGACTCTGAAGATGGTTTTAAGCGAGTATTTTGTGTTGTTTAACAATTTTTTTAATGATTTTACATATTCTTCATAATTATTCTATACAGCAGTGATAGCCTAGTGGTGTGACCCTCGGACTGCCAAGTCATATCAGCTGTCCCATACATTTGGTCGAGTAGGTATTGAAATTTTGTATGGGACAGCTGATAGTTTTTTCGCATTTCCGATATTGGACCCAATGAGAAAGTTGCTCAGTTTGATGGTCTGCAGCATATCCTTTCATATGATTATACCCTTTCTGTTACATCCTGTATAATCAGTCTATAATATTTTCAGTGCTGGGACACAAAACACAGACTTTATCTCTACGAAAAAAACCGTGTGGGACACGACTTCGAATCTTTGCTTCCAGGGCAATCCGGTTTCTTCACGGTTTTCCATCACCGCTTTGACAAGAGTGGTGATGAGATAAATTACACAAAGTAGCAATAAGAATCTGGTCAAAACTTAAAGCGTGTGAATCCGCTTCTTTATCTTAGAAAGATATGCTTTTTCTCGGAATCAACATCGTTTACACACCGCCCGCCGAGTCACCGTTCCCGTGGTACTAAGACCACACAGACTGCATATCGTATTTGTATTCCTAAGAAGATTTTAAGCCACAGGACTATTACTGTCGCTGCATCACCCTAAGGTTGACTAGTAGAAAATTAATCAGGTGTTAAGTCCGCATTTGTACTGTTAAATTCCTGAGTAAACTTTTAGTAAATAATTTATCTATCCCTCAGAGATTATTTACAATCGTAAATCCTTAATACGTCAGAAGAGAGGTGTATGTCAGAAGGATTGGTAGCTTCCTCTCCCAGAGCAGCATTTTTGTCATTACGAAACTATGATTTAATTTGCCTTTTTTTCACTACAACGATTTCATGAAAATGTCATTTAATGGGTAAAATGAACTGAGACGGTTGTATTGATGATTTTAATGATTATAATTCTGTAACTACATACGTGTTACCTCCGCGACTCATTTTTCATCAACATACAACCTGACACTGACCTGAAAATTGCAAAAAACGTAAGAAAATTTGAATTTCGCGGGCTACCTTGGCGCTTCCACATTAAAAGTAGAAAAATCAAATAACACAAATAAATTAAAATGTTGATTGATAAAATCAAATCATATTTATTTGTGAAATTCTATTTATAAACACAATTTAAATATTCATAACATATTTAGCCTTTAAAGACATGCGTCTCTTTGCTGAGATTAAAAAAAAAAAAACAATCACCACAGACTATACAAATGAACCACGTTGAGTTAATCATACGGAATATTTTCAAAATTAACGACAAGTCAATCTTTAATCACATTAAACCCTATTATAAAATCGTGTTGATTGATTAGTACAACAAGTAATAAGAATGTATTCAATCTGAATATAATTAGTAAAGCTATTAACCTTAATTGAAACAGTTCGTGCTTACGTAGTTAAACATAATCAAATAGATATCAAACCGTGAATAGAAACGCAACAGAAGTTGCGACATCGGTTGAAAATGACGATGTTTTTAATTTAGTGTAAAATCTGTACAGGGTGGGAGGGACATCGATACACAATGATTACCACATTACCACGTATTCAGTACATCATTCTGAACTCCCCCCCCCCCCCCACCAGTGAAGGTTTTCATCGATAATTTAAAAAAAGGAGCTGTTCCACACACATATATTTTGACCGTGTTGGTTTTGTAGGAAACAGTAGATTTTCTTTTTTATCATGCATGTTTCAGAAAGTTGACAATTTGTAGATCTTTGACAGTCGTTACAATTAGTCAGTGGCTCGAAAGTCTGACCAGTCTTACCAAGGGGTATCGTATTACCCAGTACTAACTGGGTTGTGGAGGTTAGATAGCCGCTCCATGTAAAATACCGACTGATGACGATGTATCAGAAAGATGTCATATTTAAAGGTTTTGGTACAGACCCTCAAACTGAACACTTCTCTCCATGGGACCATCATCAAAATGGTAAAAAATCGGTTGTCTGTAAAGTCGGTTTACTGACGATAGTTGAACGTGACAACGTCATAAGAAAATAATGATGGAATGGTTGCATTTTTCAAAAAATGAATGTGCGTTGAGCAATTGTTTTATGGAACGCCTCAGAGCGTGGTAACTCCTCATTTTTTCGTGCGTGCAGCCGGCTCCATCGAATTATAAGACGTTGTCACGTCATAAAATAATCAACTGTCCCATACAAAATGTCAATACCTGCTCGACTAAACGTATGGAACAGCAGATCAATAGAAACAAATAGCTACTTTGCTACTACATAACCTGCTCGATAAGCTTCAGAAATAGAAGCTTCCTACAACAAAGTGCTATGCCGTGTTTCATGGCAAACATGGCGAGCTACACGCTAGTAAATTACTAGTTTGCTACATCCTTTTAGGCTTTTATACTAAGCCGAGTTTACATTAAGCCACTTGTGTCGTAAACCTGGACGGAATAAACTCAAACTCAAAGCATTTATATCAATTAGAATGTGACAGGCACTTTTGAAGATCAAAAACAAAAGGTTGAAGCTACAGTTCCCAGTCACAAGGCATAATAACTTGTCAAAGTGCTGTAGTTGCCCATTCAAAAGCGTAGATGTCTATGGAGAAGAATGGGCAAAAAACTCCGTGGACACTCTTTTAAATCAAAATATTTATGCAAGATCTTGGTTACATGATTCATGTTGAGATTAAATATAGCGGTTGACAATGCCTTGTGGCATTACCTCCCCTATGTACCACTACTTTACATTAAATTTCAATAAATAAGATAAACAAACTCAATTATAACGAAGAAAATATTGAATACATACTGCTAATGTCAGCCTTATCAAGGGGTATCGTATTACACAGGACTAATTGGGTTATGGAGGTCAAATAGGCAGTCGCTTCATGTAAAATACTGGTATTCAACTGCATCCGGTTAGACTGGGAGCCGACCCAAAAATTTGGGAAAAGGCTAGGTAGATGCTGATGACAGCAAAATAACATAACATAACACATCGCGCCTGGGCTTCAGTTCGCTCACTACTGCAAAATATTAATATAGTTAACTTGTACTGTCACTTACGGGATATCTTCCGTGATTATTTATTGCAAGCGCTATCCCTTTTTTTTCGCATGGGAAATCATCAAATGCGGGGGGCCCCACTCTGGGCGGAGCGGAAGGGAGTGTCAGACTTGTACTGACTAAAACCCATCCATGTTCCTTCTTTGCCCTTTGTGTTCCAGGGCCACGGTATCTCTTTCGAACAGTACCGCAGCCCTGGCAGGCATCGGCCCTTGCAGACCCCTACATCGTTGCTGACATCTCTTTGAGGCGCGCGTGGAACACAAACGCGCCGTCGTCGACACGGCCAGTCGTCATAAGACGTAAGTGACGGTATAAGTTTAGTTTTAAATCGTGAAAGCATAAAACAGTGATTAATGTAATAATATTATCAATCGTCTGTTACCTTTTCACGCCTAAACATATTGGATTTCGAGAAACACGAGACATAATTATACAGGCTTACATTAAATATTGATGCTGCAATTCCCGTCATGTAATCCATGCCTAAAGAACGCGGAACGAAGAAAAAAGACAGACAATACAATGTTTATGACATCACCACAGACTAAAAATATAGAAAAAAAATCCAACAACCACAATTCATCAAGGATCTTCAATACACGAAGTCGTGCAGAAAAAATACTTTTAGAAGGTTATACAGCGTGTATCGGAAATGTGTGATGACATTCACACATTGAAGAAAATAGTCATTTTGATGGTCTGAACCACATCTATACAAATAAATAAAATAGAAGGTCTGTTAGTTATTTCAAAATAACAGTTTTTTACTGAAAATATATGAAAATACGCGTACACATATATGGTACTTACAACAAAAACACAATTTAAAAATTTTTGTGTGTCCGTCTGTCTGTTTGTTCCGGTTAATCTCCGAAACGGCTGGATCGATTTTGACGGGACTTTTGCTCGTAGATAACTATATAGCTGATGGTATAAAGAGTAACCTAAGACTACTTTTATTTTAGAAAAATGATTTGGTTGAAAATGTTTCCGTGCAAAAAAAAAAACCTTGAAATTTTTAACAAAATCCGACTCAAATAGGAAAGTATTATTTTATAATAATTTCACTCGGACGAAGGTCGCGGGGCACAGCTAGTAATACTTGAAACAATTTAAAAAGATAATCTTCCCAAGGCATTACTTCATCATTTGCTTTGCAGTAACGTTGCAAAACTTGACAATTACTCGCCGGTTTTCGGAAACCGCTGGCGAAGCAACACAAAGTGTTGTAACTGCATGCTTGGGTTTTAATTGATAAAATTGCTAACTTGATAAAATCGGAAATTAGTTTTGCAAAGTAACTGAAATTAGGTTTTTTTGTTGAGCGACGGTTGCGTGTTCAGGGTTAAAAATTCGATTAAAAAGTCCTGACAATAATTGCAAAAAAAATTTGGACATTTTTTTTTTTTTTTTTTTCTAAGAAAAGTCCCCGTTTGACAAGTCAAGGCCAGTGTCAATTTGGAGCCGAATACACGGGCATGGGAGAGTTGGAGTATTTCCAAGCTGTATGTTTTGAAGAAATGGCGCCAATGCCAATCCCTAGGCTCTTACACCCATATTCCAGAACGCCGACTTAGTCCATTTTTGAACTTAAGTCGACATTTGTTGTCATGGCAACAGGTGAGGAACGCCCACCACGGTATCAGCAACACCCACTCAATGATGTTCAAAAGGTGAGGACAGACTAGCTAGAGCTTGCATTTGCAACAAGACATCGAGCCGCTTGACACTTTGTTAAAACTTGATTTTGCTAAGAAACAAGCAACTTGTGTAACATTTCATCGAGCAAAAACACGAGCGCGGGCAAATCGTGCAACATGGAAAGAGGTGCGTGGACTTTGCTGGTCGTTACTTCTCCTAATTCGCTCAGTGTTTTTTTTTTAATATTAAATTAAATTGCAGCACACGCGACTTGCAAATCCAACATATCAACGAAGAGTACCTAAATGCCACACAGTAAGAACAGTCACTAAAGAACCCCACCGGCTTACTCCTTTTGCTTCGTTCACGTTCATACATCTGGTCATACACGCACGCAGGTCGCGAGCACTGCCACCTGACCTTTTTTAAGAACAATACCAATAATTTTTGTCCTTCTAAGGTGTTCTCTTTCGGGTTTTGTTAGTCGCCTTTTACTCGTCCTCTCAACAAGACCATCATCCAAACATATTCTTTTAATTTTTTGTCTCTACATCTCCTTTTCAACCGCAACCTTGCAGTATTATATCATTCCTCAATTTATCAACCAATGTTACAATACGTTTAATTGCTCAGATGAGTACTCACCTTAATCTACCTCCAAAAAATGCTGTCCATTTCAAACCCAAAATAAGTATGTTGCATGAAGGTTGCAAGCTGCTTTGTATGCTAAAAATGTTATATTAAAATACGTCCCAATGCTAGAGATGTCTTAAATTGATGTTCTACCGAATGCTCTTGGTTGACATCATTTGTCAAAGAACTTAAACGGAATTACTTGAAAATAAATATTTATTTTTTCGTGGTTCATTTATAAGATTTTCACTTAAAATAATGGCATCAAGAATTTTCTTTTCGGATGGTGAAAAGTCAGGACAGGAACTTGTCCGCAAGTACAAGCTCCTTCAAAATACGACGTTGCCGGGCAGCTCATGAGCGACAAAATGTGCTGTGCGCTCGCCTAACCCAAGAGTATAACTCAGTATTTAACTCGCGCGTAAGTACCAAATAATATGTATGCTGTTTAATTAATACCTGGCCTATGTTTGATGATCGTAATGAACGGCAATCTTTTCTTTTTATAGAGAACCGAATCTCAGTTAAAAAGGTGCTGGTCCAATATTAAGGCCACCCTTAATTTAGAAAAAAAAGAAAGAATGAGGACTGGGGGTGGCCCCTATCCTGGCCCCGCGTCCTCAGATCTCGAAGGAGTGAAAGATGCGCTGCCGGCCTCCACCGATTTGAAATTGAGGTTCGCAATGGACTGTGACCCTATGCCAAGTGAAACTCCTGCTGACGGTACACCTATAGTCTAATAATTTTATTGATTCTATTCTTTGTGTTAACGAATATAATTAGATTATTAAAAATATTTACTTTCTTTTTTCAGTTCTGGAATTTCGTCCGGTAGACGAGGTACCGGTACCGGTGGCTCAAGGGCCACCTGAAAATAACTCAGCGGCAGCAAACTCGCAGTTTATTGGTAGGGTTGATCAAATGATTTTCAGTTCATCTCTACACGTTACCGTACATCAGAAAGTTAAATTATCTGTGTATGGCACCAATACAGAATTTGAAATAACATCAATCTATTTGTATTCATTCGAAGCATTTTATTTTTTATATTCTCATTAGTGTTTTTTGAAGGTGCTTGTGGTTAGCAAATTAATACTAATATATGTTCGCGCCCAAGTTATAATAAAGGAGGTATGGGCGAAAAATTTAAAACGGAATGAGGAACGAGAGGAGGAGTTACATCTGCTGAAAATGGAGAAGCAGAAGTGGTGGTGAAGGCAGCAGAAGAAGCGTACCAAAAGGCAAAACTCGAACGTTTGAGTGCCGCCCAGCTACTTCGATTCAGTGATGTTACAAGGGACGAGGCCGAAAAAATAAATTAAATTATTATTGTACAAGCCAACTGGTTTTTATTTTATTTAAAAGTAGTATCACGTATAAAAAATATCTAAATTACACATTTATAGACATAGAAAAACAAAGGAAATTTTTCATTTTCATTCACGTAGGACTACGTAAGACTGGATCCAATCTCTAGGTTAGTAAAACCCAACAACACTGCATGCATGGGGATCGAACCCATAACCTCACACCGTGCAATTGCGCTTATGACTATTTGACCAACGAGAGAACAAAAATACAAATATGATCATCACACAATTATAAACATACTAGCTGTTGCCCGCGACCTTCGTCCGCGATTTTTATATTTAAAAAAAACCCGTTTTCGCAACATTTTTTAATGCTCCGCTCCTATTCCTCAACAAAAGGGTTATCCAACACTAAAAGATTTTTTCAATTGGAACCAGAAATTCCTGAGATTGGAAGGTTCCGGTCGTCCAGAGTTGAGGGAAGAATTCAGTTGGACGATGGACCGAGTAGCCTTGAATTTCTTTGGATTCGTTATCGCTTATTCTCTCATCATTACTCTGCAGAATGAGTTTGTGCGCATGACATGGTTGTGGTCACCCAACATAATGGTGGGTTTCATATCGGCCCTTCTCTTCCTCCGTTTAGCAGTAGCAAGCCGCCTGCTACTCACGTTTAGCTTACACCTGTCCTTTCCCGTTTCATATGAAAACAAACCTAAGATAAGCCGGCTAAACCACTAAACGCAACGGCGAATAAGAATTCGATTTGATTGTTTTATTATTGCAATATAACAGAAACTGGCCACAACAGCGGCTGACGAGCGCTACATCCAAGTTGGTTGCATCAAATTTGTATTTTTTTCTTTCTCCTTCTATTTACAATCTATATACTACTGCGATAGTACCGCAAAGGCAATGGGATTACCCGTATTACTACAGGTAGAAAGATCTATGTGCTATACCAGACTATAATATATCTCTGTACCAAGTTTCATCCAGATCTGTTCAGCCGTTCTGGCGATTGAGTAACAAACATCTATTCATCCAAACTTTCGCATTTATAATAGTTATGTAAGATTTATGTGTAAGCTTTTACTTTTAAAGTTGAATAGGTAATAAATAATAGTTAGTGTAAGTATTTCATTTTATTTGACCAATACAGACACACTCGCGTTTTTCTTACATGTACTTACTTATAACTTGTTCATTTTCATATCAATTACATTACATTTATGTGAAATATTGATAACTTGGTTCGAGATTGGACACCGGTGGCGACAATCAAATGATTCATTAGGAATCTATATAGACATAATACTTTTACATAATATTTAACATCAGTGTCGCGTATCACGAGTCAATATGGCGACAGTTGGGGGAGGCCTATGTCCAGCAGTGGACGTCTTTCGGCTGAAATGATGATGATGATGATGTTGTATCACGAGCCAACGCGAAAATCGGGTTTTCACATATATTTACAGACACGACTACCTCAGAAATATTCTACCTACTTACTAATAGGTAAATGCGCCCTGCACGCCCTGCGTAAAACTGCGCGCCATGGCCCGTCTACGTGAGTTTCGAAGGCCTATTTGACTCTTGATGATGTTTTTAAGTATAGATAGATGATGAGAGCGACTTTGTGGTATCGTAGGTATAAACAAAACAACACGAGTATGGGCAAGCTCGCTCATAAGCACCATTCGCACCATTTTGTCTGAGATTCAAAATGGTTCGTTAGTTTTCTCATGCTTTAGAAATATCACGTGAATTAAGCTTGTATTCATCTTTTATGTGTACGGTACTCCATATTACGACTATTTGTCACTAATATAATTATTTACGCGATCTTGATTGCTAATTCATACAATCCCACGATAATGAACACCTACCGATACCAATACCTACCGATTTGAAAAAGAAACCGTGCTTTATATATATTTACCACGGATATTTGCAAGTGCTCGCAATATTAATAATCATTGATTAATAATCCCGACTACATACTAGCTGGCTTGGAAATTAAAGGCGACGGAAAATAGTTTTTATCAACAAGGGCCGTCCACGGGCTGTAGGTCAAAATTTCCAGAACGAAAACGTTGGAACCAAAAACGAACCGCGTTTTCTTTTACAGTAGCTTCCCTATTTTATTTTATATCAGCCCTCTATGTCCTACTGCTGGGCAAAGACCTCTCGCATGGCTTTCCAATTTTTGTACGGTTTCCTTCTAAAATCGAAAGTGTCTTTGGAACTGTATATTGATGTCACATTCTAACGGGTTGTCGGCATCGGGTCGCGATAAATAATTGTATGGCATATCGTATCCTACATAACCGACATACTCCTCAAAATTCATCTTGCTTTGGCTATAACAAGAAAACAATTTTACACACGTCGATTCACTTGGATTTCAGTAGGTACATATGTCACCCACAAGGTAGGTTTCAAGGATCTGATGGCGCGGGCAAACATCGGAACTAACGCAGCTATCTCTTTCTTTTCTCAATATTTTTTACAAAACAATTAACAAAAGGTTTACCAACAGCGCCCCCCTGTCAGCTTCATTCGAGTGCCAAAACATTCTTGTACTACAAAACCCTTGAAAAGTGGGCGTTTATGTCAAATTATAAACAAACTGTAGCTGTCAATATGACTTATGGGGTGAAAAGTAGGCGTGTCTAGTCCGACTTAAGTTCAATCCACGACTTAAACTACGGGTGTTAGTCCCGTTACCATCATTATGATTGGCCAATAATTATGAATATTTTCTATTTATATCTTTACATAGTATAAAACAAAGTCGCTCCCGCTGTCTGTACGCTTAGATCTTTTAAACTGCGCAACGGATTTTAATGCAGTTTTCAGCAATAGATAGAGTTAATAGAGGAAGGTTTATATGTATATATACAAGGTGTAACATAATAAACGCAAGACCTCCCGTGTGGTCTCTCGGACCATGAAACTGAACAACTTTTTTTCTACGAGTACTAGAAATTTGCAAAAAAAAATGGATTTTCTATAGGAATTGGCGTGATCCGCTGATGAACATGTATGGTAAAACTAAAAAAAAAGTTATGAATTTCCAAAAGTCATAGAACAAAAGCTGTTTAGATTCATGGCCTGAGAGACCACATGAGAGGTCTTGCGTTTATTATGTTACACTTTGTATATTATCTACATTTGGTCGCTAGTTCATTATAAGACGGTAGTAATTGCAATAATATTAAAGTCAATCAAAGGTCGATTTCATTCAGATTGGCGAACATAAGACTACCTATTTTATTTACTTGAAATAAGGTACATTTCATATCAACAATTATATATTTTTGGAGTTCATCTTTGATTTTGTGAAGTAAATAAACGAGCCTTAGCTTCAAATGCAGGCTAACTATAGAATAATAAAGTACCTTTGTGCATGCAAATGAAACTTAAACTCTAACATATAAGGCCTCTTTCCGCTTAGCATAAATTCCTAGACTATTCTCTCTATATACATGGGACTCTAGTACTATAGACATAGGGGTGAAAATCACTTTGCACACAAAGCTAGGTTGTATTTAGAACAGTCGGGCGCCGCATTCCTAGGCCAATTGCGTGACATTAGCAGTATAGTACACGGAGTGCTTTGATACTTGAGTATCAAGGACCAAGAAGGTTCTTTTAACATAACATAACATCAAGCCTGTAATCACCGAGGGGTAGGCAGGTGTACATAATAGTACACCCACATTTAGCCAGTTATTTTTAAGTCCCATGTAATGGGGGGCGAGCCTATTGCCATCAACCGGGCACAAATTCAGGCTCCGCGGCTGCCACTGAAAAATTCCTAATAACACTTAGCCTGACCTGGGAATCGAACCCAGGACCTCATGCTAAGAAGTCGCGCTTGCGACCACTAGACCAACGAGGCGGCGTTGCTTTATTGTTGAAGTAAGATTTCTGCAACAAAATTCCCCACATTCTCGACCTTACCATAATTTTCTAAATCGCGTACCGAACAATTTCGCAAGCTCATTACAATATTATTATAAAAGGGAACATGAGGCAACGAACAAAAGGAAATCCCCCATCAATGTTAATTCGTGCTAATCACCTTACTGGCCGATGTGCAATAGGGAAGGATTCTTGCATTCCATGTATCGATAATTCGGAGCAATCCGGATCGAAACTATGCGATACGATTTAAGGATCGTATCGAATGTCATCGATCCGAATTTCCAAATATCATATCGTAGCGGCTCTTAGACGGAATAGTGTTTCTTGGACATCAAGGGAACCATGTCTGATGAGATGACGAGTAATAGAGAAGTGTGGAAGAAGAAGACAATATGCTACGCAGCTAGGCCGACCCCAAATGAATTGGGATAAGGGCAAGAGAATGATGATGATCTAGGGACTCGTAAATGCTAATATTGACTAGTCAAGTTATAAGTTACCGAATTTGTGAACAGACACCGCCGCCATATTAAAAACACAGGCATTCTAGATAAGTATTTTATTGAATAAACAACTATGATATGTCAAAATGACTGATCATGCAATTTCAGACAATGTAGCAGGTTACGATCTATTCATTTCAACACCGCAGCGGTACATTTGTATCGGTCTAAGCATTTTATCGTATTCGATCCAAAATATCGGAGTATCGCATACTGTGGTATCGATACTGTAAAGTATCGGATCGCGCATCACTATGTGTATAACTTACGTGCCTAATCTACCGGATAATGGCGCGTTTTCATATACTAAGGTTATAGAAACGTGAATTGGAAATGTGGCGTCTTTGTTACAATCGATTTGTTGCGGTTGTGTCCGACACGTATTCGGAATGTTACCTTGGTTGCATGCTAGATTGATTCTTACTAGTTTTGATCTTGTTTCGGTCTCAAACAAGGCCGGGAAAGCGTTGGCCGGAATTATGAGTTACTACCTTATGCCCGCGGCTTCACCCGCGTGAAGTTCGATAATTGTCCCACGGGATCATACTATCGGGACAAAAAGTATCCTATGTGTGAATTCAGGTTATAAACAATGTGTGTACTAAATTTCGTCCAAATCCGTTCAGTAGTTTTTGCGTGAAGGAGTAACAAACACCCATCAACCCAATCCATCCATCCTCGTTTCGCATTTAGGTATAATATTAATAGCATAGATTCATCATCATCTGTCCAGCCTATTCCCAACCATGATGGGGTCGGCTTTCAGTATGAGTTAAAGATTGGAGGTTCAAATTCAATGAGAGTATTATGTAATTTATATAATTACCACTGCTCTCAAAACATAGAATAAAATTCCATATCATTACTTGAAATAATGAACTGAGGAGTTCCTGGCTAAGTAATAACAGCCGCTCTGGTCGATCTTCAGGTTAAGCCGCGCTTGCCTAGGTTAGTCCGTCGATTAGTGACCGGACAGTCGGACACCGAGTTTCCTCCGTGCCGTGAAAGCACGTTAAGCCGTTGGTACTGCCTGTCTTTCAAGATCTTAGGCAGTCGTAACAGATAGTCAGTGGCCCGAAAGTCTGACAACCAGTCTTATCAAAGGGTATCGTTCAGCGGCTTCATAGAATGACTGTTTGAAGCGTAATTTTCAACGTTGCTAGGTACATTCTAAGAATGGTCATGGTTTTGACAAACCAATCGATTCCCACATTTATTCCGAACCTTTGCCAACACACAAGTACCTACAAACTACCAAAATCGGAGCGTACATTCAAATGCGCTTACGCAGATGCAGCTCCGGATTTTGAATTATTTACCTTTATCATCATCATCATTTCAGCCATAACACGCTCACTGATGGACATAGGCCTCCTCCAAAGAACGCCACAACGACCGGTCAAGCGCTGCTCTTTCTCTGTTAAGCCTATATTTTTAAAATACATGGACGTGTTGGACATAATAATATATATTGTAATTAGGATAGGACAAGATATGGTCTGAGACTGACACTGCAACGGCCGCCGCGCGAAAAATCGCGATCTATGCTTACGGGCCCCGCGGAGAATAATTAATTGTTTATTTTATTATTTTACGATACTGCCCGTTAGTAATCGCAAAGTTGCGATAATGCTGAGTAGTGTATTCGTCTACCAAGCGTGAATTTGCCGCCCTGTAAATTTGCCGCCCGGGGCGCGGTCCCCGGCTTGCGGGCCCTCCTAGATCCGGTGCTGAATACAACAACATTCTAAGAATGGACATGTTTTGACAAACGAATCGATTCCCACATTGATTCCGAACCTTTGCCAACACACAAGTACCTACAAACTACCAAAATCGGAGCGTACATTCAAATGCGCTTACGCAGACGATTAGCACACAGCGCATGCTAGACAAAAAGGCTAGGCAGATGATAAAATGAAATAATGAACTTGGAAAAACCAAATAAACGTAGAACATAGACTAGCTGTTGCATTATATTTTTCTTAGCACCCAGATCAGCTACATACTTACATTACTAGGTATATATCTACAACACGTACATAGCGCATACCAGCACTATTGCGCAACTACGCATGCGCGAGTCCACTGCGCTTGCGACTGCTAACATGCATCTTCAAATTCAGACTTCATCATTACTCCGATAAGGTTTCATTTACAACGTAGCCTACTGCAAACATGCATCTTCCACTCTCAACTTTATTTTTATTACGATAGGGTTTACTTTAGAACATTGACGTAACGCAGCCCGCTGCGCTTACGACGGTCGCGGTATAAATGCATCTTCGAATGGAGACTTTATTCTTAGTAAGATAAGGTTTAGTTTCAAATAGTGATGTGAAGTTATGAATAAGCAATATCTTGATGAATGTGGTTAATGAATACTTAAAGTGTTGTAATAGTTCTTTTTATAAAAAAAATGTGAAGTTGCATGTAATTTTTATGATTTTTGTTGAGTTTTAATAGGTTTTCTTTATCTGTGTTAAGTAGGTAGTTACACAAATAATTGCCATAGTCATCATTTGAAAGAAACCTGAAAATATGGTAACTAGGTAAACTTGTGTTCAATTTATAATTTTAGAGGTTTTAAATATTTGTAAATATTTCGACAAACTTAACTTGAAAATCTGCCTCTTGGTCTAGTGGTCGCAGTTTCAACTGGGTTCGATTCCCGGGTCGAACAAATTGTTATTGGGTTTTTCCATCAGGAATTTCTCAATAGCGGTCACGGAGCCTGGATTTGTGCCCGGTTGATGGCAATAGGCTCGCATCTATTACATGGGACTTAAACATAACTGGCGAAATGTGGGTGTACACCTCTACCTTCGGGGATTAAAGGCGTGATGTTATAAATCGTCAAAATGGCGACGCGTGCCTGCGCGAACATACCAGATGCACTGCAGAAACGGGACAGCCCTATTAACATCCTGAATCCATTATTATACTGGACCCGTAGGGCGCTGATGGTCCGCTGAGTATAATTGGCCCACAGGCTACATGCGTAGAAGACTTGGCTACAGCTGCTATATCTTGCTTTATATAACTATAGTTTTCTGTAGCTAAGTATTCTATCCACATTCGTACAAAAAAAACCAACATTCCTAACAAAAATACTTAAAAAATTCAATATATAACTACCTCAATAAATAGTTTTCCAAACACAGCGACATAACGCAATAGTGTGGTAGCGTTTAACGCTGCGGTTTTCGCAACAGAGCGGGTTCGAGTCCCGTTAGCGAGAAAGTGACGGAACGTGATCGAGGCGTTTCCTTATCTTCACGCTTGGCAGCTGAGGTGACGACAGTAGCGTCAATTAGGTCATTATTGTACAGGTTTGACAAGATTTGACAATTGAAGTTCACAACTGTTTGCGAATTTGTCATTCAACTAAAAAAGGTGTTGTTTAAAGTCTTGAGAAACGAATGAGATGTTCAAAAATGTTTTAACACAACTTTACATCACGCCTGTAATCCCCGAAGGGTACCTAATATCACACTCACATTTCGCCAGTTATTTTCCATTACCATGTAATAGGGGGCGAGCCTATTGCCATAACCGGACACAAAACCAGAATCCTTGGCTGCTACTGAGAAATTCCTTATGGAAAAACCCAATAACACTTTGCCCGACCCGGGAATCGAACACCAAGACCTCAAGCTCAGCAGTCGTACTTGCGACCACTCAACTAACGATACAGTAAAAATATTTTAAGACGGGACAAAACCAACAACTTTGTAATCTACATGATGCTCTCGGTACTTCGTCAATTATATTAGTTTGCAATATGGCCGCATTTCTATGACATTTCTTTTGACAGCTCTGAAGGTAGTAGGTACCTAATGGCGGTACTTACATACAAGTCTACAAGCTTGGCTTGCCCTTATAATCTACTGCTCTTCACGATGTAAGGCTTTCTGGAGTTCTGAACAATCAGCTTGCCTTATGGGTTTGCCCTATTGTTGCCTCCAAGGCACTAGGGACAATTTGACCTGCTATATTATAGCCTAATCTACCTAGTAATTAAACTGTTATTCTTTGATCAGCAGCGGCCACATAAAATATTTTCATTGTTCTTTTTTTAATCTGAATTGTGGAAAATTTACATACGTCTAATCAATAGGGTTTATTTTAAGATGGAATAAAAATAACAACTAATTATTATATACGGTTTCCGAAAAAAAACACACGCGTCATTTAAATTCGTGTCAGATCCGTCACTGTTCTACCATTATGACGATATAATTGTTGTTGTATGAAATGGCTATAACACTCCAAATTGCCATAGGGCGTCAATTGAATTGAATATACGGACTATTAAAGTTAGCATTCAATTTGCTTAACAATTAGTTTCTCTGACTTTACCACAATGTAGGAAACTTTACGAACGGTAACTTTCAATCGAAAGTCAAAATCACAGTAACACACCCATAAAAACTACACACTACACTTAAAAACAAAATGGAGGAAAGCAAACTCATGTCGATTCATTTAAAATGAAACCGTAAAAATTAATGGCTGGCTGTTATGTAAATATTAAATGTATTGAAGATACTTCGACACGGTGTTTTAGTACTTTCGAATGTTTGGTCATTCATCTTTTAAGTTAATAGCTAAGAACAAGTTTCCCTTAGTTCGCTTTTACAAATTCTTTCACACGTCGAGTGTGCGTAGTAAAATGTCTGATAGTTGGATAGATGTAATGTGTTGTGGAAAATGTCGTAGGTTATACATTTATAACTTCGCTGTGGCGAAGGTTCCATACAATTCGATTCCTACCGGATTTCATTTGAAAAATGGCAGTCAGTATTCTATAGACAAATAATATAATCACATTAAAGTTATGTACTCCGGCTTACCTCTTACAAAAATTGACCCTTCGGTACTGTAACTTAGTATAAGATTTTAATTTATAACTGTTTATTTTAATCCGAATAAATAAAATAAAATGTCTTGTCCCATACATTAGAGTTTTGTATGGGACAGCTGATGATTCTTTTTTCGCGAATAATAATATGTTACTTCCATGGAAAAAGTTGTTCAGTTTAAGGGTCTGTATATACCCCACCTTAAAATATGACCACACCCTTCTGGTACACGCTGTATAAGGGTTCCCTTTGGCTACGGAACCCTGAAAAGGGCTACAATAGCCGATATATCCATCCAATCAAACTGCCACTTGAAATGGATCTATTCTAGACACGGCTGTTAATTTCGTCCAAGCAAACTATCATTGCAAATGGATATATTGTTCAATCTATATATATAAAGTGGTAAACTGACTGACTGACTGACTGGGTGATATATCAACACACAGCCCAAACCGCTGGTCCTAGAGGCATGGAGGGTGTGTTCTTTGTGAAGAGTAAGTATCCACTAAGAAAGGATTTTTGAGAATTCCACCCCTAAAGGGGTGAAATAGGGGATGGAAGTTTATATGAAAGTCCGTCAGTTTTGAAGTTAGGATCTTCAAATTTTGTGTTTAGGCTGACCTTGAAAAATTAACTTATACGTGTCTCAGCGTTTTTGATAATTCTTCCCCCGAAGGGGTAAAAAGGGGGATGAAGGTAAGTAATCAGATATTATTCGACATCCACGCGGGCGAAGCCGCGGGCAAAAGCTAGTATAATATATTATTCAGCACAAAGTCAAATTCCGACGATGTTGTTACAAAACTCTCGGGCGGGGTCAAAGTCAAGGACAAAGACTGCATATTTATACAATTATACAATTTTAACGAACACATATTTAGCAGACGACATTTTTCGTATAATCTTATAATAAAAATATAAAAATCATATTAATTAGGAATGTGGAATATGACAATTCGACGGATGTTTATTTTTCTTCACCATTTCAATCTAATAGTCTGATATGTTTAGAAGATTATTTTTAAATTGATAACAAACTATAAGAATACATTTTGGTCAGCATCGGGAGGAGCTCGTGGCTAAATAATAACAGCCTTTTGGGACGATCTTTAGGTTAAGTCGTAGTTGCCTAGGTTGGTCTGTGGCTGGGTGACCACCCATTATATACCGAGTTTCCTATGTGCCTCGGAAAGCTTTGACAGTGGTTACAGGTAGCCAGTGGCCTGAAAGACTGACAACCAGTCCTAATAAAGGGCATCTGTCTGATGTAGTCGATCAGCGACATTATAACCATATTTTGCATTAACTGTCTCGTTGATCGCTGAACATGAGGTCCTAGATTCGATTCAGGTCGAGCTAAGTGTTATTGGGTTTTTCTGTCAAAATATCTCAGTAGCAGCCACAGAGTGTGAATTTGTGCTCAGTTGATGGCAATAAGCTTGCCACTATTACATGAGACTTAAGACATAACTGGCAAAATGTGGGTGTACTATTAGGTACACCTCTGCCTAATCCTTCGGGGATTACAGGCGTGATGTTATTTTGTATTCATTCATCGTATAAGACTAGATAATGTTCCACAGCTAGAACTAAAATTGACGCGAACTTTTTGCCGTAATTTATAATCGTCTCCAATGCCAAGGCGCCCGTCCCAACAGACTGGCAGTTGACACACTCAGCAGCTCCCAGACCAGACCATTGTTATTGTGCTGTAAGGAAAACATCGCGGTAATCATTGTGTAGTGAACTGTTAAACAATGAGGTTCAAAACTGTGGCATCGAACCGCTAGATTGATTAGTAGTAGGGGTGCCATCGGCTGCCAACGAGTTTTAATCCAATTAGTTTAATCACCGTTAATTTGTCTAAAATATGTTGAGAATAAGGAGCTCGTGGCTAATAATAAAAGCCGCACGGGTCGATCTTCAAGGTTAAGCCGCGCTTGCCAAGGTCTGTCTGTGGATGGGTGACCACCCATTACATACCGAGTTTCCTCCGTGCTTCGGAAAGCACGTTAAGCCGTTGGTCCCGGCTGTTATTTGTTGATCTTTGACCGTCGGTACCAGTGAACCGAAAGTCGGACAACCAGCCTTACCAAGAGGTATCGTATAACCCAGGACTAACTTGGTTGTGGAGGTCAGAAATAGTGGGCTATGAGTGGCTTGTTTGTCTTCAGGGGGAAATGACAGAGTAGCCCGCGAAATTCAAATTTTCTTACGTTTTTTGCAGTCATACTTTGTTCAAAATACGCGATTCGCGACCGTACATATGGCTTTACTGAGTTATAATCATTAAAATCATCAAAACAACCCTCCCAGTTAATTGAATCCCATTAAATAATTTTTTTCATGAAAGAGTAACCACCTAACTAATCTATCAAAGGCAGTGTTTAATCCCACAGGCTGGAGTGCCCCAGGTGTCCGTTTACCTGCACTCTTGACGACCTGAATAGCGCCTCTGCCGCTGCAATAAACGTGGCCACCTACTGGGCCCAAACCGTGTAATATGGATGGAACATCGATACGATAAGAAGCCACAACACAAAAAAACACACACACACACAAAACAAAACACACACAAAACAACACACACACACAAAACAAAACACACACAAAACAAAACACACACAACAACAACACAACACAAAACAAACACATAAATAAAACACACACACAAAAAAAAAAACACAAACACATCATCACATCATCATTCATTCATTTTTTACATAAATAAATAAGAAGTGTTTAAAATTCATGTATTTCGTGGCTGAAAATAGCACCAAAAGACAGCTTTCCAAATGCCCACTATTCACCATTTTCAAGTGTTTAGCAAGTACAGAAAAACAAATTCTCCAAATGGCCAGCCCTAGAACTGTCGATTGACAAGCCACGCCGTTATCACTAATTGTACGACAGATACGCACTTCTGTTTTATGGGACAGACTACACATAGATATGGTAATAACACACTTAACACGCGTTACGACTGCTAACTGTACTGCTAGTAGCTAAACCCCTGATTTGTCAGATTAACTGACTGTGACAAGGTCTCATTGTAGGCCATTTGTTTTTTTTTTATGTGCTGTTTCATTATGAGTAATGGATACCTAGAGTTTTTTGTTTATGGTCGCCCTCTCTCTATGATTGGTAGCCTTAAGAATAGTAGACCAGTTTGCGTGGTCATAAAATTATAACTGTTTTTAATGGACAAACGAAAAAAAATGTTTTGAAGAGTATTTATTGACTGACTGATTTTCCCGAAGGGCTAGGCAGAGGTGTAGGTACCTAATAGTACACCGTACACACACATTTCGCCAGTTATGCTTAAGTCCCATTTTTTAGGGGGGCGAGCCTATTGACAGCAACCGGTCAAAAATCCGTGACTGCTACTGAGAAATCCTTGATGGAGATATTCAATAACATTGAACGACCCGGGAATCGAACCTGGGACTTCATGCTCAGCAGTCGCGCTTGCACCCCTAGACGAACAGGTGCCTAGTAAACAACACAACAGGGTATATAATATATAAGGTTTAATATAAAAATTAACGTCATTACCGCCGACGTAACGTCATTATATTGTTTGCCGAAATAAAAGTGTTTTGATTAACTTTTCTAAGCATGATTACAAGCGATGGTGGATTACCGAGGTTCTGTATTTACGTTTGTGACCCTTGGAAAAGATATTATTTTCAGCGTTGATTGTGTTAATAGTACTTTTGAGTAAACAACGTGTAACATAATAAACGCAAGACATCTCGTGTGGTGTCTCAGACCATGAAACTGAACAACTTTTGTTCTATGACTTTTGGAAATTCATAACTTTTTTTTTAGTTTTACCATACATGTGGATCAGCTGATTGCGCCCGTTCCTATAGAAAGTTTTTTTTTTTTTTGCGAATTTCAAGAACTCGTAGAACAAAAGATGTTTAGTTTCATGGTGCGAGAGACCACACGGGAGGTCTTGCGTTTATTACGTTACACCTTGTATTAGTAATTGTTCGGTACAATATTTACAACCGACCAGGCACCCTCAAACGGCCGGTATAGCAGAATCTTAATAGGATGATAATAAAGGGTGTAACAAGACCCTTAACGAAGCCGAAAGGCACTTGTTTTCCCCTAAGTGCGTTACATTGACCTGTCCTACCGTAAAATGTGATTTTTCTCTCGAAAAAACAAACTCGTTTCCCAGCAATAATTTTTGCGTAAAGATATTTAGTTTGATGGACAGAATGCTTGGTTGACGGCTTCGGTAAGGGTATTGTTACACCCTGTATGAATCACAATAATATTCTTAAAATGGTCACAGACGCAGTTAATATTATGAATTGTCTTTTACGACTTGTGACCATTTTACGAATTGTGACGTAATTTATTTATTAACCTAGCTAAAGCGGCCATTCTACGGCCCCAGATGTAGCAGTAGACTCAGCCGTCCACATGTTTACCACGCGCTGGTCGAGCGCGACCGGCGGAAAAACAATAGCTTGTTACTCTGCTATTTGCTAATAACTCTCGATGCCACACGATTATGTGTGAACAATGACCTATTTACTTTTAGTATATTTGTTTTTGCTAGCAGTCTGACATGGTACAGTTAAAAAGTGAATACAAAACGGTTTAAGCATTGAATTTTCAAGTTGGAGACCGAAATTGTATGGTTGAATCACAGTGTATAGTTTTTATACGAGGTGTGAAAAAATACAAACAAACACAAAGACACGCTTGCGTGACGATTTAGACTCGCTCCTGACTGATTAGCCGGAGAAGACAAAACACCGGTAGAGTTGAAAAGGAATGTGGAGGCCTTAGCCCAGCCGTGGGACAGAATAGGCTAATTAAAAAAACTGCTAGAACCGACTGTGTATTTTTGGCTCTAGGGCGTTTCAGTTTCTTGTATGTACAACAGTAAAGGCGTACTAATGCATTATTTAGATATCTCACTAACATAGTATAAAACAAAGTCGCTTCCCGCTGTCTGTCTGTCCCTATGTATGCTTAGATCTTTAAAACTACGCAACGGATTTTGATGCGGTGTTTTTTAATAGATAGAGTGATTCAAGAGGAAGGTTTATATGTATTTATATTGCACCCGTGCGAAGCCGGGGCGGGGCGGGTCGCTAGTAAGCAATAAGACCGCTATTGTACCCATAAAATTAGCGGTATTGAAAGACAGTTGTCTAAATTTTGGTGTACAATAAAAGTATTTGCTATTCTTTTCTACTTGTATGTATGTATATTACAAAATAATATTGACATTTCCTGTTCATAACAACTGTTCAAATCATGAACTAATCCATTTCTTTCTTTTTCCAAAAATAATTACACAGCTGATCAAATAAAGTTTTTTCCTCACACAATCTAGATCAGCATATTGCCTCAGACGTTTGCTTGCTGGCTCGGAACGAATAACAATTATCGCCTGTAATTGTACGTCGTTAAAAACATCGAGATATGCCGCCATTATGAAATGATGAAACAGCGAAAGTGATAATTATGGAGCAGATGCATCTAGCTTGAAGGGGCAATGGACGGTGACCGAACGAAGCTAAGTTTGTAGAATTCTTTGCTAGAAGCCGTGTCATGATCATCTGCCGAGCCTTTACCCAACTATGTCGGGGTCGGCTTCCAGTCTAACCGGATGCAGCTGAATACCAGTATTTTACATGGAGCGACTGCCTATCTGACCTCCACAACCACTACAATAACTAATGGCATTTTTTAATGTTGCATATTTTAGCTATATCGGCTTATTGTGCATTATTTGAGCATATTTCCTTTAGTTTTGCAAAAATGTGGAACTGCAAATAAAGTACCTAAATTCAGTAACAGAACGATCGATTTTGGAATTTGGAACATTCCTCGATTAATAAATCTCGTCGAAAATATAGTTATTTGTTTTAGTAAATAAAATAAAATAAATGCACATTGTTATTAATTAAAAGTTCTTTATTTTGGAGAAACTTTTTATATTGCATGTTTTGACATTTTTTTGCACTTTAATGCATATTTGCATGCATATTACAACCGTTCTAAATTCCATAAAATCTAAATCGACTAATCTAGCGATTTTTTCAGTGATAACCATAATGGGAGTGTTACAAAAATATGTTCGATTGATATAAATTAATATCAATCGAACATATTTTTGTAACACTCCCATTATGGTTATCACTGAAAAAATCGCTAGCCCTCAGGACTAGAAAACCATGCAAATTCATTTTGTGCCACTCTTCAAATTCCGTAGATGCCGGAAGCATCTAAGTTTAAGTAACAGCTAGAATCTCTGCAAAACCGAACCTTTTCTAAAACCCCAATTGGCATATCTATGCGACCGTATCGCCGATCCAGTTTACAGCTACAAGACCTCGTATCAATTAGCTCCCATCAATAATAACTACCTCAGCGACTCCCCTCTTCAATCAAACCACCCATTAAAGAAAAAAACGTTACAAGTAATATAACCTAGGAACATTGACCCGTCCATCCACCGTGAGAGTTCAAACACCAAGTTACACATACACCTCATACAACTCTTATTCAAAAAGCAAGAGGGTCGGTTCTTGATTGTGTTCTGTTTGGTATAAGGTGGTAAAGTTGACAATAGGTGTCTCACGGTGAACCGCGGCCTTTAAGTAAAGTAGTGCAGTGTAACTGTGTTGTATGAAGTTAGTTGATTAAGTTATTTGGTTTACGTTCACGGTTGTTAGCTGGGAGGACAGTTTCAAGTATTAATTGTGGAAAAAATATCGTATTGGACGAAAACTTAATGTTCTATCAAAGCGAGTTAAGATACCATAAATCAAATCTAAATATATTTCACATAGGAACATCATTCTTTCTTATTTATCACGTGGTTAGTGTCTAACTTGGTGTCAGAGTTTTTATGGCACCCATGGGCCTCTGTCTTGGCTTTACATGCCGTCGAGAAATATCTCTCAATCATGCTGGTTTCCTCAAGATGTTTTCCTTCACCGAAGCAAGTGATAATTATACAATACAATGTTAATTATATAACATGGGCACATATCAAACGTCGAGAAAAGGTTCACGATTGGGGTTAGTCGTTTCCTCTGGAGAAGAACCGGCAAGAAACTCCATGGTAATTTTTTTTTAATTATTAAATTTTACAGCGTTATTATGTTACAACAGCGTTAGTACTTAGTATGGGAGTTCAGACTGACATACCCTGGTATTAAGTAAGGCAGTAATGACTTTTTTATGACAACAATTTGCACGAAGTAAGAACCTTAAAAGAAAGCAAAGGTGAGAATTCTAACTTTTTGACAGTTCTAACTTCAAGCAATTACTAAACTACAGAATAAATATAGTATCATAAGTTATAACTTTTACTAATGTAATAGATTTGACTTGTTTATACATAGATACGGGTGATACAGTCTATCAGACAAACTATAATCCCCTGGTTCAGGGAGGCCATATAGAAAAATGATACATAAATAATTACCAAGTTTGATACGTTACACATTACACTGGTACCGCCAGCAGCTAGCTGGTTATTGCAATTAGATAACGATATTATTATGTCCCATCCAACGTAGGTACATTATTAAAATGTCTTTGCATTCTACAAATTATATTTAGAAATATAGAAATTTAGTCGAATCAAAGAAAATGTATGTGCCGAAATTGTTATGACATCAAAAATTCCATAGAAAAGACTTCAACGCGTGACCATAGATGTGTGTGGTCTAAGCAAATATTGATAATCACATACAAAAATCATGATGATAATAATTATCTATACTAATGAAATTAATGAAAGAAAATGCAGTAAATAATAGCGTGACGGTTGACAGAGGAGAATTGAAGAAACAAAACGTATTGCGCCGACCCCAAGTAACATGGGACAAGGGCATGAAGATGATTAATATCAATATAAAGGAAGGGTTAAGTATATGATAAAAAATGTTTTTTTATTAAAGCGTTCCCCCTGATGTATTTCTCCTTATCGTGGGAGTGGGACAAACATGCACAAACAGACAGACCCGGAACAACTACCTGTAGGCTATACAAATATTTGTTGTGTGTGGGAATTGAACCCGCGACACGCAGCGCAGCAGCCAATCGCTCAACCACTGCGCCAACCGTGTCGTCATTTTTATACTGTTTATTTTCTTATAGCCTAACACAACAGTGGCGAAGGCTCCATACAACTCGATTCCTACCGGATTCTCTTTGAAAAATGGCACAGTCAGTATTGTATAGACAAATAATATAATCACATTAAAGTTATGTACTCCGGCTTACCTCTTACAAAAATTGACCCTTCGGTACTGTAACATACATCAAGTTAATGTATCATGGTTTTAACCACGTTTTCCTTAATAAATCACGTCATCAGAGTTTCATGGAATTACTAAGACAATCTGCGAATGGTATGTAATATAATATTATGGATAATTGTGTGGTTGTGTAGTCATTGAAGATGACTTGATGATTACTGTATTTACGGTAAAAATTGTACTCAATTTTGTAGTGAAGAAAGCATTTTCACTTTTCACAACATAACATCACATCACGCCTGTAATCCCCGAAGGGTTAGGCAGAGGAATACCTAATAGTACACCCACATTTCGCCAGCTATGTTAAAGTCCTGTGTAATAGTTGGCGAGCCTAATGCCATCAATCCAGACAGGGCACAGATCCAGACTACGTGACTGCTACTGAGAAATTCCTGATTGAAAATCCCAATAACACTTTGCCCGCACTCGACCAACGAGGCTGTGTTTTTAATATGTTTAACACTAAACGCATTTAGTTTGTGTGGTGAAACGGTTTCGTGAAGGTCGCTACACAATTGAATAACAAGTGTTTATAATAAAAACAAATATTTATTGATACCTGTATATAATGATACGTGCAGTTTACAGGTAAAGCTTTTTGCCCCGGTTCAGCAAATGACGATGAGTGACGTGATGAGTTATTCATGTTTTGTTTCTTAGTGTTTGGTAATGTTTGTGGTTTATTTTGAAATAACTTGAGCCAGCAATCAATGGCTAATGGCAACAATTTGCCACTTGTACGTACCTACTTAGTTACATCATTTGACATTGGCGATCATGCCTTGTCTAGATGTAATTGTAAAATTAAAAAGGGATTTTTTTATTTTTTTGGTGATCACCTTTTTTACTCAACGTCTTCTTTTCATCCAGTTTTTATATTTTTATTAATTGTAGAAGTTATTATCATTTTATCAGTGACCATTCTCACGTTTCGGTGTTTTGGGTAGGTACTTTCATTTTTAATTAGTAGTAATTAAGTAGGTACAAATATATTTGGCAGGTTTACAGTGGCGAAGGGTGAAATATTCAGAGAGGTAAGCCGGAGCAAAAAAAAATGCTTAGCTCGGCTGGAAAACATTAAAATGTTTGAAAAAACCATCGCGTCTTTTATAATTTATTGTCATATCTGGGCGAGCACGACCCAACTGTATTACGTGTTTTTTATTTTCAAAACTTAACCTTGAAAAGCATGTTGACACCGTTATTTTGCTAGGTAAACAAGAACTAGCTTTTCGCGGCCGTGATGAAGGCCCTAATTCCGATAACCGCGGTAACTATATCGAAACTTTACTATATCTGAGCAAGTAGGTACGAAACAATAATGGATTCGCATTTAGAATTATGTTCTTCAGTTCAGAACCCCGTGTTTTATGGTCTCTCTAGTGAGTAGTGACATTCAAAATGATTTCATACATAGTATTGCATCAGTTTTACGCGACCAAATTAGACTTGAAATAAATAAAGCTCAATTTCTGTCTGTAATGATTGACGAAACTCCCGATGTCAGTCATTGGGAGCAATTAACTGTAATTAGGTATTTAACTGAAACTAGAATCGAAGAACGATTCCTTGGTTTTTACGATGTTAGCGGAAGTCGAACTGTTGAAGTTCTATCTAATCAGTTGTTAGAAATACTTGAATCATTGTATGCCTACAATGTTACTGGTCAAGTATTTCCATCGCCATCCTACTGATCTCCTACTTTGCAAATCTACTTACTCTAAAGTAGTAATTTAAACTTACCGCAAATACCTAATAACAACGTACGTCTACGTAACTGATTTCACTACACACAACAACAAACCATGAACACAAATAAAGAACTATAATACTTATCACTATTTTATACCAAGAAATAAATTATAATAGGTGAAACTAGCTAATGGATTCAAATATAAATTCAATAACAAAACATGTATTCATGCATTACGTCAAATGGTATGTCAACACAAAATGTCATCAAGCATTGAACGAATCCCGAGTCGATACGAAATTCAACGACCGACAACGATATTTCTCCATCTCGCTCACGCGCACGCATTTTCTATTACTGTCTCTATCAAGTAACTCGGTTTGTACCGGCTTACTTGTGACCGAATATCGCGGGTTGGCTACATTCTTTAAGTGACGTCATAACGTGTATTTTGTATAGAAGTTTGAACTGCCAAAAAGCCGATCGCTCCTGCGGCTTATTTTATAGCAATATGTTGTTGGAGAGAAAATTTTATTGATTTATGTCCAATAATGTAGGCGTTTTGTGATGTTTCTCTACTTTTAAATGTACTAATTGTGTCATTTTTCAATTACGGTTGAGAGAGTGGTTGTGTTCCAAATATCTGAAGGGAAGCCGGTGGGAATGGGCTTATATGGACGCTTCGTCACTGCAGGTTTACTCGAACGAAAATCTTTATAAAAATTCTAATTACTTCTAGGCATTATCATGTATTCATGTCACTTAGACTGATAGATCCACACAGGGGGCTAAAATGGCCACTTTAACAGTATCATAATAGTATAAAAATCATGTTAAAAAAATTAAAATGGTCATAGACGCATTTAAAAATATTATGAATTGTCACTTTGTGACCGTTTTCATCATCTGCCTAGCCTTTTCCCAACTATGTTAGGGTCGGCTTCCAGTCTAATCGGATGCAGCTGAATACCAGTATTTTACATGGAGCGACTGCCTATCTGACCTCCATAACCCAGTTAGTACTAGGTAATACGATACCCCTTGGTAAGACTGGTTGTCAGACTTTTTAGGCCACTGACTACGTATAACGACTGTCAAAGATCTACAAATGACAACCGGGACCAACGGCTTAACGTGCGAGGAAACTCGGTATGTAATGGGGGGACCCATCTACAGACCAACCTAGGCAAGCACGGCTTAACCTAAAGATCGACCCGAGCGGCTGTTATTATTTAGCCACGACCTCCTCTTCGAAACTTTGTGACCGTTTTAAGAGTTCAAAATAATTCATATTATTATCCGAGTATGATTCTGCTAAAGTGGCCATTTAAGACCCCCAGCCCCCGTAGCATGACCACCGTAGACAGGGATTTCTTTGACGGAAGAATCGACAAAATGACAGATTGTGTCGACACAATGACAGATTTCTTTGCACTATCTGTCATTTTGTCGATTGTCCATCATAGAAATCCTTGTCTACGGCGGTCATGCTACGGGGGCAGATCGTATCAAGATATTTGTGTATAAGAGGTTATTTTAAAACTATGTCCCCTGCCACCCCACAAGTATCCCAGTACATAATATAGTTCAATAAACTACAGTTGTGTTGCGTTAGCGACAAGTCGCAACTGGTTTGACTGCCGGCGACTAATCGCTGTTACAGCACAGAAGTTGCGACACGCGACCGACTGCATGCGAACGATCTTCACGGTTTAATGCGTGTGGAGACAGCAGGGATGCTGCTTGAAAGAACCTTGTGTATGTATGTACATCCACACAAAACGTTTGCTACATAGCTTATTTAGATAGCTTATTTCAGATAGGGGTGTTGGATGAGAGGCATAAACACGGTAAAAACATAAAACAGAACCTTGGCTTTCTGAAACACATAGGCCCCGTTCACACGATCATCATTCAACCTGCCCTGCAGTATAGGTCGTCATTAATTCATTCTCCTGCCCTTAGCCCAATTTATTTGGGGTCGGCGCAGCATGTCTTCTTCTTCTTCCATACTTCTCTATTACTCGTCATATCTTCAGACACCTACTTTCTTGCCATATCTTTCACACAGACGATATTATATTGTACGATATTTTAGTACTCGATCACAGGCATTTTGAGCTTTATCTGAAGAATAAAGAGTTATGCTCTTATTAAAGAAATGACAACTTTAGGTCGGGGTTTAATGTCAGTTTTGGTCATTGGAACTTTATGTTTGGCGGAATAAGTTCGATATAAATAAATGGTTAAAAAACTTTTTTCCGTTTGGAAAATCATCAAATGACCCCTCCCGCTCTGGGCGGAGCGGAAGGTAATGTCAGACTTGTACTGAATAAAACCCATCCATGTTCCTTCTTAGCCCTATGTGTTTCAGGGCCGCGGTATCTCTTTCGAACAGTCCCGCAGCCCCGATCTTAAGATAAGCCTTGTTTTGTATTAAGGCCGACTAAATCTACCTTTTAATTTTCCCAAAAAAAAACATAAAATACCTGAATGAAGCTGGCACAGTAGCGTGAAAATTGCAACGCAGTACTCACGGCCCCCCTACAAGCGGTAAGTTGGCAAAGACGGCGGAGATTTTAGTGGGTACGAGCCCCACATAACCACACCGCTCCGAGCCCCTCGGACAGTGTGGTATGCGGTAGGCATTTTCTTCGAAGGGCAAGAAAAAACACAAGAAAAAGGAGCGTAGAAATTGGCACAAACAAAATGAAACCTATACCCAGCTGTGGGTGAAGTCGGGCTGTGGATGAAGTCGGGCTGTGGATTATGTAATTATTTTACTCAAAATCAAAATATTTTATATCACACCTTTACACTATGCACCTTTTGGTAGGCCCATGTAGGCCTACCTACATGGGCCTACCAAAAGGTGCATAGTTCGGGTTGGTAGTTTCCTATGGAGAAGAATCGGCAAGAAACTTAATGGTTACTCTTACTACTTACTACTTTTGTACACCATTTAAACGTCGCATCGTCTAGTTATTCCTAAAATTTTCTACTTATTTGTAATTCAATGCGATTTTCAACAGACATTAACTACAAAATTACACTAATTAGGTGATTAAAAGAACGATGCATTTTTATAAGAAAACGAATACATTATAATGTTGTTAGGAGGCTCGGAACAGTTATTATTGCTTGTCGTTCATCATCACTTTTATACAAAAGGTAGATTTCTTCAGCAATGTCAAGATTTCTATCAATGTTTGGGAGACTTAGAAGAAAGTTTGAAAAAACTATCTCATTTTTATTTATAACTAGCGGTTGCCCGCGGCCTTCGCGTGAAATTATTATGAAAATACAATTTTCCCCGTTTTTGCAATATTTTTTATTGATGCTACGCTCCTATTGCTCGTAACGTAATGTTATATAGCCTACAGTGGCGAAGGTTCTACACAACTCGATTCCTACCGGCTTCCCTTTGAAAACAGGCACAATCAGTATTCCATAGACAAATAATAAAATCACATTAAAGAAATGTACTCCAGCTCACCTCTTAAAAAAATTAACCCTTCGCTACTGATAGCTTATAGCCTTCCTCGATAAATGGTCTATCCAACACTCAAAGATTTTTTTCAATTCGAACCAATAGTTCCTGAGATTAGCGCGTTCAACCAATCATACTCTTCAGCTTTATAATATTAGTACCTATAGATTAGTAGTCAGAGAACCAAACTTTTCCCCCTGTTCCATGAAACCTTGCTAGGTGCTCAATTTTGTCATTTATTAGTACAAAACATTTTCTAAACAATTTTTTTTTTTACCTTTTCCCCACTCTAGGAATTTCTCCTGTGCCGTGAGTGCGTTTACAAACATTTAAGCTCACATACACAACAGCCAGACCCGGAACAACTACCTGTAGGCCATACAAATATTTGTTCCGTGCGGGAATCGAACCCGCGATACGAAGCGCAGTAGTCAATCGCTCAGCCACTGCGCCAACCGTGCTGTCCAATGCGTTGCATGGCAGTAAATCTAAGGTTTTTTTTTTATTAAGTAGTTTGCATTGTCTTCTCGCGTGACACTTCGACCTTTGACTTGCGATTATTTCACAAATAAAATTACACAATACACCATACGTTATACCATGCATCTCATTTTGTGCGATGAAATTGAACTATGGCCTGTATAGGACAGAAAACCTTTCTCATGAAGACTATTTAAGCCAAAATAACCTTTATGTAAAACTAATTTAGTATCTATATTAGTCTGCATTAGAAAACAGCCTACATGTTCCCAGTGGTGGCAAACAAGCCTCTCTGTAAGAAAGAGAAAGATTATATGCACCAATTGGGTCCAGTGCGGGTTGGAGGATGTAATAGGGAGCGAGCCTATTGTCTGAACTAGTGAGAACGTTATTAGGTCATTGAAAGACCCACGGGGCAATAAGCTTGATGGAAATAGGCTCGCTATTGCCATCAAACGGGCACAAATCCAGGCATCGTGGCTGCTACTAAGAGGTTCCTGATGGAAAAACCCAATAACACTCTGCCAGACCGGGAATCGAACCCAGCAGGACCTCATGCTCAGCAGTCGCGCTTGCAACCACTCGACCAACGAGTAAGTCGAGGTATAATACCTAAGTATTAATATGTATGGATTATACAAGGTGCTTATGTATGTTGGACTTGACCGATAGATTTCGTAAATACTCATCAATGGAATAACTACATGTTTCTGTTACAACATCTTTTTAGATACCGGTATCTTGTTATAAGTATCTGATTATATTTTCGTCATTATTTCGTCGATGCAGTTGTTGAAATACATCACTAGGGATCGGACATCGGATGCATATTTATCTTAAGTTTTAGGGTTGACTAGTATGGAGTGCGCGTCAGTATAACTATGCATGTTAATTTGTATTTGTGTGACTCTATTTAATGTGTTTAATACTGTACAATTTAATTTAATTTTTGAACTCAAATTTTAATGTTTTCTATCCTTTTAATTATAATTAATGTAATAATTATGTCCTAATTTATTTGTTATTTTTATAGTTTTAATTTATAGTTGTTTTTTTTTTATTTTTTTTATTCCAATTTAATTGATGTTTTTTTATATTTTTTTAATTATCCTGTAATGTAATTTAACTACTTGACATTTTAAATTCAATTTAAACTTTGTGAACTTTAATTTTGTTATTATCATAATTATATTTCCATTTTAATTTTTATTATTGATTATACAAGTGCTGTGCACACCTATAAGTGACGAATTCACCGCAAAGCTGTTGAAATAGAATATATTTAATATAGTGAATAAGTCGTTGGTGTGTCAATAAATAAATAAATGTTTTTTTGCGATAATCAATACTTTATTTCACAGGGGTTATGACGAAAACGGATCTGACTATGAGGAGTCCTAAAAGCACAGTCCAATAAGAACTCTTTAGATGGTTTTCTTTTAAGGATTAGACTTGTTGACTATTCAGATATTTTGAAAATACTTTTTTTGTAAGATTTGCCAACGTCGCAAATAATCAAATATGAAAATATTTATGCAGATACAAGACATGAGTACTGTGAGGATGTCTGGAAGTGGCGCCGGCGACTGAAAAGTTGTGTGGTAATCGGCTGTCGTGGTATGGGCATATGATGCGGAGGAATGAGGAAAATGTCATGAGGAAAGTTTTGAGTTTGAATGTGGTATAAGAGTAGAGGAAGACCAAAGAAACGATCGATGGATGGACTGTGTGAAGCATGAAATGGCTGCTGCGGGACTGACCGTGGCCCTGGAACACAAAGGGCAAAGAAGGAACATTGATGGGTTTTAGTCAGTACAAGTCTGACACTCCCTTCCGCTCCGCCCAGAGTGGGGGGGTCATTTGATGATTTCCCATCCGGAAAAAAAACTGAGTACTGCTGAGATAACGGGTAATAGAGAAGTATGGAAGAAGAAGACATGCTGCGCCGACACCAAATAAATTGGGATAAGGGCAGGAGAATTAATTAATGACGACCTATACTTACAGTGAAACGACGAGCTTCTGTGAAAAAGTGGTGGGCCCACATTTCCACAGAAGCTGGTCGTTTCATTACGCGAAGATCTACAAAGATGGAAGTCATGGAAAGAGGACTTAGCCAGCTGTGGGACGATACGGGCTAACAGCAACTTACACTTTTTATTGTGAGCAGTCGTGATGTTTATATTTTAGTTTTTTCATAGTTGTTAGCGTAGCTAGAAAAACAGTTAAATTACGTTTAAATTACCGCTTCGAAGGTTGTTCCAATGGCACCTTGACATCGCGAAAAACGACTGTAAAAACTGTCTTTACTTTACGAATAGGCAACTTGGACTTTTAATTATAAATTTTTATTTTGAGGATTTTGTAGACAAAGAAAGAAGGATACTTAATAAATGTTTGGCCCAGATAAAGGCACACAAAAAAGAAAATACTTCTTAAAAGTATTCTTGGCTGAATACAGTTTTTGCGTCGTTTTTTTTTTGGTGAAAATGAGTAAGGCTTCATTCCACAACTGACACTGGCAATAAAAATCGCAACATCCAAAGAAATACCAGCCGCGCAACCAAGTAATGATTTCATACACTATAACTACGTGCAAAAATGATTTTGCAAGCAATCGCTCTTGACACGATAATTACATACACACACACATACACACAAAAATATATAAGTACATGCCGATGACGTAATCGGTCGGGACCTGCCAAGTCCGACCCTTTGTTAGCGAATCCACTTAATTACATAGAGAAAGCTGCTGCCTCTCATTTTATTATCTTGACCCTACTATGTACGGGTTTTGATCGACCCATGATGAATATTTATAAACGGCAGGGTTAAAGAATTATGGAAAAGATACCGGAAATCGAACTTGTATCTCGTAACACCTGGGTTCGAGTCCCGACCACTGACCGGTTGTTGTGGAATGCGGACCTTAATGTGCCTTCCTTGAAGCGCCCGGGCTTTAACACCCTTTAGAGACCGTCTTATGTCTTCCGTTCGTTAGGTATTTATTGGTGGGATAAGAAAATATTGGAAAATAAGTCATAGGGGCTCACCTCGGGTGGAGCTGCAAACTTCAGGTTGGCGAGAGAGCCGTGCGACCTGCTGCGGTGCTCCTGTCGGATGCTGTACGAGAAGGCGCGCTCGTTCAGGTGGCCCTTCTTCCTGTAGATGCCGCCCGCGTCCTCCACGGCCTCCAGCCCCGTCATGCTCTGCGCAGCCTTCATCGCCGGAGGTGGGGGAGGCTTCGAACGTCTAGGGTCCACTGTGGCGTACTGCAGGCGGCCCCGGCCCGGGCCTGGGGGACCTGGCGGGAAGGGCCCCGCTGCCAGCGCGGCCGGCACCCGCCCCCGGTGGCCCAGCGTGGCGGGGCGCGCGTGCGGCAGCGTGGCTGCCGGGTGGGCCACCAGCACCATCGGGTGGCCAGCGGCCCAAGCCGGAGGCGCGCGGCCCAATGACCGCCCGTTCATCATCGGCGCCGGGCCAGCGTACAACTCATCAGCTGACGCTGACGACTTCTTTTTCGTCTTTTTCGCAGTAGCGGTCTTCTTCTTCGGCTCCTCGGGCGGCGGTGGCGGCGGCGGGACGGACGCTGGCCTCGCTATCTGGCGGGGGCGTGGCGCGCGCGCTGGGTGCGGGATGTCGTCGCTGGCGTCGTCGCGCTCGGTCTCCCCGACCCACACCTTGTGGTTCTCGTCACCATCGTACGCCTCCAACTCCTCGTCCTGATCGGGCGGCAGGTGCGAGGGCGCGCGCTCCGCCTCCAGCCGCTTGGCGTACGAGCTGTCTGCGTACGCGTGGAAGCAGCAGCGCACGAGCGCGTTGGCCGCGGCCTCACGCCGGCAGATGAACGCGTGGCACTCCAGCACCTTGATGCCCTGCGTGCGGCGCAGCACGGCCGCGAACAGTGGCGGGCGGCGCGGGGCGGGGGCGCGGGCGAAGGGCGAGTCCAGCGGCAGGAAGCGCGGCGCGCCCTCCACGGTGACCCGGCGCACGGCGGCGCAGTAGTGCAGGCTGGAGATGGGGAAGAAGCGCGCCACCCGCGAGCCGCTCTCGTCGATGTTCTCGAGCAGGATGCCGTTGGACCACACGGATAGCCACGAGTCGATGCCGCCACTCGTCGCTCCCTTTTCCGGATACAACTCGCGCAGCGGTTCCTGGATGCCTTGCAGTCCGTCCTTGCTCTGCTGCGGCACCGCGGAGCCGAGGTAGAGCACGCGGCACCGACATATCGGCGTCGACTCCATTTCGTCACTGCACTATCACAACATGACACTGAATCACTTGAAATCACAAATATGTCGCGGATCGGTCGCTCGCGGAGTGTACGTGCTGGCCGCGAGGCGGGCGCGGGTCTGAGTGAGCGGAATTCAAGATGGCGGTGCGGGGGCGCGGGCTCGCGGGACGCGGGCCGGGTTGGCGAGGCGCGGGGCGCGGGCCGTACCTGCGCGCACGCACCTGCGAAGACGGCTCTACGGACGGGTACGGGTAGGTACATGAGTGCCGATGAACCGGCATTGTGTCAAACGAATCGTCGCGAATTTGGCCGCGTTTCTCTCCACGTCACCAGGCGCGGCGTGATGGAATGCCACACTGTTGTCCTGTTACAGTGAAACCTGAAGGTCGATCGATATTCAGATAGTTCCCAGCGGATCCGCTCTCTGCGGACGTCCGTTTGTTGTGAATAGCAAGTTGGAGGACGTTGCAGTTTTCCATTACGCCCTAATTGGGTAAATGGTCGAAGTAGAAATATTTCGTGTGAGAACGTTAGCAAATCATGAAGTATGCAGATGTTTGCAACTTGCTCAGTACAATGCCGTTATCTCTTTCTTAGATGTTCACTTAGGATCACACGAAGTTATTAAAATTCTTCGCTGTTCTTGAAATGGCGTTTGTTTGCTTTTTTACATAAGCAAAAAGGTTAGGAAAAATTCCTTCGTCTTAGATTCCGAAGAAGGTATCCAATTAAAAATAAGCACAAGATTTTTGGTTTTTGTATACTCTTGCTATTTAATTGTACATGTATATGGAAGATATTTTCTTTAAAAGAGGCAGGAGTTGATGGTATTCTAATAAAAGGTGACTTGATTTGTCTCCAGGCGTTTTATGTACCTCCTAAAAAAAATCTAACAGGTGTATTTAGACAAAATGCGGGCCTGACTCCGGACACAAAACTTTGACAGGTAATGTCAAAGTCCGCAGTCATTCTACCCGTACCAACTTGAGTGAACCTTATACACTCGAACCTTGCGCACTGTGCGGCCACGACCACGACTTTTGGTCAGACCAGTCGCTATTTTGAACAAAACTGGGGGCCTAAAATGGCCGCTTTAGCAGAATCGTAATGGGATAATAATAATTATGAATCACGTTAAAATTCATAAAATGGTCACAGACGCAGTTAATATTATGAATTTTCACTGAGTGACCATTTTACGAATTGTAATATAGTTCATTTTATTTCCTTTATTTCTTTTCTATACATATTCTTTATATTTTTAAATATTATAGTTCATTACTGTTATCCTATTATGATTTGCTAAAGCTGCCATTTTAGAACCCCTTGGTCGGGCGCCCGGTCGTGCGACCAAACTTTCTTCCGGGTCGGAACGTCTGCGGCCTAAAGTAGCCATTCATTCCAATCTTCTTTGCTGTGGTTAAAAAGAAAATGCAAATCCCATCCCCAGGACGTATCTATTTTCCATGATTACCTATCTATACCTATACGGATGCGCCTCATAATGTTCCATATTTTTTAAAAATTCTTATTTTTTCCAAATACTGATAATCTACCTTGTATTTCTTTTTTAATAAAATGAAGAATTCGATTTACTAAAAGTACTAGTAATACCCTTTTTTTTGAGCGATTTCCATGAGCTTTGGTAATTGAAAAGCATCAAACATAACAAGTGTTTTGAGTATCCTAGAATCATAGAATCATAGAAGCTTGCCCGATCTCCTTTATAAATTTTAATAGAAACTACATTAACGGCCTCTACAACAAAATAAAACCTTTTCTTTTGAAGTATTCAAGAAATAAAATATAAAATAAAAATTTGCGATACTTGTAAATTGTTTGCGATCTTTTTACAGAAAAACGGACGGCAGTTTTGGCTAGTATACTTTCCAATAAAATTCTCATTTCCAATTAGAATTCTCTCATCACGCCCTACCTGCTCAGATACCAAGTCTTCATGCAGAACATGCTTGCTGAAAAGCCCTCGGAGCTTCTACCATAATCATCTTCCTACCCTTGCCCCATGTTACCCAAGTAACACGGTCGGTGCAACCGCTCAAACTATGCTTTTTGGTCGTGAAGTCATAAGTCATTTATTTCAGAACAACATACATTGTATAGAAATTTAGTAAAAATAAAATAAAATGTAAAATACAAAAGTACTATCACGCTCAAAAGTCCAGTAGCATGCTAAGGATTACATTTCTATGAACTGTGCGAGCATGATACAGCAGTGTGTGTGCGTGTGCGTGTAAGAGTGATGTCCCTACTGTACGAGCCGGTAATGTTCATACAGCCGCTCATTATTTTTGTGTGAGTAAACGTATTGTTACCCTACACAGGGTTTATTATTTTTATTTTTACCCGTGTAGGGTACACGAGTAAAGTAAAATAAACGGGTTCACAATAAGGCTCAACATTTTGTATTAACGTAACATGGTAATCATGGCTGATTGGTGTAAGCACTTACGTTAGCTAGTGATCTAACCTCGACGACGTGAGTTCGATCCCAACTAAGAATTATTTTTGCTATTTTATACTTTTGTTTTTTAATAAACTTATTTTGTGGCCAATAAAATCACTCAAGCAAAAAGTAAAAAAGTAATTAAATAAAACGAATAAAATAATTTGATTTTTTATTATATAAACATTGGTATCAATTGGAATGGGCTTATCGCTTGGGTCATTAGCAAATGATCCGTTTCGTTTCTTCCACTACGTTACTTCCTTACATTGATTGATTTAAGGTTCAATTATGTGTATGAGTGATGTCTCAACATTCCACAGATAACACACAGTAAAGAACTGTCGTCACACTACGCGAAATAGCATTATATTTCTGTTGCATTTAGAATACACTTCATGGTGGTGACCTGTTCTTACCATTGCATTGCTAAAATTCACGTAGTTTTAACATGTGTTGGTAGCTATTTGGGCTGAGCATAGGTTCACGATCAATGAAGTCTAAGTTCGAATCTTAGTTACAATGTGTGGCTGCTTTTTGTTTCTTTGAAACCATAATAATGCAGAAAGTTGTTAGGTATTTGTGTTTATTTATAATGTTTTCGTGCTTATTATTTATTTTTATAAGAAGTTAAATATAAGATAGTTATTGTGTTATTAATTAACGTCATTATGTGATTTTTGTTTTATTTTTTCGGTGTTGGAAGGTGGAAATAAAAAAGTCGTGCTGAATGATAACAAATATGTTTATTCGTTTAATTTATTTATAAAATTAACAAACTTTTATTAGAATTGTGACGTCACATTCCTACCTAAACAAAAGAAGTTCTCTTGTCACCGTTCATAAGATTTTTTGTTGTATACCCACTTGTCAATTCATAATAACATAACAAGGAAAGTATATTCTAATAACACAAATATAATTGTTGATACCCACATTTTATAGTTATCGGTATTCAACAGAGGTTCTTGAAAACTAATATATGGTTTAGACTTTATGAACGTGTTTTTGTTTATGTAACGTCACAATGAGTGTATTGAGGTTATAGCTTAAGTGTTCATTTTCTTGACGAAAAGAAGATTGAAACTAAACCTCAATTTAAGATCATTGAATTAAAAATTTTATTACGGAAATTATGTTAATATTACAAAATATTTAGTTACACCGTCTAATTATAAAAACAAAAACATCTAGGTATTAATAATTTGTATAACCCCAATTATGTTCTATGCAGTCAAGTAGACGTGTGCGCATGGACCTTTTAAAAAGAATTTAATATTTGGTATGACCTCCATTATTGTCAATGCAGCTAAGCAGACGTCGACGCATGGAAGCTACAATGTTGGCACATATATCTGTGCCACGTAAATTATCCCACAATTGAGTGCAATGGGATTTAAGCTGCTCAGGACATCTCTCATCTCGTGCATCCCATCTTTGCACCATTAAACCCCATATATTTTCAATGGGGTTTAGATCAGGGGATCGTGCTGGCCACGGAATAACTTTAATATCAGCATGCTGACTAAACCACTCTTTTACAACACTGGCACGATGTATCGGACAATTATCCTGAACAAAATTTAGTTCACTAAAGTCTTCCGAGGGGTAAACATTACGCACAGTAGGTAGCATTATGTCATTTAAAACTTCGACGTAATTAGAGCTGTTGGCACGCGTTGGTATGAATTCCAACTCACCTGGCCCTTGAGCACTAATCCAACCCCACATATTTACACTTATTCTACCTGATTCTGTATTCGGAATAATGTTTTTCTCAGACCAGCGGGTATTGTCTTTTCGCCATAAATGAAGTCTTCCTTTTTGGCAAGACTTGAAAGTCTTCTCGTCAGAAAAAACGGTCGTCTCCCAGTTAAAATCTAAATATTCCCGAGCAAAACGTAGTCGTTCCTCCTTATGTTTTTGGGTTATAAATGGTTTTTTAGCTGGCTTCCGATGATGTAAACCTTCAGCATGGAGTGCACGACGAACAGTTTGCAACGAAGTATCAAATTTATTTGCAAACATTCTAGTTGGAATGAAACCATTTGTTTCATATTCATCCACCATGAAACGTCGCTGAGTCGGGTTAATAAGCGGTGGCCTTCCACTTCTTAGATGACTCTTCAGGCTACCTTCTTCCTCAAACCTCTTTACCCAACGGCTCACAGTATTTCTCTAAAAAGTGAAAATATTATTACACACTTGCAAACAGCAATTTATTTAATAATAAGAAAATCACACACCACAACTATCATCATAATTATAATCTTTAAAAATAACTTACACTTATGCCGGTTTCAGTTGAAATTTGAGAAATATTGAGCCCATTTTTACGCAAAGCGACAATATTTGCCCTGGCGTCAATACTAATATTGGCTTGCATCTTGATTATAGATATATAATCAAACAACACACTAATCGTAATAATCACACAAACGCTCGTACCAAAGTTCACCAACTAACAACGTCGTAACTACTTTGTTCAATCCAGAAGTTTATTTTGTTTCACATACACCCTCATCTTTTTTGTAAATAATAACTTCAACTAATACTTAAAGAAACATCTCATCGGGTCTAACGTATCTAAGACATTCAGAATTCATAATTAAAACACAAAAAGTGTATTGACACTGGGGTTCGAACGCAGGCTACAACGTGCGAAACATCATAACTGAAGCGTTAGCCACTAAGCCAGCCTAACTCATATTTGTTGGTTTGAAATTAAATACAACTATCTAAATACGAAGTCGCGACATGACAGGTTTGTCACTAAGGCAAATGATCATTATATCGCACTCTTTCTGACTAGATAGTAATGAAAGAGTGCGATATACCAGATCGTGTATGTGTGCAAAATGTTTGTTATTGAAAAAGGTCGTAAGTGCGAATTGTTTTGATGCGATAGATTTGTGAAACTGCTAATGGACTTATGATACCTATAGTACCTACCATTAAAACAAAAAATCGAAAAACATGTCAAAGATGGAATAACAAATTCAAAAATGGTAATAATCCACATTCAATTTAAAATAATTAATAATATGTCATCTAATTTCTGTAAATAATAATAAACAAAAAATAATAATAAAAATGGAATGTCAAAACAAGTTGTTATAAAAATGTCAGTAATAGTATTTCATCTAATTTTAAAATATAATAGTAAAAAATGGAATGTCAAAAATAAAATTTATAATTATTACAAGAAATAATTTGTCATTTAATAATCCATGAGTAATAAAATAAAAAAAAAGTAATCAAAATATATGTCAATGTTAAGTATAAAAATTCAAAATAATAATAATCAACACATCATTAAAAGTAATTCCAATGTGGAAGAAAAATATTACGGCCGTCGCTTATCATCAACGTACTCGTCGACACTGTAGTAGCCCTTCCTCAATAAATATGTCTTCAATTTATTTTTAAATATGTTTGCGCTATTTATACTTTTAAATTCTAAGGGAAGCTTGTTGTATAGAAATACTGATTGGTACCTAGGACTGTGATGAACCACGTTTATTTTCGGTTGGATTGTGTTAGGCAGGTCTTTCCTACGCGTATAAACTCTAACTTGTCGTTGGTCACCAGTTTCAAATTCATGCAAGTTCTTAACCAAACTGGTTAGCAGCACCATTATATAAAGGCATGGCACTGTCAAAATATTAAGTTTAGTAAAATGAAATGGTCTCTGCACGAATCCGTCTGTTTTAAGCAGAGCATGAAGTTGCGGACACTAGCTCGTTATACAATACGACCGTGCAATTAATAACACATGTTTTTCACCCCTGTCAATCGTCACGCTATCATTTACTCCTTTTTCCTTCATATCCAACCATTCGTTTGCAACCACTTCTTCGACAACCCTTAACCATTGTATTGTGTCAATTTGTGTGTTCTTTTTTCTTTAATGTTTTTGTGTGTACTAATCCTTACTACTGTCTTTTAGTTAATTTATTTTTGTTTTATTTAACTGTTGTATAGCTATTTGTGAAAACCTGTAATTAATTCGCGTCTCCCCACAATGGCCCACCTTCCATCTTGCCCCGCATGCCCTATCACCTGCGCTCTTGATGATTTATTTACTGCATCAGCATCAGTGAGCGGGTTTCGCGTGGCTTAGTTTTGGGCTAAACATATTTAAACTTTTTGCCATCGATACGCTAAAAAGAAGAAAAATATTGTTGTCATTCGAAACTATTGTGTCTGCCTAGCTGTAAGTTTTCCGAAATTAATAAAATAAAATATCATTCCTCACAATCCTCAGGGCTCCCCTACCAATAGTTATATATTAGATTTAAAAATCGGTTAAAAAACAGAAGGTACATTTTTTGTGTAACCATGTCCACGTAGCTATTTCTTTTTCGCATGCGCTTAGCATAATGTCAAAAGTTCAGCAATAGATAGTAGAAAATAAATCAGTGATTTTGTACGGAGCAAATCAATTTGATTCCCACTCATGCTATATTGACTTGCGCAAACTAATATGATCAATACACCCAATACAATAGGTTAGCGTGGGCCATAGGTAGTAAGGTAGATTCATGTTCTGCTTGAGAAATGACAGTTCAAAATATTGTGATAATGCAAGTTTTGAAAAAGTTTCAGCTTTTACAAAATGACGTAGGTCTGGCGGCCACCCTCGGGATCTCCCTCTGTTATGATTTTGCTTCCAAGTTGCATTTAAAAAAACCGGCCAAGTGCGAGTCGTATTTTCTTATTAAACTACATATTTACGGTTTTCAGATGTTTTCCTTTACATGTGCTGAATTGCATTGCTTCTTGCCAAATTTAATGATTCTAGGTCAACGGGAAGTACCCTAAATACCCATAAATTTTGATTCCCTTGAGAGTGTCGAAATATAACGTTTTTGCGGCATAAACAGCCGTACATCGTTTTTTACGTTAACTTAGAAGTTTGATTTTTTTCACAGCCTCAAGGGACTGTAGACCTGTGTATATGGTTTTAATTTCAACTCGATACCTCCACGCGTTCCCGAGAAAAAGGTCATTGACAGACAGATGGACGGATTATAAAGTGATACTTTAAGGGTTCCATTTTTTCCTTTTGTGCCACAACCCTGTAACCCTGTAACCCTGTGTATGTAATGTCTTATTAAGTATTTTGTGTGTACATAAATAAATAAATATATAAATAAATAAACCCTAAAAACACGAATCTAGCATCTGTAATCTTACTTATAAATGCCAGTTTCAGCGCTCCGGAAACAAACGAGTTAAGTTTACATAGAACTTTACCTCCAAATAACTCGGCGACACTTAACATCAGGGCACCAAGCAGTTGGTAGAAAGGTATGGTTACTAGAATTAAAACTTCGTTTGACGTGAACACTTTATATTTTATAATTAAATTGTCTATTTACAATTTTACACTAAGGTGTATACTAGGCAAATTTCACTGACGTCATGGGTATAGCGCTGCATGAATCTTTTGGCGCGTGGGCATAGCCGCCATCATGGTTTTACAAAACAATTTCCACAGACAATAGAGAAGATTCCATATGTTTTTGTTGAAACATTTTTCAAGTAAATAAGGGGCGGGACAAACAGAAAAGACGTAAGACGAGGACGCGTTTTTCATTTCCGCGTCTCGTCCGCGCCCTGTCTTTTCTGTTTATTTTGTGTCGCGACGCTTCTATACATTTTGTATGAAAATTTATTGAAGGGGCGCCGCGTCTGCGACGCGTCCTCGTCTTACGTCTTTTCTGTTTGTCCCGCCCCTAAGGAGAAACAAAAAAGTGTAAAACCATTAAAATAGCTCTAGATATGAAAAAAGTTATGAGACTCTAAGAACAAGAAATAGGGTAGACCGATTTGTCTGCTCATAAACACCCACCCGCAACAACTTCAGTTTATCCGTGATCATGGTGCTTGCAACAGCGCTGAAATATCGGGAACTCAAAACAAACAGAAAACATGCTGAATACCCCGTTTTCAGTGTTAGTGACCATGTCAGTATAATTTAACTTACAGCGTGTATCAGAGATGTGTGATTATATTTGAGGAATTGGTCTGAACCTTCAAACTAAACAGCTGTCTCCAAGAAACCAATATCGAAATCGCGAAAAAATAAATCAATTGGCCCATACTTGAGGGTCGAGTAGGTACCGCAGTTTTGTATGGGACGTCTGATTATGTTTTCAAAGTTCTTTTTTTTTCTGTTTGTCATAACATAACATCACACCTGTAATCCCCGGCGGGTTAGGCAGCGGTGTACCTAATAGTACACCAACATTTCACTAGTTATGTTTTAGTCCCATAGAGGGCGGGCCTATTGCCATCAACCGGACACAAATCCAGACTCCGTGGCTGCTACTGAGAAAATTTCTGATGAAAGAACTCGATAACACTTTTCCTAACCTGGGAATCGATCCCAGGACCTCATGCTCAGCAGTCGCGCTGGCGACCACTCGATCAACGATGATGGTCCTTAAATATGACTACAAATTTCTGATACATGCTGTATACATAACTATATACACATTATTATGTTCTAGTACACAGCTTTGAGTTATACTATGGGAAGAAAATTTCGTGTACAATTTTATTTTGTTTACGATTTCGAAGTGAATGCATTAAAAAGTCTTTGTACGGTCAACCAGACGTCACTAGTAACACTACGAATACTGCCCCAAATACTACGTAATAAAGGCACCGTAAAAATCAAACTTATCATCGACGTCATCGGTTATCTGTATGAATTATAATGGCCGATATTTGAAGCAAAACTCACAGACCGGAACCAACTTTAACAAGTAAGGTATTAGCACGAAACTCGTATTCACATTTGGTCATAGAAATATCAACATTATTGGGCATAATAATTAAATTCATAGTCGTATGAACGCAAACTTTACATAACATCACGCCTGTAATCCCCGTAGGGTTAGGCAGAGATATACCTAATTGTACACCAGTTATGTTTAAGTCCCATCCGTGATAGGGGACGGGACCCTAACTTTACTCAGGAAAAAATGGACGTAGTTAAGCGAAAAGGATCCAATCCACAACATGGCCAAAAATTACTTTAATGCATCAAATTGATGCTTAATATCGAAACTATCAGCCAGTAAAACGATCCAACCAAAATACATATCATTATATCATTTTTATCAACATTAGAACCAACCCACACGTACATGCTTGCGGCTTATAGTATCAACATTTAGCATCAGTTTGTGAACTAAAGTCATTTTAGGCCATGTTGTGGATTGGATCCTTTTCGCTTAACTACGTCCCAATTATAGTACGTGAATTTTGGCCTAGATCTCTGCCTAGCTCATCATAGTCAGGTCCTGTAGGCGTGTAGTACACCTACGCCTGCTAGCAAGACTTCCTAGCAGGCTTAGTGGCCGGATGCTAGTACTTCGCGGACTTGTATGTAGGCTCCTCCACTGTCGGCTGCGGCGCTTTACGTTTCTGAATTATGTTTTGGATCTGTAACAAATAAAATATGATAAAAGACCTCGTGGCTAAATAATAACAGCCGCACGGGTAGATTTTTAAGGTTAAGCTGAGCTTGCCTAGGTCGTTCTGTGGATGGGTGGCCATCCATTACATACCGAGTTTCCTCCGTGCCTCAGAAACCACGTTAAGCCGTTGTTTTCGGCTGTCATTTATAGATCTTTGACAGTCGTTACAGGTAGTCAGTGCCCCGAAAGTCTGACAACCACCTACTACCAAGTTAGAACTGGGTAATACGGATACCGTATTTCCTTATTCCTTATATTATTACCGCACTGGGATAGGCAGTCTCTGCTTGTAAAAAACTAGTATTCAGCTGCATCCGGTTAGACTGGAAGCCGACTCCAATAAAGTTAGTCAAATTTAAAAATCTAAAAGCTCGTAATATGAGAAGGTTTGGGGTTTGGTTTTGTGAGAAGGACAATCACTCAACATTAATTTGGGGTTGTCCTTTTCACAATACTATCTTGTCTGTATGTGTTTTCTATTGTAGTTTAAGTACTAACACTAGTAATAAGTTATTTTATTGTTTACTAACACGTTGGATCATTGTTGTCCGAAAAATAAAGAATATTATTGTTATTAATATGGATAAAAAGAGCCAGTAGGGATTACAGAGGTGGCATCTACAACACCACATACTTGACGTCACGCAAATCCTACATCGCGCCCGGCAATAAACGTCGCGTCGGGTTGTAGCCCAGACACAACACCAGTCCGGTCGATAGATCCTCCCTTTTTTATGGAGGTTGTGGAACTGCACGCCCTGTTCCAATAGTAGTAGTAGTAATAATAGCGTACCTGTTGCCACTCCCTGTCCAACTCTGCCTTCTCGCTCTTGTCCTTAGTCTTGCGTGTCTTGCGTCCGTCTTGCGTCTTCACGCCGTACTGGAAGGCGGCCTTGGGCAGCGCTTCCTTGCTACTCATGTAGGCTGAGTACTCTTCTTGCGTGTCAAAGTCCCAGCGACCTGGTTGATGAATATTGGATTAAAATGATGTCAATGCGTCGCTAAAGCCTTTTCCCTATATTATACCATAAAGCATATTTCATTAAGCTTTCATACTGCATGTTGTTGAATTTAGATATTTTTTTTAACTATCAAGTCAAATGCCTGTATGAAGTAGTTAATAAGTTTAACACCCGTATCTATAATCAAGTTAAAGTAACTTTAGTTTAAGTTATTACTTATGCAACCATTTTTATGCAATAGACAACAATTTAAACAGAACCGCTAAAGAAAGCACAGCTAAGAAATCTAACTTTTGAGAGTTCTAACTTCAAGTAATGAGGGCTATCGTTTTTGAGCTCACCAGATGGCGCCACTGGCGAGTAAGGTCCTAACATTAATTCTATTTTAAATTATAAAGTCGCAATAATTTCATAAAAATATATTTTATCGCGTATACACAATGTAATGTAAACTTCAGATACATATTTTCCATATTGACCCTGAAATTAACAAGCAAAAATCATTCTTCCTACAAGTACTATCAAATTAGATCCTAAATTGCTACTTAAAATCACCAAGTCATATTTAATCAGGAATGGCTCAATCTTGACCGCAACCGTGAATATTAGTAAAATACGTGAAAAAAAGTGTGCAACGCGCGAACACTATGACATCTGACGTATCTGAAGACCTCTACACGAACGCCTCTAGCGGAGAATTACAGAATTAAAATCTTGTCTTAAATAATGACTTTTACTCAAGTAATCAATCACTTTGACTTGTTTATAGATACGGATGTTAGAGATGGAACTTCACAAATATGAGAAAAGAAAAAGAGGTCTCGAAGGGGAAAGGGGAGGCCTTTGCCCAGCAGTGGGACACTAGAAAGGCTAACCAAATAAAAAAGAACTCTCTTGAATGTTATAACTATAAATTTTGTATGTTAAACACGCGTCAACGGCTGAATGAATTGGGCTAGGGGTAGGCTAGCTACTCATTTGCCCTGGATTAGGACATAATATAATTTCTATCCATATCTATATTATAGGGGAATTATTTCCGACAGCATGAGGGCAGCTGGCAAAAGCTGGTCAAAAATACATACCTATGGGCCCCTTCTTATTCCCAGCATCCATCTTAGTGTAGTCCACTTCATCGTCCGAGTCGTCGATGGCGTCATCCATCTCGCGCAGGCCGGGGTAGCACTCGGCGTAGCCCTCGGGCTCGGCCGCCAGGCGCGACAGCAGCGCCGCCGAGCGACGCGACCGCTCCGAGCTGCGCGTCACGCCCCCTACCTCCACTGGGGGAGAAGCATACTGTTACGTCGGCTGTTTTACGAGAACATTCTAGGTGACGTTCGAGTCTAGAATGTTCCACTATAGAACTGTGTTGACGATTCGAGAATAATTCTAGAAAGTTCCACAAAGAGGTGTGAAGAAGGTTCGAGGAAGTTGTGGAACTTCCCGAAGGATCTGTGAGCATATAAATAGCCGTCGACTTTGCGGGAGCAGTCTCATTTACAGATACAACGAAGCGAATCGAAGTGAACTACAAGTGCAATATACAGGGTGGAATCCTCCGACGCGAAAACGGTTACCACGTATTCAGTACATATTCTAAAACCCCCTATATCGAAATTTCTCTTGGGTAATTTTTAAAAAAATCAGCTGTTTCATACATTTTGACCTTGTAGGTATGTATTGCACTCTTGTAGAGAACCGCTGTTTTTTTTTTATGTGGGGCTGTTCAGAATTATGTACTCCCTGGTTTCCCTTCCACCCTGTATATATGAATATGAATAATATCTGTGAATTTGAGATTGTGTAAAGTGTTTAAAGTTAAATAAAAATGTTTGGTGTTAAGTGGTGTTTCAATTTATCCCATAGCCAGCTCATGACAATGCATATAAATTAAATATATATTTTTTAAGATTACACAAAGATCACAATTTGGGAAAAAAAAATAGTGAATCAGTTCATCCACTGATTTTTCATCAGACGGTCATCAATTACACACCACGAACCCTCCGCATTTCGGAAAGCACGTCGGTTCGATTCACCCCAGCTCCCTACGGAAGGCCAGCAACGCCTTGGTGTAACTGATGATCTCGCGGAGAGTACCTGGGTTACTTAGCCCTGTATGTGGTGGGCCTTAGAGCAGAAACTACTACTAACTATAATTTATTTTTGGTAAAAAGATGTTCATCAAACAATCTTTCTCATCGTCCGCCGGCTTGTCCAAATACCCGCCTGTCCGCGACCTGTCCGCGCGCCTCTCTGTAACTATTTACTGACATTGCCACTAGTTAATCTCACCGTCCTTCTCATCGTCCACCGGCTTGTCGAAGTACCCGCCTGTCCGCGGCCTGTCCTCTCTCCTGTCCGGTCTCTCGGCCGCGTTGTACTCGCCGATCTCGCCGTAGATCGAGTCTTCGGTGCGACCCTTCTCCGTTGGTTTGTCCTGCCGACAAATTATGTTGGGTATTAAAATATATTTTTACTAGCAAACACTTTTAACCAGGACCTTTTTGTCACGAACTACGAGTAGCTAGGCAACACCAAAGTGCACCGTTGGATTCTCAACTAGCTGAAATTGAAATAGTGCAATCATATTTTGGCACTACCACTTCGTCTGCAAACATTGTGATAGCTCGGCTAATATGCATCATATAAATATAATTCATAGCCTGTAGCACCCACGAATAATGTAGCTTCCTGCCAGTGATCGAATTTTTAGAATTGGATTATTAGTTTTGGAGATTACACCCTACATACAATCTTACAAACTTTTATCTCCTTATAATATTAGTATAGAAGTACAGATTACTTTGTGTCGCTCAGTTTAGTGAAAATAAGCATAATAAACATCTAAAAACAAACGTTATATCTTCATCAACTTTGGTAGTTATATGCTTATAAGAGCACACCAATAATTCTGACAGAATCCGTAATCAAAAAGCTGTAGGCAAAAAACCCATAGATTTAAGCCATACCAAGCCTTGGATTTTCAGCTAACTCTAGGTCTTTTTCAATATTCTAAATAAAACATTGAGAAAAACCTCCCAAAATCAATATACCTTGGTCTTCTTCAGCTTGCGATGGCGGCCGTGCCTAAGATACGAGAAGATCTGCGCCAGTTTGTCAAGAACCACATCATTGGCGCTGGATGCTGAGCTTCTCTCGTCCATCTCAGGGACGTCTGCCTTGCTCCTTGTCAGCGTGGTCGGGATGTCGCTGTCTATGGTCCCTTCGTCGTCCAGTTCCACCACGTACGCCATGCGGCCGGGAGCGAACATCTCGTTGCGGAGGACTTTTTTGTTTCTGTTGAAAAAAGGAAAAAAAACATCAATATTCTCCTACCCTTGTTTATTTGGGGTCGGCGCAGCCCGTCTTCTTCATCGTCATCTCAGCCGTCTTCTCGTTTTAGCCATATCATCCTTCACACAGCAGTCAGTCCATCCAACGTTTCTTTGGTCTTCCTCTACTCTTATAGTCATCAATATTCATCTCAAAATTTTCCTCACAAAGAAGACAGTAATAATATTTATTCGCAACGAATGTGACGCAAAATATGCATAAAAAAGAAGAAATAGTTTGGGGAAAATATGCGTCAAACGGCCGGTGTTCAGCATAATGCTGTGACATCACAACCACGAAGACAATGGTTTTCAGCGTCAGCCAAGGGAGGAGTGTTATTCGGTTTTTCGATTAGGATCTCCTTAGCAAATACTTGAACTCTGTAGTCTCGAATTTGTGCCCGATTGTGGGCTGTATGCCATTGTAAGGGACTGGTTAAAAATACATGTAGTCTAAACATCCTAGCCTGCTATACCTCCAGATTCAGGGTATACAGTCACTAGCACAAATATACGCCCACATTTAAACTTGAAGTTGAGTTTTAAGTTTATTTTACTGTTTTCAAGAAAATTGATAATTAAATAAACTAGATGTTATCTGCGACCAAGTTGGAATTTGATAGAACTAGAAAACAGTAGATATCAAATATATTGAAAAAAAAAATTGAATTTTACGATATTTCAAAATTAAAAAAAAAGAAATTAATAATCCGTGGGGGTAAAAATGAGTTATTGGGGCTGAAGAGACAGCAAATGACCCCTTCTTTCGGTACGTCCCATTTGGCAAACGATGCACCAAACAACTTGTAGATCTTAAGTTTGAAATAAATGTTCTTAGGTTTAAATATTTAAATCTTAGTGTACTTGGTATCAAACAGATAAGTATAAATGGCCGTCACTTACTTCTGTTCTTGTATCATATTGTAGACATTCTTAGCTACCGTCGTCTCGAACTGCATCTCCTCTTCCTGCTAATAACAGACATTAATTATTTACAATCAATGAACCCATAGAAAAGATCCTAAACCAATTTTGATTTCAATGGAATTTGAACTTCATCATTAATGACATTGAGTTGTTAATGCAGTACATAAAACGGACACTTCCTTAGTATTTAAGATATTAAACCAATTTTGATTTCAATGGAATTTAAACTTTATCACGCAATACATTAAATTGTTAAAGCAGTACTCAAAACGGACACTTCCTTGGTCTCAAAGAGCCCAAATCAATTTATATTTCAATGGAATTTGAACTGTATCACGCATGATATTGAATTGTTAATGCAGTACTTAACCTTTTGAATGGACACCTCTGGTCTTAAAAATACTGAATCAATTTTGGTGTCAATGGAATTTGAACTTCATTATGTATGACATTGTGTTGTTAATGCAGTACTTACTACGGGCACTTCTTTCGTCTTGACGGGGTTTTCCTTGACAGGTTCGACAGGTGCCGTGACCAAGCGCTCCATCTCGGCCTCTACCTCCTGTTCCCGCGTCTGGATCTCAGACCGAACCTGGACAGAACATCACGCCTGTAATCCTCGAACGGATAGGCAGAGTTGTAAAAGCGTATACTGCCGTCGTAAGACACACACATGATTCGCCTTTTTTGTTTGGTAAGACATATTTTTCCGTAGTTGTGCCCTTTTTGCTTACGGTGGCAGAATACAGGGTTTTGGCATCAAAAATTTCTCATTAGGAGCCTGGAAACCGGGTATGTGTAACCTGTTTGATGTCAATAGGCTCGCCCCCTATTAAATGGTAATTAAACATAACTGGCGAAAATTGGATGTACTATAATGCCAGCTCAAAAGAATAATTATAGAAAACACTGTAGAATACTAGAACCTTGGGCAGGGCGAATTCTCATGCGTGACGAATTCGGCATTCCGGCGTCAGTAAAAACGGTTTTATTATGTCATACTTTAATCGTTAAGAAAGGAAGGTGAAAAACTTACCTTCTGCAGCAACGCATAGTCAAGACCTTTTACTAAATGGGTATGTTCCATGTCACCACCAAGATATTTGGATTCCTGTAAATAGAAAAAAATAAGTGGCGATGAAAAAACTATACACTGTCACTTTGCTTCACTGAAGAAGTTTAAAGAACTCATTGACAGCCAGACCAAGGGGCCATCCCTTAAATCACGTGAGGTTTTTAGGCCACTTTATAGCCCTACCCTCCCCCTTGGAGATACGTCATGATGCTACCACTCCTCCCCCTTCCCAGGATCATGTGTATTTTTTATTATTGAAAAGATCAGATAATTTAAGGATCCGTGTTTGAGAAAAAACAACATTTTTATTGGTTCTTTTAGATATAAATTCTCTTGCTTGAGATTTAAATTCGTTATTGGTAAATATATTTTACATATCGAGGGGTGAAAGGCTATTTGGTTTAAGCGACATCTTGGGCGATATTGAGTTATATACATATTCGGAATCAGCAAATTTTTCTCCGTCGAATGATGCCGGATTCATTTAAATCTGAGCACTTTTTTGGCGCTTCAAACAACTCTATTTTTGGGTTGTTTCCAAAGTGGCAGTGTATTATCTGACGTCGTTTTTGCATTAATTTTTTACTAGTGTACTTGAACTATACAATGATTTAAAGAACCGAGACATAAATCAGTAGACCTTTCTCAGATAAAAGATTCAATATCGGTTAAAGCGTTTTTCTTGTTTCTTTTTTTTATTAACATGTGACTTAAATCATTTTGATTTCCACGGTTTACATGTCGTGATGTCGCTTAAATCATTTGTCCGTCAACAAAATACGACATGGAGTGTCGCTTAAGCTCTTTCAGCTGATGTTACATTATGTTACTTAAGTGAATTAGCCAGTCAGTCAATTTAATCTCAATTGGCAGGTGAGATAAATAGCTTGCTACAGTTAATTTTGAGCTGCGTCACTTCACGCTGTTTGGCTTATTCTAGCTTGCTACAGTTAATTTTGAGCTGCGTCACTTCATGCTGTTTGGCTTATTCTGAAAATATACCAGAGTCGCTTAGTATTTTTTTCCTGTAGCCAATAGTAGTTATGAAGTCACTTAAATCTTTTTTCCGTTCCCTGAAAAATAGTGGCTTAGAGCAATTCGTATTAAGCGACATTTATCTTCTTAATTAAAGGTCCGTTTTATATGATATAAGCATCAACACCTCGACGTTTTCAAATTAATTTAAATTAAGTTTACTCCATTCCAATAGCTGAAGAAGTTTTTTTGTTATGATTTTTTTTTTGGAAATTTTAAACTTTAAATGGCTCTCCTGTAAAGTTGCAAAAATGTCACTTAAACCAAATAGCCTTTCACCCCTCGATATGACAAATTATTATGATTAATATAATTTGTCATATCGAGGGGTTTATCGTCCCACGCAACAACATACAATATCCGCCCCCCCTCCCAATCGTGATTTTTTCTGACCCTCCCCCCCTATTCATACCTCACGTGATTAAAGGACCGATAATCTGCTAAGGCTTACTAGAGGAAACTCATGATGTCTACCTTGGACATCAATATTAAGCCAAAGCCTTTTATTTCAGCAATTACATTATGTGAATAAACAAACCTGGATTAACTGTCTTCGTCTCTCTTTGGCATCCATTCCTGATTTCAAATCTGGTGCTACAGCTCTGTGGAAATAAGTAATTTAATGTTATTATTTGAAGAACTGCCTCGTTGGTCTAGTAGTCACAAGGGCAATTGCTGAGCATGAGGTCCTAGGTTCCGGTCCTAGGTTTGACGGCACGGTTGGCGCAGTGGTTGAGCGATTGGCTGCGGCGCTGCTGTCCTGGGTTCGATTCCCATATGTGTTTCCCACAAATGTTTGTATGGTCTACAGGTAGTGGTTCCGGGTTCGGCTGTTTGCGTGACTGTAAATGTTTGTAAACGCACCCACGATACAGAAGATATTCCTAATGTGCGACAATGGTTTTTAAAAAAAGCTGTAGCAGTGCAGTAGCTTCATCTTTTGGTTTTTGATTAATACTTACTTAGAAAATTCAAGTGTCTGCAAATGGTTCATTTGAAATAAATGTTTTGAATTTGAGTTTGAATATTCACCTGTATGCACTACTAGTATTGCTTGTAGGGTCCATGGGCCCCAGTTCATTGCTACCATCTCTTCTCTCACGGGCTCGATCTCTGTATTTCTCTGCTAATTCTGCCAGTTTATTGTCTTCCTGCTTCTTCAGTGCTGCATAGTAAGATTTCTTTTTTCTACGTAGTTCACCTTTGTTTTCGGCTGGTGGTGGCATCGCTCTGAAAGATTTAGGTAAGTGCTGATATGCTATGTGATTTAAGCGGATAGTATTGTTTTGAAAATATTTTTAACTATTGATTACATTAAATCTAAGACACTGCAGAGTAATTTTACATTTAGTTGCAATAAAATAAGTATGATAGGATTTGAAAAGAGTACATTCATATCAAAACTACAGAAGTGCCTTATTATGCTTTCATAATACAGTCTACTACAATCCCTCAAGTACAAACTCTCCCAACATGGCTAACAATGTGGAAAGAAAAACAGCTTACCCTGAGTTGGCCATGGCTTCACGCACCGAGCCTGTAGGGTGTGAGCCACCAGGGCCCCCGGGCGTAGCCCTAGGAGTCATAAGGAGCTTCCTAAAGTCTTCATTTGTGAGCCTTTGGGAGGCAGGCGTCTGCTCCACGTTATTTTCATCCATTTTTACGTCTTTTACTGAAGACGATCGCAAAATAATTCAGCGTTTCGCTGCTATTATAACAACACTAGAAGAAGTAATTAATTATTTATTACATGCACCGCATCACAAAAACGATTTGAAGAAACAACCAAGAAACAACATTGCTTGCTGCATTCATTTTTTAATTGATTCCTGTTTGACAGCTATTTTTTTTGTAGACATTGGCCTAAATGAAACCGAGGCTTTTGCCTACTCGAGGGCCAAAAAACCCTAGCAGTCGGTTTTAGGAATGCAGATGGAATTTGATCTTAACCTTTTGAACATCATTATCAATTATACTTCACAAGCAAATGCGTGTCCTTTACGCCAACGACACAAATTTGTGACAAAACGGTAGGTTAAATTGTGGCTTGGCGTGGCGGGCGCGAGCGTGCGTTTGTGCTCTGGCGTTCAAAAGGTTAAATGAAATTAATGTTTACAATTCTTAGTTTTTTAAGTTCAGATTTAGCTGCTCTTAGAATATTGTCTGTACTACAGACCTACAGCTGACTTTGCAACGAATGGCCGCTGACAAAGCAACGTGCAGAAAAAAGAACAGAATTAATTAATATAAGCGATTAAAACAACTTAGCATCATAACATCACGCCTGTTATCCCCGAAGGGTTAGGAAGAGGTGTACTATTGTACACCCACATTTCGCCAGTTATGTTTAAGCCCCATGTAACAGGGTGTGAGCCTATTAGCATCAACCGGGCGCAATCCCAGACTCGGTAGCCGTTACTGAGAAATTCCTGATGGAAAAACCCAATCACAGTTTGCCCGACCTGGGAATCGAACCCAGGACCTCATGCTCATCAGTCGCGCTTACGACCAATGAGGCAGTATTAGCAATTATTTTTGTTAAAGCTGCACGTTTCATATTTGACTATTTTAATTTGTATTTATTAGTTGTTTGAAAGAACTATTTTGAGCACCCTCACGAGTAAATAAAACAGGAATATAAAACCGTAATATAAAATCTTTATTGATTCTTTTTACATGAAAACCTCTTTAAACTTGAAAACTAACAGATTTAATAATAACTGAAAGCCCAGTATAGCTTAGTAGATGATTAAATAGGATCACAATTGAACCTTATAGTTCTTAAAATTTAAATTGATTAAAATGACAGCTGTCAAGATGTAGATAATTAAGCCGATCATTTTATTAAGACTTTGTTTTTTTTAAGTTTAATTTAATTGACCTTATTAAATAACCATTTTTACATAGCGTAAAATACTGACTGCCTGTGGTTATATGCATTTGTAATTATTTATTTCGATATGACCAAAGCTAGCTTGTCCATTTAGTTTGGCAGCTGTCATTTTAATCAAGTTAGATTTTATGGACTATTAATAGAACTGTTAAAATATACTGAGCACACTGTATTTCTGCTTTATCCGAATATTGCATGGAAGGTGGTGCCTTTGTATCCGACGGTTCCAGTAGTGTTGTCTTGGAATGTTATGTACATCCTGAAACAAAATGTGTCTCTGTTTTATTATATATGGACAGGGTGGAAGGCCTTTACCCAGGAGTGGGACAGGAAAAAAAATAGCATCTTCTTTTCACTGAAAGACTAGGGCCTAGATGTTATCATGATCTTATAAAGCTTTACATTTTGAAAGTTGGCAACATCGCAAATTGCTGTCAAATACAATTGCTCCACTTCAAAAGTCCCTGTGTTGTAGCAAAGCGTTAATTTCAAATTGCAATAATAACTCTGGATTAGGTGTTGCAACAGTTTTAGGTGCAAGAAAAGGCAGATTTGAAGTGCCATTTGCACCAAAAACTAAATTTTAATTGTCAGGATATAAGTAATTGCAATTCACAGTGAATACTTAAGTTCAAGACAGCGATATTTCACTATTTTTGAAGAAGTAATCAATAATTCATCAAACCAGCAAAATATTTGAAAGCTATTTGCGACGTTGCCAGCCGTTGCCGACTTGCCGTTGTATTGTCTATGGCCGTGGCGTTAGGCTAAGTTTGAGTAATGCAATGTGATGGCGGTGTCCCAAAGAATATTCTAAGATAATGCATTAGTTTCGGACCGAAGGTCGCTTTCTGGCCGAAGCCGATTAATCGGCAGTCGCCACAGCCTTCGGCCGAAGCCGAAACTGAATGTTTTATAGCCCTAAGAAATTCAGTTCAACATTGGCTAGAAATGAATAATTATATTGTTATTTTTACACTTCCTAATTAAAAGTTTACGAACAACTTAATTGACACGTGATTTAACTAGCCTTGCAACTTTACAAAAATAATAACTCTTCGAAATATCGCCCCTTTTCCAAAACTTGCCGAAGCCAAAGGCGATTTTTCTAGCCGAAGATGGCCGAAGCCGCAGCTTCGGTCGGACACTATTATATTTGTACATATGTTAGTATAAGCACAGTAACATTGCCTGACTTCAACTATGCGAAACTTACACATGTTCTATGAATCAATGAAGTTCACCTTGACACTATGGTTTATAAGGAGTGAAAGGGTCGTGAATGATATTTTATTAAAATGTTATGGAACTCAAATGGAGTTAGGCAGGACACCTAGCAAGGCGCGGTGATGAGTGTCGTGGCAGGTGAAGTAAAGCTGTCGCCGAATGGCGTTCAAGAACTGGGAAAAGAAATGTGGGTCGTCCGGCGGCGAGATGGGCAGACGACATAGATGCCATCGGGGGAAAAACCTGGATGAGGCTGGCACAGCACCGTGGGGATTGGCACAAGAAAAGAGAGGCCTGTACCCAGCAGTGGGTGAATTCAGGCTGTGAATGATGAAAATAATCAGAAAAAGCTTCACCTTAATTAAATGCAAAAAACAATGCACTGTTGGATTTTTAACTCTAGCCGCAGGGCGTTGGACATTGCCCACCGTGGTTTTATGTAGGCGTTACCTGTGTTAGTGAAAACGGTCATAGCTATTGCATATCGGCACTACTAAACATAGCAGGTAATAACCTATTATGACTAGGCTAATTAGATCTTTGATAACTGGATCTGAGGTAGTTACTACGAAGGTAGGTAATTATGGGTTAAACCAGTTCTGCTGCAATATTAATATAGTCTATACTTCTAATAATCTTAATAATGGCTGTAAAAATACCCTCAACGAAGCTGAAACGCACTTGTTCTCCCCGTCATTGCGATAACTTTTTCACTTTATCCTTTCGACCGCCAGAGCATAAACGCACGCGCGTGTCCTCCACAATTTCACCTACCATTTTGTCACATATTTATGTCGTTTGGCATACAGGGCAAGCACTTGCTTGTCACGTACTAGTGTGACTATGGCGGTCAAAAAGTTACGCAGCGTTCATGATTAAACCCCTATAAAACGAGTAGGTCATTTGAAAACTTACCCGCGCAGTCGTGCTAAGCCTACAGTAGAAACTAGAGGCCTCTAATTGGTATGTCAATTGGCACCGGGGCATAGGATCAAGCCATAGTTTCCATTAATTAATAAAATGATGATTTATATTTCTATGACTATCGGAAGCCATTGGGCTCCATTAGACATAATCAATTTAGGTATTGGGACTTTGGGAGCGCCCTTTGCAGCCGGCAATGGGACTCAAAAAATAGTCTGAAGATTACACAACACTGGCGAAATGTTCTAAAAACAGGGACCGAAAGGGTTACCTGTATGGGGGTTTTCGTCGGATTATTTTACAGGGTTAGCCGAAAAACCCAAAAGTAAAGGTTAACCCGTATTGAAATAATTTGTAATTAATATAGTTTATAATTTTTATTTTACTAACCCTCTATGGATGTTGCTTGTCCGAAATAAAAGTTATTTTATTTTATTTTTTTATTTTATAAGGTTAATCAGCCTATACCAACCGGTTCACGCACCGAGTTCATTTCTGTACATAAAAATATGCAAGAAAGTGACAGAGTTAGCCCGCGAACCGACTGCGGGCTAACGCTTTGTCTCTTTCGTTCTGGTTATTCAGCAATATTGAAATGGTTACCCCATATATTTTAAGGGTTTTGTCGACGGTAGAATCGACAAAATGACAGATTTCTTTTGTTGATCTATCATTTTGCCGATTCTTCCTTCGACAAAATCTTCTACGGTGGTCATGCTACGCGTGGTGTTTGACTATTTAAAATGTGATATTTGCTAATTAAGCAGTTTCAGGATAATGAATACAGGACCTCTAAAAAAAACGCCATATTTTAGTGTGACGTCAGTACGTCACTGCTTATAACCAGCTGCCAATCAAGGCGCTCCTAACAATACCTCATTAGTAGAATTACGATAAGTAATTTAAAAGTTACACACATACAGGCTGAAATCATAAATTCATAACCCGCCGCCGTAGTCGGATAAAAATTGCTTTACGCTTGTATACATACTACCTTCGTATATGTATTTGTATGCCGTTACGGCAAAATATGACTGACATAATTTGATGTAACATCTTGCAAGTCATGTGTGTAATGCTCATGATTTTGACAAATAAAAATTATTACTTCTTATCTAATCTTCGGGGAAAACAACCGTGATGTTGTCTTAGGTTAATGTTTGTTTCTACTAATAAACTCATTACTGCAGCCTTCATTATGTCTGGCAATAACCAACAGCACTTAAAGTGTAGCCTATTTATATTTATATCCATTTATGTCTCGAACACTAAATCTTGTTGATTTCGCGCTATTGACTTTAAGAGGTTCTTGGAAATCACTTTCATAAATCAAGTACCTACATATTGATTCACGATAGCAAAGCAAGGCACCTCTTTACTGCCAAGACTCAGTAAGGTTTCAGCATTTATCAAATCACGAAGGTTTGGCCTGCATGAGATCATCGTCTTCCTGCCCTTGTCCCATTCTATTTGGGGTCGGCGCAATACGTTTTGTTCTTCCATTCTCCCCGTCAGAGGTCACGGTATCATTTACTCCTTTCTCTTTCATACCATTCCTCACACAATCCATCCATCTTTTCTTTGGCCTTCCTCTCCCTCTCCATCCATCAACATATGTCTATCACTGTTTTAGTCACATGCGTTTCATCCCTCCTCATAACATGTCCATACCAAGACATTCTAGAATTAAAGAAAACAATGGTAAGAACAATCGAGAAAGTACCTATGTGATTACAGAAAACTTTTATTTTGATTTCTAGTGCTTTCCATTATTATTAGTTGAAGGTAGGTAGGTACTTTGTACTCGAGAACTTAAGTTTTTAATACTGAAATGTAGCGTTCGAGAGATAGAATATACAGGTTGTAAGGGACAGCCCCCGGACATAAAATGAATTGGAAAGCGCGCCTGTATGCAGTGGTGACAACACAGCGTGCTTCTACAGAGCCCTGATGTTCAACTCGAAGGAGGGTGACAGTCAATGTCTGATCGCGGCGGAGTTGATACGTCTTGGAACTGTACCCGATTCATTGCGCTTCGTGTTATTGTGTTAAGCTGTAATCTCAAGTAATTCGTTAGTTTTGCTAGAAACAGTGTATCGCAACCATGTGTTTTCATAGCACGAAACCCATCGTCTGCCCACAAGATGTACAAGCCTAACGGAGTAAATCCTGATATATTCGACATATATATAGTAGCATAGCATAATCAGCCTATAATGTTCTCAATGCTGGGACACAGGCCTCCTCTCTATGAAGGGAATGTACTGTAATCCACCAACCAGGCCCAGTGCGTTGGTAGATGTCACATGTCTTCGAATGTTTGGTTTTGGTCTTCTAGGAAACGTCGGTTTCGTCACGATGGTTTCCTTCACAGTTTTAAGAGCAGTGCTGATGAAATACATTACACCCCACCCAAGTGGAACCCACAACCACTCGTCGTCGCGGACGTAACAAGCACAGCTGCTAATCCTGGCTGTGAATGGTTTAATAGGGATGTTTCCTGTGTTAAAAAATATGATTCTATTTAGTCCGCCAGTTAGATTATCGAAAAATATTGGATACATATTTTTCATAAATGTTTTGAGTTGGAGTTTACTTAAAGTTTTCTCACAACTCATAATATTGCAGTTGAATGATGACACTTAGCTGACCATGTGTAATAAACATTGCATTAGCCACGAAGACTGTATTATTGTAAGACTAGCTTTTGCCCGCGGTTTCGCCCGCGTGAATGTCGGTAACTGTCCCACGGGATCATACTACCGGGATAAAAGTCTTATATATTAATCCCGGTTATAAACTATCTATGTGCCAAATTTCATCCAAATCCGTTCAGTAGTTTTCCCCACAAACTTTCGCATTTTATAATAAACTAGCTGATCCCCGCGGTGTCACTCGCTGCTCAGTCCCGCGTGATGTTATATAGCCTATAGCCTTCCTCGATAAATGGACTATCCAACACAAAAAGAATTTTTCAATTCGAACCAGCAGTTCCTGAGATTAGCGCGTTCAACCAAACAAACTCTTCAGCTTTATAATATTAGTATAGATAAGGATTAGTAAGATTACACCACACGAATGGATAGAATCAGAAACGAGTATACATATAAGAGGAATTCTGAAAGTAGAAGGCTGAAAAGTCATTTGAAAATCAGTTGGTATAACGATGAAGCGGAAAAATGAGGATCAAGTCGTGAGGAAAGTTTTTGAGTATAATTATGTGTACAGTCCCGGGAAGCACTTATTGCCATCCAGCCAACCAAATAACCTAATAACACCTTGCCCGATCTGGGAATCGAACTCAGAATCTCACACTCAGTAGTTCCGCTTGCAATCACCCTCTGCTACGTGAGGAGGGACATAACTGTCTTAATTTACTAAAAGTACACCTCTGCCTAACCCTTCGCGGTTTACAGCCGTGTTGTTGTGTTACAAATATTTTAGACGTCTTTACCAATTGTATGTAGTTTACGGTTAAATATATTTATTTCTCAAAAGAATTACAAATTCACTTAAAGAGAATACAAAAATATTTATTATTAATATTTATTTAAAACAATGTTATCTGTTTTTAATCTAGTATATACCACGACCCGATGTACTCAATATTGATAAGGTATCAATACTATGTACCTATATAAACTTGGTTCCGATCCAGTGCATCATAAACAATTGTTCATCAGCACATATCAATAAACAATTATTTAAACATTTTTATTCAACTAAATGTTTACAAAAATACTATTTTTGGTCTGGGCTTATGGCGTAACCGTAAATAATTACGTAGTGTTCGTCCAAAGCTTCGGCTTCGGCCATCACCTTCGGCCAAAAAAAACCACCTTCGGCCAAACTTTCGGATTCGGCCAAAATGGGCCGAAGTTTTGGCCGACGCTAGGGAATCCAATCCCGCAAAAGCGGGATCCCGCACCATTTTTGCGGGATCTGAAATGCGGGATACCGCACGTTTGCGGGATTGAAAAAAACAAATATGAGCTCAGAAAACGTTCTGATTATTTTTATGACCCAGCACAGCCTCATTTATAAGTGATTTAACAACTTTCCCATGGAACTCGTGCGTGACTTTTCTATAGCATTGGAAAATACTTTAGTTTTCAGTTTTTAAATTACAGCTAGAAAAATTGAATTTTAATTTTATGTTGTGTGAATCCTGTTTCGGAACGGAACGTAATCAATGTCAGGTCAAATACTCTATGACTAGGGATTCCCCCACGGCACGAGGATTTACCTTCGCACGTGGTTAATTGTCAAATAAAGTTATTGCGTCATTTGACTCTTACTTGTGATGTTAAAAGGTACGATACATCATCATCATTTTCCTGCCCTTGTCCCATGTCACTTGGGGTCGGCGCAACACGTTTTTTTCTTCCAATCTCCTCTGTCAACCGTAACGCTATCATTCACTCCTTTAACTTTCATATCATTCCTCACACAATCCATCCATCGTTTCTTTGGTCTTCCTCTCCCTCTCCATCCATCAACGTTTATATTCATCACAAGGTAAAAGGTACGATACAACGATACAATTATTTTTTGTTACAAAAGTTGTCACAGCAAGATAAACGAGTAATTACTTGTGTTCTAATTAAATGTTTACTTCTAAAGCATCATTTAATTAAATTTTTGATTAGTAATTTATGTCATAACTCTACTTAATAAAAAAAGCTTTGTCTTTATTCTTTTTCTTAAATAAATACTCAAAACAAAAGAAGATTTGATAAAATCTCAATCCCGCAAATCCCACTGGATCTGGCCTGCGGGATCGCGGTTTTGATGCGGGATTGGATTCCCTAGCCGAAGCCAAAGGTTTCTAAGCGCCAGAATTGAACGAATACGTGACAGCGCGATGGAAGAAGTGACACACGGGGGTGCAGGGGTCACACATTATTAAGTGTTATTATTTTTGACAAGCTGCAAGTTAATTGTCCGATCCTAACACACAGTGCAGTAATAATTAGGCCTTAATTTGTGATATGGACCTTTTTGGCGCAGCCGTGAGGCACACAGCACATGTACCTATTTTCTCTTTTTTTTTTTTTTTAAAACTGTGATTTTTTATTTTGTATTTTTTTTATTATTTTAATTATGTGTGCTTGATGAACTGACGTCAAATAAACTTTATTCTTTCTTTCTTTTCTTTCTATATCGTTTAGCGATGGTGAAAACGGATGTTAATATCACAATTCCAGTAGGAATGTTTGAATTCTTGGCTTCAATGAGATTTGTTTTGATAATAGATTTACACAAATGCTAGGCAACGGGGAATTGTATGCAAAAGTTAATAATGGTCTCACGTTACGGCATCTTAAACACCTGTCTTGCAGATGTGCTAAGTTTTTCCGGCTTTTCTTTTTACCCGACTGGACTGGAGGAGGGTAATGTGTTTATCAGCCTATAAAGGGTTTAAATAGACCCTTAACATATCCGAAAGGCACTTGTTCTCCCCGTCTTTGCGATCATTTTTTTGTTCTAGACCATACCTGGGAACCTTCTAGTTACGGAGATATTGAGGGTCAAAGTTCAAACATTTTCACAATTTTTTATTTAATACATGTTTTTAATGTAAGATTTTTACTTTACACACCTCCACGACCCCCGTACTATTCAATCCATCCATCAGCACAATGCTTTGAGTGCTTTCCATCGAGTCCTACCGTAAACCGTGATTGTTCACCCCAAAAAAAAAGTCAATTCCCAGCAATAATTTTTTAGTTACTTAGTTTGATGTACAGAATGCTTGGTTGACGGCTATGTGAAGGGTCTGTTTACACCCTGTATATGAATGTGAGTTTGTACTTTTGTGGCACTCTAGAGACCAAACGCGTGAGCCGATTTTGATGATTCTTAGGTCAATCGATTTGTCTTAATCTTGCAAGTATCACTAAAGACTTTACAGTAATCATAATTCAATATGGCGACCACCTAATAAAGTCTGCCTAAGTTAGGAATCTCACGCCTCATGCACTGCAGTCGTGCGTGTGACCATGACGCCTACGGGGTAGGGGGGGTATGTGAAAAGCCACCACAGATTGTTTGCAACACAATGTGCAACATGATATGCAACATTTTAATGTGATTGTGAAGACAGTAAAAACAACTGCGAGCATGATACATGCAACACAGCTTTTGAAAAATTTTGCAGCTATGATTTTCTTGCTTTTTTTATTCACTATGTGCCTTAAGCTGTCCTTATACAGCTTAAATGGCTCAAATGATATTATTTTCTTGCTTTTTTTACATTACCTATCATTCTTGACTCCAAGCTCTTTCTCCACCAGCTCAAACAGTATCTTGGCATACTTCTTATTCTGTTCTACTCCGAGTGCTCCGATTGACATGAGGTTGGCAATAGCACAGGGCTCCTCTGTGCCTCCGAAGCTCATCAGGACATCAGGAATGACGGACACCACACAGTACTGAAAATGATTGAAACTATAGGATACAGGGTCATCTCGGTTGGCGCAGTGGCTGAGCGATTAATTGCTGTGCTTCGTGTCGTGGGTTTGATTCCCGCATGGAAACGCAAATATTTGTATGGCCTACAGGTATTTGTTCCAGGTCTGGCTGTTTGCGTATGTGAATTTAAATGTTTGTAAATGCACCCATGATACAGGAGAAATTCCTAGTGTGGGGCAAGGGTTGTTAAAAAAAAAAAATAGAGTACTGGTAATACTTTTAAATTCAATCGCTCAGCCACTGCACCAACCTTGCCGTCAAAATTTACTTACATTATTTAGAAACTTTGTTGACAACATATCAAACTAATACAATGTTAGAATTCCGTTTAAAGTTTCGTTGCGATTCACCCTGCATTTCTATTCACCACATTTTATTTGCTTGCATCGTAAAACTAACCAATGGATCAACAATTTTAATTACCTACCTATTCATAATATATTTGTTTTAATAGTGCACAGAAAATGCATGAATAGCTTATGAGGATAATGATGATTTTTTATATAGTTTATTTATGTATGACTGTTATAAGCACAGTGAGTGGTTAGCTCATTTTTGCTACTTCTGATTATTTGAACATATAGATCTTTTATTTTAAGTTTACTAGTATTAATTGAGTATTATAAATTTTAATGTAAAGAAGTAAAAGCCTGCAGAGATCCTGGGACATAGCTGTTGCCTCTGCAGAATACAGGCAGAGTCTGGGTGTATTATACCAACATAGATTAAGAAAATCATCAAAATACCTGTTCTGGTTTACCAAGAGCCTTGGCCAAGACCGGCACAGCTTTCAACACAAAATCTTGAGGAATTTTGCTCCTAGGCACATTAGTTTCGATTCTGAAGTGAGGCATTATTGCACTTTTTACTTAAAATTATTAAATTACAAGCGGTCCGAGTTCATCGAATCGCAATCACTAATCAGAAAATTCAGACAGCCTCCGGCCGGGCTCTACACTTTTCTGAATTCAGACAGAAACAGGGTTGCCAGGTAAATGGATTCTGTTTTCTTTGCCACCATTTCTTATTGTTTAAACGTCCCGATTTACTATTAATACGGTTTTGTTTGTTAACGGAGAAATCACTGACTCCTAAGTTACCTACACCTAGTGAGTCAGAGTATCTAAATTATTACGACCTAGTAATAAGCCTTATAATTTAGTATTATGGATATTGTTATCCCTTTTGGTGTAATAAAGAATATATTATTATATTACTTAAATAAATAAATTTATTATTATTTATTTAAACTTAAAGAAGCATCAAAAACATATTATTTATCAGATGAAGGGAAAAATCAGTAGATTTAGTAATTTGCTTATTTAAGTGCCCCCAAGCATTAAAGTATTAGTAATATAGATTAAAACAAAAATAGAAAACGCGAGGCTTACAAAACAATAAATTTTCTTGTCTTGTTCTTGAAACAATACCCAGAATCACTATAAATCTCTTTATTTTAGTATACATGAGGCTGTGATTCGAAATAAACCACACTAACATGATTTATGTGCTCGTAGTTATCGATCATAACTGTTCATAAACTTAATATGAAATATAATAAAACAGATAGACTTCATATATTATCACTTTGTAATTCATAGATCTACTAATTAATCAGTAGATCTGGCAACTCTGGACGGAAACAGAAACTCCACTCAATGTCAAACAATGTCATATATCATTACTGTCAATTATAATGCAATTTGTTGTCGGTAGATGGCACTGGTGAAGTTAAAACAACAGTGATACAACACAAATAATATTGCAGAGCTAAGAGCTTGAAAGAAATCCATTTTGTATCACATCAATCCATTTTTTACTTGAGAAAATTGTATTAGAGTTTGATAGATTTTTTAACTTATTTTTGATGTTTAAATATTTATTACTTTTACCTACTATCTTTCGACTAACTACGTAATAAAGGGATTGTCCTGTACTATGATTGTAGTAAAGAAAGAATAATTGCAAAATGAAATTTAATTTAAATAACTGAAACGCGGAGATAAGACGCTTTGATTGTTTATGGTTGGTGAATTCCGGTGATATCTCAGACAGTGTTGTAGTCGTGATCCACGAATATCGATAGTAATAAATATATTAAAATAAATGTTGAAATAAATGGGAACTATTCACACAATTGTCCGACTGCATTAAAGGCATCCTGCCTTTTAAAACATGGTAAATATCTCGTTTTAATTATTAATGATAGAGTTAGTGACCATGACATGTCAGCTTAAAAATTGCAGTTCACATTGCTCATCTTTTCATAAAATGTTCGTAATTTAAAACCAGTATCAGGGAAAAGATATTTCATAAACACTTTAAGCAAAGAGCTATATTTTAGAATTTATTATGCAGGTACTGACGAATATGTACAGACGCCAGCACATCAAGCTACCCGAAACTGTCAAATTTTCCCAATCAACCTTGAATCTATGGCTTTAGCGATAACGTTGAAAATCTATTAAAGAAATTTGACAGATTGTAGTAGCTTGATGTGTTGGCGTTTTTACATCTATATTTTTTGTAAGTATTAAAATAGTAAAATAAGCATAGTGTCTGGTGTCATCTAATCATCTTAGCAGGTTCTGGTTTGGTTCTTTCACCGCCCTCTAGTGACATAACATTGCTTTCCTCATTAAAAAACAGAATAAAACATCAGCCAGTCTTTACAGAACAAATTCAACTGACTGAAGAATAAAACGGCAATTTTAGAAAACGGATGATGATGCTGAGGTAGTCTGGAGGCGTGACGAGACTAGACAAAGTATGAAACGAGCATATCCGTGTTAAATTTAAAGTCGCGCCTATACCAGAGAAACTCCGAGACCCGTCTTAGATGGTATGGTCACTTGGTCATGTGATGTGAAGAGACGAGGAACATGAAATTAAGATAGCTTTGCACTACCTTAACATAAGAGAAGAAGAAAAGTAGAGGACGACCTTTGGCTACGTGGTGGACTAGCATGGCGAAACTCCAATTGGAGGAAAAACTACCTGACCAGACAACCCAGGACTGCACATTGTCTAGCGCCAGAAAATTAGGAGAGCCGACCCCACCTAAAGTGAGATAGAGCTAGGTTGAAGAAGACTTTTAGCAAACGGATCATAGTATAATGTTATTAATTTATAAGGTTCAAAAGAGCATGCCGTTGCTCAACTTTCTCCTTGTCCCATTAATCCCAATTACTTTGAAGAAAATACTTAAACTTATTATTTTATCGATACGTTCACATCCCTAAAGTAAGTGGTCGAGCTTGGAGTTGTGTGAGTTGTCTATGCTATTTAGCTAACACATTGCACTTTGTGCAGCCAGTTATTTATACTGTGCCAGTGATAACGAAAATCAGACGTGTATTCGTCCAAGTGGGCCATATTTATAGCGTGTAACGCTTTGTTTTACCCAGTATCTGTAGAAATATCGTATAATAAAGATCTCCGTGATCGTAGGGCGGAGTGTTTGTTAAATTTATCACTTGATTGTAAAAAGTTTTAACATGGGGAACGAACAATCAATGAATGATGACATCAGAAGGAGAAATCAAGAAAACTCGTAAGTTATTGGTTTATTTATTTCGGTATTCAGTTAGTAGCTAGATAATCAGTAATTTACATTAAGTACCTACCTAAAGTAAGTAGGTATTTTTTTTAATTGAGATTACAATGAATGTCATCATAACAAAAGATTTGGAATGCAATCGTGTGGGTTTGTTTATACTTTTACCTACCTTTTTTTTTCTTATTGTTAATCAACATACATCCATGTTACGTCCGCATTTTGTTGTAGCAGATAATTACATAAAACTTATAAGTAGGTACAAAATACCTACAGATACAGAATGAAATTTTTAGTTTGAGATGCTAATTTATTCACAAAAGTGGGTTCGTAGTACTCTGTAGTACTTATTATTAAACGATTTCAGAGACCTAACGTGTCCGTGTTTTTGTAAAAATACCACGTTGTTCAGTTCAATAGTCAGAAACAACAAAAGTCGTTGAAGTAAATAAGGGTGTGTTTCCACCGCACCACATCGAGTGTGGGAATCGGCCAAACACAGGCAACATGAAAAATGCCATTTGGTTTTTTATAACCGACTTCTAAAAAAGTAGATGGTTTTGTATTCCACCAGCATCTTTTTTATTTATTTATACTGATTTTTCTGTGATAACTGTTGTCGTAACTCTTTACATTTGTTAGAGGAAGCTCGCGCGGTAGTCCCATATTTTTTTTTTTAACTTTTTGGGTAGAATTATCTTCTTAAATACCTACGTACCTATTTCTTAGATTACCAGGATTTGTGTAGAATGTTTCAACTAAAAAGGGTAAAATAAATAAAACATTTTTGGGGAAGGGCAATACTGGCAATAAAATCAATGAAACAAACAAAGTCACCGACTTTCGAAAGTAGAGTTATTTTCACTTTTTTGGAAATCTGTTTTTTTTTTGCAAAAATGTTTTGAAACAGACGTGGTGAGCGCGATTTTCATCGCTAAATAGGTATTGCATTGTCCTGGTGAAATTGAAATCGTTTGAATGTAAATTAGCGCTAGACTGCACATAAGTGCGGGGGATTCCCCGAAAATAATAGAACTAATGTGCTAAAATGCATCAACGCACTCACGCACATCTTTATAATGTTAGTCTGCCTTAGCTCTCGAGTGTCATACCCATGTGAACGAAAAGCGCTCGAAATAAATAATTTGACTTTCACCGTGTCAAGTCTTCGGTGGATATTATTTTAATTCTCTGCATGAGGCTGTGCTGGCTCCGTACAATATGTTTCAAATGAGGATAGGACTGAACTCGCACCATGTTGTGACGTCATCGGGCAAAACGAAGAAGTTGTGTAGGGTAATGGTTTTGGTATTATTTTTTTATTGGCAAAAAAAATACAAAAAAGCGTTTAGCTTGGGGCGTTTATTTAAGGGGCTGGTCGACGCCAGCGGTCAGCCGCTCCAGTGGATATACACCCTTATCGTGACCTCAAATGGGGTCGTGGCGTCGCTCGTCATAACTTATTTTGTCGAACAATGAACACCTTCTTGAGCTTATCAGCAGAAGTATAGTAATAACAGCCAACTTCATAATGTACCATAGTCCATAAGGCTTCTGTAACTTGATTAAAGAATTCGAGTGAAGTTCTTCGAAATTTGACATTAGTGTAGGTAGGTACCTATATTCTGTAGTTTAAAATAAAAGGGACGCCTCTGCAGAAAAAATGTAAAGGAAAATAAGCCTTACCAAAGCTAAGGTAAGGCTCATTTCCTACTATTGCCTTTCCTCCAGATGCTGCTTTAGCTTGAGATGCGACGCGAGCGGCAGTGGTAGGTATATTGTTATCAACTAACAACGTAGGTATAGATATAGTTATGCGGTATGCCGGTCAAATTGTAGACTTGTAGCTCGTGGATTTATTAATAACAGCCGCCTGGGTCGATTTAAGTTAAACAGTGCTCTGCTCGCCATGATCAGTCCGTAGATGGATAGTCATACTGGTCATCCATTTCATACACAGTTCCCTCCGTGCCTCGGAAAGCACGCTCCCGGCTGTCATTCGTATTACTTTGACAGTCGTTTTACTGGTTTATACTAATACAAGTCTAGTCACGTAAAAAGATCGCTGAGCGACAGTGGAGGGGATTTGTCTGCGGACGTTATACAGTCGCGTCTTAAAGTACGAAGCTATTGTTTTATAATATAAGTATAATTGTTACATTGTAGAATCGTAATAGGTACTTTACTAGCTACTTAGCACTTTGGAAAAAAATTGCAAAAGTTTATTTGAGCGGTCAGCGTTATTTTTACGTGACGGGACCTATGGTCTGTGTCCCGATAGTCTGATACCTACCAACCGTAACAAGGGTTATAGTTTTTAAGTTATGGGACTTTTTAGTAAATCTGAAGCAGTAACTTTGTTTTTCATTAACACATTATGAAAAACATTTAATGATTATACATATTGTATGGTGCTACGGAACTATTTGTGCGGGAGTCCGACTCGCACTTGGCCTTTTTTTCCGTTACGATCAATAAGGTTGAGATGTGGTTGTGGGTTGCTGCCAGTGACAAGTTTCTGTCATAACTATGTAGGTTAAAATAAGAGTGCTATTGGTTTTAGTCGCTCCATGTAAAATACTGGTATTCAGCTGCATCCGGTTAGACTGGAAGCCGACCCTAACATAGAACTGGGAAAAGGCTAGGCAGATGATGATTGGTTTGCTACTGTTAAAGGTGAATTATTTGTGATAGGACTGTAAGGGTGAGGCCAAACGAGTGTAATTTACGACGACGACGTAGGCACCTACCTATTATGCATCGCCGTGTGGTACAAACAGGAATTTAGTATGAAAACCAATACAGCGTAAATTCCGCGACTCATTTTACGCGATCACAGCTCAAAAAATTACGCTCGTTGGGCCATTTTTTTTTTTTTTTTTTTCAGCCTAGGGCAATAACAATTTTACGAAAAGCGTTGTTTCGAAGAATTTGATGTAATTTTTATTTATGAATATTTTTAGTGTTACATTACTTACTCATCCACTATCACACCGACAAAACGATGCGGTATTATCAAAATCCGGAATAATTAAATCATGGGAAAAAAACCTCACTATAAATAAATACCTGTAAGCCGAAGGCAAAAGATCACGTGGTCGTTCACCAACGAGATGGACCGACCAAAAGACTCGGCAACCAAATTTTACACGGTTATAAGAGACGCGTTGGACAGAAACCGGTGGAGGCAGATCATCCGCTCCAGATGCAACTCTAATGCTGACCATGATCCTCAGACATGAGCGACCGACCCCAGACAGAGAGATAAATAAATGTTCGTGGTTATAAAACCTCTGTGGGGCCGTTTAAATATTACGTAAGCAGATTTATTACAATTATTTAACCCCCCATCCCCCTTGTCAGCAAAAGTAAGCAAAGCTCTTACCCCATTTTTCAATTGTAAATGTATTTTTTATACTATAATTATAAATTAAAAAATAAGAAAATAGATTTAGGATAGTGATTAGATTTTACTGATACAGTATTCAACATAGAGTAAGGGACAAAAACAATTAAACAAGTGAATAGCTCGCGGTAATTCCCCTAATCGGTTCTAAAGCGAGTGCCTAAACGTATGCATTATTTGCGGGAATCCCCGAAAATGCGTTTCGTTTTCAAGCATAGACAATGTGAGGGTTGCCATTCGTGTAAAAAAGTAAATAACTACCGATGACGTAATCATCATCTAGACTCCCCTACCCCCCATGTTATACAAAATAAGCAAAAAAAAGACCCCCACCCACCCCCTCATAGTGCTTACGTAATACTTGAACGGCCCCTGAGGGTTGGGTACGATATAATAATTATATCCTACCCACAGAGTTACTGAGTCATAAAATTATCAAGACTGATACCGCACGGACTGCATTGTCGACTGTTATTAAAGAGCTAACGAACAAATATACCTACAACTTAACAATGCACAACAATGCGCCGAGGAACTCGTAGCTAAATAATAACATCCGCACAGGGCGATGTTCAAGGTTAATCCGCGCTTGGCTAGGCCGGTCCATGGATGGGGTACATTACATACCCAGTTTCCACCGTGCCTTTGGTCCCAGCTGTCATTTATAGAACTCCTGACAACGAGTCTTACCAAGGGGTATTGTATTACCCAGTGCTAACTGGGTTGTGGAGGTCAGGTAGGCAGTAGCTCCATGTAAAATACTGGTTTTCAGCTGCATCCGGTTAGACTGGAAGCCGACCCCGACCTAGTAGGGAAAAGGCTAGGCGGATGATGATGCTCCACACTGTTATACAGGGTGTAAACAGACCCTTCACATATCCGTCAACCAAGCATTCTGTACATCAAACTTTACACAAAAATTATTGCTGGGAATTGACTTTTTTTTTGGGTGAAAAAATCACGTTTTAAGGTAGAACTCGATGGAAAGCACTCACAGCATTGTGCTGATGGATGGATTGAATAGTACGGGGGTCGTGGAGGTGTGTAAAGTAAAAATCTTACATTAAAAACATGTCCTACCTATTTAAAAAAAACTTTGAAAAAGTTGGAACTTTGACCCACAATATCTCCGTAACTGGAAGGTTCCCAGGTATGGTCTAGAACAAAAAAATGATCGCAAAGACTTGGAGAACAAGTGCCTTTCTTTTATGTTAAGGGTCTATTTACACCCTTTATATTTCTATCGTCATCAAATTGCTGCCATGACTCAACTAATTATACAAATGGATACCTTCCCTGGCATGCTATAGTATTAGGTTTTACCGGCGGAGTGATTGTGTTGAAGACTAATAATTGCAATGCCTTCATTAAGTCTTTTACGTTGTCGCTCAATGTAATTCTTCAAACAGATGAAGAAATTAAGAACTGTAGTTGAAATTGTGTTACGTGGCATTTGGGATGCTGGTTGCTTCATCTATCAGCACGGAATCGTATTTTTCCATGCTCCTATCCTTTTTTGTTGCTTAAAATCGTCAGTTGCTAGAGTGAGAAAGAGCGTGCTGCCGAGCGCATCGTCTATGTTGCCGCGAACTTAAAAGGGGATTCCCGCTATGTTTCTCGCTCTACCAAATGAAGGTGTTTCAATTTTCCACCTCTTATTTTGAAGGCAGTCATAGCCTAGTGGTGTGACCGTCGGACTGCCAAGTCTTAGGTCGGAAGTTCAAACCCAATACACGCACCTCTGATGATTCATGTGTATTCACTTGCTTCGGTGAAGGAAAACATCGTGAGAATACCAGCACGCCTGGAAGATAGTTCTCGACGGCATGTAAAGCCAAGTTAAAGGCCTATGAGCGGCATAAAACTGACACCAGTACGCGTAGCAAGAGCACCGTAGTAGGTTTGTCGACCGAAGAATCGACAAAATGACATTTCTTTTATTGATCTGTCATTCTGTCGATTCTTCCGTCGACAAAACCCGTTTCTACGGTGTTCATGCTACGCGTGCAAGTTAGGCACTTAGCACAGTAAAAAAAACCTCTTACTTTTAAAATGAGACGGGGAGGGCGACAGAATTATAATAAACATAATTTTAAGTAAACCTACCCATCTTGACACAGCCATTCGATGCGAACCACTTTATTACCTATTTAGAAAGTTTTCGACCTCGTAGAAGATGGCGGGACGAGCTGGACAAAACAAACGACCAGTGGCCCACATTAGCCCTGGGTCGAAACAACTAGAAGTCCTTTGCCCAGCAGTGGGATGACGCAGGCTAACAGTAGCAATATCAGAAAGTTTACCCACAGCATTCACTTTCTGACGGCTTAATACTTTAGTCCATAACGGGTGTAAAAAATCGAAAGGCACTTATTATTCTCCCCGTCATTGCGACCATTTTTTTGTTCTGGAGTCTGGAGCATACCTGAGAACGTTTACGGAGATATTGGGGGTCAAAGTTCCAACTTTTTCACAAGTTTATTTTTGAATATAAGTTTTTAAAGTTATAACTTTACTTTAAATACCTGCACGAGTATTATTCGATGCATCATCAGTACCATGTTATGACTGCGTTACATTGAGTCCTACCGTAAAACGTGATTTTTCACCCCGTAATTTTCGCGTAGAGTTATTTAGTTTGATGTCCAGAACGACGATTGGTAGACGGCTTCGTGAAGGGTCCGTGTACACCTTTTTTTTTTTTTTTTAATCGTGGTAAAATCATCAAATGAGTCCTCCCACCCAGGGCAGAGTGGGAGGAACTGTCAGACTTGTACTGACTAAAATCCACGGTGTCCTTCAATAGCCCTTTATGATCCAGGGTCACGGTAATTCTATAAGTCCCGCGACCCCGGCAGGCTTTGGCCCTCTAGAGGGGGGCCCCGTCATAATGCTGACACTCTTTGAGGCGCGCGTGGAACACAACGCGCCGTCGACCCGGGCATGGTCCATGGTCGGACAGCGAGTCGCCCATTACTCGCCGCCCGCAAGCCCGCGCCTACGGTGGCCGGAGGTCCGTGTACACCTTGTGTTATATTTGACTATTGTTTATATCTTAGTGAGAAATAATTAAGTATTATGTTAGGTGGAAATAGGTAGGTACCTAGGAATATCTTGTTTCAATCCTCCAGATAGGGGGCCGTTCAAACCTCTTACCCCCTCCCCCCATGCTTGCGTAAACATTTTTCAATTATAAATGTATTTTTTTTAATATTATAATTATAATGTTAATGAAAAGATTATTTATTTATTAAATTAACTAAATACATAATGAATTAAAAACTATTAAATAACCTAAAATCAGAAAACTAACAACAAACTATAAAAGGGCATCAAAAAACTCCTCCTCAACGCTGTCAGCTGGTCATGTGCCCAAGAGACTGGCGGCGTTGCCGCGTTGTATGGCAACATTTAGCCTCTGGCCAAAGTAAAAGCCAGCCCTTGGGTCACGGGAAGCGTCAACAAGGCGTTTCGAAATTTCCTTAAAAGGCTATGAGCACTCGGACCCCACGACCCCAGAGTTTCATCCCCAAACGGCTCGAAAATATAGTTACCACAATACACACAAACAAAGGTTTCTATATTTACGCCGCTTGAGGTTAATTATAATTTTAAAAATAAGAAAATAGATTTAGGATAGACATTAGATTTTACTGATACAGTATTCAACATAAGAGTAAGGGACAAAAATATTTAGACAAGTGAATAGCGCGCGGTAATTCCCCTAATCGGTTCTAAAGCGAGTGCCTAAACGTATGCATTATTTGCGGGAATCCTCGAAAATGGGTTTCGTTTTCAAGCATAGACAATGTAAGGGTTCCATTCGTGTAAAAAAGTAAATAACTACCGATGACGTAATCATCATCTAGACTCCCCTACCCCCCATGTCATCCAAAATAAGCAAAACAAAGAAATAGTACTTACGTAATACTTGAACGGCCCCTAGGTACATGTATCAATGGTTAGATAAGGTACATTTTGTATGATGCATAATTAGATTCAAATCGCAAGTTGTCCATCAATAGTGTTTTTTCATCTCGTATATTACAAAAATGATGTTCTCTTCAGTTCTATCTGTTTTGTTCAGGCCGCAAATGACGGAGGCCCAGGTGCAGCGTCTCCTTGAATCTCAAAGACTACAATACGAGAGAAAACTCGAGGAAGTGGCCGCGAAAGCTGCCGCTCAGAGGAAACAAGAGGAGGCTAATAAAGAAGCTGAACAGAGGCGAAAGGAAGCAGCAGCGAGGGCAGCCGCTCAGAGGAAACTGCAGACAGAGGCAGCCAAAGCAGCTGTGCAAAACTTAAACCACACACAGTCAACAACACAAACTGGGCTGTTTTCAAATGGGTAAGAACCTATCTATATTATTTTACAATCACAGGGTAATTGGTACTCAGTACTCATAATACAGATAAGCAATTTTTATAAGAGGACTAACTCTCAAATATGAAAAAACTGCTGTTTTGTTTCGAGTTATACGACCAAAAATGTATGGAGCACGAGCAACTGATATTTTTTCCGCAGTTTCATGAATTTCATTGGGCCCATAGTCAAAGCTCTTCAATTCGGTAAATACTACAGGCCCTTAAAGTTGCCCACGTTAACAAAACACCCAGTTTTAATTTATAATAATAAAGATCACGCTGCAACACTTGGGAGCCGAGCAAAAAGAAAAAAGTCAAAAACTGCAGGGCCCAGCTAGTTTTTAAACAAATAAATAAATCATTTCCCTCGCGTGGGTCGATTTTGATGAATTCATGTAACTGTTGCCAAGTGAAGACGTGCATATTCAACACAGCCAGTCCACTCCTAGACACGACTGTCTCTTAGGCCCATACTCCACCAAAGCAGAGACGAGCGGAGAGGAGAGGAGACGTGCGGAAACCGACCAATCAGATTGGTTGAAATGGACATAGCGTCTCTCGTCTCTTTTGTGATTGGTCGAATCTAGCACATCTCCTCTCCGCTCCGCCCGTCTCCGCTTTGGTGGATACCGGGCCTTAAGAGAGCCACCTGCTTCTGGATCCCCGACCATGATTTACGGTTGGCGGCTCATCTGGCTAGCTACAACCCCCAGCTCCCTTGTACATAAATGAAAGTGAAAAAAATACTCTAATGTATGTTATTACAGTGTGGAACGAGACCGAGCGCCCTACAGCTATTCAGGCAACCAATTGCAGCAGACCGTTGCGCCACAGCCAGCTCCCCAACCGCTCTTCAACAATGGCTACCCTGCGGTCTACCCTAACCTCAACCAGGGCTCCTCGAGCCCTAACGGTCAATACATGTACAACAACAATAACCCTTTCCGGCCATCGACGCCTCAAAATCATCAAGATTTCGTGTTTGTCAATAACTATGGGCAAACTGCACGGTAATTTAAATGGAAAGATACTACTGTCGCAAATCGCTATAATAAATGAATGAATGAATGAATGATTTATTAAAAATACAATTTCTTAAGGCCAGTTATATTATTAATATGGACAGGAAAAAAAATTGCATGTCTAACAAAAAGGGTATAGTCATATGAAAGAATATACTGCAGACCATCAAATTGAACAACTTCCTCCATGGGTCCAATATAGTAAATGCGAAAAAATTATCAGCTGTCCCATACATTTGGGTCGAGTAGGTATTGAAATTTAGTATGGGACAGCTGATGTTTTCGCATTTACGATATTGGACCCATGGAGGAAGTTGTTCAAATTGATGGTCTGCAGTGCAGCATATTCTTTATCTTTTTATATCTTTTCATATGGCTATACCCTTTCTGTTACACCCTGTATAACAGTTTACAGTTTGTGCGTCTATGTCCGCCTCCACCCTGTATGTCAATAATGTTGAAGTCTGACAAAAGCTATTAAAAAGCGAGTGTCATTGTTTTGTTTTTATTTTTGTTAAATACGATACGCTTTGAATCCGATTTCCAATGGAACACGCCTGTCATAGTCCCAATCTGACCAATGAGATCAATCTATTTTGAAAAATGACATGACCAATTAATTTTCAACCAATGACGGTACTTGAAAATAGCGCCATTAGTTTCACAGTTGCCAACCACATTGTCTATGCCTTCTAATGCATCCTTGCTGATTGATTGGCCAGTATTTTTACTATGGAACGAGCTACTGTCGTCTAGCTCTTAAGCACAGCTTTCTTATGTCATTTTTTGTTGTTGAACAGCTACAATAGGCCGGCGCAGCACCCAGCACCATCTGCCCCTGCAGCACCTCGCGGGCCCGCGCCTAGAGCGCGCTCAGTTAGCAGGTACGTCCCAGGACACCCATGCCAGATTTCGGTAAAGAAAATCAACCCGAAAATGATTATTTTTATTATGAATTTTCCTGATATTTTTTTTTCCCAAGGCCTCTAAATATTAGACAAAAAACGGAATGCCAAAGATTTTTAAAACATTTTTTTTGCCCCAGAAATCGCAACTCGCCCAGGGACCGTGATGTGTTAGACTGCCCAACCTGCTACTCAAGATATAGCATGAGAATCTTCCAGTGCGAAAATGGGCATAGCTCCTGCAATGACTGCAAGACTAGGGGACGGTCATGTGGCATCTGTAAAAGAAGTCTATCCAATATGAGGAATTATGATCTTGAAAACCATGTTGCCCAGGTATGTCATTACTACTCGTAAACTGACATGGTCAGTAACATTACCATTAGCACTGAAAACGGGATTTCGGGAGTACACAGGGGGTATATGGGGGTTATGTCTGCTCATAAACACCCACCCGCAACAACTTCAGTTTATCCGTGATCATGGTGCTTGCAACAGCGCCGAAATATCGGGAACTCAAAACAAACAGTAAACATGGTAAATATCCCGTTTTCAGTGTTAATCATAACATAATTTAAATATTTAAAAAAGAAAACAGTTTTTTTTAGTTCCTGGCAACTTTTCAATTGCATTCGTTCGGGAAATCCACGATTTAGCGGTAAAGACCCAGCAGACTAGGATTGCGTAATTTGTTTTGCTATTGCATAATCACATAATGTCATCGTGAAGGTTGAACATTATAAAGTCAATCTGGAAAAACATACTTTTTCAATTTACTGAAGACGGTCATCGACGCCAAGGGCAGGCCTAGCAAATGCTGGCGTGAAGATGTGTTTATGGGGGAGGACTTTTCCCCAGCATTAAGACAACATAGATAAAAAAAAAAAACAATCCTAAAAGTCCACATTTTTTTTACATTTCAGTCGAAAGCGCCATGCCCTCACTCGAATGAAGGCTGTAAGCTGTTCATCAAGGTAATGGATATGGAGAATCATGTCAAGGAGTGTCCTTTTAAGGAACAAGAGTGTCCCCTCAATGCAGTGTTCGGTACCTGTCGTTGGAAAGGTAAGAATAACTATTTTTATTTTAACATTACAGCACTTCTATAATTGTCAACGGCGCAGGCATCTTCTTTAACTTCACCCACATTCGCCAGTTATGTGTAAGTCCCATGTAATGGAGAGCCAGCCTATTGCCAGCAACCAGGCACAAATCCTGACTACGGGCTGCAAGTGCGATTCTTTCAAGTAATTGTTCCAAATAAGGGTAGGGTGAAAAAAGATCTTCAGATGTACTCCCGAAAGTGCGGTAAATTCTTTTAGTTCCACAAACAATAAATTAGTTCGCCTTTGAATGTCTTATTTCCGTCTCTAAAAGAAATGTCCCGTGTCCCTATAATGATAAAGGGTTTTGGGAACCCATAGAACACATCAGTGGCGAAGGTTCCATACAACCCGATTCCTACCGGCTTCCCTTTGAAAAATGGCACAGTCAGTATTCTATAGCCAATAGTATTCTATACAGTAAAGATATGTACTCCGGCTTACCTATTACAAAAATTGACCCTTCGCTACTGGAACACATCTAAAACCCTTGACCGCTTCATTGATACATTTGTCTTTCCCAAAACAGGTAAACTGAGCCAAATATCGAGCCATTTCGACAACATGCATCCAAATGGACGCGAGACCAACGTCGACGCGGAGATGCAACTAACGAACGTTCGCAACAACAGTCAACAAGTTCATCTCGTTGTTCTGGGCGTTTACAACTTCCTGCTCCATGTGAAAGTATCTGAGGCTGACGGCAAAGTCTACATGGCCGTTCAGCTTATCGGCACAAAATTCAGCGCAATGAAATGGCTGTACGAAATACATGTGTACAATAAAAGCGAAAATCGCAGGAAATATATGTACACAGATAATTGTTGCTCTTCCATCGACAAAATAGAAGACATTTTTAAGACGGGAGATTGCGCGGTGTTGCCAGTGTGGCACGCTAACACTTTCTTCAACGACGGCGCGATGACTTACAAGTTCTTCATTAAGAAAGCCAACGAAGAAAAGAGAACTTTCGTCAAAAATCACCGCGGGAGAGGTAGGAATCATAATTAAGCAAAGAATTAATTTGGCAGCATACCTATATCTTGTTTGTAAATGAAGACAGAGTGGTTAAGAATATGTCAAACAGTCGCCACCTATGTTTTACCCGACTGCGGCGAAGCCCAAAAGGAGGGTTATGTGTTTGACCTGTATGTATGTATGTCCGTTTTTTATATTTGTGGCAGTGCAGGAATGTACCGAAATGATTTGTTTTATCTAAACGATGTCCAAAAAAGTTTAAAAAGTAGCCAACAAAATGTTTGGTTGCACCATGAGTACAAGAAAATGTAGTTTAGTATATGGTCAGAGAAGATGTATTAACAAATCTAGTATATGAAAGCAAAAAAATATTTTTTTTAAGGCAACTCCTGATTCATGATAGTAATATTGATCTGTCACATGTTACCTCTTCTCTCGGAGCTGTAATTATGCTCTGCATTTAACTGAGACGATGCGCAAGGTACCTGCGCGATAGGGGAGTAGTTGAAGCACCCGTCAGCGGTCTTTGAGTGCTGATGAGATGACGCTAAGATGGTACCCTCGATAGCTACGCGTTGCGTGTACGCGCGGGCACTTCGCAAAATGAACACGTATAGTATCTGAAAATGTGCACATTTTATTGAAAATTGCTTTCAAAATAAAAATCGTTAGTTTTTCTAAAATATTGTACTTTTAATCACACATAAGACAGTATCAGGATCTCCTTAACCTTATGCAGAAACAAAAATTATGATTGACAATAGACAGTTTTGTTATTGATATACTGTTCATATTTAAATGACTAGCGACCCGCCCTTGCTTCGCACAGCGCCACCTATCGGGTCTAAAACTAAATCTAATGTAGCCTAATAAAGCCTATATTTTAAGTTAAGCATCGAGCCGTAGAGCGCTGAAAACTGCGTTCAAATCCATGCAGTAGTTTTCGCGTCATGCGCGTACAAACATATATACAGACAGACAGACAAAAATTCTAAAAACTGTTGTTTTGGCTTCTGTTTCTCTAATAAAGCCCCCATATATTTTTTTTCAATATCTTCAATGTACAGACATGCCTGTTACAATTTTATTATATGAATAGATAGATAGTAATTTTCGTGTATCGGTTCTTAAAATCTATGTTCACTATTTTTGATAAAATAGAGTAGATTTTAGCTATTATATTTTGGAACACGATTTTTTCATTCTGTATATTGAATTAAATATAGAACTCAAAAATTGCAAAACTGAATTAAATATTTTTTTAAATGATCTTTGTCATATGTGTGATTAAAATCAAGATTTTTGAAAAAGTGAACGATTAATAAGCCATTTTTAACAAAATGTGCACTTTTTGCGAAGTGCTCATTTTAAGAGGTGCATCAATTGCGAAGTGCGCGTTTTTTTGCCAGTGCGCATTCTGCAACGGAGCCTGTCCAGACACTACAGTCCTTTCAGTGTTATTTGACTTCTAATTTACATTTTATACATCGAGAATGAAGGTCTCTGTATTTCAAAATTAGATTTAAAAAACATTACGCATTAATTAAGCAGTCGGGTAAATAGCAATAAAAGGACAATACCTGAACCAACTTTGTAAGTGTTGCCACTCCTAGAGGCTTTTTAAAGTTACCATACCAAAAAATACAGTAAAAGTGAATGTGCATGATTTAAAAATAAACAAGACCTGCTTACATTCTTAGAACACTGTTATTTTACTAAAGTATTCTCTGTATTTCAAAATTAGATTTAAAAAACATTAGGCATTAATTAAGCAGTCGGGTAAATAGCAATAAAAGGACAATACCTGAACCAACTTTGTAAGTGTTGCCACTCCTAGAGGCTTTTTAAAGTTACCATACCAAAAAATACAGTATAAGTGAATATGCACGTTTTAAAAATAAACAGACCTGCTTACATTCTTAGAACACTGTTATCTTACTAAAGTATTGGCCGATAAAATTGTCTGAAGTGTCAGCATTTAATGTTCGATAATGACAATGATTCTTATCAAACGGATTGCTTTGTTTACTTGAAAAAATCGCATCGTCTATCACAATTCTCAACCCCTCTGTCTTTTCCTGATAACAAACTGTCTGACGCTGACACTGACGTCATAATTACGATGTAATAAAAGATTTTTAAAACAATATCTTTATACAGTGACTTCAATCTTAGAAAGTACATTTTGAAGATAATCGTAATTAAAAAAAATGTTTCAATTAATATTTTATGAAAAAATACCAGTTGTTAAATTGAAGTCGGAAATCTGATAATGATACCGAATAATATAGAAGTACAATCGTAAAAATATTGGCAAATTACAATTATTTTATCAAAATTTGTATTGCCAATTTTGAGGGTCGTGGAAGTCAACATCGCATGTTTAATCTATGAATAACGTTGTAACATGGAAGCACAGTTATTTTATTTCTGAAATACCAAACAGCTACCTTATTGTAACCAAAATAAAGGGTAGTGTGATGCAAAATCACAGGTAGAATAACTGGAAGGTCACAAGCCCCTTCAACGTTTATGTTAAGTTAATATGCATGTCTATTTGTCTTATTTAATAAGTGTGGGGGGCCTAGAATGGTTCCCTGGGAGAGACAAATTTATTGATTATTCTAGAAATTGTTATTAACAAGATTGTAGTAATAGAGGACCAAGGAAGTTAATGCTTATGGTTCCTATCCTATGTACAAATGGTAACACCAAAGGTACTAGTTACATGCAAAACTTGTCAAAAATATGTAATATAGTTTTATTGACGAGTCTCATACCAGAATTGTCGAACTTGTGGGTATAAACGCTGGATCACTTGTTAATGATAAATAATAGTATATGGGAGTTTTTATAAAGACTGCCACTTTTACTATGTCAAACTTTGATATGTAAAAGTATCTACATATGAGTTATAGAAGACAGGCAGAATATTTCAATCACATGAAAGCCCATGTCATGTTTTAATGAAAGGATGACAAAGTAAAGGCTATATTTTTGTATTCATACTATTGTATACTTGCAGTGTTTCCAGTTTTGAACTATGGAAACACTGTCAAGTGTTGCCAGTTAGGGTTTACCACTGGCAAGTCTTTGGCAGAATTCATATAATACAACATGATTGCCATTGACAAAAAATATTATTAAGTTCAATTTTTAAATATTTCATAGAACTAAGGTACCATGTAATCTACTTAGATAGGTAAGTTTTAAATAAGTTAAATGCTCCATTCAAACATCACAGACGATCTTAACAAGAGGATGGTGTCAAAATGGGCGTGGTAGACCATGAAGATCGCTAAATGTCACAAATACGGGAAAAACCGACGTACCTAAAGGATATTTTTGATATTGATGGATATTGATGATGAAGGTGAAACCGAAATGTTGGCGTATATAATATTATCCATGTCATCTAGCGCATTGGGGCCTTTACATCATCATTGTAATCCTTCCATATTCAAACTTCTGGTCACAAGTGGTTTCCAGGTCGAGGCAGTACAGTCAAGGCAGGGACGTGTTTCGTCAGGAGTCTAAAAAAATATCATTGCATACATTGTCTATGAACTGGATCACACATGTCCGTGCCCGTGCCGGCAACGAAGCTTCAGTGTCAGGGCCGGCGCTGTAACGTGTGCAAGTGTTCCGATTCCATTCCGTGGCGTGCACGTGTTGATATTTTTTCCTTACAATTTGTTGACTTTTTTTGTTGGTAAACATGAATGATGAGTTATTAATAGAGACTGTACTGTCCTAGTTACTTCTTGTCTGTCTTGTTTTTCTTCCATTTCCTCTTCATCTAGAGCAATTGCAATCGCAATTAACTCCTCTGTATTAAATCAAGCCATGACGTGTATCACCTGTTATCCATTTCACCATACAACACTGAGGCTATACTCGGACAATGAAATAGAATGAAGTAAGAGGCGGGTATAGTATAGGTGGAAGGGAAAGCCTCGTCTGTTCACGGCACTGACTTGTGTGAACAGACAGCTCCTGACGGGACACTGATGCTCGGTATGCCACGGCCACGATCCTGCCCCGTCCCTGACACGGCACTGATGTGTGGGGACAGACCTTTACGTGCACTTAGTAAAATTTTATAGCCATTTAATCGGCACATATTGATTGAAACTTTCCATTTCGTATGTATAGTTTTTAAAATACTATGCTTGTAACAGCATAGAAACACAGAGTGAAAAATTCTAATTTAATAGTTTCTACGTTTATGCATATCTGTGCTCGTACATTCGAGATTTTAATTAATCTCTTTGCTAAGCCGCCCACCATCCTCACAACTTTGCCGAACCATAAAACCATGGCTAAGATTTTTATCGCTACATCTTTTTACATTTATCATAGCTGTTAAACAAGCCTTTAAAATAAACAGCAATAGAGTCGTTTATTTGACATTCCTAATGGTTTGGAGTGTTCAATTTTTTTTATTGTACGTAAGTAATTTAATATTAAGCTTTTAGGCGAACCCGCGAGGAATGCGTCTGAATTCCCTCGCCCATATTAATTGTTTCAATGTCAATTAACTTGTATGGGATTTATCAAACTGGCGGGCGCGAATATCCGCATGACCATACATTTAAAAACTTGACGGGTATCGCGTGCGCCGATTCGCCCGAGTTGAAACCTAGCCTATATCGGGAAAGGAATTATTACCTATCTGTAGCTATCCAATCTTATAAAAACCATTATTGTATTAATTAATTACTTTATACTTAATCATTATATAAATCACTATAACTATATAATCAATCTTGTAATTTTAAGTAACTACATTTATCTTTGATTTGTTTTTTATTATTTTTCGGGACCCCAAGTAGAATGGGATAAGGGCAGGTACATGATGATGTCAGACATTGTATTTTATTTCTCTTTATTCAATAAATTGTTTAAAAATGTAGAGCGTTGTTTTATTAGCTCATGTCCTATGTGTTATATTATGTAAGGCTTATGTTATATACCTAGATATTTTTATATAGATACTAGCTGACCCCACATATAATGTTGTCCTGTCCCAATAATTTCTGGATATCGAAAACAACTGTCTAGTCCAACTATAGCTATGAACCATACTGGCGACGGTGACTCCATAAAGGCCTGCGCAGACGAGGGATGTCCACAGAGGACAAAAATCGTGGATAAAATGATGTCCGCCGAGAACTTTCTACGTACTCAACGCACACGGTGTGGGATCATTTTGTTGCTCGGAAATTTAGTGAAGCGTACGCTATGGAAGCAAATATTCTCAGAATACGTTGTGTTGTTATTTACATACATTTTCCCTTTTGAACGCACGAGCGTGCATTCCACGTCACGTATATGTGACAATGGCGTTCAAATGGTTAAGCCGTTGTTGGTCCCGGTTGTCAATAGTAGATCATTGAGAGTCGTTACAGGTCAGAGAGGCAGTCACTCCATGTAAAATACTGGTATTCAGCTGCATCCGGCTGGAAGCCGACCCCAACATAAATTGGGAAAGCAGGTGGCGATGGTTCAGAGCTGAGAGTTGAACATAAATTCAACAGCTCAATAATATTTAGGCATTACATTAGAAATCGCCCAGTGCTTGTTAGATTAATTGACATCGCTTATTGTTAATAAGTACATTTGCATGCCACGTTATGGCAGATAAATCCCGTAGCCGGGCAAAGTTCGCCGGCGAGCTGACGAGGTCGCCGTTGTAGACCGGACCATGCTGAAGCTAATTTACTGTAACACCTTATGAACCATATTCTAGCAAATAAATAATTTGATTTGGGTTGTGAAAAAGGGCATAAAATTAAAAAAAAACACTAAAAATATCTTTTTATCAACTTTATTTTCATCGACAAAACTAGTGTATGTGATCTGTGACAGTGAGTTCGACAAGTGCGAGCACAAACGGTCAATAAATGTAAAAGCAAATATAAAAGGTACATAAAAATTGAAAAATTACACACTTTCTAAACAATTAAAGCACCTTTTTGTACAAGATTGACCTTAATTTTTAAATAAATAATACTTATTTTTTTGCATGGCCCGAGTATGATAATGTACCGTCTGTGCCCACTCTTGTACAAGTACATTCAATTATATTAATTAACACACAGTTACTTTAGCCCAACAAACAACTCATATCTAGAAGTATTTTAAGCTGTGGAATAAAAAAAACCATAATTCGGACAAAAAATTGAAACTCGAATAACTAAGGCTTACTTGCAACACAAATCAGTAAATGCATTGTTACACGTAATACTGGTTGCATGGTTCTTTTAGCGGCCATTTTAACATCGCCATCTTGCTTTTTCAAAACAATTGCCGCGAAAAAAAATCACAAATCTTTACCAACAGCGTGCTCATACTTCGCTGCGTCTATCGAGTTACTAAAATTTTCCCCAATGCTATTCGATTCTACACTATGAGATCTCTATCACAAACGCGTTTATTAACCAACTTCATTCTGTAGTTAGTCCTACCGTATAGTTGAAACGGTGCCTGAGGTAGCGGGGCGGTACAGGTGGGGACGGGGGGAGGGGTGTCGGGCACGTCATAGGGTGAATGACTGATCCCTCGCTACACTTCATCCCGGCCCGCGCAGCAACTTCAAGAACCGTCTCAGTAAAAGATCTGTCAAACTGGTACAGGCGAAGGTCCCGACCGAGGTCCGGAGCCGCGTTCACAATTTATTCGTACCGGTTTTACCTACCCTGTAAACGGTAGGGTAATACGCATTTCAAACATAAATCAGTCTACAATTGTTAGTTTAAACGTCTGACTGCCAGAGCGTAAACGTACGCGCTTGCCCTCCACGCCAAGCCACAATTTCACCTACTATTTTGTCATATATTTGTGTCGTTTGGCGTACAGGGCACGCGCTTGCTTGTCACGTATATGTGACATCAGCCAGTCCGCAGTCAGTTTTATCGCACCCTTAGGGTGAAATCACATTTGCACGCACGGATGAGCGTTTTGGAGTATCTGTCTCATTCTATCACGTAACAAGACGTCATTTGGTGGAGCGAGAAGTCCGGTAGCAAACATCCACATCGGAAGTACTTTAACTTTTGAACGCCAGAGCATAGACGCACGCGTGTGTTTGTCACATATTTGTGTCGTTTGGTGTACAGGGCACGCGCTTGCTTGTCACGATATGTGATAATGACGTTCAAAACGTTAACGTGCGATTGTACCTCCCACTTTAGTGAGTTGCAATTCTAAGTGACAGAAAGGGAAAAAGATGCAAGAAAATGCTGATCGGTGCGAATAAATGTGTTTCATGCTTACTCGATTACATTTGAGTGACGTCAGGGTTGCTAAATGTGTCTGGTTATACTGTATGTAATCAATTTATAAAACCATATTATTATGGGGCCTCCCATATGGATTTTGAAAATAATTAATCAAATAACAATTTGAAGAAAAAAAATTAGTCAGCATCCATTGAGAGACTTCCTAAACATTGTCTAAGTTTATATGTATGTTTGTATTTACGTATGTTTCTAAACTATCACTCGATTTTGATGAATAAGGTGTCAATCGATTCGTTATTAAGGCCCGGGTAACATAGGCCACATTTTACCTTGTAAACCTCGATTTAAATTAGAGCGTGATTTTTCAGTGGTCGGGTTTTTTAGTACCATATAAATGCTTGTTCCTAGCAAGATCTGACCCACTGTGGGGAAAGGTCTCGCTCTACGTTATGTATTATTATTTTTTAATTAGTCACCTTTTTTTTCTGATTTTAAATCATCATTAATTATTTGCCTAAGCTGTATACTCAGTTCAGCATCTAAACTCGGGGCAGTGGATAGCATATTGAGTTTTCCTAAACTAAAAATACAAAGATTTCATCTAACTATTGAAAAATCGGCACTGAGTACTTTAGCCTTTCTTAGTTGGACGCCAAATATTTATAATAAATTAGGAATATAATATGACAGTATTTAAATAATTTGGATTAGATGAATACTTCTTCGTCGGTTTTTATAGACAGCCTAATTTACAAGCGTCACACAGTGTAGATACAGCTTAACAACTAAACTAAGTACATATACATAGTTACAAGAATTTAAATGACTTAAAACGAAAATTCATATACTGAACACATCAAGTTCGTACCTATTATTAAAGTTAACATTAAAAAAGGTCACTTTTTTAAATAAAACATGGACGGCATGAAATGGGAATTTTGGGATTCTTTATTTTAATCTAAAACTGAACATTAAAATATGTTATTTTTTACCTTTTTATAACATTGCCGCCATTTTTAAATACCGATAAAGGTTAGTTTACAATGAAGGATGTAGATTGAATACATTTTTTTTTTACTTTTTTAACTGTTTTATTGATACTCATTTTAGGTAATTTACCTATTGGGATGATGTTGAAACCTAGATTCTTCTACCTCTTTACTACATTGCAAAAAATAATATGCATAAGTATTTCAGAATCTTCGTTTTCCCGTATTAGATTCTGGCAATACTTGAATGTTCTCATGATGGCTTGCGTGAGTGTACTGATTTCTGAATCACTCATTTTGTATTAAAAATTGATGTTGTTTTGAAACAAAAAGATACAAATTATTATTATCATGCAGTTTCGTCTCCCTGTATTATCATTTCATTCAAATAGCCGTACAATAGAAATATGTTACTAAGAAAATGAATTCAAATAAATCATTATGAAATGACTGTTTCAGCTTATCAAAAAACAATGTAGTTTTTAACTATCTTGACAATCACAACTTAGTGGTAAATTTTTCAAATATTTTGCTTTAAAAGGACTAGAACAATTTCAAAACGAAAGCACCACTTACTTACTATTATCGAGACGACAAAAGCACAAAATATAGACAACAATAAAATGAAACACTTTTTCCATCAATTTGACAACATCAGTGTGACAACACTGGAAATGTGCCATTAGTATTTTTTTTTAATATTGTATTTTTAATAGTATTCAGAAAATATGTTAGGCAATAATAGACCTACATGCTTTCCCATAAAGTATTTATTTCCTTCAAATACATGTAAAAGTACCTTGTAAAGTATTGCCAATTATTATAGCTGGTCTTAAAGTTGGCAATACTTTAAGACTACTTTAAGTCCAATTTAACAAATTAAATCTATACTAAACCATATAACTAAACTTTGTAATAATAAGAAGTACATAAAAAATTATCTAAATATTTAATTAACAACAAAAAACAACTTAAAAATATTCCTCACAAATTCAATTTGGAATGTCATTGCTGAGATAACTTCGTTAATATCGAGATCAATTTTTATTTCAATAAATTGCATAAAATTATAATAATACTTTAGAAAATTACATTCAATTATTTACTTCTTGCCCTGTTTTCCGTATTTTCACAAAATCACACCAAAGTCCCTTTCAAAATGGTGGCCAAAAATAAAAAGAATTAACAAATGGGTCGAGTCCTGTCACATTTACTTTATGTCAATCTAGCATCAACCATAATGTTACACAATTAAAGATCACTGTAATCTTGACAGACTTGTAAGTGACAGAAACCTTGACAGTAATTTCAAGTCAGAGGTACGCATGAGGACCAATCAAAATATTCAAAACTAAACAATGCGGGTCTCTCATTGTACGGGAAATCTATACAAATCGAGGCCATGTTATACTGGAAATGTACAGCTTGATGTGTCACGGTGTGTACGATAACTTTGAAAGGACTGTTATAGTAAAGACCACCAAAATATGATTCCCACAAAAACATTCATAAAGTTTCAAAGGCTTCAATCGATTTATATTTTAAAACAGAAAGTGGTGCAAGCAAGTGCTACCTTTTTGCAACATCTAAATGAAACTCTCCCTTAATTTAAGTTCAGTACACATTAATGCCAATTACGTTAATAAGTTTGTGTAAAAATCACAATCAATAAGATCACAAATATTATCTAATTTAGTGTGATGGATCGAAAAAGTCATGCTGTGTTTCTGTACACAGATTAGTACGCAAATGGAGTACTAAAGCATGTTAGAAGGGGCGAGAGATGTACAGTTAAACCAGTAAAGGTATGCGCATCGGTATTTGCGAATTGTGTGAAGTTGTCTCTCTGTCAAGTTACGTACTCCGAACGCACCTCATCATTATCATTCTCCTGCCTTATCCCAATTTATTTGGGGTGAGCGCAGCATGGTTTCTTCTTCCATACCTCGTTGCGCTCAAGTTTTTGAGAATTTCATTGATTGTGGTAATCTGTAATATTCCATGATCTCAAAAATGCGTGTTCGAAGATAGGCAATGATTGCCGAAGCACAGACTTTGCTTGGTATATCTGTATGTGCCAAAAGTATTATGTAGGTCACGTTAACTATGGAACACAGCTCGCCAATGTGGCATTGGCAAGTGGATTCAAAATACTATGTCTGTGAAAACTCAAGAGTTGTGCCTAAACACCTATATTAAAAAATACTTGTTAGTACTCCATTTGTTTACTACTCTGTGAAGAGTTTCCAAAAGGTACTCACAAATACTCACAATTATCAATTCAAGTATTCTTTCTGTCTGAACCACACAGACACACCTTGGTACTTGGTACTCCAAGCTCCTTAAGATTGTGCTTCATTGCTTCTACTGCAGGATTTTAATATGGCGGTATGTTCCAACCAGCGTTGCCATACGTCCCGATTTTGGCGGGACGTCCCGATTTTTAAACCAAAATTGAATGTCCCGCGCGGGACAGGCTCAGTCCCGCTTTTCGGGGATAACTCGACCGTGAGTGCAGCGTGCTGAGGAATAAAACTTTTTTGATTTTGATTTCTGTTTTTTTTTTATTCAGAAGACGAATAACACTCAACTATTTAACGATATTTAACTATTTACTTAATGTGGCCCTGGAAGACCGAGCTTGCATCAAGCCACACTTCCCATTCGCTTGGGTGGTTTCGGCGTCCGCAAAATTTCAAGTATAAGTTTACCAGCCTTCCTCTTCTCGGTCTACGGTACCGAAAAATTAACCAGGGATATTCTGTTTTCCTCACTGGTTGATTTTGAGGTGCCGTATTTGACCGATGCATTAAACGCTTGGAAAATGGCTTGTCCCATTACGGATTTGCCCGACAACCTGTCCTCCCAGAGACAGTGGGACGTGCCGCTCTGCAGTATTGTATGGAATACCCTTTTAAACACGTCATTCAATACTGTGGAGCGTGCCCGTCTACCGGCCGTGGGGGAATGGGAGTCGGGGTTGTGGCTTCAGGCACTTCCGTCATCCACCATTGGCACTATGATGGATGACGCATCGTTCCGGGCCGCTACGAGTCTACGCTTAGGTACTCCTTGTGTTGCCCCGCATCGGTGTCACTGCGGTGAAGATGTCGACAGCCTCGGACACCACGGCCCGTCCTGTTACAGAAGCGCTGGTCGCATTGCACGGCACGCCAGCATTAACGACATTATTCGTCGAGCCCTTGCCAGCGCCGGCGTACCAGCAGTTTTAGAACCAAACGGCTTGGTACGTGACGATGGCAAGAGACCAGACGGCATGACGTTGGTGCCTTGGAAGGTGGGTAGGCCTTTGGTGTGGGACGGAACTTGTGTCGACATCCTTGCGCCATCTCACCTTGCAAGCACGGCGGGCTGTGCAGGCGCTGCTGCTGCGGCTGCTGAGATCCTCAAGCGGCGCAAATACTGTAACCTTATTGGTAACTACAGTTTTGAGCCGTTTGGGGTCGAAACGCTCGGGTCATGGGGCCCGAGTGCGCGTCTCCTTTTTAAGGAAATCTCTCGCCGACTGGTCGACATTTCGCGTGACCAGAGGGCCGGCTCTTTCTTTGGCCAAAGAATTAGCATTGCCATTCAGCGTGGCAATGCTGCCAGTCTTCTGGGCACGTTTCCAGATGACAGCGATGCGGAGGAGTACTTTGACGCCTAAGTGTCCTATTGTTGTCGTTGTTTAGATGTTTACATTTGCGTACTTTTAGTCTTATTTTTATCATTAGTTTAGTTTGTAGTCTGTATATAACGTAAATAAAATATTTTAATTTTCAGTAAATAAACGATAGGGTAAATCTGATTTAAAATATTACATTTTTATTAAAATACATTTTCTATGGCTATTTTTGCTATCTATTGTCACGTAAACGTAGTTTGAATTCAAATAAAAAGATAAATATTTAAAAACTTTTGATTAATTATTTACGTTTTTTTACTACGTCCGGCTTTCGAAGAAAGAATCCCGCTTTTTTCACCCAAGAAGTTCCAAAACCCCGACTTGGAAAAAAAATAATCTGGCAACACTGGTTCCACAGGTGTCCAACACACCTCTTCTCTGATTACTTCCGAATCTTTCATGTACAATGACAGATCACACTCAGACCTACTCACAAATTTAAAAAAAAACATTTCTTGTGTCAAACAGTGTCATATAAGAAATTTAAATCACGAAAACGTTGCATGGTGCCAATTTGAATTAAAAAAAATGTAATTAGTTGTTGATGCCTCCGTTGTAAGCATAATCGGCTTTGTTATGCATCACTAGATGGTTGTCAACGAAGTAAAAGCTGTCTGAACAGGTTTCGAAAGGCGCAGCAATCATTTCGTCCACTGAAACGTAAAAATAATGAATTAGTTGGCCCATACATACAGTAACTCGCGGATTTTTCCCATCGGCGTAGGCAGACCCTACAGAGCGACACCTGCTACGATCCTACACTTACTACATCCTTTAATCTTTATAGACCGACAGCTTTAATGACTCCTCGAAATGGAATATTCTGAAGTTACATCACGTATTGGTTCAATTAGTATCGTAATACCTACGTGGATTATGGTTATTTCAAAGCAAATAACCTGAGGGATATTGTTAGGACTTTGTGGACGCTTAATGTGCCTTTGCTGGGGCAAGGCGGAGGACTCATTACAGCGGTCGGTCTATAGTTGGACCACTCTTTTAAGAATCTGTCAAGCGATTGAAGGACTCCACGGTTTTAACAGTTATGTTCTAGCTCTCTGTTTTAAGGTGTCAAGGTTTACAACTAAACATATACTGTCACTTACTTATAATGAGATATAAAGAGGGTAGACAGATTTGTCTGCTCTTAACAATTTATTTTCCATCCACCACCATTCTCCAGTCAACCCGCGATCATGGCGCTTGCAACAGCGTCGAAATATCGGGAGCTCAAAGTAATGAACAATCACGAAAGATACCCCGTAAGTGACAGTACAAGTTTATGTTACGAGCTATTTATTTTGTCATCTTAAGACTAGTTCCAAAAACACAAGGAATCCTAGTATAGAGGCTAGTGACATCCTTATCATTAACACTGAAAACGGGATTACTACGAAAAACAGTAAACATGGTAAATATCCCGTTAGTATTAATAGTAATGTTAGTGACCATGATAGTTTAAAATCTTATATTGAAAACGGGATATTTACCATGTTTACTGTTTGTTTTGATATCCCGTTTTCAGCGATAATGATAATGGTCGTGACCATGCCAGTTTAAAAAATTTGTGACATCCTGTTTGTGTTTTGAGTATATTTTTCTATTGTACTATCGTCGGTACATACAAAATTCGTCAAGTTAAGAAGCTTGATTATGCAGAGAGCAGTAGTGTCTTACTGATGTGACCAGAGCATTCGAAGAACCTATCAGGAAATTAACAAGGGGTATTGTATAGCCCAGTTCCTGAATTCTGGCCTGTAGCTGCATCTGGTTAGACTGGAAGCTGACCCTAACTGATGCGACCAGAGTGTTTGATGAAACTATCAAGAATTTGACAAGGGGTGTACTATTGCCCAGTCCCTGAATTCTGGCCTGTAGCTGCATCCGGTTAGACTGGAAGCTGACCATAACGTAGTTGGGAAGAAGCTAGGCAGATTATGAATGATGTTTTATTTACTGATAGAATTAACACAGACATAGTTTGTTATGTGATCTCAGGAAACGAATGAAAGTTGCAAGACAAAATAAAAAATCTTACCTAGATCCGGGGGCAATGTTGGGAACTCGTATATATGTTCACAAGTATTTCTTGAGAATGGTATACAGAAACCAAACTCAAAGTCAAATGTCTTGAGTAACGTATCTCTGAAGAAGTGCTTCTCTATCATCCTGAAGTGGTTGACAGGACGGGCTCCAACCGTGAACTCTACACTGTAATGTTACAACAATAAAATTAGTACATACACACCAGCTGTTCTGCTTGAGGAGCAGGGATCTGGTTTACACTAACCTTAGACTAAACATGGTTTCACTAACAGATTTTATTTATTATTAGGACCTTACTTGTATAACCAATTTAAGAAATTGCTTAAGATCAGTGGCGTTCCTACGGGCCACGATACGGCAAGCCCATATCACTAGCAGACTATTTGAAAAGCCTAACATCATGAAGAGTAGGTAATAAGGTTAGGATTTCTACTAAATTCGAAATTCTAGATGGATAATGTCTATAACATTTGCCTGACCTTGGTGTAAAACCCAGGGCCTCAGGTTCAACAGTAGTTCTTGCGACCACTAGACTAAAGAGGCAATCAGACCCACAATTAATTAAGTTATTGAAGCTCAAGCAGGCTCAAAATGTTGCCATAAAAATGGTAAAGACTACTTTGTTAATCTTTAATTTTCTTACTTTTACAGTCTTCTTTGGATTTTCGAGTCCACAGCTCATAAGACATACGAAAATTACACAGCAAAAATACTTCAATTCAACACTGCGAATAACACCTGAATAAATAAATATTATAGAAACTTACGTGGCTCCAACAGTCTTTAGTTTCAAAAATTGAGGCGTGAACTGATAGCGGACGAACCTCCCGGCGTTGGGGTCCAGGGGCTCCTCCGGCGCATCCTCAGTGCCCTCACTGTCCACTCCGAAGTCCGTCGGAGGCTTAGCGATCTCAAAGAGCACTGTTCCACTTTCCAAATCACGAATTTTAAATCTGGTAAAATCTATGTCGTATACGTTGGCCTCGGGGCTGCACATATAAGTATCAGTGATCCGATCCAGTCTCAGAACCTCGTCGGGAGTTATTCCACTGACAATTACGCCGTCTTTAGTCGTATCGAGCATCGATATTGATTCGCACTTTTTTCCAACTAAACTCATTTTTGATTTGGGAAGTATACCTCCTTGCAGAGTAGTAAGTAATGTCAAAAATATAGGCACGATAGATAGAAAAATTTTATTGCATGCACTGCGTATCACATTACAGCATTTTTAGTAAATTTTATAGTAATTTATTTTTGGATGCTGAATGAAAATTTTATTCAATGTTTGTCTTTCATGTCAAACTGAAACTATGACGGCGGAGATCGGATACAACAAATACAACATGGAAAGTCGTTATCGAGTCCATTATCAACACGTTGATAATTTTTTTTTTTTTTGTTAATATTTCGTAAATAAAAATATATTCGCAAGAAAAAAGGAAAAACGCTTCTTGTATGGTTTTAAATAGGTAGGGTGAGTCAGTCAGATTCAGTTCACACTCACAATGTTGTGTGTTGTGTTTGTGGGAAATGTATCCGAATATTTTTATTCTTCTCTTATCAATAGTTTTCGATTTCCTACGATTTCATAAAATCCCAAAAATAAACTTTTCTATTTTCATCTGACCCTTCTATTTGATCACTTTAAATAATTAAATAAATCGTTTAGTTGAGTAGTAAATAAAACTTGAAAAGAAACGTTTGCAGTTCCGGTTGCATTGCGTTCCATTTCACGTTGAGACACCAGCTGATCACCACTAGCATCACTATTTTTTTGTTAAAATGCTGTTTTGTAATTAAACAAGTGCAGAAATAAGTGTTTATGCTTAGATTAAATGTAGATTTATTTCATTTGAGGATTATAATAGACTGTTTTTATTATGTGAATACAGAATGTCTGAAAAAACTACCTAAGTTAAATCGGAATGTAACTGGAAACATTGACGTAATATCCGTTGCGTCATAACGAAGCATGCGCCTTGTCATTTTCATTGGTCGGTCATAGATTAAAATTATAATAATCTACCAATAATCGGGCCATCGCTCAAGTCTTGTTCTGTGATAAGTCTTCTTTTAAGGTGGTAGTGGACTGTCTGATGTGCATTTAAAGTGTTACAAAATAAATATACAACATGATTATCAAGGAATAGTGAGTATATTATGATAAGGTTATACTGTTCGCGAATACAAATCGATTTTCGGCCAATCTACTTGAAAATTTGCCACGGTCCGCCTAGTTGTCCCAATCTTATCAGCAGTTGCTGTTCGTGAAGTGAAGCTTTAATTATAACATTTAGTTGAAATAGTTGAGATAAATTGTCGAAATATAAAAGAGGTAGTGACAGTGACAGATCTGTGGGTCAAGGTTTATCCGCGAAGGCAGTGAATTTCCGCGGATTTATCTAACAGATGTTTGTGTCATTGTTAGAATTAACAACAGGGGAAATTAAACGTAATTCTCTTTGTTTGCAGCCGTGTGACGCTCCCCCTTACAGTCGAAGAGGTAAGATTCTTTGCTTTCTATGTTATATTCAAGGACAATAAGCCTGGCTTTGAAACCAGATATTCTGCAACATTGAGTCAAGTCTGTCGTAATGTAGTCAAGATGTTATTGCCAAACCCCTGAGTAGGAAATATGATTTGAAACAATAGTTAAACCTACCTACATCAATAACTTAGGTTTCTAAGTATTTAATTTAGATTCTTGTATTAAAAGTTTAAGATAATTAATTTTTGCACTATTTGTTGGAATACCAAAACTCTTTTACTGTTATATTTACAATGGTTGTGAAACTGGGTCAGAAAAACTCTCATTGATTTTTGGGACAATGCAATTTGGTACACAGTGGAGATTTGAATCATGTCTGGTTTTTGTTTCATTACACTACTGTAAATTGTGGTAATCTGCAATACTAACTATTGCTGAATACACATAACATCACACTTGAATTCCCTAAAGAGTTTGGCAGAGGTGTATTGTTAAGTCCCATGTCATTAGGGATGAGCTACTGAGAAAATTCCAACATAATTGTAGAATTCAAATGTTATAGTGTTTTTTTTTACTTAATATTTCACTCCAATATCTGCTGTTAGCTGGTAAACATCACCCAAGCTTTCCTGTATTTTCTATCTTTACTGATACAGGCACAGGTATCAAACTAAACAGCCAGTTCTTTGTTATAATCATGCATATAGATTGACCTATATAAAAACTATAGACTTTGAAACTCTTTTTATATAAGCAGGAACTACACTGCATGGTTTTTTCATTCATAGATATAAAAAAAAACAAGTTATTGGTTTTGATAAAATTCTTATATCTAAAGTGCATTTTACATAACCTGTCAGTGGTATAATCATGTAATTTACCTTATTTTATTACTCATGGCCTTATCACAACCAAATATGACTTATCTATAGGAGAATGTATTAGTTCATAATCCTGTTATAAACACTAATATGTATTTATTTCATTATCCTTTTAGGTATTAATGAGTTAAGGTAAATTGCAAATTGCCTTAGTTTTAATTAACTGTTCAGTTTTTTTTATTATATCCAATTGTATTTTAACATAACATCGGGCTTGTATTGTTCAAAGGGTTAGACAGCGGTGTGTCTACCATACACCCACATTTTACAGTTATGTGAAGTATGTACTAGCCTATGCCATCAATAAGGTGAAGATTAAAACGTTTAGACTGCTGCTCAAAAAAACCCAATAACACTGACTGACTGAGGAGAGCAGATGATGATGACCGTCACATCCTCGAATGTGACCACACCTTGCTGATACATGCTTTATAGATAAATTGTTTTTGACCGCGTTTTCGCCCGCGTTATGGTAAGAAATTATCACACAGGAAAGTTAAAAAAAGAAATAGTACACTCGGAGAAAATGTAGATTCCCATTAGTGAAAAGTGAATGTGCCAAACTCGTCGTCAAATTTTGGGCTGAACTAATTTAGATTGCCATCCACACGCTAAGAAGAATTGAAAGAATTTATATAATATAAATAAGAATTCACTGCTGGGACACAGGCCTCCTCTCTATGAGAGGGAATGGGCTGTAATCCACCACGCGGGCCCAGTGCAGGTTGGTAGATGTCACATGTCTTCGAATTTTTGGTTCTAATACATGCGGGTTCCCTCACGATGTTTTCCTTTACCGTTTTGTGAGCAGTGGTGATGAAATAAATTACACAAAGTGATGCGCCTGCCTGGGTTCGAACCCACGACTTACTGTTCGTAAGTTTAGGCCGCCGCTACTCATTGGATCAGGAGTTCCGTAGATTACCCGTTATATTCAAACTTATAAGCTTTATTATCTCTTTATAATATTAGTGTAGGTAGAGGATTTGAAACGGGCAGATGGTCTACGAAGTATCTATGTAAATGAACTTAATCCATGTTTTCTTTCAACAACATTCAGGGATACCTTAATTATTGCCCTATTAGAATTTCAACACTTTATTCATATTCATTTATTTTGCATTCCATATTGTAAAAAAGATGTTACAAAGGGCTTAAAGCTAGGTACATAAATATTTATTTTTAAACATATTAAATACATTTTTAAATATTCTAATATTAAACAATATAAAAATTACATTTAAAAATATAAAAAATAGATGGCCCATCGGCATCAGGACCAAGGTCCAGGCTGCCAGTGTTCAAGGCTCCAGAGAGAGGAACCGCCTCACTCTATGTGCCGTGTCCAGTACTGCTTTCTGAATCAAGCCCTTAAATATTTATTATTATTATCTTTACACTGAGCCAAGTCTTGATTATCCTCAGTATGCTTCAATTTAGGCATTTGTTTGTACCTTGTGTTAATAAAAACGAACATTATGCTCTTGAAATGCCATTAAGAGTAACTCTAAAATCAAATTTGAATGTCAATTATGAAATCGACCCAATTTTGCAATGCAAAAATTTCTTAAGACATCAATATTGATCAGATCATCATTATTTTGGTGAGCTGGTAACAAATTGCATATTCATTCAATATTATACTGAGGACATGTTTACATTTTAGCGTAAAATTCACTCTCTCACTCAGAGGGGGTAGGTAGAAGTATGGTTAGTTGAAAAACGGTGGACGGCACGGTTGGCGCAGTGGCTGAGCGATTGACTGCTGCGCTTGGTGTCGCGGGTTCGATTCCCGCACGGAACAAATATTTGTATGACCTACAGGTAGTTGTTCCGGGTCTGGCTGTTTGTGTATGTGAGTTTAAATGTTTGTAAACGTACCCACGATACAGGAGAAATTCATAGTGCGGGGCAACGATTTAGATTGAAAAAAAGTCGAGAAAAGATTTTTTTAAAGTGGTCTCCCTCGGATTGGCTACCTTGTCATAGGTTTCTGACTAGACTCGCTTCTTCTTCTTTGTATCGCTGGCACAACAGTACCCTGACGTAGTAACCAGAATACTTTGCAGATTTTACATTTTTTAATTTTTTTTTCTTTGATATTTTTACATCCATGAACTCACGACTCGTTGGTCTAGTGGCCGCAAGCGCGACTGCTGAGCATGAGGTCCTGAGTTCGATTCCCAGGTCGGGCAAAGTGTTCTCTTTTTCTTTCTTTTGTGTTATTGGGTTTTTCCATAAGGAATTTCTCGGTAGCAGCCACGGAGTCTGCATTTGTACCCGGTTGATGGCAATGGCTATTGGCTCGCCCCCTGTTACATGAGACTTAAAAAACATAACTGACGAAATGTGGGTGTACTATTAGGTACACCTCTGCCTAATCCTTCGGGGATTGCAGGCGTGATGTTATGTAAACTTACGCCTTTCGCAGTGATCGTAACATACCCATCTCGACTCATGCATGTTCACACATCTTGACTATCTAGTCAAAATACATTGAACGCAAAATTTTGTTATAAAAGAAATGTTATTTAATAACTTATTTTGCCAACAGTGTGTTAGCCCATTTATAACAACATTATCTATGACGTAATACATTCCAATTGATAAAGTTACATCTTATCACCTGTTCCTGGTTCCAAGCCCTGAGAACACACCTACCTATATGTCATCAAAATTTGATAACACTGTGGGAATTTGGCCAACAATATCTGTCCTGCATTTGCAGCATTTAGTTACCGAGTATGCGCTAGAGTAGACCGGGAAATTCAAATTTTCTTACTTGTTTGCAATTTGCCGGTGAGTGGGTGTAAATAGACCCTTAACATAAATGAAAGGCACTTGTTCTCCCCGTCTTTGCGATCATTTGTTGTTCTAGACCATACCTGGGAACCTTCTAGTTACGGAGACATTGGGGGTCAAAGTTCCAACTTTTTCACAAGTTTTTTTTAAATACATGTTTTTAATGTAAGATTTTTACTTTACACACCTCCACGACCCCCGTACTATTCAATCCATCCATCAGCACAATGCTTTGAGTGCTTTCCATCGAGTCCTATTTTTCACCCCAAAAAAAAAAGTTTGCATAAAGTTACTTAGTTTGATGTACAGAATGCTTGGTTGAAGGCTATGTGAAAGGTCTGTTTACACCCTGTATGATTCGCGACCGTAACAAATATGACTTTACAAAGGTATAATGATTAAAATCATCAATACAGCCCTCTAAGTAGTCCTTCAATAATCATAAAGTATTAATTTTCGCGGGCTACTCTGGCGCTTCCACCTTCTCCTGGACTATCCACCCAAAGGTAGTCTAGCATAGCTAAAACAAAAAAGACTTCATAAGACCAAAATTGTACCCTTAAAATTATCTGCACTATTTTAAGCTTGATAATCATATTGGTATGGCGGTTGCAAGGACGACTGCTGAGCATGAATGAGGTCTTGACTTCGTTTCCCAGGTTGGACAATGTGTTATTGAGATTTCCATTAGGAATTTCTTAGCACAGGGTTTGGTTTTGATGGCAACAGGCTCGCCCCTATTACATGGGCCTTAAACATAAATGGCGAAAGTGGATGTACTATTAGGTGCACGTCTGCCTAACCTTTCGGGGATTAGAGGCGTGATGGCGTAAGTCTGTAAAAACTTCGACTATTAACAGCCATACAGTAGTATCAAACTCTGAACATTTAAATAATTTATTTTAAAAAAATGATTGTAATCATCGTAACCTTGCCACAGGTTTAAAATTTAAAAAAAAAACACGCTCTATCATTGAAAAAAAGCTCTTCCTTATTCTTAATTTATGGTAGTATTTATAACGATTATAATATTGTCTTTGACATCTACGTTAATGTACATATCGTCACGTTTTTCATGTACAAAGGTACCTATTAGGTAATTATGTTGGGGGCAAGGTTCGAAGGAAAATGCGTTTGTTTAAAACAGGCAAACAGTTGGAATGATACTAATTGATAGATAAATAGTCCTTTGAAATCCGTGTTTTTTTAAAGCTAAGCTGTTTTTTTACACTGTTTAGCAGTACCGAAGGGTTCAATTTTTGTAAGAGGTAAGCCGGAGTACGTATCCTAAATGTGATTATATTATTTATCTATAAAATACTGACTGTGCCATTTCTCAAAGGGAATCGAGTTGTATGGAACCTTCGCCACTGCTGTTTAGTCAGGTTATTTATTGGTATAAACCGGTTCACAGTGATTCGCTAAAAATATTAAATTCATTTTCGTTTTATATTGTACCTATGTTTCACAAATAAATAATTTGAATTAGTTTTAAGACACAGCCAGAGACAGTTATTTTTTTGCAGTAAATGTGTTACAAAAGTTAGTAAAATAATGATGTAGTGCAATGACACATTTAGCCGTCAAATTGGCATGCAAACGAATAAGATGCTAAACAAACATTAAATTAGGTAACTAAGTGTGAACGGAGCGGAACACGGAATCATACAACCGTATGATTCCGTGGGACAATAGGGATGTTTCCTGTGTAAAAAAAATATGATTCTATTAGTCCGTCATGTTAGATTATCGAAAAATATTGGATACGTATTTTTTGTTTTATCAAATCAATAAAAATTGACGAAAATAAAACGCATCAAAGATCATGAGTGGGGGCCTGTGACGTCACTTTTCTGCAAAAAGTGTACTGAGGTATGACGTCACACGAGTTTTCGACGCACTGTATCGTCTTTATTTTTAGTTTTCGTGAAAAAAGCAAAAATACGTGTCCAATATTTTTTGGAAATATATCTGACGGACTAATTAGATTTTTTCAGGAAAAGCGGCCAAAAGCTAGTAATATGGGTCTAAAAACATTTCATAAAAGAGTTCCATAAACAATAAAAGTGAGCACTAAGAAAAGAAGTTTTGAAAATGCACCAGTTCGTCGTTTTTGCCGACAGAAAATCTAATCGGGCACTCGGCTTACAATCCAAGAAACTGTCACAATCCAGAAGATGAATAGTAACAAAGATAGCTAAGTTCCTCTTAGTTGCATAACCTCACCTATACTCGGCTCTCCAGACGACAGCAGATCGATATTCCGTGCTTTAGAAATGGAACTGCAGTTTTTGCTCACGCTCTGAAAGTCGAATAGTGAAATCAAAAGGTTGGCGAATCGAGAATTCGAGATCTGATTCGATTCGAACGAAAGACCTGTAACAAATCCTGCCCCCGTAGCATGACCACCGTAGACAAGGATTTCTTTGACGGAAGAATCGATAAAATGACTGATTGTGTCGACACAATGACAGATTTCTTTGCACTATCTGTCATTTTGTCGATTCTTGCGTCAAAGAAATCCTTGTCTACGGTGGTCATGCTACGGGGGCTGAAATCCTGTGCAAATCTAGACTCCCTACTACTGTCTCGTCGTTGTCTGTCTGTGTACTGTCTATCCTGAGAGTTTTTAGGGTTCTGTACCCGAAGGGTAACCAACGGGACCCTATTACTAAGCCCCCCTGTCCGTCCGCCGTCTGTCTGTCTGTCAACGGGTTGTATCTCATGAAACGTAATATACAGTTGAAATTTTCACAGAATATGTATTTCTATTGCCGCTATAACAAAAAAATAATTAAAATTCGAAAACTGGCCAAGTGCGAGTCGTTTTCTTTCTGTCATGGTTCTTGTCAACACTCAGATTGAGTTGTATAAATCCGTCAACGGAGAATGGAAAAAGAAAACGTGTTGTGCTGATCCCAAGTAACATGGTACAAGGGCAGCTAGATTCAAAGAGTGTCAGCATCATGACGGGGCCCCCCTCTAGAGGGCCAAAGCCTGCCGGGGTCGCGGGACTCATAGAATTACCGTGACCCTGGAACATAAAGGGCTATTGAAGGACACCGTGGATTTTAGTCAGTACAAGTCTGACAGTTCCTCCCACTCTGCCCTGGGAGGACTCATTTGATGATTTTACCACGATAAAAAAAAAAAAAAAAAAAAGGGCAGCTAGATGATGATAAAATACCCGTATAATTTATATCCCTCTCTAATGAAACAGCTTTACAACTTATTAATCATTGCGGAATTTTATAGGGAGGTAATTATCCACGTGTTAATTACTTGCTTGAAGTTAAGGCAGGTAAACTCCGCCGATTCACAAATCATCTGCCTTGTGCTTCCGATCCTACCAGTGTCAGGTCTTGGTAAAGTTTTTGTAGAGCTGGTTCTTAAAAAATCTTTATCATCATCATGTGCCAATGTGATCCAGCTGATTGTAACGGTACTGGACTTCCCACACTCCATTCCATAATATTTATAACATAACATCACGCCTGTAAATCCCGAAGGGTTAGGCAGAGGTGTACCTAATAGTACACCTACACTCACATTACGCCATTTATATTAAAGTCCCTATTAATAGGGGGCGAGCCTATTAATCATTAAAAACCCAATAACAATTTGACCGACCGGGGAATCGAACCCAGAACCTCATGCTCAGCAGTCGCGACCACTAGACCAACGAGGGAGTCAACAAAGTGTAAAAATTATTTAATGTGTTTTACTCTTTCTGTAAATAGTGTAATGTGTACTTAAATGTCTTTATGTCAAGAAGTCGAGACGAAGGTTGTAATAAAGTGTGCTGCTCTAATAATAGGTATTTAATGCGTTATTGTTTATTCCACTATTATAATTGTACACGCGATATTGCAAATGCTAGCTTGTAAACTGTTAGTAAGGTTATTGTTGCTGGGTAGTAAGGTTATTGTTGCTGGGTAGTAAGGTTATTGTTGCTGGGAACCTCCCCAGCAACAACGGCACCGATACTTTTTCTTTTTAACTTATGTAGACTTGAATAATGAGACAGAATGAAGAATGTTACTAGGTATGCCAAATCTCTGGAAAGGAGATTGGCATGAACCCATGTATTTTCAGTATCACATACGGGCTTACCGTTTCATAGAATGATTATATGGATTTGAATGCTACAATAGAGTATAACAAAATATGTAATGGTAAGATATACATTAGAGTTGGGGATATTAAATTGATTTATACATAACCTCAAAATGGACCACAAAAATAATACGTAGAAGTACCTACCTACTTAATGTAAACCAAGGCAGACCCTTTTAATCATACATTTCAATCAGATAAAGTGGATAGATTGTACTTTATTAACTATAGAAGGATTTTTGTGTTAAGCACTAGTAAGATTTTAAAGTAGGGTGTTCTAAGTTGAGATAAGAAAACGGCAATTATAGATAAGAAGATTTTGAATTATTTTAGGCCATCCAATTGCTATGACGTCACTTACAATAGTAATAACGTACCGTTTGCGGGATTCGAATCCGCATCCTAGATGGTCCATGGTCCATCCACAAGATGGTTGTCAATAGGATAAAAGATAATAAATAATTTAAAATAGAATAGGTAAAAAAATAAAACCATAGTATTTATAATAATAATTATTGTTTTATATTTCTTTGATCACATTTTGCTAATTATTGTAAGTTATTTTTCTTGCGCTAGCAGAACATTGTAATTTTTTTTTTTTTAACTTTGTGAACTGTCTGGGTCACCAAAATACAGGCTATGCCTAGTTTGGGACTCGCTGTTAAACCTGTCAGTATTCTGTTGTGTAAGTTAATAATAAATGAATTTGAATTTGAATTTGAATAACTTTTTATTCTAATGATAACAATAATTATTATAAAGTTATTTTCAATCACCACGCGTCGACATATGTTGTCAGGGACATGAAAACGTTCAGAGTTGCGACATCCACTTAATAAGCAGTGCCTGGGTGCTTCTGGTACTCTTCTTAAGTTGGGCAGAGTGATTGTCTGAGCTCGAAGTTGGTTTTCGTGTCTTCACAGAAGTTCTTGTTGTGGTTGTTCCCAACAAGTTACGCAAATTGGTTCATAACCTGTTAAAACAATTCAATACTTTATTTTGACGCATATAAACTTTTTATTGCCTTGAAATCGGATTCCACTATAATCCTGCTAATATACTTCTAATTATGGCCCGCCCCAGTAAGTATAGACTCTTTTCCGACTATCACCATTAATAATAATATTAAAAAATAGACAGGTCCATCTAGGTGAAGTTATTCAACACCAGCAATCAGCATCCTCCCTATCTTAACGTCTCTTTTTCTTTGAGTGTGTCATTCTTCCAGAAAATAATAGAGAAAAAAACATAGAAAGCAAAAATATGTCATACATACCTGACATGGCTGTATCCTCTGGTTAATTATTGCAACTATCTGGGTTTCCTCCTCTGATGCATGATTGATATGACTCTCAGTCTCAATCACTGAAGTACCACAAACAATACAGGTATGTTGCAGCTGATGCATTCCTATCGCCCAGCAAGAATTGCATACATAATCAGAAGTGTTGATCTAAAAACAATGTTTGTTCAGAAAATAGTAGTCATAAAAACTGTGGCCAATATTATAGTTGTCTTTTTTTAATGTTATAGCAACGTGGTGGCTCAAAATAAGAGTTCACACTTCATTTATAGATGCAGAAAACATTACACATATCACAAAGAACGAATTATGCAGGGTTTAAACATAAAACACAAAAAAAATCCTGACTTAAATATATTTTTTTGTATATGACATAAGTGACAGCTGTGTTGCCAAATATTGATTAACAATCGATTCGAATCGATTAAAATCATCGAATCAATACGAAATTAATTTAGTGAAAGCAATGCTATTTAAATTATAATTATGTTGTTTAAAGTGAGCATATATTCTCGAATCAAATCAATCTACTTTATTTTTATTTAATGAACAATATTTGGACGAAAGATACTTTCCAAAACATACATAATACTTGTTGAATTGCTTTGGCCGTCTATTCGTCTATTTAAATCAATTTTTTTGAATAAACGATTTATTTCTTCTTCACTAAAATGATCATCGATTTGGGTTTATTATATGGCAACACTGACGACGTCATACATTTAATTGGTTCTATTTTATGCGTTTTGTTTTGCATTAATGCGTTTTGTTTTTGCATCCTAAAATCATGGTTTTCTAATTACTCCCAACAACTAAAAAAACATTTTAGCTTGAAAAATAACTACAGCTATAAGACCTTTAATTTGCATATAACTAGATTTTGAAACGTTTGAATTTGATGAGATACCCAAGTAACCAATCTCCTTTCTCAGTAAAGCCTGTATGTATACAAATACACTAGTTTTTGTAGTAGTTAAAAATACCTAGTAGTTTTGATTTTATAGGCATTCAAAGTTTCGAAAAATATCGAGTCCCGCTAAGTCACGTGACCGCTTGTGACGTCATATCACAACGCGCCGCGCAATTGGTAGTTGTATTTTTTTACATTTAGGCACAACACATGACTTCCTAGTATTTGGATTGGAGATTTTTAAAAGTATTTAGGTATAATTTCGAAGGCACGGGCGCGCGACCGCGAGCGGACTGAGTGAGCCAGACTGAACGTGTTGTGCGATGTCGTCACACCGTCACCGGCAGCCCGCGTCGTGCGGTTACAACTTGTTTTACTTCTAAATCGGAAACTAATTGACGTATCGAAGTAATTCTTTCACTAGTATTTTTTATTTTTGACAGAGAATATGGAGTGCTAATAATCAAAATTAGTTAACATTCTTCATTAATTATAAGCTTTGTTAAAGCTCGCAAATATTGGGGGTTCAACTCACATCAATCATCATCTGCCTAGCCCTTTCCCAACTCGATAATGATACTTTTTCCAACTTCGAAGCCGATCCCAACATAAGTCGGGTTGGCAGATGATGATGAGCTTCTCAACATACTTTTAATCTGATGCTGGTGTATGTGGGAGGGCGAATACGTGTCAAAGAATCATACATTTTTTTTTTTTTTAAACTTTGCCCCAAACTAGGATTTTTTCCTGTATCGTGGGTGCGTTTACAAACATTTAAAATCACATACACAAACAGACCCGGAAAAACTACTTGTAGGCCATACATATATTTGTTCCGTGCGGGGATCGAACCCGCGACACGTAGCGCAGCAGCCAACCGTGCCGTCAAACATATCATATCGTCGTCGACATTCTCAGTCTCCTAACTTCACCCCAAATAATTTGGGGTCGGCGCAGCCATACTTCTCTATTACTCGTCATCTCACGAGTCAGCCCAACGACAATATAAAGTGAGCTTCGTTTATGGGACCAGTTTACCATTATCAATTTTGAAAAGGGGGACCTTTGGGCTCAGTTTCTAGTTTGACGAGTTTCCCTATAGCTCAAAAAAGTCCTCACTAATTAACTTTTTGTCCACAGTACCAAGTGGGCCAGCTTTACTGCGTGGCGGAGGTGTCCAAAAACGAAACCGGCGGTGGTGAAGGGATTGAAGTAGTAAAAAATGAACCGTTCAAAGATTACCCACTGCTTGGTAAGTGATAATTTGATTCATTTAGGAACAGCTACAGAACGATACCGCCAGTGACTGTTACGTGAGCCCTCTTAAAGAAGAAGAGAGAAGATGGGGCCCGGGTTCCAATAAAGCGGAGATTAGCGGGGCGGGAGGAGACGTGTGGGAATCACCCAATCAGATTCGTTCAAATTCACATCGCGTCTTTTGTCCCTCCTGTGATTGGTCGAATTTTACACATCTCTGTGCCCCGTTTGTTTCCGCTTTAGTGAACACCGGGCCTTATGCAGGGCACTGATTGTACAGAGGCCAGCACATCAAGCTACACAATCTGTCAAATTTCTTTAATAGATTTGCAACTTTATCGCTGAAGCAATAGGTTCAAGGTTGATCGGGTAAATTTACCAGTTTCGGGTAGCTTGATATGCTGGCGTCTGTACTTGTACATTTAGTTTACCCAAGATCCTTCAGTGGCTTCCGAAGGTCGGAAGCGATGCCTACCTTTGCAGGATCGCTGTGTCATAGACGAAATTCCTCTCCTGACCTCTCCATGGAACCAACATCGTATTCGCGGAATCGCGAGCTGTGCCCTACAAAATTTCAAAATTCCTCGACCCAAATGTATGGGACAGCTGATTTTTTTTCACGGTTTCGATGTTAGTTCTCACCTTTCTGATACATTCTGTATAACTACAACTAAATACTCTTAGAACAGCATAACGCACCAAGGCCATGTAAACAGTCAGATCCACATTGCGTAGGTGTCCCTACAAAAACATCCAACACGATGAACATACACCATGTCGAAAATCGATACTGATTTGTCCTCTAAAAGAAATTCATTGTCGATTGCATTTGCCGGGCGGTTCCCCCCGATATGTTCCCACGTCAATTTTCATGATTTGGATCAATTAACCTTTGTCAGCTATCGTTTGGAGTAATTGGAAACAGTACTGAGTATTCCTGAGCCTCAAGGGTACGTTACTAATGTAGTTTCAAAACTGCTCGTCAGGAAGACCCTTGGTGGTAATATTTTTTAAAAGACTAAGAGAGCGGATTTTACGAAACGTAACGCACATATAAATGGCGGCCGAGAGCTGTGCCAATCATCATTCATCATCATTTCAGCCAAATACGTCCACTGCTGGACATAGGCCTCCCCCAAGTGTCGCCACATTGACCGGTCCCGTGCGACTCGCATCCAGCGGATCCCTGCAACCTTCACCAGGTCATCGGTCCACTGGGAGGCCTTCCAACGCAACGTCTTCCGGTTCGCGGTCGCCACTCCAGAACTTTTCGACCCCATCGGCCATCCGTTCTGCGAGCAATGTACCCTGCCCACTGCCACTTAAGTTTGGCTATTGCTGTGCCAATATACCACCACAATTATGACAATGACAGCAGCTCTTCACGATCGGCTCATCTTACCCGCTCAAGTTCATTGATAAAATCCGCCGTCAACGTAAACGCTGACGACGCGACGTCACCATCTTCGTCATCAACATTGGTAGCCTTGTTCAGTATAGCTTCCTCTCTTGTCTGCTATGCTCTCCTGTCTGTGTGAGTGTCAACAAAGGGCATGACAACAAGACATTCTATTTCCGATAAAGGAAGAGTAAAAAAAATATTGGACACAAGCTAATGAAATGAAAAGCTCATGTCAATCTTGAAGTTGTTGTCGAAATAGAAAACGATTTGAGACCGATTGTCATTTGTCTAGACCCCCCAAGTTTTAAGGGTTCTGCCCACTACTCCGTACCGTAATGGTATGGCATAATGCCGTGCCTGATACGTTCGTAGCTCGTTAAGGTTATGGTACGGCGTAGAGGGCAGACTCATTTATACGCGATCCTGTGTATCATCCACCCATCTAGATGACGTCCAAAGCGTTGATTTCGTAACCGCTTTGGGGGTGGCGAAATCCATGAATACCTGTCCAATCCCATATTTGCGTACCAATAGAAAGAAAGAAATCTTACGTATTTCTGGCAATGAACAAAAAAATCATTTCGTGGATGACTAGTCGTGCGGAAGACCTACACTTGTGCTAATTACAAACACTCAGAAACACAGTCTTAAGTGCTTCTGATTGTATGCATATTTCGCAATTACTAACCTGGGGGCCTACCACTATCTCTTGAAGCAGTATTTAATCTTACTTCAATGTGGAAAAAAGATGGCTAAACAGGACTTCATTCCTGCTCTTATCCCAGTTTTTGGGGTCGGCACAGCACGTCTATTTGCCATCATCTCATAAGTCAACCCCCTTTCTAGCATAGCATCTTTCCCGCATTCCATCCATCATTTCTTTGGTCTTCCCGTCGTCTTGATCTTCTAATATCCAATCACATTTATATAAAAATCTTTCCTCACGACATTTTCCTCATTTAATTTCATGGCAGGACGTATAGTTCTATCTCTTTCGCACCACTGTTATAAGAGATGGTAGTAGGCCCCCTGGACTATACATTATAATTTATACATGTGTCCTTACCGCCCCTCGCGACCTCATAAACTCGTAATTAAACCTTCTACAATTGTATAAAATCTAGAAGGCGCATAATATCTTCTCAGTAAAGTAACTCTTGGCAACTTAAAAACGTGTTGTAAATAAACTTGATTTTTGAAACAAGTTCTCAATGTTTTTTGAAATAAAACTGGTTTTTCGACGTGCGTATGGCAACAGTAAATGACGTTGTTACTTAATTATTATTTAATGTTAAGTTTAATTACGTGCTTAAAATGTTTGGTAATCTTGGCAATGGAGGCTGAAGTGGCCAGTCAGCATTAAAACTAGGTTAACACTAAACAGTTTTTAGAGTAATAGGTGAAAATTTTGCTAAATATTACTTGTTTATCGCTACATAGTATAAAACAAAGTCGCTTCCCGCAGTCTGTCTGTCCCTATGTATACTTAGATCTTTAAAACTACGCAAAGCATTTTGATGCGGTTTTTTTTAATAGATAGAGTGATTCAAGAGGAAGGTTTATAATTATTTATATATTGCAGCCGTGCGAAGCCGGGGCGGGTCGCTAGTAATTAATATTGAGGACGTAAGAGAACCCTTGACGACACGTATTATTAAAACGATAATAATTTAGAGCCTCATACTCAAAATTCTAAAATTTCAAAAGTTTTGTCCCTAAATTCTTTGCACAACAGTTGGTAAACTTGAGAAAAAACAAAACCACAGATAATATAATACAAAAGCATAATAAAATTCCTTGACAATTGCTCGCTAGTCGGGCCTAGTCGTACGAGTCGACGGATACGAGCGAAGCGGAGAGGTGACATTCGGGAATCGACCAATCACATCGCATCGTTTGAAATCGACTTCGCAACTCCAGTCTCTCTCCTGTGATTGGTCGAGTGTGGAATGACAGCTCTCCGGTCCACTCGATTCACTCTAATGAAAACCATTTTACAGTGTTAAACCCCACTGTAAAATGGCGTAGTTTGTCAAGCTGTACCACAATGAATATCTCTGATCTCCTTTATAAGGAACCAAATATTCAACTGCGAAAATCTTAGAAGCTGAAGGACTTCTAGGTAAAAAAAAATTCATCAGTTCATTGAAATGTGCCTTCGTGTGCCTTTCGGCGTCTGTGTCATGTTCGGAGCCCTGTAATGACACAGCATGCTGCGGAAACCATCACAAATTACTGGTTACTGTTATACTGTATCATTACGGCGAAAGGCAGATTGCAGGGAGGGTAGGTGGTACGAAGCGTTAGCGTTAAACCAATAATAAAATTATTATTCATTTTATTTATGAATAATTGAAACAACAAAATTGGAGAACTGACGGCATCTTAGCTACTAACGAAAATTACGTTAGACCCATTAATAACTCAACCTAAGAAAACTGGATTTTGTCTTGAAATATTCTGCTGTATTTTGGTTTCTTTTTTGCGTCAGTCCAGCAGCTTCGCGGCCAGCTTTGCGGAAAACTTGTGTCTACTATTAGGTACACCTCTACCTAACCCTACGGGGAATACATACGTGATGTTACGTCAAGAAATCATTTTCTTTATCATGTTTTAACGTCAGGAGTTCCGCTAGCAGATTTAATTTAACACAGTATTGAAAAGAGCTGTTTATTTTTTTAAACCATCGACAGCCACAGTGACGTCTAAAAACCAATAAAACATTATTGTTTCACATTTGGCTCATAACCACGTCCACTGATTGTTCGTGCGCGCATTGTATTGTTCGTAAGCATGTCTTTTTATTACATTTAGATAAGTTTTATCGTTTCATCACGTTCGTAGGTTCGAACTCATATTTTAGAGGACTTTGTTTGTTTGTCTGTTTTAAAAGAACCGTTGCCTCACACTTGGAATATCTCTTGTATCGTGAGTACATACACAAACAGCCAGACCCGGAACAACTAGCTGTAGACCATACAAATACTTCTTCGTGCGGGTATCGGACCTGCGACACGCAGCGCCGCAGCCAATCGCTCAGCCGCTGCGGCAATCGTGCCGTCGATATTAAAATGTTATGTAAGATCATCATCGTCATTATTGGCAGCCTTGTTCTTCCCACGGCTGACTGAAAGCTTCCCGGGTTTTATGTCATTTTTCCCTGGTCTGGCGCGAGTCTTAACCAGATCTTACTCTTTTGAGTGACATCTACCCACTTCTACCGTCTTTGCATAATATGCTGCATATTGATACAGCAAAAAATATGCATATGCAGAAGGTGCGATAACTGGCATGCGACATGCAACCCAAATCGACCTAAAGGCCAGCGCACACCGCGCACGGCAAGGCAGGGCGTTTTATCTTTACCCAACGTTAATTCATACGTGGAGCTAATAGTAACAAGATAAAAACTCCAATATTTAGATATCGACCTCAAAGCGTTCCCTTCGCGGCAGTGAACATCGGAATCTGTATCTTGTTACGACTAGCTATGTATGAATATACGTACGTTACGCGTAACGATAAAATGCCCTGATGCCGTGCCTTGTCCAGTTTGAGTCGTGATTCGCCCTTCTACGGGGCATCTTCATTATTTTGCATATCATTATAATGTCATGGATTTTCGACTGATTCCATAACATACAACTTTTAACATAAACTTATATCTATTTTATTGTTTTGGTACTAAATATTAAAGTTGGCTTCTTAGCGATACCCGTTAAAAGTTTGACTGTATTTATATTTTATTTACCATACTTTACCCAACTTACAATACATGACTGAGAAAAACAACAGTTTTTTCTTAAATTTTCCGGTTTTATAATTTATTTAATTTTTTTTTGTTGTCCCTTTTTATTTCTTAATTGTGTTGCCATTTCTTTTTATTTCCCTGCCTTACTCATCACTTGGATTTATAGATAAAAAACTGAACATTAGTCAAGATTCGTTGCTCACTACAAAGTCGGCGGACTCGACTGATTGTGGTATCTGCCCGAATTGCACCGCAGCTAGTAGGCCCTCATGATTTCTGTTAGAGTATGAATACAAGCTGTAGAGCGCTGGCTTTTTGTTTTGCTGCTAGTCTTGCAATCGTATGGGTTGCTTATGTATGGTCTAACTGTAAAAACATGTTATTTTGTATGAAAATGCTTATGTATCAATTCTCAATTCTGATGCGTACGCATCTTTATACAACATAGTTATTTTCGAATTGATTCTGATAATAGTAACTATTGCAGCAGCCCGGTCGAAGCTAATAAAAAAAAATGCGACTTTTTTTAATGCCGCCGGAATTTTACCTTAGTAAACGTTTTTATTATTAAATTAAGTTAGAAAAATGCATAACGGAAAAGCCAGCGATAGAGCGCCATTGTATAAAGATATAACATGTACTTTTAGCTAATTTAGTGACATTATCATTTAAATGTTCTAATAATTTCAACTATTATTTTAGGTAGTTTTAATAGGTGCTAACAAAGGCGTGCTAGTAGTATAAACTCAAAACCGCCTCTGCATTTTGAACCGTAATTACTTAATTATAAAAGCTTTAGTGCCTTTACCATACACAGCGTAGACTTGAGATCCCCCAGGAGTTCGTACTTTCGAAGGCGCTCTGTAGTTTTCCGTATTCATACTCTAAGATTTTAGTATAGTGGCGTGGGTGCATATTGTGTTAACATTCAGACGAAAATAGAATTGAGAAAATACAGTGTTTCACGTAAAATAGTGTCTTGGATGCATTGATAACATTCATTTTAATAGTCGTATCGTGTTTTTTGCTTTGAGTTACTTTTGCAACTGTATTATCCAACTAGATAATGTTACAAATTTTTGAATACTTTACTTGGAGGCTTTTTAAAATTAAAAAAAATCAGGATTCGATGTTACGAAGATAATTATTTTCTTTGAAAATGATCATGATAGTTAATCCTGGCTGACTCATAGTTTGATCTAAACTACAAAAAAATCTGTTTTTTGATTAAGAACAATGTGTGTGACCGTTTTTATGTTAAAGTAATGTCACTTTAACATAAAAACGGCCACACACATACGCTTAACGCGTTACGAAACATTGATAACGTTTTCGAGTGTTTTATTAATTATTATTGTTAAATGACTTTATTTTCCTTCATTTATGTCTTTACAAATTTTACAAAATTTAAAAAATTGGTTCCTTAAAAAAAAACATTTAAAAAAAACACAAACATTTAAAAACAATATAAAACACATTTTTTCCTTTAAAAATATAAAAAATACTTTTATTATTATCAAAATAATTACATATCAATATCACTTCGAACCCTGAAAAAATTCGTAATTATATCATTTAAAAAATGCAAAATCGGCGTTAGGAAGTTTTTTTTGTTTGCCTTTTTTCAAGCCTTTGGCTTTTAGTTTAAAGACAATTAATACAAAATGTGCACCGCCTGTAATGCTATGAACTTAGCTAATGTTACTATTAGCATAGAAAGTAAATATTTAATGAGAAACGTTCTATTAGCCTTAGTATGTTTATGTCAGTTAGAGTATTTTGATAATTTAAAATACATTGATTTTATTTTAGCGAACTTTTATTAACATTCACTAAATAGTGCCTCGTTTACACGAGCTTAGTACTTGTCATTAGCAGCTAACTAAAATTCTACTAATTCTGTACGTTTACTAGTTTACACGTACTACGGTATGATTGTAACTGCCAAGTGATCGTGAAACTGTAAACTATGCATAAATCATTCGGAAGCGCTAGTTTCTAAAAGAGTGATGGATGGAGTAGGAGAGGAAGGCCAAAGATAAGATGGATGGATTGTGTGAGGAATGATATGAAAGAGAAAGGAGTAAATGATGCCGTGATGCGATTATAAAGCAATTTTTTCGGCGGCACACCAAGCTATACATAACCAGTATTACCTGACTTCACTTTGTATGAGCTGCCCGTACGATGAGAGATCAGCTTAATTCGGTTTTGCATAGCTTGATTGGCCGCTGTGCCAACTCATGTTGCGTCGACGTGTGGTACAAACTGGATTTTAGTATGAAACTACATACAGCGTTAGTCCGCGCCTCACAGCTCAAAAAATTACGCTCGTTTGGTCTCAGCCTATATTGTTGCTTATAATAATAGCTATCTGCCAGTAAAAGTCCCGTCAAAATCGATCTAGGCGTTGCGTAGATTAGCTGTTTGTATCGGATTTTGTTAACAATTTCGAGGGTTTTAATTTTTTTTACGGAACCTTAATTATTTTTCTAAAATAAAAGTAGCGTAAGTTAGACCTTATAACATCAGCTATCTGCCAAAATCTGTCCAGTAGTTTCGGAGATTAGCCGGCAAAACAGACAGAAATATTGAAAAAATAAGTGTTTTTGTTATAAATGCCGCATATATTTTCATCTGCATTCAGTAAAAAGCTGTTATTTTGATATTACAAACAGACACTTTTTATTTGGATAGATGTAGATAATTAAAAGATAGATCATACTTCAAATTCAATACGTAGGTACTCGAACCAAATGTATGGGACAGCAGATCCAAATGTATGGGACAGCTGATTTTTTTTTCGCGATAACAATTTTGGTACACTGGAGGAAGTTCAGTCTGATGCTCACCAATCTGAAACAAGTTGCAGGTCTATAGGACTACGCTTCATGAAGGACGCAACAATATGATAACATTTACCGAGATTTTATTACATCAAGAGTTATCTATACTTAAGCCTTATTTAAATATTGAACTAGACTCAACTAGGCTGTAGGAAGCTTCAACACATAGTCCAAAATTATTACCCTTATCTACGTAATACGTATAGATAAAAATACGCATTGCGTTATTTATTGGGTACATAAGTATCAAAATGTTCTTTGTAAAGGACACTATGTGTATCGACTCGAAAGGTGGACGCTCCGCAGCGCAGGAGCCGTACGCGCCACAGTCATCGCATTTTAACCTTTTCAACGCCAGAGCATAAACGCACGCGCGAGCCCTCCACGCCAAGCCACAATTTTACTAGGTATTTCAAAACGTGGGTGTACTATTAGGTACACTGTACCTCTGCCTAACCCTGGGATTACAGGCGTGACGTTATTTATGTTATTAAAAATGCCAAAAGTCTTTTGTCAGAAATCGTAGGTAGCCGAAGTGATGTTATTTTCATAGCATTTGGCCCGGTGAAGCCGATTGAACACTTAATAAACGTGTTGTTTTCCTCCACAACGCTTCTATTTGAAGCTTATCTAAAAATATGAACCGACGAATAAACAAACAGAAACATTATTTTACTATTACGTACATAGGTACTACGACGGAGGCATTTAGCCAATACGTATGTATGACACTCTCGGCTGTGCGCATACTGAAAGTGGTTGAACGGATTTCGGTGAAAGGCACACAGATACTTTATAACCTGAACTAACATACAGGATCATTTTTTATGCTGGTAGTACGATCCCGTGGGATAATTACCGAACTAGGTGCGGGCGAAGTCGCTGGCATAAGCTAGCAGTGGCGAAGGGTCCATACAACTCGATTCCTACCGGCTTCCCTTTGAAAAATGGCACAGTCAGTATGCTATAGACAAATAATATAATCACATTAAAGATATGTACTCCGGCTTACCTCTTACAAGAATTGACCCTTCGCTACTGTAAGCTAGTACAATATAAGACGCCAAATTGCCGATGCTATCAGTATCATGGCAGATGATGCGACTTGATTCAAGCGACAGGCGTGCGCGTCCACTGCTACCGTTCTCCCCTCCTCAAGTCGCGGTGACACGGGGCATGGTCTTTCATTTGTCCTCTCCTCTCCGCAGACGCTGTAAACACGCGTGCAACTCTTGGCCAAACGGTTAGGCTCTTAGGCTACTGACTATGAGGGTAAAAATTGTGATTCAGAAGCAGAGAAACGAGGCAATAGTCCGACGATCAGGAGCGGAGACTGACGCAAGATGTTTTGCACAGGTGGTGTGATCTGTGAACTTGGCCCATTTCTAGCACAAGCACATTTAGATTTGTTTCCAAAGTTTGCACTTACCTGTACAATTAAAATCCCCCAAACAGTTCTGTGGTACCGAGATAACGTTAGCTAGACGTTAGTTAACCCTATTCGACTGTAAGAGTAATCGGTCAGAATTATACCTTAAGGACTGCCCCTCATCTAGCAGCTCGGAATCGCATTTGTCCATGCTCCTATCCTTTTCTGTCGCTCAGACTGTCATTTGGCTAGAGCGAGAAACAGCGTGCTGTTGACCGCATCGTCGATGCTGTCGCGTGCCTAACTCTTAAGGTTAGGTTAGCAGTTACACTTAAGCAGTGCACGACATTCTTGACTTATTTTACTAACTGATCCCGATGCGAGGCGATTCAGATTACGTGATATTCAGGAACGCAAACGGCTCGATTTGAGGCGATGCTGACTTACGAAAACGTATGTAGTCGTATTCCAAAAGAACACTGGTCTAGGGCGGATCTTTCAGACACTTCTACTCTGCGGGTTCCCATTATAAGCATAGACTGAGCAAATACTGTTTATTGTTACAAACCATGACGTATAATGTTAGTTTACACAGATGTCTGAGGACTTCCATTTTATTCTATGGACTGACTATTTGTAATATTGCTGTTCAGTGAATGATAACTTGATGTAGTAAATGATAGCGGGACGATTGATAGGGGATCATTGGCAGCCTTGTTCCACCCTCTGCTGAGTACAGGCCTCCTTCCTTTGTGCCATTCTTCTTTGGTCTGCGCGAGTATCAACCAAATCTTACCAGCGATCTTCCGAATCTCATCTAACCATCTAGCTGGATAGGAGATAGTGGAAGAAAAAAACGCATTGCGCTGATTGCGCCTACCCCAAGTAACATGGGACAAGGGAAAGCAGATGATCGAGTGAATGATGACATAATTATTAAATTGTGAAGGTGTTTTGTGACGTTTTTAAGTTGCCGAAGTGCGCAGAATTACGTAGTAATTTAAGCGCAGGCCACACCGCCAGGTGGGTGGCGGGTGAGCGACGCGAACGACGCCCTTTTCATACATTTTTATCGGTGACGTAGCTTAGCTCTGTAGTTCGCGGTGTGAACCAATGTATGAAAAGAGGTGAAACGATGCGTAGTTCGCCCGCTCGCTCGCCCGCCAGCTGGCGGTGTGGCCTGCGCTTAATGACAAAGTTTTTTCGACTGTTGTAGTCTGCCAAAAAACTAAACTAAACTTTACTAAACTTTGTTTCTCTTCTTCACAACAATTTCAGTTTAATAAATAGACTGAATACAATAAAATATTAAATATCCACGGAGGTTCCCAACTTTTGCTCTTAGTAACAAGCCTAAGGCTTGGATTCCACCAAACATGAGCAGAGAAGGGACGTGCGTTAAACGACTAATACCATTGGATAAAAACCACGTTGTGTCTCGACTTTCCTGTGATTGGTCGAATCTTGCACATCTCTCCTCGTCGCCGCATTGGTGGAGTCCGGGCCTAAAGGCGCTCCGCCTCAGGACTACAGTTTTGGAAGTGGGTACTTCCAAAACTGTAGTCTTTAGCAACGCCATGGACCACATACTTCACATAAAGACGGGATAAAGACCACCATGATCATCTGCTCAGCCTTTTCCGAACTATCTTGGGGTCGGCTTCCAGTCTGATCGGATGCAGCTGAATACCAGTATTTTACATAGAGCGATTGACTATCTGACATAGATAACCAAGCTGCTGGGTAACACGATAGCCCTTAGCAAGCCTTATTGTCAGAGTTTCAGGCACTGACTATCGTCAAATATACAAGGTGTAACATTAATAAACGCAAAACCTCCCGTGTGGTCTGTCGCACCATGAAACTAAACATCTTTTGTTCTACGAGTTCTTGAAATTTGCAACAAAAAAAAAAACTTTCTATAGGAACTGACGCAATCAGCTGATCCACATGTATGGTAAAACTAAAAAAAAAGTTATGAATTTCCAAAATTCATAGAACAAAAGTTGTTCAGTTTCATGGTCTGAGAAACCACACGAGAGGTCTTGCGTTTATTATGTTACACCTTGTATACATATGAGGGCCCGAATTGAGGAAACTCGGTATGTAATGGATGTTCACCTATCTACGGACCGACCTTGGAAGATTGACATGTGTGGCTGTTTTTATTTATCTGTAGTAGTTGTAGGATAAAGAGACAAACGGGTAAAACTAAAAATCATGTCATCTTATAAGAGCCAATTAAAATAACCGGCCAAGTTCGAGTCGAACTCGAAGACAAAGGGTAGCACCAAACAATATAATAACATTTTTACCGCTCATTCATAGGTCTATTTACACCCAACAGCAAAACTAAATTTGTTTTTCATAGTTTGTTACTGAAAATCGAAAGTTACTGCTGCAGTTTCACGAAAAAGTCCCATATCTCATAAACTATTAATATCAAATCTTATTCAAACCAATAATCGGTGAAATTAAGAGCTGTCGATAGACACCCCACGCAGTAATATACATAGATATTTTTTTCAGCCTTCTGATCTACGTATGGAGGGACCCTATTTTTTTATTCATAAAAGACACCTGCTCCCCAAAATTCAACTGTGTGGTGGCAAGTCTCGGAGTAAAATAGCTGTGACAGACGGACGCCTCAAAAAACGGAACCCTTGTAGGGTTCCGTTTTTTGCAATTTCGCAACGGAACCCAAAAAATCAAGCAGCTTCTTCATAATTCAAAACAAACACTATAACGCGATGATGACGTAATGAATGACGTCACCGCCTCGACCACATTCGACGTTTCAATTTTACTTCAGGGTCAAAAACTCGCGACCTCCACTTAGTGCAGCATTGGGTTTACAGATTACGTCATAACTTCCTAAGGGGGTGCCCATTAATTACGTGAGGAGTTTAGGGGAGGGGGGGCGTCAAGCCGAATCTCACGCGGGAGATAGGTGGGTCTTGGCAAATATCACGTAATTTTTTCCCCACAAGAAACAGTGTAAAATTGCAAGAAAAAAAAGCAAAGGAATTTTTCATCGGTTTAAAATGATGTACTGAATACGTGGTGGTAACCGTTTGTGCATTGGTGTCCCTCTAGTAATAATAGTACTAGTAATAAGTCTAGTGACGTAGGTATAGGTAGGCATAAGTTTATTATGCCAACTCGGGTGGGAGCTTTAAAGTGCGTCTTTTGATTGCTACCGCCCGTTTGTTAAGAGCGAACAGGGCCAAAAAATAGGTATTTTAAGAAATTACTGCCGTCGCGCTGCGTCTAGCCTGCCCGTAGAGTGCGATAGGGACAGCTGCAGCTCAGACCGATTATATCAGTAAAATTTTGACGAGATCAACGTTTCTTATTCCCCTTGTTTCTCCTCGAAAACTAATAAAACTGAGCCATTTCAATTATTTTTGACATAAAAATTTTAAGAGAGAGTATTTCTAGGTTCCTATCGATTTCTTTTATGTTCAAAACTTTTCGAATTTGTCTAGTAGTCCTCTAATCACAGACGTAAAAATGAGGCATTTTTGACATTTTTGGGGGTCATATTTTTGACATTTTTGGGGGTCATATTTTCTTCACTTATTGCTAAAAAAAAGGAAATGATAGGGACATGTCTACAGTAGACCTTGATTTTATGAAAAATAATGCTTGCTCTAGAGGCATTATTCAGGAAGAAAAAAGGGGATTCATTTGTATGGGGAATCGCAGCCTCTGTTCCCTCTTAAGGCTGTTCTCATTCGCTTGAATAACCTTATTTGTGAAAGGGAAATGGAACGGATGAAGTTGATTGGCTTGGCATAGATTTGTGTGTTATGTGTTTCTGTTAACTCTTGAGACGTATAGCTATTATGAAACCAGAGAAGTTTATTGTTTAGCAAATAGGTGGCTAACTTAAAAAAAATAAATTGCAATTTAAAAACAAAGTTTTTTAGTTGTAGCATTACACACAAATTCTTGTCATTTCATTTTACATTGTAACAAGGAGATATTATCAACATTATAGATGAAGAAGAAAAATTCGTATTATAGAAACTTAAACTACCGAAGCAAAGTTAATATAACTTTTATGGGACTACCGCGCGGACTTCCTCTACCAAATGAAAAAGATTTACGTAAATCGGACCAGTAATCGGTGTACATACATGAAAAAAAAAAAAATCCCTTCGAAACATAACCTCTCCTTTTTTAAAATTCGGCTAAGTCCGTATGTCAAATCTTAACTAACATTTCTTGACAGTTGCGTATTTGACTTTCAACGTCATTCGGCCGCCACAAGATCGTTGTACTTACCCTGTACACCGGTTTTAAGTGGGTTTTAAAATGTTTTTTCAAGTGATATGAAAATAAACAAAAAGTGACAACAAATTAAGGAGTAAGTGGAAATGGTAACAATAAGTGATACATATATGTGATGTGTGTGTGGTTTGTGTGATAGTTTATTGTTATTTTGGTCAACAGATAACAAATTTTAGCGGTTACAATTTAAATAAGACTAGAAAGTCCGGCCGCCATTGTCTAGAAAAATCAATAAAAGCCAATCAAAAACTTGATTATGGTGAGAGAAAAAAATGGAATAGATATTCACGCAAACGGCCTGCGGCCCTTTATTCTTTTTTTTTTTTCTTGCCCTCTCCGTATGAGGGTTAGAGATCAAGTAATTAATAGTAATGAATGACTATTCTTGTAAACGGGGTAGGTACTTAAATATTATGAGATTAAAATAAAGAAAAAGATTCGCTAGTTACCGATCTACCCATAAGCGTTTTGTATTCATATTCAACTTGACCGCTTCTAGTAACAATAACAACATTATGATGCCACGTGCGGTGACGTGCGAGCAGTCATTTACAGCCTTCTGCTCCGCTCGGCGGCCGACGCAGGGCCAATCGGAGAACCGAGCGGTACCACAGCTAATAATAACGGAACAATACACAGAAAATTGTGTACTATGCCATCAACATTAGGTCGACATTCGAATGAAGCTAAAATAAGTTGTGGCGCGCAGTATGATAACGAAATGGCGGTATTTAGGTAAGTCTCTAGCGATATAGCGTTCGATGCGTGGTCGGCTCATACTCGGGGGTATTCGGCGTCCTCGGCTCTTCGCCGCGCGTCGGTTTCACTCGTTCGTACTTTGTTTTATGTCAACACGTCATTTTGCAAGCCTACCTAGGATATTAAGTGTTGTGTTTGCTAGTCAAGAATACACAACAAATAAGTGTAAATATCGCCTTTTCATCGCGTTTTGTGTTAAAAATTGTTGTTTAAACTGAAAATATAATGTCCATCGTAACAAATGTCGACGAAGACGCCATCTTGTCGAGACAACAGTTCGAAGAGAAACTCGCGCAGATTTACCGCGGAAGATTTAAGAAACCAGAATGGACGAAAGCACGAATCAATAACATTATACGTATAATCGAAGAGTTTCACGCCACGCATGATACAAAGCACCAGCGGAATTCTATGCACTATTATTATGCGAAAAATTATGATGTCATAGAAGAAGGGGGCCGAAAGTGTTTAGTACAAAAAACTTATAAAAATAAAAACGGTTTAGATGATCATCAGGTCAAAATTGTACCGGTAGAAGAATACTATGACGTACTCGACATGATTCATCGCAACACTGGCCATGGGGGACGCGACAAAATGTTGAATGTGATAAAGCACGACGTGTATTTCATACCAACATCCCCAGTTATCGCTTTTCTCAAATCATGCCAAAAATGTCAAAGAAGAAAGACAGCTGGCAAAAATGTTTCGATCTTTGACATCCGTGCCTGTATGGATAATATAGTAGGGTCGACTAATCGCGGCCTGGTCAAGTTAGTAGATATGCCATCGACACCAGATGGAAGGTATCACTGGATTTTACATTACCAAGATTATACCACGAAGTTTTCATTTCTGCGACCACTTACTTCTGATGACGCAGCTGAAGTTGCTTCCGAGTTACTGAAGATCTTTCTTGAAATTGGTGGCCCGGCTATTTTACAAATAGAAAATGATCGCGAATATACTGCTGACGTAATAAAGGAATTAGCTGATCTGTGGTCAAGCTGTAAGATCTTAAACGGACGACCATATCCAAATCTGAGTGCAGAATTGTCGGAAAATGTGTACGAACAGTTAACAGCATGGATGCAAGATAACAGTTCCAGTAATTGGGCCAAAGGGTTATACTTTGTGCAATTTCAGAAGAATTGTGAATATCATCCATGTATCCAACAGACACCTTACAAAGCACTGTTTGGATGTGATCCTAAAATAGGAATGCAAACCAACTGCCCCACCAACTTCCTCACCACAATTAGCCTAGAAGAAGATCTTGAGAGAGTATTGACCCAAAAATCTGTGACCGGTAATCAAAATATGGTATTAGAAAATACTGAGAGAGAGTCGAACCAAAACTCTGTGACTGGTAATCAAAATATGGTATTAGAAAGTACTGAAAGAGAATCGATCCCACAATCTGTTACTGATATTCAAAATAAGAAAATAGATAGTATCAGTTGTGTACAGAAAGTACAATACGCGAATCCCTACTCAAACGTGTCTGAAGAAGTATTTGTACCCGCAAGTAACAACGAAGGATCGGCAGTACTTCCAGAGCACAGTGTACAAATAAAGGCCGAAAACGAAACAATGCCCGATATTACCGCAGAAGTGAAAATAAACACTGAAGATGAGGATATAACGATGACAGATGAACCAATGAAAGAACCTACACAATGTGTGACCTTACCATTAGTTTCTTTGATAGAATCAACGTCAACTAATAAACCAAAATTATGTGGGGTTTGCGAGGAAAAAACAGTACATACACATTCTTGTGATTCCTGCCATAAAATCATTCATGATGACATATGTGGCATAAATTTCTTCGGACGTTCGGTATTGCTGTGTCCGTCCTGCCACAATAAAACTGTTAAAATAAATAACGTTGACGACGTAGTTGAAACTCCAGAAGTCAGTCTATCGGAAAAAACCGCACCTGACATGAACTCGGAAAGAAAGTTAACAGTTGTCAGAAATCAGCAGGTCAGAAGGTTTGGGAATAGCGCCATAAAATGTAGGTGCAAACTATCTGCGACCCGACGCAGGGGGCCGAAGTGCCTCTGTCAGATTAATAAGCAGGCTTGTACTAGCAAATGTGAAAATCCGTTGAATTGTTATAATGCGGTAATAAATGAATAATAACACATAAAATAAAAATAGCCTTTATTTTACTCTGACCAAACAAAAACAAGAAAGAACAATACATAAACAAGTAATAACATTAACTTAAAACTAATAACATTTTCTAATGGCTGTTAACCCTTCATTGCCATTACTCAGCTACCAGGTCAGACTATCTTGCGACATAGGCCTCCTCTATTTCCCTCCACTTATTCCAGTCCAGAGCAGTTCTTCGCCAAGCTTTTGGCAGATCATCCTCCCACCCAGTGGCGGACCTCTCATACAAGCCGAAAAGCCAGGCTTGCCTAACGATAAATAAAAAAAAAATTAAAAAAAAAAAAAAAAAAAAAAAAAAAAATTAAAAAAAAAAAAATACTCTCCCTGATGCCGATGGGCCATCTATTTTTTATATTTTTAAATGTTTTTTATATTGTTTTATAATGGAATATTTAAAATGTATTTAATGTGCTTTAAAAATAACATTCTTACAAAAACAAAATAATACTTAGTAATTTTTTGTCAAACAATAATAACATTCGGTTTCCACACAACTATCAATCCATAACAGAAATTATTTTAAATTCGCGCGCTTAAATTCTGATATGCCGGCCGCGATACTCTGGCTCGCTCTAACACTATACAAAAGAAGAGTTGAAAAGTTGAAGTTTAGTGCGTAATACGGCCTACGGTCAGTGACCCAGTGCTAGCTTCTCTTTCACACCCACTGGCTTTTACGTGGCTTCTGTGACCTCTCATGTTTCCTAGCAAAATGTGTCCGTTTTTGACAAAAATTTTATGTACTCATGTGAGAATTTGTATCGAGTTTAAAGCTAGGCTTTTCTTTGAATGTGTGCGTGTAAGTCTGTGTAAGTTTGAGAGAGAACGTGTGTGTTCGCGCCGACGATGCGCGCGCTATGCGCTTCGTGTTCTTTCAAGTTAGTTCGTATTGTTTTGACCTAGGAATTATGCCAGTAGCACGCGTTAATTATTACGAATGAATGCTGTTTTGAAAATTTTGAAAACAATATTCTAAAGTTAGGTTTTGTTTTGTTATTGTAATTGTGTGAAAGATATTAGCACGATGTGATTTATACCAATGATTTTGCAAGTTATTAATTGATTGTTATAAAGTGGTCTGTGAATGTGAATGTGAATTCGGATATTACCGTCGAAAAGGTATGTAAATACGTTGAGTTAGCTCTTTACTTCACTGTTAAAGAAGTCCTAATGATAGTTTTTCTCGGCAATGTATTTTTGTCGCTTTTCGCATATCATTTTGTAGGTAGTTATTTGATAAAGTTCTTCCAAATAAAGAACCATCATCGTAATATTATATCTCTTTGAAATAAGAAAATACGTAATTTATACGAGTATAGGTACTTAAAGAGTTGTTCTGAAGAATAGAATAAGTAAATAAAATTGGCTATTATTTATTAGTGATTTATAATGATTTTGTGAGATCATTAATATTTATGTAACATCAAATATTATCATTTTAATCGACAGTATATTGAATTAATAAATTAGTGTGTACGGCAATAAAATAAAATATCAATAGTGTAAATGCCATCTAGTGGCCATTTTGAATGAAATATTTTGCACGTCTGAATTGTAAACAGTAGCGTAGCGAACTTACTTTGGTGTCACGATTCGTACGTATAGATGGCGCCTTTGTCAATTATGCAAGCGTATTAAGATATCGAGACTAGAAATTAATTGAAAAACTATAACTTATAAAATTGTATCCCAGAACATCGGTAGCTGACTAACTGGGCTTGCCTCCATTCTGACCTAGCGGCACGCCACTGCTCCCACCTTTTCACCGGTCTATCCCTTCGTCTTTTCCCATTTCTTGGGTACTATTCTGTGACTTTTTTGGTCCCTTTTTCCGTCTTAGTTCTCATCATATGACCTGTCCATTTCCATTTTAGTGTTCTGGTTTTAACTCAAATGTCTGCCACTTTAGTAATGTTCCTTATTGACGCAGGTTTCCATTTGTCTTGTAGTCTTAGATTCATCATGCTCATCTCCATAATGGCATTACTAAACAAATAAGTGAATTGTTGATCTAATGGTCAAAAGACTGCTGCTTTGGTTCCAACACAGAAATGGGAGTTATAAAAATCAATATTAATACATTTTTTTTTTTTTTGTAAGTTTGCAGGGCAAATCATTTGACCGAATATTAAATAAATTATGAAAACTGTTTTTGTTAAAATGACGATTATTTAATAAATGTCTATTTTCAATTACAGTATTTTTTTATTTTCAACTATTTTTACGGAATAAAGTCCAAAACATACAAGTACAATTCTGCATAATTATTTTGTTGGTATGCTTTTTCTTTTTTTTTTTTAGTACTACTGAAACTTTTAACTTTATGGTCTTCCTATCCTTTCAGCAGTTTATTTGGGACAGTCCCATGATACATCTCTACCAAGCATCAACCACTCAGTAAATACATACAGGGTGATTCATTATTGTATGCATACCATAAAATGGGAAATGGGTCAATACTAGTTTGGACCTTAAGTTATCATGTCAAAATTGTTGCAAATTAGGTCTAGTACCCCCCATTTTAAGGAATGCAACCAATTACCAATCACCTGTATATTCCTCTTTTCTTATTTGCTGATAATTTGACAAACGACCGTACTTGTACCGTTAGCGACTTGAAGGTACCTAGTACCTCCACTGTTTCAAGTACTAATTCACTTTTAATTTCAGTTGAATACATTTTACGATTTTATTCGTCTTCAAGTAATTTCATATTTAGTTAAATGTTGGTTTAAAGTATCAAGTATGTATCTAATTCAAATAAGCTGTGATAGTTGAGTAATACCTAGTTAAATGGTTGAATGTAGAGCACTATTATATTACGCTCTGGTAGAAAGCTGAGCTAGGACCAGTCAAATAATCATCCATTGCCCATTTTCAAAATTTTGTACTATATTGGCAGTAACTCCCGCATTCCCCTTAAATTCAAGGGGAACATTAATAAAACCATGGTTAGACCTACTGTTCTGTATGGATCAGAATGTTGGGCCACAAAAGGGATGAATGAAAAGCAATTGCATGTGGCTGTGATGAGAATGCTAAGGGGGCGGGGGATGTGTGCTGTAACGCGAATGGATAAAATAAAGAATGAGTACATTAGAGGAATTCTGAAAGTGGCGCCGGTGACCGAAAAGTTGTGTGGTAATCGGTTAACGTGGTATGGACATGTGATGCGAAGGAATGAGGAAAATGTCGAGTATTAATGTAGATGGCTATAAGAGTAGAGGAAGACCAAAGAAACGATGGATGGACTGTGTGAAGGATGATTTGGCTAGATAAGATATTGAGATGACGAGTAATAGAGAAGTATGGAAGAACAATATATGCTGCGCCGACCACAAATAAATTGGGATAAGGGCAGGGGAATGATGATGATGATTGGCAGTATTAAGTGAAACGAATATGTTGAGTGCCTTTTCGCTAACGAAAAAAGTGAATACCGAATTTCAACTTTAACACTGAGACCAAATGTTCACTATTGAACTTTGACTCGGCTGAGTCTTAAAACTCAACAGTGAGCATTTCCAAACAGAGCCAAACACTCGAACTTCACTTAGATTGAACCTAAATTGTATGTAACTGTCACATTGATCTTAAAGGCTAAAATAGACCTTGAAAAAGGTATTTAGAAGGCAGATGTGAGTGGCAAATTGCAACACAAGGAGGGCACGCCCTAGAAGGACACACTGACCTTATTGGTGAGGTTCTTCAGAAAGGTCAGGTGCGAAGCACTCGCAACCGGCGTGCGTGTATGACCAGGGCGAAAGGAGTATGTAAGGATAGTAGCAGGTGGTGTTCTGTGGTTTGTTCGGTGGTTGGTCGTGAGTTCGTGTACGGAGTCCTTGACGTGCAAGTGACATTCAACCTTAGGGTGGAAGCAATAAAGCCGTAACATCGACTATACAATCGAATCAACAAGTATCTCGATGTTTTCTAATGTGTCGCACACACTTATCTACATGGTCATGACTTGACCAAGATTATGTCTGTGCTAGAAAATAAACTGTTACCTCTGATTTTGTTTTGGCGTTTCTTCTCAGATCATCGACATTATCTAGATTTAGTAAAAAACAAGTACACCTTGATTTTTTAGTTGTGTTACAACGGCAGCCCACTTCATGTATCAAATGGCTACGAAACATTCATTAAAAAAAATGGGATTTATGAGAATTTATAAATAAAAATACGATGACGTTGTAAGAAACACCCTGTTGCGAGCGCGGTCCGTATTAATTTTTCTTTATACCTATCATCTTAATTAATGGTAAAAAAATCGCTTTTGTAGGTATTTCTGTCGGATACAATGAGCGGACTACCTATGTAAGACGACAAAAAAATCAAGATGTATTCGTAGGTGAAAGAGGGTCTGTAAGAACCAATTTATTTATAATACTGCTATATCTCCCGCAGGTGGCAAGTTCTCTTCAGGCCAGTACACTTACAAGATCTACCACTTGGCGTCGAAGGTGCCCGCCTTCATCAGGCTGCTGGCGCCCAAGGGATCCCTAGAGGTTCACGAAGAGGCGTGGAACGCGTACCCTTATTGCCGGACTGTGCTTACGGTGAGACCTCAAATAATTATTTGTTCAAACAAAATCAAAAGTTATTTATTCAAATCAGTAGTTTTTGAACGTCAAAGTTTACAAGAAACAGTCTCCCAAAACGAAACGTTTTAGCTGGAACGAAGATGTGTTGAAACAGACTCCCCAGCAACACATCTGAATCAGTACTATCAATTCAGTGTCCGTTGGACCAAACAAGTCTTACAGTGGAGACCGCGTCTCGGCAAGCGTAGCTTTGGACGTCCTTCAAATGTGGCTGTGGGTGGCTGGGTCACAATTGACGCAAAAGATGGAGGACAGGGTGATGTGGTGCAGTTTGGGAGAGGCCCATGTCCAGCTGTGGATTTCGGTTAGTTGCTGCAGTTTCAGTTTGACCTGATGGATTCTTGGGCTAGATTGGATCTGCAGCGGCCTATCCCAAACGTTGTGAGTCGAGCCCCTCACAAGGTTGCCACATCTTTCATTCAGCCTCTGCCCGCTACCATTTAAGAACGTCGGTCGGTCTTGCCGACACGCAGACATAGGGAACGAGCTCAACTAACGCGTATTTCATTAGGCAATCCCTAAAAAAAAATCATACAGGGTTAAAGGGACATCGACGCACAAAGGTTACCGCGTGTTCAGTTGATAATACTGAACCCCCCGTGCAAAACCTACAGGGTCCAAATGTACGGAACAGCTGTTTTTTTTATTACCGATGAAAAATTTATATGTGGGAATTAAGGACGTAGTTAAGCGAAAAGGATCCAATCTACAACATGACCAAAAATGACTTTAGTTCACAAACTGATGCTAAATGTTGATACTATAAGCCGCATGTACGTGTGGGTTGGTTCTAATGTTGATAAAAATGATAACCTTTTGTATTTTGGTTGGATCTTTTTACTGGCTGATAGTTTCGATATTTAAGCATCAGTTTGATGCACTAAAGTAATTTTTGGTAATGTTGTGGATTGGATCCTTTTCGCTTAACAACGTCTTGATGATGTACTGAATACGTGGTAACCGTTTTAACGTCGGTTTCCCTTCCATGTTGTATTGTGTACTGGCGGGGATCGGAATAATCTTATGAATACGTGGTAACACTGGTAACTGTTAGCGGAAAAGTGCCGAAAAAAGTTCGCGAGCGGACACAGTGAGTTTCGTGTGTCGGGAGCAGAATCGAGTTGCGAGTGACAGTGGTAGCGGTACTGAGTGCAAAAAACGAACAAGAAAGAGGGTAGACCGATTTGTCTGCTCATAAACACCCACCCGCAATAACTTCAGTTTATCCGTGATCATGGTGCTTGCAACAGCGCCGAAATATCGGGAACTCATAACAAACAGTAAACATGGTAAATATCCCGTTAGTATTAATAGTAATGTTAGTGACCATGATAGTTTAAAATCTTATAACTGTTAGCTTGTCGATGTCGCTTCCAACCTGTATACGAAACATACAATCAATGTCAAAAATAAAATAAAAAGTAAATACAAGGCATTGTTTCAGCCAACTTCTACCTTTGATAAGGCAATACGAACATAGATCGCGAACATAAGTATTACCTCACTTAAAGAAACGATAACAGTATCTTATCAACGACTAATAGTTATTTAATCAATAACAACTGTTGTTCCAAAGTAAACCTTAACCTTGTTAACATAAAGGCTAGGGAAGGCGGTTCCTCCAAAATAAACTTTAATTCTATAGGTGTAAAGGCTATATTATATAATGTACCATACGGAAGGCTCAGATCATTGTGTTATTGTATGTATAAAAACACGGTTACTGTCAATTTATATTCATTTGTATCGTTAGATTAGATTGTGGTTATCAGTGACGGTTTTTACCTAAATTCCATGTTATGGAATGTGTGCGTGTTTTTTGCACCTGCTGCTCCTGCCCCCGTAGCATGATCACCGTAGAAAAGGATTTCTTTGACGGAAGAATCGACAAAATGACAGATAGTGCAAAGAAATCTGTCATTGTGTCGAGACAATCTGTCATTTTGTCGATTCTTCCGTCAAAGAAATCCTTGTCTACGGTGGTCATGCTACGGGGGCTGGGCGTCTGGCTTAAACCTTGGTAGATATATGTACAGATGCCAGCGCATCAAGCTACTACAATCTGTCTTTATTTATTAAAAAGTTTGTTTGACGTCAGTTAAACCAGCATCATCATCATCTGCCTAGCCTTTTCCCAACTATGTTGGGGTCGGCTTCCCGTCTAACCGGATGCAGCTAAATACCAGTATTTTACATGGAGCGACTGCCTATCTGACCTCCACAACCCAGTACTGCGTAATATGATACCCCTTGGTAGGACTGGTTGTCAAGACTTTTTGGGCCACTGACTACCTGTAACGACTGTCAAAGATCTACGAATGACAGCCGGGACCAACGGCTTAACGTGCTTTCCGAGGCACGGAGGAAACTCGGTATGTAATGGGCGGTCACCCATCCACAGATCAACCTAGGCAAGCACGGCTTAACCTAAAGTTCGATCCGAGCGGCTGTTATAATTTAGCCACGAGCTCCTCCAACTCAGTCAGTTCAACTAGCACACAGAATAAAAAAAAAGATCCAAAATAAAAATTAAATGATTAATTAAAAAAAATAATAGAAAAGCCGTAGCTGTGCGTGAGTACAAATCGCACTTGGCCGGTTTGTTTCATTTTTGTCTGACACTGTCTGTTTATTCCGGCAAATCTCCGAAACGGCTGAACCGATTTTGACGGGATTTTACGGCAGATAGCTGATGTTATAAGGAGTAACTGAAGCTATTTTTATTTTGGAAAAAAGATTAGGGTTCCATGCAATAAAATTAAAACCCTTGAAATTGTTAACAAAATACGATTCAAATAGAGAAGAAATATTTGTATTTGTTTCACGTTAGCTAGTGTTAAATAGAACAATTACAGGCGTAAGAATATGGAGCTATAACTAGTCTAGCCTCAAGGCGTAATAAGTGTGTTGATTGTAGTCATTCCTTAAATCACTAGAGTACCTAAATCTTAATAGGTTTTAATCATTCGTATTTATAAGTATGTCTATACTAAAGGAGCTCGTGGCTAAATAACCACTCAGGTGGATCCTCAGGTTAAGCCGCGCTTGCCTTGGTTGGTTCGTGGATACCCATCCACGAACCACCCATTACATACTGAGGTTTTTACGTGCCTCTGGTCCCGCTGTGATTTGTAGATCTTTGGCAGTCGTTACAGGTAGTCAGTAGACCGAAAGTCTGACATCCAGTCTTTTCAAGTGGTATCGAATTACCCAGGACTCTGTTGTGGAAGTCAGATAGTCAGTAGGTCCATGTAAAATACTGGTATGCAGCTGCATCCGGTTAGATTGAAAACCGACCCCAACATCATAGTTGAGATAAGGCTCGGCAGATCATGACACTGTAACTTATACAATACTAACACCCTGTATTTTATGGCTATAGGTTGGCCCTCTTTTTTACGAGTTGCCAATCGCTGATTAATTCGCCTATATTGATAATAGCGAATGATTGATACTATTGATAGTGAAAACGGGCATTACTCTTCTTTAATTTTTCATTTTCCACTATGACCTTTTAACTCTACTTAACCTTTTCACCGCCACGGACTTTAATAGAAGTTCCAGATTTCCGTGCCACCAGCGCCCACGACTTCATGAGAAGCTCTTAATTTTTAAACTACCTATAAAAAACATAAAAGTACTGTATTTAAAAGCTTCGTTTCATTTTATTATTTAATATAACACGGTCTAATACCTTGTTTTTTACTTTTCCACACAAAAGTAGCCCTTATTTGTCTTAAAATCGGCAAAAACATTTACAGCTTGGCGCTGGCGAGGCATCGCGTTATGTGTGCGTGGGCGGTGAAAAGGTTAAACGGGAATTTTTAATTATTTTTTTTTTTTATTTATTACAGAATCCAGGCTACATGAAGGAGAACTTCGTGATCTGCATAGAATCTTTGCATTTATCGGACGCCGGCGACCAGTACAATGTGAGTACAGTACAAGACTTAATGGCATAACCACACGGAAACAAAAAAAATATTGGCATAACAACAACAGAATAATATAATTGGATTACCAATAATTCCAAGACGCAAATTCCCTAAAAAACCGGCCAAGTGCGAGTCGGAGTCGCGCATGGAGGGTTCTGTAAATCTGTACCATCGTAGTAGAGCCTTTTATTATTTGTTGTTATAACAGAAATACATATTCTGTGAAAATTTCAACTGTCTACCTATTACGGATCGTGGGATACAGCCCGCTGACATACGGACAGACAGCGGAGGCTTAGTAATAGGGTCCCGTTGGTTACCCTTCGGGTACGGAACCCTGAATATCACTTGAATTTAGAATTAGAAGCTTATTCATTTTCAACCAAGTGTAAAATTCGTTTTTTAGTTGCTTTCAAACCATTGATATCATCATCGTTCTCATGCCCTTGTCGCAATTCATTTGTGGTCGGCGCAGCATGTCTTCTTCTTCCATACTTCTCTATTACTCGTCATCTCATCAGACACCTCCTTTCGTGCCATATCATCCTTCACACAGTCCATCCATCGTTTCTTTGGTCTTCCTCTACTCTTATACCCATCCACGGTTTTACTCAAAATTTTCTTCACGACATTTTGCTCATTCCTCCATTTCAAACCACTATATATATATTTTTTTTTTTCATATTTCATTGTTTCAAACCAATAAATAGTAGAAATTTGACAGATTGTAATAGCTTGATGTGTTGGCGTCTGTACTAACAGAATGCCATTTGAATACTATAAATATTTACTTGTTTTTAACAAATAAGAGTTTCAAATATGCAAATAACAAGCACTGACATTAGGGTATAAGTTGTTATCTATGTATAGTCATATTATACAGCAGAAGGGTTTGTTTGTTTGACCGCGCTTATCTCTGGAACTATCAGTCGGTTTTGAAAATTCTGCATTTGATAGCCCAATTCTTAAAGAAGGGTATAGGCTCACATCAGGCTAATACCGTTACCGAACAGCGGGTGAAACCATGAGGCACAGCCAGTTTGAGTATAAGTTGTCATTATTTACATGTGTTGCTGCTTGATCGTCGTTTACTCAGCCGACTGCCGAGAGGGTACAAAGATCGAGCAACAGCTCAACTGGTTTCTATGACATTGACAATCAGTCATTAAAGTTTATGAGTACATAAAAACGTATCGTCTGCAGAATATTATGTTTAACTAGCTGTCCAGCGCAACTTCGTCTGCGTCATATAAAACTGTGATATCTCTTAAGATATTTATTGATATCAAATGATGTAAGGGCAATTTTGTTCAAAATTAAATACTTTTGATGAATAACGTTTAATTGGAAAAGTATTAATACCATGTTTATAAAAACACCTTCGCAAATACTTAATTAAAAAAATCATTTTAATTCGAGCATCACTGACTCATAAAATAAATAATTACACACACACAGTCACATAACAAATAACGCATTTTTTTTTATTATTATTATTTTAATGCATTACCTTAGAACAAATTTCATTACAATTTTTTTTTTGTTTTTTGTCCTCTACCCATATGTATTCGCATATTTTTAAATTAGGGTGAATGCTGAAACTAGATAATACAGCTACGGGAAAAAATTCAATAAAATATAAAAATTTACATATCTCAAATCAAATCAAAAATCAAATCAAACAATCAATCAATCTCCTAAAGTATAAAACTTTAGCTTGGGAAAGTAAGGTCTAATAATTAGCAAATGACCTCCTCTATATGCGAATTTGCTATGGCGGGTCCAGATCCAGTCACACTGTGGTGAAGGAACTTGCACAAATAAAAAAAAATCTGCGACATGCGGTGCTACAAAGCAATACATTGCGAACTTGTCGTATTATAACGTGCAAGTGACATTCCTACCTTTTAGTACTAAAGCAATAACTTGTCTAACAGAATATAGAAATCACTTAGTGAACCTTCCAAGTGGATGTGACATGAAATAACTCTAATTACAGCGCACACGCGAGCTGCGAGGTATAATCACAAGTAATGAGATTACTGTACTCATTACACTGTGACGTGGGTCTCAGGGTCGGAGTGTACGAAAATGTGTTCATGTTAAGGTCATGTATGTATTTATTTATTCGTTTAACCGCTCACTGGAACGCCGCACAGAAATTTCACCACTAGACCATAACAATAACTCAACTTAAGCTTTCTGGTAAAATGAATATCATGACTGATATTATAAATGCGCGAGGGACTTTGTCGGCCGAGCAGATTTCAACAAAATTAAGCATACGGATAGACCATAACTTGAGTAAGGACATAGGATATATTTAAATCCTGTTAAGATATTTTCTTGTGATAATTTCCGACCTTTCAAGCTAGAGAAGTCACGGGCAAATTTATATAAATAAATATATATTGATTGCAGCCTGATTTAGCGGTCGAGGTTCTTTTTATTCGTAGTGCGGATAAACGGTGATAAGTTTCTTTTTTTGATTACGTTTTGGAACTTTTTATAAACAGTTTTAATTTTTCATATCACGATGACGTTGCATGATATATAAAATACCTTTGGTCACGTATTAATTAATAAAAATAACAAGCTACCTGCCGCTGCTTGGCACGGTTTTTAAGAGGGAACAGGGGCTACTTTTGTTTGTACTATGGACACTTTTAACGTGCACATCTTGCTACATCGTTCTGTACCATCTCAACATGAATGATGTAACCAAGATTTTGTAACAATATTCTGAATTAAAAGAGCGTCCATGGAGTTTCTTGCCTGTTGTTCTCCACAGAGATCTACGCTTTGAAATGGGCAACTACAGTACTTTCACAGTTTTTATGTCTTGTGACTGGGACTGTAGCTACATTTCATTGTTACGACATCGACAGTTCAAAAGTGCCTGTAACTGGCCTACTTGAAATAAATGCTTTGATTTTGATTTTTGCTTTTGCGATTTTCCATACAAATTTATTGCTCTTTTTTCTTCCTGAATAATTACTCTATAGCAATTTTTTTGTCATATAATCAAGTTCTACTGTTGATACGCTCCTTTTTTTCGGCAACTAATAAGACTCCAAAAATAACAAAAAATGCCCCATTTTTACGACCGTTATTACTACCAGACCAATTCGATTTTTTTTAACATAAACGGAATTCATAGGAACCTAGACATACTCTTTCTTAAATTTTAATGTCAAAAATAATTGAATCGGCTCCGTTTCGTGGAAAAAAAGGGGATTACGATCTCGTCAACATTTTTGTGATATAATCGATGTGAGCTGCAGCTGTCCCTATCACACTCTTGTTGTCTATCACGGCTTGACGCAGCGCGATGGCAATAGTTTTTTCAAATACCTATTTTTCAAAATTCCTCGCAGGCCCTTTTCCCTCTTAATACTCGAGAATGTTTATCAGTTTGATGGTCTGTAACACACCATCAAACACAGGAGCTCGTGGCTAAATAATAACAACTGCTCGGGGTCGATCTTCAAGTTAAGCCGTGCTTGCCTGGGTTAGTCCGTGGATGGGTGACCACCCTTTACTTGCCGAGTTTCCTCATGTGTCTCGGAAAGCACGTTAAGTCGTTGGCCCCGGCTGTCAATTGTAGATCTTTGACAGTCGTTACAGGTAGTCAGTGGTCCGAAATTCTGACAACCAGTCTTACCAAGGGGTATCGTAGTTCCCAGTACTAACTGGGTTGTGGAGGTCGCGAATCATATTTTGTTCTACATACAGCCCGACACTGATCTTCAAATTGTAAAAAACGTAAGAAAATTTGAATTTTGCGGGCCACCCTGGCGCACCTTAATTAGATTTGAAAAACAAAGCCATAAAAACTGGCACGAAGAGTAACTTTAGCTTACATAATAAATAGATAATTATTTGAAAATGAACTGATCATCGTGAATTCACCAAATATACAATAAAAACTTGAACTGCTGATGCTTGTGTGGACTTTAAACGAGACCTTGACCCCTGTGTCGGTTTCGCTATTTCTTCTCAGGGTCATTCCGATAGCCTATGTTTAAAATATGACGTGTAAAGGTAATGCCGATATCCTATACAAAGTGTAACATAATAAACGCAAGACCTCTCGTGTTGTCTCTCAGGCCATGAATCTAAACAGTTTTTGTTCTATGACTTTTGGAAATTCATAACTTTTTTTTTAGTTTTACCATATATGTTGATCAGCGGATCGCGTCAGTTCCTATAGAAAATCCATTTTTTTTTTTTGCGAATTTCTAGAACTCGTAGAACAATGAGGTTCAGTTTCGTGGTCCGAGAGACCACACGGGAGGTCTTGCGTTTATTATGTTACACCTTGTATACAGAAGAAATAATTAACTTTCGGGATACAGGCGTGAAATATACACCAACTCTCAACTTTTTCCCAAAAGGCTGAACCCACACAACGCTACCTGCTACGATTCTTATAAAGGGTGTAACAAGACCCTTAACGAAGCCGAAAGGCACTTGTTTCCCCCGTTCTAGACCATACCTGGGAACCTTCTAGTAACGGAGATATTGGGGGACAAAGTTCCAACTATTTCACAATTTTTTTAAATACATGTTTTTAATGTATTTTTTTTTTACTTTAAACACCGACACGACCCCCGTACTATTCAATTCATCCGCACAATGTTTTAAGTGCGTTAAATTGAGTCCTATCCTACCGTAAAACGTGATTTTTAACCCCATAAAAAAAGTCGTTTCCCAGCAATAATTTTTGCGTAAAGTTACTTAGTTTGATGTAAAGAATGCTTGGTTGACGGCTTCGTGAAGGGTCTTGTTACACCCTGTATACTCCTTATGCTTTGTTACCGTCCACACATCTGGTCATTTACAGGCGTAATCATCATTCTCCTGCCCTTATGCCAATTTATTTGTAGTCGGCGCAGCATGTCTTCTTCTTCCATACTTCTCTATTACTCGTCATATCATCTTTCACACAGCGCATCCACCCGTTTCTTTGGTCTTCCTCTACTCTTATAGCCATGATGTTCATGTTTTTTCTCATTTCCTTTCCAGGTGCACGAACTGCCCCCGGAGAAGCTAAAAAACCGCGAAGTCGTCCACATAGACATCGCTAACGACCCGCTGCCCCAAGCGGATTACAAAGTCGAGACTGACCCCACCAAGTTCAAGTCCACGAAGACCAACCGCGGCCCGCTCGTCAGCCCCAAATGGAAGAACGAAGTGAAACCCGTCATGACGTGCTACAAGCTCGTCACTGCCGAGTTCAAGTGGTTCGGGCTCCAGGTTAGTGATCAAAGACAATGCGTTTTTTATTTAGAATGAAACGTTAGAACCAAAACCGGGTTAGGCACTAACCAAACGGTAAGAAGAAGATAACGTATATGTTAGGCTCGCACAAGACAAAACAATAAAAATAAAATAAAATATAAAGAGCAACAAAAAAAAACTTATAAAGGGTGTAAATAGACCCTCAACATAGCCGAAAGGCACTTGTTCTCCCCGTCTTTGCGATATTTTTTTTTGTTCTAGACCATACCTGAGAACCTTCTAGTTACGGAGATTTTGGGGGTCTAAGTTCCAACTTTTTCACAAGTTTTTTTTTTAAATACTTGTTTTTAATGTAAGATTTTTACTTTAAACACCTCCATGACCCCCGTACTATTCAATCCATCCATAAGCACAATGCTTTGAGTGCTTTCCATCGAGTCCTACCGTTAAACGTGATTTTTCACCCCAAAAAAAAAGTCGATTCCCAGCAATAATTTTTGCGTAAAATTACTTAGTTTGATGTACAGAATGCTACGCGGCTATGCGAAGGGTCTGTTTACACCCTGTATAAGACATACATTAAACTGAGTTGGTTCTGTACAAGGCCAAAGGGTATGTCTCAGCATGGTGCTGTAGCTTCTAAAAATGTCAAAGCACTGGTATTCTGATAGGCCCCAAGTGATGCCAAAGTCACGTACGATAAATTAAATAATAAATTTACATGAAACCATTTACAAGAACTGCGATCAGTATTTTAGAAAGTTGAAGCTAGACAAAGCGAATATCTTTATGGAGAAGAACGGGCAAGAAGCTCCATGGACACTCTGTCATGGCACTTAACACTTTCAATGTCCTTTAAACGCCCCGTTTTTTTAAACTCCCAGCAAATTAGGCTGCATTTTCTATTCAAAATCACACGCGGCAAATTTATGATATTTCATTCTTTTCACTAAATTGAAATGTTTGTTTATTTTCAGAGCAAAGTAGAAAATGTGATCCAGAAGTCGGAGCGGCGATTGTTCACTATTTTCCATAGGTAAGGTACATTTTACATTTTTTAACTTAGTACTAGCTGTACCCAGCATGCGTTGCAATGCACCATTTCCTACTACCTACCAATTATTCGAATTTTTCTCGCCGTAAAAACCATCCTTGAACTCCAAAGAACATTTAAAAAAAAAAAAATTGGCCAAATTGGTCCAGGCGTTGTTGAGTTATGCAACACATTTTGCGATTCATTTTTATATTATAGATAATTGTTAAGGCTTAAGTCCTATGTAATAACGGGCAAGACTATTGCTATCAAGATGGCACAAATCCGGCAATTCCTGAAACCTGTGAAAAAAAAAAATTATAGACCGACCGCTTTAATGAGTCCTCCGCCTTGCCCCATCAAAGGCACATTAAGCGTACACAAAATCCTAAAAATATCCCACAGATTATTTGCTTTAAAATAACCATAATCCACGTAGGTATTACGATCCTAATTGAACCAATACGTGATCAACTTTCAGAATATTCCATTTAAATTGAAACCTTCGCGAGGACTCATTAAAGCGGTCGGTCTATAGTGTTAGTCATTATGAATTCGTCCGCTTGATTTCATTATCACCACCAGACTAAAAGATAAAAACTAATATGCAAGATAGTATCTCAAGTACTGTTCACATGTCGATAAAACACAATAATAATAATAAATAGAAGCTAGATTAGACAATCAGTTGCTTTGTAAAAAAATCCCTTTTAATCACAAAATGTAGATAATGTCAAGGCTGAACTAGGTCGAAGGAACAAAATCTATGGTAATTATAATCTCACTTTGTGACTGTTTTGACATAACAATATGTGCTATACAATTTACCCAGTCTTACCAAGGGTATTGTGTGACCCAGTTACTGGGTTGTCGAGGACTGGAGGTCAAATAGGCAGTCATTCCATGTAAAATACTAATATTCAGCTCCATCCGGTTAGACTGGAAGCCGACCCCAACATAGTTGCGAAAAGGCATGACAATTGATGATGATTTCTAATCAATTTTATCTTATTTTCCAGACAAGTGTTCTGCTCAATCGATGACTGGTTCGGTATGACCATGGCAGACATTCGCGCCATCGAGGACCGCACCAAAGAGGAGCTGGAGACTCTGCGGCGCGAGGGAGAGGTGCGCGGCATGCGCGCGGAGCAGGAGTAAGCGTGCGCATGCGTGCGAGCGTGCGAGTGCGTGCGTGCGCGCGTGCGAGCGTGCAGCGAGCGTGCGAGCGTGCAGCGAGCGTCGGGCGCGGCTCCAACCTGCCACCAGCCGCCCAAGCGTTCCTTCATAACAAAATGCTTGAAAAAGCTATATACTTGAATTAAAAATCCATTTCGGTATTAGACTTATTATACGGGATGGAAGGGACACCGACGCCAAATCGGTTACCACGTATTCAGTACATCATTCTGAGCCCGGGGTACATAGAAATATTTCATTGGTTATAAAAAAAAAAAAATCAGCATTCCTTATATTTTGACCGTGTAGGTATTGCATTTTGTAGGAAACTGATTTTATTTTACCGTTTTCGCGTCGGTGTCCCTCCCACCCTGTATATATGTTAGGCGTTTGACTAAAAGGGTTATTTCACTTGTTGGAAACAATAATGTTTTGTCCATTATATAGTGTAATGTAGCTCAGTTGATTTGAGGATTTATGAATTGATTGCGTGGTGTAATAGAACTCAGGAGTGATGCCATTCGGTGGTTTCATGTTAAGCAATAATGCCCGCGCTCGGCGATTTACGCTCACTGCCCGAGCTAATTCTAACTTGAGATTGCTTTTAGTGTTACCATGGAAAAGTGAGAACTTATCACACTAATATATCCACAATCAAACGCTCAACCTACATGCGTGGTCCCCAAACTATGTAATAAGAATGTCGAAGAATTATGAATTTTGTACAACCAATGGCACTGTAAAGTTATTTATTTTTTGAATGAAGTTACATTGCATTTCTCTTTTTTTACTTATATTTTTACGAGTTGTATGAAACATAATGAGATTAATGCGCGAATATGGCATAAGTATACGTCAAAATTGTGAAGGTAAAAATGAAGCCATCAGACTGCCCACTACACATTTTTTTTTTCATGGTAACACTAGAGAACAACTGCTGGCAGTTGTAAAACAATGCGGAAATATTAATTTTATAATAACTTTCACTCTTTCTACATCGTTGTGCTTAATAAATCAATAATATGTATGTTTGACATAGAGAAATGTACCGATACCCATTGAACAAGCAATCTCGGTTCAAGTGAGGGCATAGATTACCATTAGAAAAATGATATAATATGGTATAGATAATATTTAATAACTAATAAGTCGATGTAGTCAGTGGTTAACAGGTAGTGTTGTCGTTACCTAATTAATTAATTAAAATATATAAATGTAATTCAATTTGACAACTAGATTGCAACAAGACCAGTTTGACAGCGGCCAGAGTATATTGTTCTGTTAGATTAGAGCCACAAGCTCATCTGTTGTGTATTTATATTATAAATTAATTAATTCAGCGCAATAGTACCGTACGTTAGTTCTGACACATTTATAAATTATCGGTGCAATATTTTTTAACAATGGCAACCCTCTGGTAGTTGGGTTCTGTGAGGGTGTTGCAAGGTGAATGTTATGCTAAGGTGCGGTGTCTATGGGATTATTTTTTATTATGGTAACCTCGTTAACTTATTTATTGGGAACGGGTTCAGGTTGCAACATCCTCGGCTAGTGATTTTTCAAATATATTTTGTATTAATAAGTTTTTTGTTGTTTAACAAATCAGTATTTTTAATAATTGTGTGACATTCCAGTTTGTACCGACGGTGACGTTGCTATCGTTTGCTACTTAATCTTTGTTCGCTCTCTTGTGTTCACGCAATGTGTGGGATCAGTGGATATGGAATCATTGAATCAGTACAATGTCAAATTTCATGTGGATCTTCAAGTTCATAGATAATGTTCCTGTGTTTAACCAATAATTCGATGTAGCCATGTATTGTGTCGTAGGGCTCGTTCAGTGCTCCCGCCGACGCGCAGTTCTCCACAAATTCCGAGAACTCGGGGGAGCTGTGAACGCGGTGTTTCTGCTTCATATTGCACCTTTTTTTAATTAAGTTTTTTTTACTTATGTTGTAATAAGTTTTACATCAAATACAGCGTGATAATATATTTGCGAGTAGTCTTTTTTTTTGTAGTAATAGTAAAATTGTTGCCAACCCGCTTTTAGCATCGCCTAGTGCTTCTGTTCAACACCTAGTACTTAACAGTTGAGTGACTTGTGAACTTCCATTTAATACAATGTTGGTATCCACAGCGTTGCGTGTAGACGTGTATAGTACGACTACGGAGGTCTGTAATATATAGAAGCTTTGCTTTGATGTTGTTAAAGCTTATTTGTTGCAGTTACCAAATAAAGTTAAGTACACAAGTTATTTTATTTTATTTTTTTACCTCAAACAGGTCCTTGGATGCATGTTTTGTAAATTGTTTAAGCTTGTAAGTACTTTGTCGCTCCATTCCCTAAGTAGATAAAGAAAATTTCATCGATGCATAGTTATCTATAGTTGCTAAAATTGTCAATTTTTAAATGTTTAGCTAATGAAACGTTTCAAGGTTCTTGCATTGATAAGTATAATGTAATTAATAACATTTGTTGTAAAATGTACTATGAATATTTTGAGGCCAACACAAATAAAATAATTTAATCTGTTGTGATTTGTTTCTGTTAAACACTGTTGTAGGCTGGATTAAGACACTTGGATATACATAAAACACACATAACATCACGCTTGTAATCCCCGTAGGGTTAGGCAGAGCCTAATAGGACACCCACATTTCACCAGTTATGTTTAAGTCCCATGTAATAGGGGGCGAGCCTATTGCCATCGAATCCACGCACGACTCCATGGCTGCTACTGAGAAATTTCTGATGGAAAAACAAAATGACACTGCCAGACCCGGGAATCGCACCCAGGACCTCATGCTCAGCAGTCGCTTGCGACCACTCGACCAACGAGGCGGACTTGTAAATATTATACACTAATACATACAATGTTATTCTGTTCTATATCAGTACCTATATGAGTAGGTTGTTAGAAGATCGTCTATAAAGTTTGGTATTCACATACCAAATCAAATAATTTATTCGCTTATGGGTCTACATAGATGGTAAATAAATAAAATGTTACATTACACAATATAACATTAAGGATCCTCATTATAACCATTTCTGATATACGCTTTTAAAATAAAAGCTTTTAATATAATATACTAACAATAAAACGGAATGGGTGACAACTATACATATAGGTACTCTTTTTATTTTCGTTGTATTATAATAATTTAACTAGGTATTATTGCACTAGAATAGGAACATAGCGAGATTTTACAATAATTTTCTATTCTTATAACTAAGGTATTCCTGGGTCGTGTAAAAAACATTTATTGACTAACCAGGCGTACAAATTTTTCCGGAATATAGAAATGGGTAGGTCTTTCAGTTCACTAGGTAATTTGTTAAATAACTTAATTGACATCGGCACACTGACATCATCATCTGCCTAGCCTTTTCCCAACTATGTTAGGGTCGGCTTCCAGTTTAACCGGATGCAGCTGAATACCAGTATTTTATATGGAGCGAATGCCTATCTGACCTCCACAACCCACTTAGTACTGGGTAATACAATACCTCTTGGTAAGACTGGTTGTCAGACTTTCGGGCCACTGACTACCTGTAACGACTGTCAAAACTCTGTTGTACGTTTCTTCAGCAAGAAAATAGTCAATTGTCGGTTCCTCGTCGGCTGCGGTGGGAAAGGGTGATTTTGTATAAAAACAAATATGGCTGACCAAAAAAGTATTTATTTCATTAACTCTTACTAATAGACGAATAATTCATATCATTGTTAAATCACATTTCTTCTACGAAGCACCAACATCAAGCGGACAGCTTATCTTTTAAATAACCAATGAAACATCTATTATTCTTAATTAACGCCGAATCCTCACTTAATGCCGATGTTGCATCATGAATAAAGGCCGTAGTGAATATGAAATGGGGTAGTACGAGGAAAACCAGGAAATTCAAAGATATTGGATACCAAAGGTGTCGACGAAACGACATCACGCGTTTATTTTTACCCGACTACGGCGAAGCCAAAAGGAAGGGTTATGATTTCAGCAGTCTATGTATGTGTTTGTTTGTAATTACGTATGTTCCTCCGTAGCGCCTAAACTATTCATCCGACTTTAATGAATTCAATCGATCCGTTATTATGGCACGGGTAACATAGGCTACATTTTAACCGACTTCAACAATAGGAGAAGTCGATTTTACCTTGTGAATTTAATTAGAGCGTGAAGTTTCAGTTGTTGTATACCACACAAATCACAAATAAATTCTTGTTAGATAGCTAGTTTGGTTCGCGGAACCACGTTCCCGGCATAACAAAGGCAAACGCTTCAGTCAGACTGAAGCTTTAAGCTCTAGCTAGACTGAGGCGCACTCTAGCTACATGTAGCAGTGCTCGTCAACTGATGATGTGGAAGTCATGCGACTAATACCTCCATACAAGTAAGTTGTCACAATGGGCGTTATCGAATATTGTTCTGTATTTCGCGCGGGATTAGCTCCAATTTGGCCAGACAGATTTGACCTACATTCATCGAGTTTATATTAATTAGGAGCTATAATAACGGTGCCAAAACATTTTTTTTAATCTAGCAATTTACAAAATATTTATAATAACGATTTCATTTCATTCTTCGGCGTCAACAAAGGCAGCGAAATCGGCATCAAGGTGCGGATGTACACAAATAGAATTGACACATCATTTCAATTACGTCGAAAAACAAGAGAACTGTACTTCTATTAGAATAATAACTAAAACAGTGACCAATTGGTGATAATGTCTATCAATAATCAATATGTTGAAGGCCATTTGCAATAGCATTCCATAATACCTAAATAAACTTCATTAGTTTAAGTATAACATTAATGTAGCTATCTGGATAGCCGCCTATCCAGGACTTTTTGAGATTCTCAGTTAGGTATTATTGACTCATTTGGCCATGTATTGACGAGGAGAGTAACTCGTCTGTCGAGAGGCGGGGATGTCCATGAGAGTGTTGCAGCATTACAAAAAAGTGACATCGCACAAAAAGTACTGCAGCGCTATCTATGATACAAATGAAGACTGACGTTAAAATCCGTGATCCGCGACATAAGAACATATAGAAAACTCGCCAACAACTGTCAGGAAGTAGCCCACCAGACAGCTCCCGTCTGGTGGGGGTATCCTCACTTTTCTATGAGGGATGAGGAACTTTAAACCCTGTTCTACTTCTCCATTTCCTCTAGAAGATAATCGCACTTTTTTGTTGGCATACTCATAGTCATGACGCAGGTCGCGCGTACGCATAATTAGTTCAGAACCGTTCAAGTTTGAACTTTCATATCGACAACAATATTCATTCCGTTTCATTACAAGACGAGACTGACTTCAGTCCAAGCTTAAACCTTTAAGCCAGGCTTAAGCCATTAAGCCAAAAACGCAGAGTAGAGACCATTAAAACTAAAGGGAAAGACTGACTATTGCAAATGGCTGTTACGGATTCATACATTTAACATCTATTACATTTATACAGAGTGTGTCGTAAATAGTGGTCTGATCTGTTTTATGTACAATGGAAACGTTATAACCAATCTTATAGCTGTGCATTCTGACTTATATTAGTGCAATGCAACCATATTACATAATTTTGTTACATGCCTCTTTGGTCTAATGGTTGCAAGCGCCACTCCTGAGCATGAGATCCTGCGTTCGATTCCCAGGGCGAGCAAATAAGGTAGAAATAAATTCAAATTCAGTAAAATTTCAAATCGATAAAGGCTAGGTATTGGTAAGGTATTGCCTTTATTGATTTGGAATTTCTCAGTAGCAGCCACAGAACCTGGATTTGTGCCTGGCTGATGGCAATAGGTTCCTATTACATGGGACCTAATTAGCGAAATTAGGTTGTACTATCAGGTACACCTCTAACTAACCATTCGGGGATTGCAGGCGTGACGCTGTCCTATTCGTGACGTTGCTTTCAGAATACACCCCTCATACGATAGATATAACATAACATTGATCATTACACTATATGTACTTCTGGGGCTATCAATTTATTGGTGCAATTCCATCAATGTACTATTTTAAAGACATGTGCAATATGAATTTTACATTTCAATAGGTGCTATTATTATTTTAAAAGAAATTCTTTTACACCATCCAACAGATCAAGAAATGATCCACTTCTAACCACTGATAATATTGACTGAACAATTCCTATAACTTTTTGTTATGTTGATAACGTAAAAAATACAAAATTAAAAATACATAAATTAAATTAAAAGTATTTATATGATAGGTTTTGTAAACATAGACTCACGGCCAGACATTCTTCGATATTAATTGCCAGCTTGCTGAAACTTGGGGACATCTATTTTTTAGCCAAGATTGGTTACCCGCCTTACAACCAGTCTTACCAAGGGGAATCGTATTACCCAGTACTAACTGGGTTGTGGTGGTCAGATAGACAGCACCCGGACTGCATCCGGTTAGAGGGGAAGCCACCCCAACATAGTTGGGAAAAGGCTAGGCAGATGATGATATGGTAACCCGCCCTAGCTTTATATACAGCTAAATGAACATCATTCTACTCTTATCCCAATGTATTTGGGGTCAGCGCCGTATCTCTTAGGTATATAAGAGCACTAAATTGAATAAAACATCGACGGTGGAAACTGACATGACGAAAGGGACATTGAGCGGGCTGTCGAATTTGCAACGTTTAGCACAGCGCCGAAAGCTGAAAATTGAACAACACTTTCAATGTCCTTTACGATTTTTCAAATTGATATCGAGTACAGTGAGCCTATGTTTGCAAAACTTCCGCCTTTGACACATTTATAAGGTTATCAATCAGTCAATGCATGACTTTATAATATAATATTCTTTACATGACATAGATATATTAAAGTGAGGCCAGTAATGGCACAACAAGTCACTATAAAACAATATTTGATTCATATTTATATTTTAAATCTACAAATTGATAATCTATAGAAACGAGATCGTATGAACACATTCAATTCAAAAGTGGTTTCCGTACATGCCTGGCATAGGCATGTTCAGTGGTCCCATGGGGTATGGCATGTTGGGGGCTCCTTGCGGAGGACCGTAGCTGGGGTACGGTAGGTACGGCTTGGCGTATCCGTTACCGAAAGAACTCTGACTGCCCGATCTGAGCAGTTCGGCCATCTTCTCGGCTTTGAACTTCCGTAAATGCATGTTCTTGCGAGCGGGCTCGAAATCTTCGAGGAACTTCTCCACCGGTATCTTTCCAGAGAGGAAGTCTTGCGCTAGACTCTCTGATTGTTCCTCAGATTCTGCTGCAGCTGTCTGAAGCAGAGCCTGCGTTGTGTCCGGCGATATGCCCGCTGATTTTGTTTCTGATGGCCAAACAAACTCAACATTAACATTCATACTAGAAAATAATGTAAAATATTGTATTTTTAAAGGGTGTAAAAATACCCCCTTGTACTTCCCGTGATTGCGATCCTTTTACTGCACCATACAATCTTTTAGTTACGGATTTTAATAGGTACGTCTTTTAATTGTTATAACTTTACTTTAAATACCTCTATGACTCCTTTACTATTCAATGCATCCATCAGCATAATGTTTTGAGTGCGTTACATTGAGCGCTATCGTAAACTGTGATTTATCACATGAAAAAAAAAGTTGTTTCCCAGCAACATTTTTTGCGCAGTGTTACTCAGTTTGATGTAAAGAAAGCTTGGTTGACGAAAGGGTCCGTTTACACCCAGTATGTCACTCGAAGACGGAATGGACGTAACCAGACCAGGCTAGAAATGTTCAAAGCAAAAGTGGTACGAAACAACCTTGTGGGTGACGAGTTTGGTATTGAAATTAATACAATATGACAACTGTACTACATGTACCGACTCGTGGCATAAAGTATAAGGCATGGTTGTTCGGGTGGGGTCATGGTACGGTACGGTGTACTGGGCATACTCCTTAAACCACTGATCCATCACGTCAACCGTCTAAACTTTTATAACAACAAAAAAAAATGTGTATAGACTCACTATATTCTTCCAGCAGCTCCTGGATGCGAGTGCACAGTTGTTCACCCATCTCCGACTTCTCTTGCACTTGCTGCTTAATTTCCTCGAGCTCAGGCTCCTTGTCGAGGTTGAACTCGGCTAGAGACCTGTTGCTGGCTATTGTCATCTCTCGTTCCGTCTCCCAATCTTTTACCTGGGTAAAACAAATAGTTTATTATTTTTCTAGTTTTTGTTTGCTGAAAGCAAAATGTGCTACTAGGATAAAAAATATCCCATGCTATCATCATCTTCTACCTTTTTACAACAATGTCAACGATTACCGCTAGGTAAGACTGGTTCTCAGACTTTCGGGCCAGTGCCAATGACAGCCAGGACAGGCTTTACGTCCTTGGATATCAATCCATGCGGCTGGTATTATTTAGCCATGAGCTCCTCAAGTATCTGATATCCTAACACAGATCAATTTATTTATATTTACATAAACCGACACCTACCGCGCTCACTGACAGTCAAATACTTTTCAACCTCGTTTTTTTTTTAAATTTAATCAGGACTTAAGGGAGAAAATTGGTCGACTATCAGCAAGCTCGGTAGCACATACATAAACCTACACCATTTTCCTGTGGAGGTAGGCAGAAACTTCAGAAAGTTATCTGCTTAAAAAAATAATTTTATCCAACATTCAACTTTTTCCTGGTTCTGCGTAACAATCACACATGTGAACTTTTATATATAACCTAACAATCAAATCCAAAAATTTAAATACTGAGTTGAGCTTCATCAACACAAATGCATGCAGTGACTAGTGGGGACCACTCAAATCTGTGTGGTTCACCCCTCACAGACAATCTCAAACATCTCTCATCTTCTTCCTCACATTATCTGGTGAATATAACATCTGGACTTAGAAATGGACTGCGACCTACGAGGTTTCTCTAATTATTCTCAGAGCAATCAAAAAGAAAACACCAAATTTAATCACATTGTCTTAGTTTTATGTATAAGGGAGTGCTATCGAATGTGGCAGCATCACCGATGCACTCGGCCGTCTGTCACTCTGTTGCTCACTCTAGCAAAGGATGGTTCTGAGCGACAGAAATATTCCATGTTGATAGATGAGGTGTAACCCTAAAAGTGTTCAGCTAACACACCAATATACGGAAAGAACATCATTTATCAATTCAGGCTATCTTAGTGTGCTGACCACAGACAATAGCCACAGTCTTCTTCTTACGAAGATTTCTTGCAAGACAAGGTCTCTGTTCTGCTTCTTAAAGAAGCGCTGCAGCATAATATTAGTCTTACATGTCTATTTACTTGTACAATAGGTAGACAGCTGACAATTAACCGAATTAAAATGAAAAGGATCTGCTACTTTGTTTTTTGAAAATGTTTTAGTTTTAATTATATTGTGTTATCCAGTAACTGAGTTTTGTTGGTCAGATGCAATCACTCCATGAGAAATACTGATATTCTGCTAACTGGTTAGACTGAAGGCTACACATGAATTTACCTCACTAATAAATGGCTGCAAAAAGATTTTTTATTATCTAACATTGTATGAGGTACTTAAGATTGCGTGTTTATTTAATTAAAACAATGACTCATCCTCTAACAACTTTATCAGTGTGTACGCACCAAAAACCGCTATCAAAACGGGAAAAATAAGTAAAACGTTTTTTAAAGCTAAAGAATGGTCAATTTAAAACGAATTATACACTTTTATGAAGTAATACTCTTTGTTTTTACCTGTTTTACATCTTTTAGCACAGTATCGAATTTGGTGTCATCATTTAACATTTCCTTCAGTTCGTCAGAGTTTAAATGGGACAATAAGCCCAAGGTTGATGGGTAGTCAGGCTGTATCATCTTGAATAGCACACAGGATATCACAAATTAACAGTCTCAGAACAATATCTCGTAAATTATTAATTATTTTTACGAAAGACGTCAAAAACAGTAATAATAAAACCTAACAATTTTGACAATTCTGACAAGTGATCCTGTCCTGTCTGTCATGTAAACGATTCGTTCAACATTACACTGACTGCACTGCAGAAGATCTTGACTTGCGTCGAAACTACTCAATTGCAAGTGTGTGAGGTTCTTTAGGCCGTCTGACATTGAGTTAGAGATTTTTTACAGGCAACACTGTAGTATAAACGTCATAATGACGGTATCAGAAAGTACAATTTAGATTTTTTCAAAATTCTTAATGTAAATAGTATTAAATGCTAACAACTAGTTATAATACATGACAAACACCTTTATTTATTGTGTCGACTAATAGTTCCCTTAGTTCTAGTCAGAAATGTTACTTAATGACTCGCCATATGACATAGAATTTTTCTACAATTTTTATGTGAAGTTCCTTGCGGAACTGTTGTTGTATTTTAGGAATTTCGCTCTATATATAAGCTTATGGCTGTTTGGGTACTTCTTGGTGTGTTGTGTGGTGTACCGGCGATACGCACGGCGGCTGCCGACGCGGACGCGCGGTGCTTTGGGCGCCAAGCGAGTGTTGATAGTCATAGCCCACCCGGATGATGAATGCATGTTTTTCGGGCCCACGATCTTCAGATTGTGCGAACAGGGTGCTGACGTACATGTACTGTGCTTATCTAATGGTATGTGATATAATTGATCTTTGAACTTCATAGCTCCTTTCATGTTTATGTTATGAAGGTCAAAATGTTAATTGGGTGGTTGTAGATTAAATTCCTTCGGCTTAATTGCAATTTTCTAATAACATTCCATAGAAAACGTTTCAATTTTTTAAATTTCTAGGTAACTACGAAGGAAAAGGTCGGATAAGACGAAAAGAATTATGGGATGCATGTCTAGAGCTTGGTGTACCAAACCAGAATGTTTGTATAATAATGGATGACCGGCTGAAAGATGACCCGAAAGTTCAGTGGCCCGTACCTGTGTTAGCTAAATTAATAAACCATCACTTGGAAGCCATAGAATTTGATACGCTTGTTACGTTTGATCGGGGAGGCGTGTCGGCTCATGCTAATCACTCAGCCGTGTTTTATGCGGTTGCTTATATGTTTGTTGAAAAGTTAATGCCTGAAAGTAAGTATAATAAAATTATGATTGTATTTAAAATATTAAAAAAACATGACATGCCTGGTGTTGAACCTTATGATAGAAATTTAAAAAAAAACTAGCTTTTTAGATCTATTATCTTTCAATAAAGTAAAACGACTATTAGTAGCCTGTTATAATTTATAAATATTTAAAAATTGTTGTATGGGACGAAGTGCCAAAATTGAAGGAACTGTTATGAATCGTTAGGTTGTGGTGATTGCCAATTAATCGGCTTCGGTTTTGCCAGAATATGATGTTCGGTTGGACATTAAAATTTTCTAAAGATAGTTAACAATTGCATCGTTTACTTCCAGGATGTACAGTATACACGTTAGATTCTGTTAATTTATTCAGAAAGTACATTGGATTCTTGGATCTGCCACTAAGCTTTCTACTGTCTTCTAAAAGGTGAGTTGAATGTTCTAAATTCTGCATTTGTTGAGCTATGTGACGGCTTGAATTGTGGAAATTGTTTGGTGCACATCTTACTACTATTATAAATGCGGAAGTTTGGATAGATGTTTGTTACTCAATCACGCCAGAACGGCTGAATGGATCTGGATGAAATTTGGCACACAGATAGCACATAAGCTACATTTAATTTTTTTACTCAGATATTCACACTAGAATTTCCACACGAACGAAGTCGCGGGCAACAGCTATAAATACACAAACATACGCTCTTCACGCTTTTTCCAAATGGGGTAGGCAGAAACTACAGAATGCCACCTGCTACCCTTACATAGTCCGATGCCTTCATCGACACTCACATAATATTGGTATTTATAAATAAATGTACCTGTATCGACCTGGCCTGTATGATCAAATTGACCAAAATACATCATCAAATCATTACTGTTTTTTCATGTTTAGATACAGTCACCCATAAAACTGCTATTACGCTGACGCTGGGTTTTTCGCCAATGTATTTTTAAGCATTCTTTGTTACCATCTGTTAAATTTAATAATAATGTATTTTTTTCTCCACTCCAGATATTTCCTCCGCTGGACCGAAAGCCGTCGCGTCGTCCGCGCGATGAAACGCCATCGCTCCCAAATGGTGTGGTTCAGACACCTCTACGTCCTGTTCTCGAGATACATGGTCATCAACACTCTCCGGAGAGTCAGCTTGGCGGACATCGAACTTGAGTTGGAGGTAGATGATTGAGTACAAACACTTGGGAACACTTTAGACAAAAATTATTCGTAAAGTTATGTTGTAGATGAAAATGAGATCATATATTTAAATTGATAGAATGATAATAAAATAGATGTGCCGTCACCATACTTAGGTCGCGCGAAAAAGTGTTTACATCAAGATAGCTGTCTCGCACATCTCCCATGAAACGATAACACAATGTGCGGTATGAGTGAACGAGACAAAACTATTCAATTCTCATTGTCAACGAAAGGGATACGAGAACATTTTTTGGCGCGGTATGTCGAATCTATGAATGAGGCACTTTGTGTAGATAAAAGCTAGATTTTACAACATTTTGATAATTTTTAAGCGAAGTTTAGGCTAAGTATGTGTCAAATGTTGTCTGGGTTATTAAAGTTTTGCAGACGGTTAATGCTACTTAGAATCTCTTGGCCGCGAGCCACACGCATCTTGAGACAGGGGCTACAGCGAAATAAATGAAAAAAGTAGTTAAGAGCATGCTACGGGTCACAGGGCGACAGATCAAGTTTTCCAGTATAACATGGCTTCGTTTTGTATAGATTTCCCGTACAATGAGAGATCCGCATCCGCTGGTTTTGTATAGCTTGATTGGTAGCCGTGCGTACGGTACGGGAAGTTCTGTTCAAACTTTATGGCGGCTCGGAAGTTAGCTGCGAGTGACAGTCTGCACATTAAAGCGCAGGCCACACCCCCAGCTGGCGGGCGGGCGAGCGAGGCGAACGAGGCCTTTTTCATACTTCGTGCGGCTCTTTCGATAGTTCGCGGTGTGAACCAAAGTATGAAAAGAGGTGAAAAGAGGTGAAACGATGCCTCGTTCGCCTCGCTCGCCTGCCCGCCAGCTGGCGGTGTGGCCTGCGCTTTAACAGTCAAGACGATGCGTCCTCTGCGCCCCTCTGATACCTAAAATTGTGTTCTCAGCTTTAGATGTTCCGAGTCGCTAAAAAGTTTGGACCGTTATACTTGCGCAGACTCATTCGCAGCTAAGTTCCGAGCCGCCATGAAGTTTGAACAGACGGACGTTTATACGACTAGACGGTACTCACTCGAAGGAAACGCGCAAGTTGTATCCTCCGAGTCTGTAAACGAATCTATGTCTTACATTGCTAATTTGATATACATTCAACACAGTGTAGTACCTACCAGTGGCGAAGCTTCCATAGAACCCGATTCCTACCGGCTTCCCTTTGAAAAATGGCACAGTCAGTATTCTATAGCCAATAATATTCTATAAAGTAAAGATATGTACTCCGGCTTACCCCTTACAAAAATTGACCCTTCGCTACGGGTACCTACTTATGGCCAAGTACAAAAATCTGGATTTGGTTTTAAACAAAGAAAAGAAATATTTGATAGAATAATAAATGTGGTTGTAAGTAATTATATTAATAATAAAAAAACCTACCCTCTACTGTGATCTCTCTCTAACACTCAAAGATTTGCTGGGAGAAGATTCAACTTCGAGTTAAACTAGCCATTATATAATCGACTTTGTATTTTCTTTACCAAGTTTCTTCACTAAGGTTAAAATAATCTAGCTTTCACATAAACAAATACGTAAACCCTTTTGTTTTATGAGGTGCAAGTGCACCAACCTTGGAGCTGTGGTGGCCCAGATATTACTTTGTGTAATTAATTTCATCACCACTAAAAACTGTGAAGGTAAACATCGTGAGGAAACCGGCGTATCCTAGAACCAAAAATTTGAAGACGAGTGACGTGTACCAACATGTAAAAGGCAAGCGAGGTAGAATAAGGGCCTTCCCTCTTACAGAAAGGCCTGTTTCCCTGCAGTGGCAACTTTATAGCCAGATTATAGTCTATAGTTCTGTTCAAAATTTATGGCGGCTCGGAAGTTAGCAGCGAGTAACGGTCTGCGCATTGCTGATACCTAAAATTGTGTTCTGCGCAGCTTTATGTTACATGTTATGAGCCGCATTAAAGTTTGAACCGTTATACCTGCGCAGACCGTCACTCGTAGCTAACTTCCGAGCCGCCATGAAGTTTGAACAGAGCTATACATGCATTCAGAATTAGAATTGGAAATGAATTACCTAGAAAGTCGACTATACATGGCCTTTATATCACTGTAATATGTTATTATTATGTTTGGTGTACAGATATGTATTACCTAAGAACTAAAGACTCTTATCCTAGTGGACTTAGAGTATGCTTTTGCATGCACTTTTAACCACTACCATTCCTTTTGTAAATAAAGTTTACGAACGATAGAAATAGTTAAGAAAAGATTTGACAATTTTATATTGTGAAAAACGTTTTTGTAAATTACTAAACTTTTACGAAAGCTATTTCTTTCTTGATTCTCTAATTGAATATTATGTCCTTTGATAAATTAAATCTAAATTTCACCTCAATTGTAAACGCTTTAGCAGCCAATTCACGATATAGTGTACTGACTAGACAAAGGACTGTAGAGACACATTGCCGCCTTTAGGAAAAATATTACCGCCATAATGAACAGCCTATTTGAAGAATTCCTAACATAATTCAATGATAAGTTACGGAAATCAAGCGTTACTCAGCGGAAATCCATGACATCTTTCGATTATAAAACTTGATGCTTATTTTGCACAACATTTAATAATTAAATGGTGTTCAGATTAACCGTAAGATGGTCGTAATTTCTTTAATGTTTTAGGGGCAGGTAGGGATAGAATTTGTGGGGGTCATCTAACGGTAAATAATGAAGACATTGACCTAATAAAGGTTCCCAAATCCAAATCTAATAGATCGGTACTATTAACTTTCTACTCTAATATTACAAAGAGTTGGAGGTAATGTCTGAACCTACTCGTCCGATTTAAAAAAAATCATACACAAATGGAGAGCTACACAATTAATTTAATTGAATTTAGATAAAAATGATCGATAATGGTAAGTAACAATTGAAACTTGTTACTTATAAACTATGTTAGTAGGTACAAAATACATTTATATTTATTTTACCGCCCCAATCACAATGCTTACCCAGAGCGAGTGTATCGGACACTGATATTTACTAGAAATGATCTTCAGAACGTCGCGTCGTTGCGGCTGCCGCGTACCCTGCCTAACAGTGACGACATACGCATGCGCTTTATTGCGCAAAAGTCTAACATCGCGGACGCACTACAGAACCAGAACGCGGCAACCGCAACAACATTCTGAACACGTTATAATGTATTGCACCCACAGAGCGCTGTATGCCTTTTGAGTATAACTAAAAATCAGACTTCAGAGGCTGCTCGTGTGGAAAGATGGACACGTATGATTTGAATAGAACAATAATTGCTAAGTGCCATAGAATGTGTTCTTCACTGGGGCGAGGTCGCATGTAGAAGCTAAGATGTAAATATTTACGTACCAGTAAGCAAATTCGCAATCAGTTCATGGATCTTAGACGAATCCTCTGAATTGAGATGTTATGACTGTTAATGCTTTACCTACACACCTTATATCGTTTTAAGCTTGTACTATTTTACATGTATGTATGGAAATATGTTTCTTTGTAAAACAAAAGACAATGAAATCTGAAGTTTCCATTGTTTGGGTGTGACGTAAATTATATTTTATTTAAAAATGGGCGTAGCCAAGGTGTCGAGGATTGCTTATGGTACCTTTGCCGTAAAACTCCATCTTTTAATCACGTGAGATTTTAGGGTACCCATCTCCCAGCATCACGTGTATTTTTTAGACACAAATTCGTTTGCTTGGATTTTTAATTAATTATCGATAAAAATATTAACACGTCACACATTAAATCATTTTTTTAGGTCCCACGTAAATATAAACGCTATTGTCACACTAACCCCCTCATCGTGATTAATCCTGTTTTTTTTTTCTGTCTCCGCCACTCTTTTCGAACTTCACGTGATTAAAGGACGACCCCTAATATTATTTCGGCAAACATTTAGGCATTTTTAAAACTTTTTCACCGCTCCACTGAGCTAAACCGTCACGCTCTTGGAAACGTAGTGGGTGTTTTGGCTCTAGAACCAAAAGTTCGAAGATATGTACAGACGCCAGCACATCAAGCTATCCGAATCTGTCAAATTTTCCCAATCAACCTTGACCCTAATGCTTTAGCCATAAAGTTGAATATCTATTAAATAAATTTGACAGATTGTAGCTTGATGTGCTGGCGTCTGCACATTCATCATCATCATCATCGACGCGACAGAGCCAGAGACAATCTCTAGATACGTTGGCTATGTCCCTTTAGAGTGGAGCGTCTGACATGAATGTTTCTAAATTATTCACTAGTCTGTTATTTAGTGTAGGATTTTATAAAATAAGAGTAAATTTGCACTTAATGCTTTTATAAAGAATTTATTTCAAAATTTTACTTTTAAGGCAAAAGCGCCAGGGTAGCCCGCGAAATTGAAAATTTCTCTCTAAGTCTTACATTTCTGCTCTTAGCTCAATAGTGGCTAGCGTGAAGATGTGTCTGTCAATAGTATTGTCTATCCTGTGATATTCAGTTTTTTCATGGTAATGTTTTTTTTTCGCTTGAAATTGGCACTATTGATTTTGAAATTATGTTCATATTGATATTTTTTTTTATTTCTAATAAAAGATCAAAATGATCATAAGAATGTTTGGAGTTTTATTTATGCCGAATAATGTGCCTACTCTCTTTATCATGTACACTAGACTAAACCACCACATCGTAAGCAAGATTCAACCAAAAAAGGACCTAAAACTGACCCTTGTGGAACCCCAGACGTAATCCAATACACACCCAAAAAACCCATTTAGCGAATAGTGTCGGTTGCTTAGATATGTTCGACGATGCACTGCAGTGGCACGCTATGATGTAAAACTTTCCAGGGCAGAGAGTTCAAGGCGTTGACGATAGACTAGCTTACCGCCGAGACTGCCACAGCCTGAGGATTGACCTGTTCCGAGAACGAACGGGCGCGTGGGATAGATAGACTATATTACTATGATAAGTGAATGACGTTGGGACCACGCAGGCCACACCGCCAGCCAGCGAGCGAGTGAGGCGGGCGAGGCTCTTTACATACTTCGTATCCGCTCTTTCGTCGTTCGCGGTGTGAACCAAAGTATGAAAAGAGGTGAAGCGATGACTCGTTCGGCTCATTAGCTGACGGTGTGGCCTAACAGATGCCCGACGAACCTACCACTTTTTTTGTGTATAAATCTTTATTGATGTCCTCCGCCTTGGAGCGGGCGGACGTCAGACTTTTACTGACGAAAACCACACGGTGTTCCTCCCCGTCACTACTTCTGGCTGGGAAATGGGGGGGGCGTATTTGCAATCTTTGCTAGCGGCTCTGTATCTGGTCAAGAAGACTAGGTATGCCCCTTCTCGCCCTATCCTGCGGTGACCCTAACCTGATTGAACGAAGTGTAGTCTTAAGTGACTCGTAGAACTCCGAGGTGAGGTGGCTATATTCTATGAACGTGGATGGAGGTACTGCGGATGTGAAAAGAACCATTTTACACGAGGCCATTTAATGAGCAGTTCAACTAAAAGTGCAGTCAATCCGAGTACCTCGGACTGCGGACAGCTTTGACTGATACCAGTACCTAATATATCTGTGAAACTCCAGTTTAGCCAAGCCATTCAGACCAAAGCGAAGGGGTGTTATGTGTCTAAGCGGTCTACTAATTGCCAATTAAGCGCCCGCCAATGTGTTGGTCTGAATGGTTCGTTACTGAAAAATTAGGAACTCGTCCTATGTGCAAAGGATTGTCATTACCAATCGCCTGAAGAAACTCCATTGTAATGAATTTTATGCTTATACAAAGCCAATTATGGCTTGGCTAAGTGGTATGGATTGTAAGATCTTCAAGTAGGTTTGTGATTAACAATTTTACACAAGCGCCCTGGTCGATCAGTTCATTCAAAGAGTAGGTAGAATAATAATATATAAACAAAGAGCTCATCTCAAGATGAAATGAAATCTCATTTGTTTATCTTGTCAATGTCACTGACAAGTGACAGCTCCTAGAGTATATATGTTCCTTGAGTGACAGTCACTGTCAAGTCCAGTAGATTTCACAGGGATTTCCATGGGATATTATCTGAAGTGTAATAAAGTATCGATATTAGGTGATAATACTTCGGTATGTTCCAAAAATCGGTGAAATGTACGAATAATATATTTTCACTGACTTCATAGAAAGTAAGTAGTTTTCATTTCCACTGCTAAGTGGTACCAATAATTGTGTCCATAGAAGTGTACTGATTTCCAAAATACAGGTTCTGAACCTAATTTGGAAGTCAGTCGTCCGTCCATTTAGTTTCTTGCAGCCTTTTTTTGTGTAGACCATGGACCTAGAAAGACCCCTTTTTTCTAGGTCCATGGTATAGACCTTAATAGATGAAATTTTATTGGGTTAAATATTACTAAGTCCAACAAACAATTATTTATTTATAACAAAACTTTATCTTATTTTATACAAAAAGTTCTGTTAAATAAAAATAAATGAAATCTTAATATTGTAGTACATACTACTCGCACTGTTCGACTGCGTTCGTGGATGGCATGACTTAAACAATGAGAGTACAGATGCCAGCACAACAAGCTACTACAATGGTAAATTTCATTAATAGATTTCTTCTACTAATAGACTTTATCGCTGAAGCAGGTTCAAGGTTGATAGCGAACATTTGACAATTTTGGGTAGTTTGATGTGCTGGCGTCTGTACATTGTTTAGAATGGTGAAAAACGATTTGCAGCAGATTTGAACTCAAGCCTTTTCTGGCAATGCCTTTCGAGCTATGGCGTTATTTACGAAACAAATATGCCAGTTTTGTTTGATATGTTTTCTATACTAAACATTTGATGTCTATCGTTTTACAATTATGTCCAACAAATAAAATCATTTTATCGATATATCGATATTTTATCAAGCAAAATAAACATTTCATTCATTATTCAGAAGTACGTTCGGATAAATCGAATGGGCAGGAATTTAACAATTTTCTTTACTAATATTTCGAATAAAAGATTCCTCTATTATTTAATTACAGCAATTAATAACCTATTAAATTTGCTAAGCCTAATTGCCTTAATTAAAATATTTCTTGTAGAGTCATTTATTTTTGAACCGTCATCGTGTTGTTCATTTCTGACATGAATCCGAAACAAACGTTTCTTTTCTCTCTGCTATTTTAATATGGCGGAAGCACTGACCGCCGTTCGGACGTCTGCGCTTTTTATTATCATGAATTAAGAAGTGTCTCGCTAATATTTCTTAAGTGAGTGAAACAGAAGTGTTATAGTACAACTGTGAATCAGATACATTAAAAACGGAAATATTGTAGTGCTCCAAATCGTCACTTTCTGCTAAAAAAATGGTAATGATAGTTTTTTGTTTTGATACTTTTTTACAAACTTTACTTCGATGAAAAATGTGTTTTCATCATTTTTCTTAATAACTGCAATGATAATCACCACGCTCATCTTAGGAATATGTTTCACATGGAAACGAAGGTCATAAAAACAGGATTTTTTCGTTTTTTTTCTTTGTTTTCAATTTTTCTAACCAAAAAAACTGTCAAAGGTGATGTCGATCTCACATGTGTTATTATTTCAATGTTTCTTTGTTATATTACTAATTTGATCGTGTTCCCGGGGACTTAATTATTCAAGCTGGGTGTGGCTGTATTGATTTTCTTGGAAGGTTCTAGGTATAGTGTTAGAATACGTCTTGAAGTACTGCACTGTGCCTGTGTCTAGCACACTGCTACAATGCGGTGCTAACGCATTGAGATCGATGATATCTTCAATTTGGACACTGTAAATGGAACTATTCGTTTATATTTACGTTCTATTCCTAATATTGTTCCCATAAATGCGTACTTACTAAGATTTGAAAGCAGTAAGATAGAATTTGTGGAATTGCTCAATGCATGCATTTACTTATCATGGTGGAAAGTAAAACAGTAATAAAAAAAGCATTATAATACCATGTTATCAGTTATGTAAGGTTTTTACTGTATTTTGGTGCTTTTGCCAACTATAGGTAATGTAATAATTCAGACTGTGCCAAGACTTTAGTTGTGTTATTCTGGTTACTCTTAAAACTTGTCTATGATATTGTTTTCCTTTTTGATTTGGTTGATAATTAGAACCTTCATGTAATTAATTATGGATTAAATTGTAATTAAGAAATACATCATTTTATAAGCAGCATGAATGATTTGTTAATTGTATTACATTTACTTTAAATTATTGTAAATGTTTTGATAATAATGTGGTCTTTAAAACTGGAAATGTAATTAACAAATATCGTTTCCTAAATACTTTTACAAATCAAACTTACAACTACTCTAATATTACATTTAGGCATTGCTTTTCCTTATTCCTTAAAAATTTTAACTTCACATTAATAATATCTATATGCGATGACTAACACTTGTTCTATGACTTTTAAATTACGGATATGTTGCAATGAGATGTGAAATAAACATGAATTAATTAAAATAAAGGATGACATTTAGATACTGCTTATCTGAACAAAGTCAAGGTCTTCTAAACAAACACCATCACTATATTTGTTTTTTATTTCAGTAATTTTTAATGAAAGTATGTTGCAGTCAACTACATAATAAAAAAAAATTGTGATTTTATTGACATCTCATTTGACTTTGGTACATGGTTTTTTTTAATTTTAATGTTTATTGTTCTAATTACCTGAGAAATTCAACTTTTACAAAATGCAGCTTAGTATTAGGTTTCTGTTGTCATCATTATCTTCTAGCCCTTGGCTCATGCCACTTGGGGTCGCCACAATAATTTTTCTTAATCCATTCATCCCTTTCAATCATCATACTATCACTTACAGCCATTTCTTTCATGTCATTCCTTAGTTTCTAGGGTAACAAAAAGTAGAGACAAAAGTACCAAATATGAATAATAATGATTAAAATGTTTCTTGCCCGTTCTTCTCCATAGAGATCTACGTTAGGGAATGGGCAACTACAGTACTTTCACAGTTTTTATGCCTTGTGACTGGGACTGTAGCTATTGTTGTCTTTGTTTCGACAATTCTAAAGTGCCTATTGTTAGTTACTGGCCTATTTGAAATAAATGTTTTGATTTTGAATGACCAATAATTTACAACTCTTGTAGGTTCATTTGTCAAAAATATGACTCTTTCATGAATAACTTGTTGTTTGCATCCAATTCTAACTTATGATTATTATGCGGTTTGCTATTATTTTAAATACACAAACATGAAAATGAAGCAGTAGATGTATGACAAAATGTATGAATTTGAATGAACAAAGTTAAATGAGTATGAAAGGATCATAGGGGATGGCATTTTCTATTTTTCCCATGAGCAAAACGTGTGAGTTTATGTGATGTTATGTAAAAAACCATTTTCAATCAGAAACAAAGTAAAGACCAAATTAATAACACTGTTTGGCCAAGCTTATCTCTATCCACAAACAATAACGTAATGCACAATCTATGTCAAAATAATACTTAGAACTTACTTATCATAAATATTATGTACCCTGAGCTATTGGATGTAGACTTAAGTTGATTTCCAGTCCCAAAAATGGTATTATATACTTTCAACCTCATATTTATTTGTAAAATGCCTGTTAGTCTGCAATCGACAATACAACATGGTATTTATTTTCATGGTATTTTTTTTCGGCTGCTGCGCTGCGTGTCGCGGGTTCGATCCCCGCACGGAACAAATATTTGTATGATCTACAGATAGTTGTTCCGGGTCTGGCTGATTGTGTATGTGAGTTCAAATGTTTGTAAATGCACCCACGATACAGGAGAAACTCCTAGTGTGGGGCAATGTTTTCGTTAAAAAAAAAATATGTTTCCAAAATAAGATTTTAAACAACCATGGTCACTAACATCCAAACACATCCGTTTATCCGTGATCATGGTGCTTGCAACAGCGCCGAAATATCGGGAACTCAAAGAAAACAGTAAAAATGGTAAATATCCCGTTTCTAGTGTTAATGATTATGTTGGCAATGTCAAATATGCAAGCTAAACATGCCGCCCAATATAACATTCTCACTGTGTGTGTGGGCCTTAATCTACAATGTAGACCCAGTTTGGGATGTTAGATGTCACCATGTTTTTGAATTTTAATTCTAAGACTTCCTCACTATGTTTTTCTTCGCATCTGAAAGAGTAGTGGCATTGAAATATATGACCCACAACCTTCTTTGTAAGTTGATCACTACCAAAAGACTACTGATGCTAACAGTGGTTAAGACCGGCAGACATATAACAAAAAAATTTAGTTGTATGCAACACCTAGTTCACTGACGGTCAACTACTTTTCAACCTTATTATTTATGGCAAAAGGGTGGCAAACTCGCAGTGCACTTGATAGTAAAAAGTAAACTTTTCACAGCAAGCACTTGTCACAGACAATAATTAGTACACAAACAAAATTTACCTATTTGTATAGAAAAATATTGTCCACCCAGATTAGTACAAAAATACAAGTGATCCTATGAATAGTAGTAAATAAACCAAATGCACTCAATATGTCGGGAAGAAATGACCTTGTGGCTATTTCTAGCTAGAAAGAAGCCAAGGGCAATACTATAGTCCTAGCACTTGAATTCTTTGATTGGTCAAGGTTACGCAAATGATACTGTGATTTTTATATTAGACAAACTATTTTATCAAATCATTTGTATTTTCTAAGTTTATCTTGGATATCACTGGTGGAGCTCGTGGCTAAATAATAACAGCCGCTCGGGTCGATCTTTAGGTTAAGCTGTGCTTGCCTAGGTTGGTCTGTGGATGGGTGACCGCCCATTACATACCGAGTTTCCTCCGTGCCTCGGAAAGCACTTCAAGCCGTTGGTCCCGGCTGTCATTTGTAGATCATTGACAGTCGTTAGGTAGTCCACTGACTACCTAACGACTGTCAATGGTAAGACTGGTTGTCAGACTTTTTGGGCCACTGCCCAAAAAGTCTGACAACCAGTCTTACCAAGGGGTATCGTATTACCCAGTACTAACTGGGTTGTGGAGGTCAGATAGGCAGTCGCTCCATGTAAAACACTGGTATTCAGCTGTATCCGGTTAGACTAGAAGCCGACCCCAATATAGTTGGGAAAAGGCTAGGCAGATGATGATCTTGGATATCACTGGCTTTGTTGACTATTACATACCAAGTTTACTCCATGACTAAGGTAGCCATTGGTCCCAGCTGTCAATTTAGGATCTTTGACAGCTGTTACAGGTAGTCAGTGGCCCGAAAGTTTGAAAACCAGTTGTACCAAGGGGTATTGTATTAGCTAGTACTAACTGGGTTGTGGAGGTTGATTAGGCTCCATGTAAAATACTGGTATTTGGTTTGATTGGAAATCTAGACGCATGATAATCACTGATTTTGTTGAAATTAAACATAGTGAGGAAACCTGGACTTGAAAATTGTTTGATTAAGTCGGAAGTGAAGGAAAACATGATGAGGAAACCTGCATGTAATCTACACTTAATAATATTATAAAGAGGAAAGATTTGTATGTTTGTAACAAATAAACTCAAAAACTACTGGACCGATTTAAAAAATTCTTTCATCATTAGAATGCTAGATTATCTCTGAGGCTATATTTATTACTAGAAAAAAATTAGGGGAACCGTGCGAAGCCGAGACGGGCCGCTAGTAATTTCATAATATACATAAGTTGAAATCGCCTATCTGCCTTCTCTTTCTAAGAAGTGAATAATAGGCTGGGACAATATTAATTAATTATTTAAGTTAGTTTTGATGGTCTATAAGAGTTACACAAAGTTTTATTAGTTTTCCATCGGGAATTTCTCAGTAGCAGCCACGGAGTCTGAATTTGTGCCCGGTTGATGGCAATAGGCTCGCCCTATTACATGGGATTTAAACATAACGTATTACACGTGATGCTATGGTATTTAAGTGAGATCTTTGATGGATAATTGTTGTAAAAGTACAACAAAGCTTGATAGTCATAAAGAGTAAGTAGATAACGTCTTATCAAACATCGCGACTCAGCACCGCGTCGGACTATTTATTTTATTGCTTGGACATAATACAGGGTAATTAAAAAAAATCATCTGTTCCATAAATTTTCACAGAGTAGGTATTGCACTTTTGTAGGAAACAGCAGATTATAAAAAAAACTTTTTTTTTAATGTGGAGTGTCAGTATGATCATTATGATGTATTGAACACCTTTGATTGCCTCTTTGGTCTAGTGGTCGCAAGCACGACTGCTGAGCATGAGGTCCTGGGTTCGATTCCCGGGTCGGGCAAAGTGTTATTGGGTTTTTCCATCAGGAATTTTTCAGTAGCAGCAACAGAGTCTGAATTTGCGCCCGGTTGATGGCAATAGGCTCGCCCCCTATTACATGGGACTTAAAGATAACTGGCGAAATGTGGGTGAACTATTAGATACACCACTCTGCCTAACCATTCGAGGATTACAGGCGTGATTTTATGTTATGTATTGAACACGTGGTAGCCATTTGTACGTCGATGTCCCTTCACCCTGTATGTAAAGTTTTCTTACCGCCTCAAAATTCCCTCCGATTTCTCGTCGCTAAGTGTCGTCACTCAAAAATTAAGCCATGATATGTGTGGTGTAGGAGGTCCCAGTTTTTGATAATGAGTCACAATTACGTGGAAGCTGTGAGCTACCACACACTTCGGGTCTTCCCCGAGTTCTCGCAGGAAAAGCGAGTCGGTCCACAAGGTAAAACCCCGAATATCGGACCAATAATCAAACACTGTTTTAAGCTTTCACGGTTTAAAACTAAACTTATACTGTCACTAACGGGATATCTTCCGTGATTGTTCATTATTATCACCTCCCGCTATTTCGTCGCTGTTGCAAGCGCCATGATCGCGGGTTGACTGGAGAAGGCGGGTGGATGGAAAATAAATTGTTAAGAGCAGACAAATCTGTCTACCCTCTTTCTTTGTTTTTTGCTACGCGCACTACTGGAACTCGACACTAAGTCACGGCAAAACACACTCACAACATCACCAGCATTGCTATTCACAAACGCTTCGATTCAATTTCGATTCGGGAAGTCGTATGTCTATCTCGCCCGCTTTCGTGGGAGCGTGCAAGTATTACGTAACGCAATTTTTTAAGATTTTTGACCCGCGCTTCCCCCTATGTAACGCCCCGTAACGTTTTTCTGTACTTCCCCCTCCCCCTTTCAAATGATTTCCTATCATCCAAAGTGACCATAAAGTCACAATTATGTTACGCAAAGTACCGGAAAGTCGCTAAAATACCTTTTCGCGCGCCTCTGTTGCGTGCCGCTGCTAGCTTCTGCTACGTGTACAATACAATCGAGGGATTCCCCGTAAGGTATAAACGAAAAGGGTTGCCAAAGTTTTTATTTAAATAAAAAAAATAATGATACGTAACGCGTTCTTGGATCCCCCCTCCCGGCCCTGTAACGCATAGTAACGTTTTACAAGACCCCCTTTCCCCCAAATTGCGTTACGTAATACTGGAACGCCCCCTAATGCCAAAAAAAGATAGACATACGATGTGGAATTCAGTTTTGAATATGTTCAAAATTAATAAGGACTCCACAAAACCTGGTGATACTGTGTTTTGCCGTGACTCAGTGTCGAGTTCCAGTAGAGCGCTTAACAAAAGACAAAGAAAGAGGGTAGACAGATTCGTCTGCACCTTACAATTTTTTTTCCATCCACCCACATTCTTCAGTCATCCCGCGATCATGGCGTTCGCAACAACGTCCAAATATCGGGCGCTCAAAATAAGAAACAATCACGGAAAATATCCCGTAAGTGACAGTATAAGTTGAGGCGAATAATATTTGAATTTGTAGGCATGGCAGATTAAAACAGACAGACAGTGTAGTACTCTGGGGCTCGACATTTTAGGCTCGTGGTTCAATTAAATAGCCGCACGGGTCAATCTTGAAGGTTAGGCAACGCTTGCCGATATCGGTCCGTGGATGGGTGACCATCCATTACATACTGAGAGTCCTGTGTGCCTCGGAAAGCACGTTAAATCGCTGGTCCCGGCTGTCATTGACGGCTAGATCTTTGAAAGTGCTTAAAAGCACTATGAGCTTACCTTTTTAAGTGACACTACTTACTTTCTGTCAATCTTCTTGTGTCTGACTTTTTTGTTTGTTTTTTTATTATAGTCTAAACGGTCAGCATATGACGACGAGGACAATCCACCGACACCGTCTGACGACTCGGATTTTGATGATGATGTGGACCCCGACAATTTGGAAGTGCCAGGTCAGTTATTTTTAAAACCTTTATTTATATATCTTTTTTTTTTTAAATGAACGAGTATATAGATACTGTTTTGAAGTAGCATAACTTTGTCTTATTCTAATGTTTATGCAAAATATTAAGTTTTCTTTGTTTATCGTGTGGTTAGTGTAGTTAACCTGGTGTCAGAGTTCTATGCCGCCTGACTTGGCTTTACATACCGTCGAGAAATATCTCTCAGGCATGCTGTTTCGATGACATGATTAAGTTTTCATTCCGTCAGGCTTGGACGCCAGATGCAACACCACCCTCCCGCCTAGGTAAATGTGCTTATGCAGAAGGTGCGGTAACTACAACTAGCATGTTCATGCATGCTAGGCTAGCCCAGCCACGGGACAAACACGTGTCGAGCCTATGCTCGACACGGGCTGTACCCTGCATCCAAGTCTGGACCTTTTATATGGAATAATAATTTAATGTAAATATTTGGCTTAACATTTTAATGTCATGGATTTCAGCAAAGTGACGCCTGATTCTATAAGTTATTTTAAATAATATAAAGGTATTTTAGAACTTTTTTTTTAAACAAATTCACCTGTTCTGTTGGTGTTTGACAAAGAAACACAATTTTCTGTTTACATTTAACAGATCAAGATGGAAACCATCTGAGGACTGTTTTTATTACAATTCATGTAAATATATTAATATGTTTGAATATCATTCAAGGGTGCATTTTATTATGTATCAAGGTGACATTGTATGTATTCATAAATGTTAAATCTACATTATTACCAATATCGGTCGCACCCAATGGTAAAGTAGGTCCAGAAACTTCTGGCATATGTAGAACTTTCTGATAAATAATTTTAGCATATCCATCTTATACAGGGTGTAACAGAATAAGCGCAATACCTCTTTCCCTAAGGATTATGAGTTGAAAAATAAAAAGGTTAAAAAAAAAAATGTTTGTATAAAACTGTCTCACATTATTGTCCTATTTAATGTATGTCTATTTGATCAGGTGGGGGCAAGACCCTGGCAGCGGCGGCTAGCATGGCTGCAAAGAAAGTCACGGTCACACCACAGGTCACCGTCAAACCTACCACAAACCCACTTGCAGGTGAGTTTTACGTTACATAAATAAGGTTACACTTTAATTCAGAACTTTAGACTTTATGTCACACTTGATAAAGTTTAAATTCCACTGTGCATTGCAAAAAAAAAAAAATTATTTAGGAAGGAAAAAATGATTTACTCAAAAATCAACTTTAGGTCTGCTGAGACAGAGCAGCAAAACGCTTGATTTTTTTTATTGCAAAATGTGCCTGCTCTTGGCCACGAACAGGCCTGATAGAAAACTATGGATGAGGTCTATGAAATGGAACGAGTGTGCCCAGAAGATGCATGTTCACTTTTGCTTTGATGGCAGACGATATGAACTAAAACGCAAAGAAATCGATTTCAAAATGTTATGCACTTTATCCCATCATATTTATTCCAATTTTAAAATGCTGCGTCTGTAGTGTAGTAGTCTCAAGAGCTACTGCTGACCATGAGGTCCTTAGTTCATTTCCAGGTACGGGCAAAGAGTTTCTATTCGATTCTTGTGTAATGTTTAATATGCTATATTAAAAAAAAAAAACATTTGTTTTTATTCTTATTTGTATGTCCGCAGCGCCCTCTGGCCACGCATTTGGGCAGGCCACAAATGTGAAACCGATCAAGATTTCAGCAAGCTCGCTCACCAAACCATTGGTCATGGGACCCCTGGCCGGCCTAGGCAGAGGCGGACGTAAGAACTTTTATTAATTATTTATATATTTAAGCTTTACACACTCAAAACGAAGACTTTTCGCGCTTAACCGCCTGAACGGATTTGGAAGATCTTTGGCACGCCGTTTGACGACGAACCTGAGTTAGGTCATAGGATAGTTTTTATCCCATTCCCTTGGGACAATTTTGGCCCTCTAAGCAAACAATCTGGGGGCGAAAGCTATACAAACATCGTGAAATATTTTTTTAGATACATACGATGTGACGATATTGAGATAAAAATTGTATGTTATAGCCCCGTAAAAACGATGAGCGGGTTATAAGCACTTTCTAAATTCATTTAAAAACAAATAAAGATGTGTGGTGTTATCGTGTTCATTATTATGTTTACCTCTATGCCACCTAAGTCTCGATTATTTTATTTCTCAAACCGATATCAGACGATCCACTAGAGTGTACGGGACTTCGTGTGACTGTTCATTCTTAGGGTTCCGTACCCGAAGGGTAACCAACGGGACCCTATTACTATGCGTCCGCTGTCCGTCTGTCTGTCTGTCAGCGGGCTGTATATCATGATCCGTAATAGGTATAAAGTTGAAATTTTCACAGAATGTGTAATTCTGTTGCCGCCATAACTACATAAAAATAATTTAAAAAATAAAGGGAGTTTCTCTACTACGATGGTACGGAACCCTTTATGTGCGAGTTCGACTCGCACTTGGCCGGTTTTTTGTATCATTTCATGTTTACACTCTCTATTATAAAATTACATAGGAATGAACGTTTTTCTGCTTATTCCATATTTTTTTTTGATAATACCATAGCAAAGTAGAACATGTTGAAATTCAACGTCGTTGAATCCGTTTACAATAAAGTCACTTAAATTTTATGAAAATTTTTTAAGTTATAATTCCGCACACGGACATGTACGGATAATGTACTGCATATTTGTGTCTAGTGTCCGAAACCGGTTAAAGATTTAAATAGTTAGATTCGGCCTACTGTGTCAAACAATAAGTACGTTTCTGTAACTTTGACAACAACATTTCAATAGCTGTCTCGCTCATTCTTGCTGAAAATCGTATATTTTGTTCCATGAGCGAGGGCTACCGATTGATAATAACTTTGCAGCCGGTCCCTTTGAACCGGTTTAACTAAACCTTTACCCAGTCATGTTTAGAAGTGTATGGTCTGCTTATAAAACCGGTGATTTTGCGTAGCGCCCGCCATGGCCCCGCCGTCGCATTTCGCGGCGGGCTCGTCCGCCGCGTTCAGCGCCGCTTCCCTACTCGCTCAGAGTGAGTACGGTGTATCTGCGAACGAGATTTACTTTCCAATTCATGTGATTTCCGAAAATACGCCTTAATTGCTTATTCATAAAGTTTAATTACCTTTACAACTTTCTTAGACTTGAAAATTCATGTCAAAATTACCTTAATGCCTACAGCCTATACACCAAAGTTGATTTCCTCTGCAACTTTATTTAAGTGGAAATAACGTGAATTGGAATCAAGGATTTCAATAGACTTAGTACCGCAATGTAACGTGTACAAGGCGATTTTATCTATTTGTACTGTAGAAATCGCTATGCATGCTGATTTTTTTGTGGATTATTTTTTTTTTTTCATATAACATGGTCAAATCAAATAAGCTGACGTAACTCCACAGACGTTATGGACTCCACGTATCGATATCTGAACACCATATACAGGATGTGTCGGTAGCGTCGGTGTCTTTTCCACCCTCTGTATATAAAAAAACCTACTGATTAATGATACTACTAACAGCCGCTAAACCAAAAAATAACCATCAAAACTTTTTTTTTTTTTGAGATTTTGATACTTATACATTGCGGAGTTGCGCTAGATAATTTTATTTGTCGTAAAACAAATCCATACAAAAGCAGCATGTATATATTTTTTGCATTTCTATTTAAACGTATCTGTAGTTAAATTTCTTTCTTAGCTTTACTGAACTTTACGGACTGCACTACTAACATTTTCAATAGTAGATAGATGTATTTCTGTAAATGGTATGCAAGCTAACAATCGATATTGATTGGCGCCAGTTTCGCTAAGTTATTCATGACATATCGGTCTGCCTGGCCGCTAATAGAGCCTAGCCCGGCCCTGCTTTTCTTCTCTATTTATAGTTTTAGATTTGACCTGATTTTGATGTAGTTCTACGTATTTAACGGTTTGGTTTATGTAACTGAAACGTTTTGCAGCAGGAAACAAAGTTCTTTATTAAACAAGTAACATTTAATTAAAAGTATCAAAAACCCGACTAAAAATTGTAAAGGACATTACAAAAATATAGGTACATAATTTTTGTAATGTCCTTTTAATTTCCTTCATTTTGATACCCTACTCGATCGGTTTGGTTGAAAAAAAAAAATTAACGACTTAACAATTTAGCGCCAAAAAAATCCGCCATTTTTTTTTAAAACACCATTGGGTTTTTGAGTCGAATCTAATGATACTTTAATCGTCGAAATCCATCCAGTCATTTGGAACATACGAGGTAATAAAAAAAATTTACTAAGAAACAAACAAGGAAACATACAAGATACGCGCGAAAAACATAACTCTTCCTTGGCAGTCGGGTAAAAAAGACTGTAAAAGTTTGTATAGAAGCTGTATAAATCTTACCTACTTATAAAGAGGGTGCAAGTTTGCACAACTGATAGAAGCTGGACAAAAGCCCTTACCCTTTAAAGATGTTGTGTAACCGTTTTCAAAGATATTTAAAAGAGTTTCTGAATGAAAGGCGCTGTTTTGTGGGCTGTTTCGCAACGTGATATTCAATACGTCCTGTTACCCAACATTTTTCACAGTCGTTAACCATACATAACCTTTTGAACGTCATTGTCACATATACGTGACAAGCAAGCGCGTGCTTTGTACGCCAAACAACACAAATATGTGACAAAATGGTAAGTGAAATCGTGGCTTGGCGTGGAGGGCACGCGCGTGCTTTTATGCTCTGGCGTTCAAAAGGTTAAAGAACCGGAAATCTGACAACCAAATTCCGTGGCTTAAATAATAACAGCCGCTCGGGTGGATTTTCAGGTTAAGCCGCTCTTGCCTAGGTTGATCTTTGGATGGGTAACCACCCTTTACATACCGAGTTTCCTCTGTGCGTCGGAAAGCATGTTAAGCCGTTGGCCCGGAATGTCATTGTGTAGATCTTTGACAGTCGTTACAAGTAGTCAGTGGCCCGAAAGTCAGACAACCAGTCTTACTAAGAGGTATCGTGTTACTCAGTAGCTGAGTAGTAGAGGACAGATAGGCAGTCGCTCCATGTAAAATACTGGTATTCAGCTACATCCAGTTAGACGGGAAGCCGATCCCAAAATAGTTGGAAAAAGGCTATGCAGATGATGATAAAGACACTACACTCAACAGTGATAAGGCAATGACAAGAGCCGCCTCTCCCTTACAAATGCATGTTCACGTAAGCGTGACAGTAAAATTGACTAGATAGTAACGTTCTGATTGAACATTCGTTGCGCTAAACATTAGCCATAGCACGAACCAGTCTGACGTAACGCATCGTTAAACTAACTGACTTTTTAATCGATAATACAAGTCCTATTAGATTTTGGTTTATATGAATAACGCACCTTACAAAGATACTTATGACGTTATAATACAGGGTGTAAATGAACCCTTCACGAAGCCGTCAACCAAGCATTCTGTACATCAAACTAAGTAACTCGACGCAAAAATTATTGTTGGGAAACTTCTCGGACTTTTTTTTGGGCTGAAAAATTCACGTTTTACGGTAGGACTCAATGTAACGCACTCAAAACATTGTGCTGATGGATGCATTGAATAGTAGGGGGGTCGTGAAGGTATTTAAAAGTAAAGTTATAATATTCAAAACTTGTATTTGAAAAACTTGTGAAATAGTTGGAAAATTGATCCCCAATATCACCGTAACTAGAAGGTTCCCAGGTCCCCAATATCATTGTAACTAGAAGGTTCCCAGGTATGGTCTAGAACAAAAAAATATCACAATGACAAGGAGAACAAGTGCTTTTCGGCTTCGTTAAGGGAAAAGCCCATTATAACATAGCGTCACGCTGGAAATCTTCATGGGTTAGACAGCATTTTTGTAGCAATAGTACTCTTTATATTTTGCTGGATTTGTAGGGGGTGGACCTAGTAATCAACCGGGCTCAAATCTCAGCTCCGGGCCTCCACTGTGATTTTTACGATAATAGTTCTTGCTTATTTGACTTTTGTCATGGATTTTTGTACATATTTATTGCAGTGGGAAGTCAAACCATATACAGGATGTAAGAAACATCGATACGCAAAATTCAGCACATGATTAGAGAGTTTTTGTTAATTATTAAAAAAAAAATACTGCTGTTTTCTACAAATTTGCAAGACCTACAACGTACACGGTTAATATGCATGGAACACCAGATTTTTTAAAGTAACAAATGATAAATTAATATCCCCCCACGGTGGTCTAGAGTTATGTGCTGAATTTGTGGTAATTTGTACATATTTTATAATCTCTTAACAAAACTCAGGGCAAATTTCACCAATGAAAATGAACGTTGATCGTGATTAGCACATCTAAACCAGGGTCAAGAGCTGTCGTTATCAAAATTCCACCGCAGAGATGACACTGATAGCTCTTGAACGGAGTTTAAATGTGCTAATCGCGTTCAGTTTTACTGGTGAAATTTGTCTTTAGTAGTAGTTGATGTCAGTCTTGTATAATTATTATGTAGTTTTCCTCTGGGCTGCGCAAGATTATTTGAAAGCAAATGGCCAGGCATTTTACAAATATTATTACTTCCTATTATGTTTGTTGTGGTTTGTGTACAGTAATGCGTTCTAAAGGTATGCGAGACTATTAATAACCGTATCTTTTGTAATATTAATTATTTTCTATTTAATAAGTAGTTAGTGGCGTTAAAGTAAAAGGCGTAAAATTATGATTATTAAAAAAAAAAAAAAAAAAAGTGGTTTCAACTGATTTGTTTGAATATATTTGTCCAATTTACTAATGTACAATAATTAATGACATTCAAGATACGCTTACGGCCACTTCAACGTCCTCGTAACTATAATTAGCTATCAACGATATATTTTTTACCCAAACTTAAAACGACTCCATCTATGTTTCTGTAACCAGAAACAAAATATTTGAGAACAGCGCCATCTACTATCAACTAACTTTTTTGTTCCTCTACAGTGGAGATGGTGGGCATGACAGGCATGAACTCGTACTTAATGCAGAACTTGAACCAAATCATCCAGTCGGGTATGGGGGGCCCGCTCGCTGGTATGCTGGGGCAGTTTGCCCAGGTCGGGCCCATTTGGGCACAGAACAAACCGGGCAACATGTGGCAGCAGGAGAAGGTAAGACTTTATTAATAAGTAGCTCAAATGAGTAATTGGAATTGATGACCAGTCTTTCTATGTACTTGGAATAGAAATGTTTGAGAAATTTTAATAACAGTAAATTTCATTCAAAAGATTCTAGAACTTAGTATATAATTATAATTATGAGAATCTCCTCTCGTAATGGGTTTGTGAACATCGAAGGCGCTGCCAAGGCCGGCCCAGACAGAGGCGGTGGCGAGATGACTTAGACGCGCACCATGGTAGCTGTTTCAAGATGGCGCTAATAAGAGTATCTTGAAGGACTTGGGAAGGACTTTGCCCAGCATTAGTACAGCAACAGCATAATTACACCATTTACAAACAATTATGGGTGATTTGTACTAAAATGGTCCATTCGGAATATTTTTAGATGGGCGGAGACGAAGAAGAGGTAGATGATGAGGAGATGGGCGTCGCTGAAACATACGCAGATTATATGCCGCCAAAATGTAAGTAAGACGAGCATTTATAGCGTAAAGGTTCAGCTACACGCTCAATCATGCATGCGCGAACACTGTATGGTGTCCTCACGATAACGACTTACATGGGTAAAAAGTTTGCGCATTTGTATTGTACCGTCTTCACGTACAATTGTGCATATCAATTTTGTACAAACTAGCGTTTTGTGCTAGCCATTTGTGTGATAATGATACAAACAAGAAATGATGTAAATAAGCAAGAGCGTGTAGCCGTACCATTAACTGTTTAGGATTTCGACTTTTTTGTTGTTAGTGAGTTGAGACCCTTCAAATAGCCGTCAACCAAGCATTCTGTACATCAAACTAAGTAACTTTACGCAAAAATTATTGCTGGGAATCGACTTTTTTTTGGGGTGTAAAATCACGTTTTACGCTAGCACTCGATGGAAAGCACTCAAAGCATTGTGCTGACGGATGGATTGAATAGTAGGGGGGTCGTGGAGGTGTGTAAAGTAAAAACCTTACATTAAATACATGTCTTTAAAAAAACTTGTGAAAAAGTTGGAACTTAGACCCCCAATATCTCCGTAACTAGAAGGCTCTCAGGTATGGTCTAGAACAAAAAAATGATCGCAAAGACGGGGAGAACAAGTGCCTTTCGGATATGTTAAGGTTCTATTTACACCCTTTATATTCTGTTCCTTCTTCCGATGCACGAACTATAGAAGACGATATGGCTAGAAAGGGCACCCCCTTTCCTTTCCAACGTGATGACGACTACTAGAGACGAAAAAGACATACTGCGCTGACCCCAAATAAAGTAGCATAATGGCAGGAGAATAATGGTGATGTTCCATCCTTCCCCACAGTAAAACTAGGCCGCAAGCACCCCGACCCAGTAGTCGAAACGGCCTCCCTCTCGTCCGTGGAGCCGGTAGACGTGACGTACAAAGTGAACCTGCCGGACGAGACCATCCGCAACGGGCTGCTGTCCGCGCTGCAGCTGGAGGCCGTGGTGTACGCCTCGCAGGCGCACGAGAATCTGCTGCCCGACGGCACTCGGGCTGGCTTCCTTATTGGTGAGTCACTTGATTTTTTTGCTTAGCATGGCCTAGTATGAATGAGGTTGTGTTTTAAAATCCGGCCGGTGATACAAATGTAACTTTTACAATATCTAGTTTCTAAGTTTATCTTAGACGTTTCTGACATCGGTGACGGAAAAGATCGTCAGGAAACCAGGTCTTAATAAGTCTGAAATCGCCAACCCATCTTGACCAAGCTTGGTAATCAGTGCCTTCTCTGTTTAGAAATGTTTTTTTTTTTTAATGGAACTGCATTTTTTTAAACACTGTTTTAAGCTTTCACGATTTACAACTAAACTTAAATCGGGAGCTCAAAATAATGAACAATCATGGAAGATATCCCGTAAGTGACAGTATAAGTTTTGCATTTTTTTATATTCTACGCCGGGTGCGCTAGAATCATTTACTGAAATCCGTATCGCGATGTCCATGTCCCTTACACCGTGTACAGACCGAGTATGCTCATTCATATAGCTGTACCCCTTAGGCGACGGCGCGGGAGTGGGTAAGGGCCGCACGATCGCCGGCGTCATCTTCGAGAACTACATCCAGGGCCGCAAGCGCGCCGTCTGGGTGTCCGTGTCGAATGACCTCAAGTATGATGCCGAGAGGGATCTGAGGGATATCGGAGCTGGGAAGATTGAGGTGCATCCGCTTAATAAGGTAACTAAATCTATATTTTATTTAGAGACCTCATAAATGATGTGCGGTAATGTGGCGACACTTGGGGGAGGCCTATGTCCAGCAGTGGACGTATTTTGGTGTATGATCAGATATATGAGCGTGAACGAGACAAAAGGAGGCTGTTAACTCAGCAGTGGTAACATTATAGTCTTGTTTACTATTAGAGTACGCAAAGGTCATAGCAGGTGCCATTCTATCGTTTCTGCCTACCCAACTGGGAAAAAGGCGTGATATTTTGAATGTATGTATGTCACCTGATGCTAAGAGGCCACTGCTGCCGGTCCCCAAGTTAAAAATACCATGATATATTTGTCCAACAGTTCAAACAGGCAGAAACTGTATGTATGCTGTCACATTTTTGTCAACGCCAATTCAAATTGTATCGCAATGTCTTTCCCAAGTTTAAAATAACATCACAATATTTGTCCGCAGTTCAAATACGCGAAGATCTCGTCGGCGGTGAACGGCAACGTGAAGAAGGGCGTGATCTTCTGCACATACTCGGCGCTGATCGGCGAGACGCAGTCCACCAGCACCAAGTACCGGACCAGACTGAAACAGCTGCTGCAGTGGTGCGGGGACGACTTTGATGGATGTGTATCCTTTATTATAAAACAGTTAACAACGGGATGGGTTAACATCATCGAACATATCCATTCTTTCATAATAAAGGGTGTAACAAGACCTTTAACGAAGTCGAAAGGCAATTGTTCTCCCCGTCATTGCGATCATTTTTATTGTTCTAGAGTTCAAAACCATACCTGGGAACCTTCTACGTTACGGAGATATCGGTGGTCAAAGTTCCAACTTTTCACAATTTTTTTTTTAAATATGTCGAATTGTCAGGATTTATTCCGTTAGGCTCGTACATCATGTGAGCAGATGGGTTTCGTGCAATGAAAATACACTGGGTGTGATACACTGTTTCTATTAAACTAACAAATTACTTGAAATTACAATTCAACACAATAACACGGAGCACAATGAATCGGGTACAGTTCCAGGACGTCTCAACTCAGCTGCGATCCGACATTGAATGTCGTCCTCGCCACGTGCTTAAAACATCTCGGCTCTGTAGAAGCACGCTGTAGTGTGGGCAGACTTGTCTACTTGTGACTAGGTCGCGTGATGTCACCACTGGCGTACTTGCGATTCATTCCAAGTCCGTACTAATGACCGGATCCGACAAATACATATTTTTAATGTAAGATTTACTGAAGTTTTTTACCAAGACAACCACTTTTCAGACACCATAATTAAAAAGATTTTGGTGTTAAAAATATTATCTGTGAAAACATAAGTAACTTGGCTTTTTTATATTTTTTCTTAGAAGAAATACGAACTTATTTTTACTGTCGATAGACTCATACACTGATCTTATGTGTGAGGTTCTTCAGAAAGGTCGGGTGCGTAGTACTCGCAATCGGCGTGCTTAAATAATCTGATGCATGAACGTGGACCGCAAAAATAGTATGTAAGCAGTTAGTAGTTCGTAGCAGTTGGCGTTCTGCGGTTTCTGCCTACCCTCTTGGGAAAAAGGCGTGAGTTAATGTATGTATACAGGGTGTAAACAGACCCTTCGCATAGCCGTCAACCAAGCATTCTTTACATCAAATTATTCCGCACGCAAAATACGCGCTTTGACGTGGAGTTGCGGACACCAGCCCGTTATACAATACAATACATCAAATTAAGTAACTTTACGCAAAAATTATTGCTGGGAATCGACTTTTTTTTTTGGGGTGAAATACATGTTTTACGGTAGGACTCGATGGAAAGCACTCATAGAATTGTGCTGATGGATGGATTGAATAGTACGGGGGTCGTGGAGGTGTGTAAAGTAAAAATCTTACATTAAAAACATGTATTTAAAAAAAAACTTGTGAAAAAGTTGGAACTTTGACCCCCAATATCTCCGTAACTAGAAGGTTCCCAGGTATGGTCTAGAACAAATAAATGATCGCAAAGACGGGGAGAACAAGTGCCTTTCAGCTATGTTAAGGGTCTATTTACACCCTTTATACTCAATTATGTTGTGCATGCGTAGATTTTCACCCCCAACTACAGAGCCTCTCACTGCGGGGTCCACTTGGCTAATTTTCCACCCTACAATCGTTCACCCCATAAAGTCCTCAACTCCAAACACCAGATCGTATTCGATGAGTGCCACAAAGCCAAAAACCTTTGCCCAGTGGGGTCAGGGAAGGCCACCAAGACCGGTCTAACAGCTCTGGAGCTCCAGAACAAGTTGCCCAAGGCGCGCGTGGTGTATGCGTCGGCCACCGGGGCCAGCGAGCCCAGGAACATGGCGTATATGGTCAGGTTGGGCATATGGGGCGATGGAACACCTTTCCCGACTTTCATGGATTTTATTAATGCTGTCGAAAAGAGGTGAGTGTGTGTTAGTTACATTAAATATAATATATATTAATATAATAGTAAATAATATGCATTTTTGAATTGTAATTTCAGTATGAATATTTTCCACTATCTACTATACAAGGTGGAGACGACAATACGACAATTTTGGCTAAGGTTTTTGAAGTAGCGAGTTGGCAACATGTGTTTAACGTTTATACCGATGCGGGATTCGTTAACCTGTTAGTGGTAGCCTATTATCTACACTATGTAGAAAATGCTAAAAATTAAAAATAATGTCCTGTGAATAAACTGCATACAAAATTCAATCGAAAATATCCAGTAATTTTCGATTGAATTTTTGTATGCAGACTGGGAACGTCATGAGTTATATACAGTTTAATTTATTGTCGCATTGTCGTCTCCACCCTGTATATTGACTGCCTCATTGGTCTAGTAGTCGCAAGCGCGACTGCTGAGCATGAGGTGCTGTGTTCAATTCCCGGAACAGGCAGTGTTATTGGGTTTGTCCATCAGGAATTTCTCAGTAGCAGCCACGGAGTCTAGCTTTGTGCACGGTTAAGAGAGAGATGCTTGCCATCCATTACATGGGACTCAACATAAGTAACGAAATACGGGTGTACAATTTTTATCACTCCCATTTTAGTAATTTCTCCTGTATCGGGGGTGTGTTTACTAACATTTAAACTCATACACAAACAGCTAGACCCGAAACAAGTAACTGTAGGCCATACAAATATTTGTTCCGTGCGGGAAGACACGAGTGCAGTAGCCACTGCGCCAGCCGTGCCGTCCAGCTCTATTAGGTACACCTCTGCCAAACTCTTTGGGTTTACAGGCGTCATTTATGTTTGTTTGTGTTCAGGGGTGTGGGCGCGATGGAGATCGTGGCCATGGACATGAAGCTGCGCGGCATGTACATCGCGCGACAGCTGTCCTTCCACGGCGTGTCCTTCAAGATCGAGGAGGTGCCTCTGTCTGATGCCTTCAAGGAGACCTACGACAAGTCTGTGGCACTGGTCAGTACTTGGTCATAACACATGAGTCATTTTCTCTTATTGTGTTCTTCTTTATCGTGTGGTTAGTGCCTAACCTGGTGTCGAGAGTTTTTATGCCGCCCATGGGCCGCTCTTGTACATGAAGTTTAAATAAATAAATAAAAAAGTACCTGATTTAAAAAAAAATGGGAAGTGTTTTGTCAAATTCATAATACAATCAACAGAAATGCCATCTGAAGTGAGCAATTTTATCTCTGTTTAACAACTCCATTAAGTTTTATTTACTGCTTGTGCTGGTGGCGCCATCTGTGATAGACGAGCAATTGCGTCCGATGAGACTTCCCATTGGCAAAATTGACGAACTACTAGAAAAACTTTCGTACCTTAACCTTTAACTTCTTTAGGGTAGAATTTACAAAAATCCGGGAGGCTATAAGAAACAAAAATATTTTTATAAACACACCGCGGTAATCTGAGCTTTCTCTGTCCCTGAATGAATTAAAATGTGTTGTTAAGTAGACAGTATTTTTGTTCAACAGTGGGTAGAAGCCATGCAAAGGTTCACCGAGGCTGCAGAACTCATCAACGCGGAGTCCAGGATGAAGAAGACGATGTGGGGACAGTTCTGGTCGGCGCATCAAAGGTTCTTCAAGTACCTGTGTATCGCTGCCAAGGTAAGTCTGAGCTAGCCACTTTTTTATGTCGATATTGATGAAAAAAAAAACATTTTTAAAAAAAATATTTCATAGTGTATGATGTCCCATTAAAGGCGGGACGAAGTAAAGCGCGATTGTGAATAATTAGTTCTGAATGGCTGTCTAACGCGCGCAAGTAGCTCCCATGACGTGGACTCGTACGAGAAACTTTTCGATGTTTGGGTAGCCTTTGTCCAGCAGTGTTGATCTTGATGGCTTCCTTACATCAGCATACATACTCGTACATCTCTCAGCATGTTTATCTCGTCCCTTAGGTGAACCACGCAGTAGTGACAGCTCGCGAGGCCGTGAAGTGCGGCAAGTGCGTCGTCATCGGGCTGCAGAGCACCGGCGAGGCGCGCACACTGGACCAGCTCGAGAGGGACGACGGCGAGCTGTCCGACTTCGTGTCCACGGCCAAGTGAGTAGCTCAGGACCTAAACCGGGGGGGGGAGGCAGATCGGAGAATGAACTGCTGAACAGCCGTCACTGGATAAAATATTTGAACGCCAATGTCACATATACGTGACAAGCTAGCGCGTGACCTGTACGCCAGAAGACACAAATATGTGACAAAATGGTAGGTGAAATTGTGGCTTGGCGTGGAGGGCACGCGCGTGCTTTTATGCTCTGGCGGTCATAAGTTTAAACTTAAAGTAAACACACTGGATCAACTCACTTACTACACTGGACTCGAAGCCAATTCAGTGAGATGTCCGAGGTTAAGTGGAAGGTCAGCAAATAAAAGACATGTTTTACTATTTTAGTTAAAGGTCTTTCGATACATCAGAATCATAATTTAATATTTCTCGTTGCAGTCTATATCACTGCTATTTTCTTTCACTTCGTCTTCCACATACATATTCTCTAAGTTAATTTTCTCAACAGGTTTTATTTTGCTTAGTTCTCTAGCTAATCGTCCCATAGTGTCCAGGTTAGATGCACTAGGGTTCTCCCTAAACATTAGGTTTAATCTCCTAAATTCATCATTCAAAGCCCTCAGTGCATTTAAGTAACTTTTTTTGACATCAACAATATCATTTTGTGACAAGTTATGCTCGGAACTGTCTTCATCTGCACCACTGTTACTATCATTTAGAGGGTCACTATGTTCTTCTATTTCTTGTTTTACTACTGCATACTGTTCGTTTGTTTCTTCATTGTTTAAAGCTTCTTCCATGTCATTTTCCTCTTGATCATCACACTCAAGTTCAGATTGGACTTCCGGCTCAACTTTCACTTCGTCTTCACCAGCCAATGCTGTGTAAAATGCTCTTTTATCTTCAGGAACAGAGGTGGTAATTGCAACAGTGTGCAACACTGCACATAAGTGTTCACACAACCCGCCCCTCCTACCTTTAACACAGTTGCAACACATAGTATCTGCTCTAAATGTTACATGAGTATTTGGTATCTCTAACTTATACTGACCAGTTATTTCCATACCAGCTGAAGATTCCATCACCCTTTTATCCAGAGGCAAAAACTTAGTATAAGTTTCTATGATTAGTGTGCCTCTCAAATGTGCATGCAGTATTTGACGCCAATGATTGTCCATAATATTCAACAGTACATCTATCATGATTAAACTGTTGAAGGCGTTACACCTGTATAGTATAAATTGTTTTAAAATTCTTAAAGATATGTCTATCACTTTGTTTGGTGTTATGTATTCTTCTCGTCTCGTCCATATGTCAGTCAGAAATTCTTTGAGTTTTGAAGCGTTTTCCACACTGCTCATATACCTCTCAAGTTCTTCGTAAAACAATTCGGCCTCTTCTAAATTCTCTGCATGCAATAGTGAAGTAAATAACTCCATAACATTATGTCGATGTGTCCTATCAATCTTCACCTCTCCCTCGCAAATCGTCTTCCATATTTTTTCGATCAAAGATGCACGCGACACGAACAATTTCTTATCAGAAAATATTGCATCTAAAGCATAGATTTGTTCATTTATTTGGTTTGTCATAATCTTGCTCGGTTCAAAACTTTTTAAGGTCTGACTTTCTAAAAGTAGTTTTGTAGACAAGAATGCCTGACTGAAACTGGGTTCTGTAGTCTGTGAATGTAATGCACATGTGATTACATACGGGACCGAAACGTGGTCGCTCACAATGGGCCTCATCAGAAGGCTGAAAGTCACCCAAAGGGCAATGGAGAGGGCTATGCTCGGAGTTTCCTTGCGTGATCAAATCAGAAATGAGGAGATCCGCAAGAGAACCAGAGTTACCGACGTAGCCCGAAGAATAGCCAAACTTAAGTGGCAGTGGGCAGGGCACATTGCTCGCAGAACGGATGGCCGATGGGGCCGAAAAGTTCTGGAGTGGCGACCGCGAACCGGAAGACGCTGCGTTGGAAGGCCTCCCACTAGGTGGACCGATGACCTCGTAAAGGTTGCAGGGATCCGCTGGATGCGAGACGCACGGGACCGGTCAATGTGGCGACACTTGGGGGAGGCCTATGTCCAGCAGTGGACGTCTTTCGGCTGAAATGATGATGATGATGAATGTAATGCACAGGCGATGGGCAGCGCTCCCAGTGGTGTAGGAACTAAGAAAAAGGACACAACGCATTGCTTTATGATTGTACTATCGACTATAATGCAGTCTAGTTCATGTCCAGACAGGACGTTTGTCATAAATGGTGTGATAACGACGGTAATACTGTAATCATCTGTGCACCTCAACACGCCGCCACACTCTTCTAAAGCCTTTACTTTCTCGCTCATGATGTCGGCTACATTGTGATTCACCCCTTCTTGTTTTTCCTTGTTGGTCAAATACACCGCATTGCCATTGCGTAAAGTGGAATTTATTTCATCATTCCAGAAATGTTTACTGGACCCAAATTTGGAAAGTAAGTATAACTCATGGTAGCTTTTCGCCGTAGTTGTTGTATGTCCTTCTGAGAAATACTTGTAGAACATTTCGTCGGTGTCCGCTGAGCATTTCAGCAAATTGAAAGATTCTTTCGCCTTTGTACCATGCGAGTGTGTGAAGTCTATATAAATCGATAAATTCAGTCCGTCCTTTAACATTTTATCGTTTTTAATAGTGTTACGATTTATAAACTTTATTTTGAAGTCTATCTTCGCTTTACATTGTTTATCTTTCGCACTAAATTGTTCTGGCGTCTTCCTTTTATTACGACTAGAACGATGACAAACAAAAACTTTTCTGAACAAAAGTCTCTTAATATGCGGAAAGCACGCTTTAACAATCCAGCCAGTTTTTGTGAAATTAGTAAACTTGTTAATCCATGTTCTAGCATAATTATTGTAGAATTCAGTGTTACGATTAGTTTCCACTCGACATTTGATTAAGATAGTGTACTTCTCTGCTGATACGTAAAGAAATAAAGGAAATTCGGCATTTTCTGATATTGCACTTAAAAAATTCTTAAGTTGTTGTTTAGAGCACATGGCGTTTATCACTCACGTAAAACAAACACTATTTCCCATCAAATATGTACTAGCACTGTGCACTGTAACGTATCAAATCAAACAATTTTACTAGTTGATAGACAACACAAACGCGCACATTGTTGGTTAAATACGTGCAACGCTTATACAAAATCGATGCTCTGATACTATTTACACCGCGTCGCGCATGTGCTGAATGTGCTCTGAGTTCGTGTACAATTCGCAGCACAAATGGCGGCGCGGGGTGAACGAACCGTTCCCGAGGCCATCCGACCCAGCTGGCGCAGTGATTTGAAACTGCGCGACTCTTTGACAGCGCGGGAATATTTGAATTTTGACATTTACGTTGAAACTTTTTGTTTTGCGTTTTTGCTAGCGTGGATAATAATGCGTTCCCATTTTATTGCAACGTACGATTACTATGTACGATTTCGAATGTTTTTTGTTATAGATTTTATTTTCAAGATTTATCATAATTTGGAAATGGTTATGGAATAACAATAATAATGGTTATGGAAGAAGAAGATATGCTGCGCCGGCCCCAAAGTAATTGGGACAACGACAACAAGACGATGATTTCTCATAGTTTGGATTTAATTTCAATCAAGATTATTTATTTGTCTTAGAAACACATTAATTTGGTTGTTATTAAAATTTTGAGAAATGTTGAAATTTCGAATTATTGATAAAATAATCAGCTGTTGAGACGATTTCTTGTTGTTGATTTTGTTCTTGTGCGGTCAGAGAAATCAAGTGATATCAGTTATCAGAGTTTCAGTTATGGATGTGCAGTTTACTGTAGTATGTCCAGTTCGTCACACATTATTTTTTCTGACTTATTAATATTTATATACCTACCTTGCCATTTCCCAAGTACCTATGTTGGATTCGGCTTTCGATCTATGTGGATAAACAGCACACACCACTGTCACATTGTCTGGGATTACATACCAGTAATTACATGGAGCCACAACACAGTAACTGGGTAATACGAATACGATACCCCTTGTTAGGGCTGCTTGACAAACGTTCGGGCTTCTGAAACAACGTGAAATTATATAAATATTCGTTCGTTCCAGGGGCGTATTCCAGACGCTGGTAGAGAAGCACTTCCCGGCTCCAGACCGGTCCCGCATCAACCGCCTGCTGGGCCTGGAGCCGCCCGCCGCGCCCGCGCCCCGGGCGCTGCCCGTGCTGCCCGTGCTCGCGCACAACGGCAAGAACAACGGCGCTGATGATGACGCCAACACTTCCAAGAGGAAATGTGAGTCAGATTGCTCTTGGTATATTTATATTCTCACACTAGATATATTTATGGTTAAATGAGGGTGCCAGGGGCAGGTACTAGTGCTATTTTACTGATCAATAGTAAACTTTCAGTTTGACGATATTTTTACGTTTTTTGCATTTGTTTTAAAAAAAAAAATTCGTAAAAGGAGGTGAATATCCAAGAGGTCATTGCCTTTTCTCTAGTATCTCTAATCTAGCACAAACCTAAACTATAAACCGTGCATCGTTATTCATTACTAAAAATGTTGAGAATCACGATAGACGTCGATCCAGTACGCTAAGAAGCTTCATTTCCAAACTAAAATGCAATAACTATAGTATAGTGTTTTTTATCATATCACACCATTCTTCTGTCCCCACAGTAACAGCTCGCCAGCAAGCCAACGCAGCGGCCAAGCGCATGCGGGGAGGCTCTTCATCAGACGAGTTCGTGCGAGGGTCGGACGATGAGCTGGAGCTGGAGTCCGACGAGGAGCGCCGCCCGCCGGGCTCCGACTCCGAACTGTCCGACTTCAATCCTTTCCATGGCGGCAGTGACAGTGATGATGGTAAGTGACTACACTTGAAAGCAGGTCACTGTTAAATTATTGAGCAATTTATCACTGCAGGACAAAACCCTCTTCCCCCCTTCCAGTAGGAGCTAATTATAAATGCGAAAATTTGTGAGTATGAATGGATGTTTGTTACTCTTTCACGCAAAAACTACTGACCAGATTTGGATGAAATTTGGCACACAGATAGTTTTTAACCTGGATTTACACTTATGATTATTTTGGTCCCGATAGTACGATCCCGTGGCACAGTTACCGAACTCCACGCGGATGATGCCGCGGAGTCTCTATTTATTGCCGAAATAGGCAAATCTTTAAAGAAAAAGAAGAGTTCAAAATAAAAATTTCTAAATTATTAAGGATATTATATATTTATATAATATTATTTGAATTATTAAGATCTTTAAAAAAACGGGTTCAAAGTACTGGATAGTGCATTTCGTGTCACTGCAAAATACGAATTCTTTTGGAATTAAAATTTTTGGATCAGCTCTGTAAAAAGTGAAACTCATTAGATGACACATAACTTTAATGTTTAATACCGCTTTTTTAATGAAAAAGTGATTTTTATGTTTATATTAATGCTAAAAAGGTCACTTCAATCACTAGATATAAGCACAGCACTCGTGAAATAATGACTAATTTATCAATTTAATCTTTCCCGCCATAGAACCGTGGCTAGGTCGTCAGAAAAAGAAGCCAGTGAAGAAGAAGAAGGCCGCTTCACCAAAGAAGAAACCGTCGACAACCCAGGACAAGATAGAGACGATGTTTGAGCGCAAGAACAGCTCGGCGCCCGCGGCCACCGTGACCGTCAGCACGCCGGCAGGACACAGCCTCACCGGCACACCCGTCGGGACCAACGGCCTCTACCTAGGTCAGTGCACACCTGACGCCGGACCCTTCACCAGCCGGCAACCGAGCATGCTGTACATCCAACTCAGTAACTCTACGCAAAAGTTATTGCTGGGAAACGACTTTTTTTTGGGGTGAAAAATCACAGTTTACGTTAGGACTCGATATAAAGCACTCAAAACATTGTACTGATGGATGCGTTGAATAGTACGGGGGTCGGGGAGGTATTTTATGTTTTTAGGTATGTATTGAGAAAAAAGCCCTCAATATCTCCGTAACTAGAAGATTTCCATGAGCTCCAGAATAAAAAAAGAAATCGAAATGACGGGGAGAACAAGTGCCTTTCGGCTTTGTCAAGGGTATTTATCCACCCATTATATTTGCATAGATGACACTGTCCTACCGCCGACAAGGAAGCGGCTAGTTATCGATTTTATTTTCTCGGTCAACAAGATAGAACTCATTTTATAATGCACACATAGGCACGCTTCACGTACAGCGAGTAGAAGAGCTATCGTAACTGGCATTCGACCGTGATCACTGTATGTAGGGTACAGACACGAGAGGCGGGTATGTTTGTGTTACCGGCAACAGAATACCTAGGCATTCCGAACATTGCCTAAAACGTTCATTCTATACAATACCGAACGTTCAGTAATGCAATTAGTAAGTAAGTACGCTGTGGTCGAAAATCTAAAAGCGACGTCGTGACGCGAATTTTGCTGAGTGCTCGTTTTGTAAATGCCACAACTCCTTGTGGTCGATTTTCTGTTCAATGAGCGTTTTTGGTCTCCCAGCCTAACACATAGAATGCTCATAGCAGCGATCTTGCTGATGGTCGATTTCAGAAATAGTAATGGTGTTCCCCCTCAGGTCCGGCCCGCAACCAGCCCCCGCCGCGCTCGGCCATCGAGCGCGCCTGCAGCATGAAGGAGGAGCTGCTGCTGCACGTGGAGCGGCTGGGCAGGCGCCTGCCGCCCAACACGCTGGACCAGCTGGTGGACGAGCTGGGCGGGACCGACAACGTGGCCGAGGTACCTAAACTGTTCTACACTCAGTGCCAATCTAACCTCCTTGTTGTAGTAATCTACATTAAACCAAATAAAATAAACTAACCCAAGTTAACGAAACAACGAATATGAACAAGTATTCTCTCCACAGATGACAGGCCGCAAAGGCCGCGTAGTACAAACAGAAGACGGTCAGATCCTCTACGAGAGCCGTTCAGAAGCCGACGTACCTCTCGAGACCCTCAACCTGACGGAGAAGCAGCGCTTCATGGACGGGCAGAAGGACGTCGCCATCATCTCTGAGGCCGCCTCCAGTGGTATCTCGCTGCAGAGCGATAGGAGGTAAGCAGAGCGAGGGCAGCGACGGTCAGATCTGTAGTGACATAAACCTCACAACAGTCACAACCTACGAACTAAAATTTTGCATCGCGCAAGCAATGTGTCCGCGAGATGAGACGACAACTGTCGGGTATTAGTGCACCACGCGACCCGTCTGGTCGGGGAACTTTGCAGCCTGTTCCTCATACTTCCAACGATCGCTTTACGAGAACCGTTCAGAAGCTGCCGTGCCCCTCAAGATTCCTAACCAAACGGGTCCAGTGCGAGTTGGTAGATGTCACTTATCTTCTGATGTTTGGTTATAGGATATGCCGGTTTCCTCACGATGCTTTTCTTCGCCGATTTTGTTTATTTACGGTAACATCCTGTTGTTCTCAGAGCGCGGAATCAAAGGCGGAGGGTACACATCACGCTCGAGCTACCCTGGTCGGCCGACAGAGCTATACAACAATTTGGTGAGTCTACAATATTAACATTTCTTCAAAATAAAATGCGAGTGTGCAAATAGGATTTCCCTTCGCGGTATTGAACATTGAAATTTGTGTCTTGTTACCACTAGCTACGTATGAATTTACGTTTGGGGAAACATGTAATGCTCTGCCCTAGCGTTCCCGGTGAGCGCTGGCCTTTAATTGAAATATTAGTTTAAAATCAGTTCTTTTCGACAGTGATGATGATATGTTAAACCTTTGTGCATGTCCCCTTAGGTCGCACTCACCGCTCCAACCAGGTGAACGCCCCGGAGTACATCTTCCTGATCTCGGACCTGGCGGGCGAGCGTCGCTTCGCGTCGACCGTGGCCAAGCGCCTGGAGTCGCTGGGCGCGCTCACGCACGGCGACCGGCGCGCTACCGAGACGCGCGACCTCAGCCAGTTCAATATTGATAATAAATACGGTAAGATTTCAGCACACGTTCTCGACCTGAGTCAACAAGCGGTTATACCGCTGCACCTAGCCACGGCTAAACCGGGCACGGTGACATGAATAAGCCTCCATTGTGCCTCCTAACATAATTGTTAGCCGAGTGAAAGGGCCCTTAAGGTTACGCTGAACTGCTACTTACGTTTTTTCGCATGTCGTCAGGTCGCGCGGCTCTAGAAGCAGTGATGCGCGCCATCATGAAGTACGAGACCCCGCTAGTCCCGCCGCCCAGCGACTACGCGGGCGACTTCTTCCAGGACGTGGCGTCCGCGCTCGTGGGCGTCGGGCTCATCGTCAACAGCGAGGCCGCGCCCGGCGTGCTGCAGCTAGACAAGGTGATACATTACGTCATATGCCTACGTACGTCCTGTGTCGTCGTCCGACACACGACGCGGCCGATGGGATGTGATGATCACATTCAACTATGATCACCAGCCTGTCATCGTCAGCATTCAATTCGATCCTTAGCAACTTTAGGTACAATCAGCTACTCTGCGAAGATCGTCGCTCCACCTAGCCTGCTAGTATGGCCTAATAGGCTAATATGGCCGACCCCCAGACCATTACTGGCTGGCTTCCAAACGGGTTAAGTAATTTCGTTCTCTATGGGATCACCTCATTTACGATTTGATCCCTTAGTTAGACAGATCTAGAAACCCTTCCACTGTGTTTTCTAAATACCCATCAGAAAGTCGAAATTTTACCTGAGAACTTCAGAATTTTTTTAAAACTCCATATTACTAGCTACATATTATAATGTTATTGTTTCGTCCATAGGATTACAACAACATGTCGAAGTTCCTGAACAGGATACTAGGCATGCCGGTAGAGCTGCAGAACAGGCTGTTCAAGTACTTCACGGACACGCTCGCCGCGGTTATGGAACAAGGTTTGTCAATAAATTAATTTCAGGTCTTTACGTATGAAATTTCCGTTTTGTATATAAAAAGAGCTTTTGAGAGAATATAAATGTTGATGGATGGAGAGGGAGAGGGAGACCAAGGAAATGATGGATGGATTGTGTGAGGAATGATAAGAAGGAAAAAGGTGTAAAGTGATAGCGTGACGGTTGACAGAGAGAATGGAAGAAAAAACGTGTTGCATGGACCCCAAGTAACATGAGACAAGGGCAGGAACATGATGATGAGACAATAAGAGCTTTTAAATGAAAAAGAAAATTAAAAAAAAATAACTTTCTACTCCACACCTTGAGGAACTAAATAAAAAAGTCCCATGAAAATCCGGTCATTATAAACTTTGTTACACCCTTTTTGTAATGATTTTGTTCATTGATGGCTTCGTGAAGGGTTCGTTTACATTTTTTATAAAACAGCCAACAAGTGTTAAATAAATTAAAAACCATAATGTAAAAAAAATAAACAAATGATAAAAAAGCGAAAAACTCAGCGATCACGAGCTATGAACTCACCCGAAGTTAGCCTAAAGACATACGAAAATTATTCATGAATATAGTTTTGGTGGAGCCGAAGTTTCGGCCAATAATTGGCCGGAACCGAAACTGTGGTCGAAACTAGAGTTTTTGACCGAATCTAGCCGAAACTCTATGTTATTATAACAAAAAATCCTATTTTGACCTCATTTTTGTCGTCATTGACATCGAAAGCTCGGGAAAGTCCCGGCGCTACTGTCGCGGGATTAATGGCGGCCAATTTGAAAGCGCTAAAAAGAATGCTAACGGTATCGTATATTGCAGCGAAGCGCAGCGGGCGGTTCGACCTGGGCATCCTGGACCTGGGCAGCTGCGGGGAGCGCGTGCGGCGCGTGCGCTGTCTGCGCTTCGTGCGGCGACACGCCACCGGACGCGCGCCCGTCGAGCTGCACACCGTGCACTCCGAGGTATTCACATACCACGTACATATTCATATACACGACTGTCTTTATTTCGAGCTTCTGATCATCGATGCAAAAACATCATACCCTGTAAATACTGCGAATGACAGCCCGGACCGAGAGGTAACGTAAGGTAATGTGCTTGCTGACGCACGGAGTGGTCTCGATGTGTAATACATATTTACCTATTCACAGACCAACCGCAGTAAGCGCTCAACGATACCATAAGGTTCTTGCAGCTAAAACTGTACTCTTACAGTTATTAAAAAGAACCTTAGTAAAATGTTTGCAATAAGCGTTTTTACCAAACACAAACCGCTTCATATGAATAAATGACTATGATTTTGTACTCACCTATGACCTTTAATCCACAGCGCGGCATGGACTGGACAGAGGCCCTAGAGAAGTGGTCCGAGCTGACGGGCGCCAAGGAAGGGTTCTACGTGTCGCAGCAAGCGCGTAACAACAAGTACACGGCCGTGCTGTGCGTGTCGGCCATTATCAGCACTAAGAAGGAGAAGATCACCAAGAAGGATATCATGTTCCAGATATACAGGTCAGTACCAATTGGTGGATCTGAATGTTGCGTAAATGTTTGTGATGAATTATATGTATTTCTGTAAAAGGTAACAATGAAAGACAACTGAATGCAGACAAGTGATGGTATTAACCTTACATTACATGTTGCATCATCTTCTTTTCTGGCCTTATCCCATATTTATTTGGGTATGGCTCTGCTAATCGTTCTTCTTCAAAGATGTCTTTTCTGGGCCGTCATTGGATCAATATCGCTATTTATCAAGTCTTTCTTAACAACAGACAGCCACGTAAGCGTACGCGCTGTTTCGGTTCTAACTTGTGTTCCAGCACTTTTATTGTCATGTGATCTACTGGCCTGCTCATGACATGGCCGCACCATCGTACTCGTGTTTCTGTTAATTTATGCTGTATCGGTTGTACTTTCCTCTGATGCAGTTTGACACTTTGTCTAACAGGATAACTCCGGCAGACTGCCGGGTAGGTAGCCGTCGGGCATGGCGCGACAAGCCGCCGGCTGCTGGCGCAGTGTTTAGTGCCTTACCATATATCATGTTTAGATAACTTATATTTTTTTCTGTTCCAGGCCTAACACTGGCCTCCAGCTGAGGCTGGAGTCGCTGGCGGAGATCGAGAAGAAGTACCGCAAGGTGGAGAGCAGCGAGGCGGAGTCGTGGTGGCGCGCGCAGTACAGCGCGTCGCAGCGCGTGTGCTCGCACGCCTACTGGCGCGCTGTCTGCAGGAACGCGGCCGACTGCGAGGTACTGGCCACGACGAGCTCTCACTCTTTCTTGCACTCCTTGATGGTAGCTGGAGGTGTCCTTAGGCCAATTTGTTCTGGATTCAGTGCTATATGTATATGTGTATATCCTAAAACTTTCGGGTTATCCGAGACTAAACTACAGCCCAGCCAGACATCGTCCACAAGCCACCACTTTAGCCAGTGCGGAGGTGATTGGTGCGCACAGAAGGTACAACCCCACTTCTCCTGCGCGCGGCAATTGCACCCTCCTGTGCTATACTCTCATCCACGGGAAGAAAACGCAACGGAAGTTTGGCGTTCTCCGATCTGCAATGTTTTTAATCAGCAACATATTTGTGCGACTAACATTATTTCTGCTTGATATTATATAATCAGGTTGTAACGTTGTCACTGCCTCACACAGGCCTCCTGTCCGTGAATAGGAGCTTTCGCTTGATAGTATTGTACGGATCGTTAGTAAGTATGATAAATAGAAGGCGTTTAGATGATGAATTGAAATAATTGTAAAAAAAATCGTATTACTTTGGCGGACGTCTAAACTGGGTCTTCTTTTCTTATTCTCATTTTAACCTCATTGTTTATTTATTTTATTTTTTCTTCATATCGTGCCAGAGTTTATTTATTTTACAACAAACTCGTGTTACATAATATAAATTCAAGGGTGTTCGCTTTCATGCAAATAAGATGATTAAAAAATATAATATGTATATGCTTAGTTTTTTGAACTCGTTTTTTTTTTGACTCAATAACGTGGTAAATAACATGGTAAACGTTTTTTTAAACAAAAAATCGTTATCAGTGCTAATGATGTTGTTAGTGACCACGTCAGTTTAAACTTTTATCATTTTACAAATGAAAAGCCAAACAAAAAACGAATAGCGAAACAAATGCCGATTTAAGTAATTTTCATGTTTTAGCATTGAAATGAAAAGAGAACGGTTTGTGTGTGGGCGTGTTGTAATTATAACGTAACTGTTGTGCGTCCGTAGGTGGGCCTGCGCGTGCGCACGCACCACGTGCTGGCGGGCTCGGTGCTGGCCGTGTGGGCGCGCGTGGAGCACGTGCTGGCCGCGCGCGCGCACCTCAACAAGATGCAGGTCGTGCGCATCAAGACCGACGACGGACTCAAGATCGTCGGTACGTACACACACACCTTACGACATATAGCACGATAGACTGTGCGGGACTTCCACACTATTTTACATGTCATTTTGAAATAATGTTACTGATGGGTTGCGTTCATTGGCAAGCCTATCTAAACAACGGTTATATTTGATTCTCGTTGCAATAAAGGTGCTGCTGTCAGAGATTATGTATAACTTCCTAGCGTTTCGATAACAATCTGAGTTGTTTCGGCCCAGGAATGAAAGAAAGGACTCTTACAAAGTCACAGGTCCATATTGTCTGTTTGTTACTGTAATCGGCTGGGTCTGTTTTGCCCGCGGTGGTATAATCTTCATTGCAGAATTATCTCTTCGAGAATAATTTGTCCCGCATTAGTAATGCTGCTTGTATCTGAGATTTCGTCAGTGTATAACACTATTATTCACGTTCCAGGTACGCTGATTCCAAAGAACTGTGTAGAACCGTTAAAGGAGGCGCTCTCATCCGATGCGGTGTCGGTCAGCGAGCAGAAGTTCGAGCAGACAGACTCGCTCAAATGAACGCCGCACCATAGTTCCTCTCTCTCTTTGTTTTATTACCCTCCGACGCGACCGCTCGGGTCGACAGTCAGACACTAACTGACTGGTTCGCGGAGCTACGACTGATTAATAGAACACCCTTTGAGTGTTTGACAACTGACGTTTCGAATCGGACTGTGTGTCGACGTAGTGGCGAAGTATTTATTGTTGATGTAAGTTCGTTGCGCTTGTAAGGAAGGCCTAACGATATTATTTTTTATATGTGTAACTGTTGCAGACTTATTTAGTAATTGATTAGTTACTGCTTCTAGTAAGAGGCCTAAATTACTTGTCTCTAGCAATGAAACGTCACAAAATAATAATAGTTATGTATCCTAAGACTACTACAACAACTTCTCCCATATCACGACACCCGTTGCCTTGGAAACGTAAACATTTATGTTGAAGTATTACATATCGTAAGTCAATTTGTATGGAAACTGAAGATAATAACACACACAGTCCATCTATGATATTATAGGCAAGTTAGCAAACACTGAAAGGGGACGCGTCGGTTTCGAGACGACGTGCTTGTGTAAGGCGGCGTGTCGGTGACGTCACGACTACGGCATGCGTGAGGAATAGCAACATGACATAAGTCACGGTTGTGTGAGATATCTCGCACCTTGACTGAACGTGTCACACTATTGATCACAGTATTGAATTGATGTTGTGTTCGTGTCGGTACATTTAAGTTATTCCCTGATTCTTGCCCTTGTGACAAATATGTGTTAACTCAATTGAATAATTTTAATTTATCATTGTTATTCAAAGTATAATTTAATTACCAAGCGAGATTCCAGAGACGTGATGATTAGCGAAATCTATACAAAAAAACAACAATGCTTTAATGATTTTTTTTGGGGTCAATACCCCTCACAAGTCTCGCTAGCTAGTTGAATTTTACCTTGTAGAGTAACAACAAGTAATTAATATTTGGTATGAGTTGCGCGCACGCACGGCGTATGTGATGACGTCTCGACACAAGTTTAGTGAGAATGATCTACATGCACGAGTGCATAAGATTTACTTTAAGTACTTTATGTATCTTTACTTATTTTTACATACTCCACAACCGTGAACCTCAAGCCGTTTGAGCGCTTCATATTTTTTTTAACTTTCAATTAAACATGACCAAGTCAATATCGTCGCGGTACATTCTTGTATACGAATTAAATGGAATTTTTATTTTTATTTGTACAAAATATCCTAGTTTTTTTTTATTTAATTGTTCGATGTTAGTTTCTTTTAATTCTCTACATAACGACTGTCGCAGACAATCCGAGGATGTAACATAGTTTTAATATAAATACTAATTCTTGTATGTTTATCGGATGTTAGCATACTATATTTGTATCGAATGCACGTGCAATGTCGTATTCTATGTTCCCACCAGTCTTTCAAAATATGAAAATACTAAGCACCAAAGCATGGCGCGAAAAAAAATGTGTTTTGATTGTAGGCAGACATGTTTCTTACGGTGATTTTAAATTATAATCGAATTGCTAGTCTGTAATCTAACTAAATCGATTCGACAGAATATAGAAGTTGCAACGTTCACTCGAGTTACATTCCCAAACGCAAATGATGATGTTCCGTTCGCTTTTCATACAGTACTTCAGATACTACGGTTGTCTCTAAGCTTGATGACCTCACGCAGCCTCTGTATTGTCTCGAAACTGAATTAAAAGTATTAAATATGTTTCATAAAATCAAATTACTCAAAGATATTCTGTACCTATAGCTGTTACTTTACTCTCAATTCATTTGTACGGCTTTTTAATAATAATGTTCCAATTTAGAAGTGTCAAAACTAAATGTTCTAAGTGTTAAAATACCTTAGAATCACTAGGAAAATAATAAAATCGAATCATTCTTCGTTTGTTCCGCTTCTCCAGTTTTGACAAATATAGTGACGATAACCAGAAATGGACTGGAAAGTGTTTCCGATTTCAATATTTTCCTAGTCGAGTATATTTAAGTGGATATTAATATAAATGACACGTGAATTTAATATGTAGTTGCTACAACGCAACCATAGGTTTGTATAAAGGGTAATATCGGGACGTCTTATGGCCAAAATGGTTCCATAGTGTCACTAAATCTCGTCTACATTTCTTAAATGTGTAAAAATTAAAGACAAAAAATAAATGTGTATATAATTAAGTTTCGGTTTTATTTTGCTCTCCTTTAGTTCTTATGAAACTCGTCTCTCCGTTTGGTATGCTGTTGTCGATAAAAATAGCAAATATAGAATTATATAGAATTTCATGAGGAGGTAAAGCATAAAATGAAGGAATCTAATAAAATCGAGTACCATCTGCCATACTATGTGCAAATGACAGACGCTTCAATGCTGGCAATCACAGCTAGGGCACCCCAACCAAATGAATGGGTTAGGTTAGGTTTAAACTGTGACGTAACGCTACATTCTAATTGGTTGCATCAAATGACTTACCGAAGTCACTCCCGCCACCCGACTGAACGTTCGGCATTGTATAGACTACCTAGGGAAAAGTATGGAATACATTTTATTTCATACTTTGCCTGTTCGCATCCTGTAGAGTTACCCTTGGTATAGATCTAGAAAACCGAATGATATAGATTGCCGGTAACATCGACACATTAGTTTCCATATCCCTGATAAAAGCATAATCAGGCTATAATGTACCCACAGCTGGGACACAGCCGACACAGGCCTCCTCTCTATGAGGGTCGAGGGATGATCTAGGTGACGCTCTAGAAGATCAGTCAACCAAAAAAAAATCTAGTTCAAATATAGATCTAGATTTTGAATTTGAAGACTTATTTGTAATTAGACCAGCTATCGATTAATAGTTAATATAGGTTTTATGCATGGCTACTATTTTGTAAGTTTAGCAGCCCAAGCTACACACAAAATTATTCAAACCACTTTCCACTCAGATCAAGCCTGTCAGTGTTTACTCGCACTACGATATAAATGACCTAATGGCATGCTTGCCTAAAGAAACTGGCGGCTTTGAAGGCAGTCCGTGGCAGAAGTTGGGTGCTCAACGTACCGGTAGAGCTTAGTACCAGAGTATTTGGGAAGTTATATAGCTTTAGTTTTGGAATTATGTGTGCCTTAATAAACTTACGTTGGATGGATTCGATAAGATCAATATATTTCTTATGAAAAGGTCACTCTAAAACACTTGCGGATTCCAGCCTGCTCCTTACAAAGCACATGAGTAGGAAAACGGAACAGAGGTTAAGCTTCATACAACCGCGCGAATCGGTTGCACTTCTACAAGCACGCGGGGCATGTGTGCGTGACCACTGGCCGCTTGTCGCGTACGCGGCGAGACTGGAAAAAACCGGTTTACGCTGGCACAGCCAGTGGACAATCTCAGGGTTAGCACGGCACGGTGCCATGGCAACCAAGGGGCACGTTGTTTGTTTTGTCAGTTGCAAGATTGGTTGCAAGTTTGAATATTAAAATTAAAATGGTTGTTTATTGTACTGTGTGTATGAATAATAGTAGAAAAAACAAAAATATATCATACTTTAACTATCCCAAGGAGTACAATAGGTAAGTAAATATTTGACTATTAGTTTTTCAAGTAAGTACCTATATTTTATTGTATGATCCTTTTTTTTAATAAGAAGAGGATACTACTCGGTGTGTTTTTACCCGACTGCGGCGAAGCCCAAAAGGAGGGTTATGTGTTTGACCTGTATGTATGTAATGTCTGTTTCTATGTTCCCTCGTAACTAAGGAGTTAAGGAGCCCGGTAAGCCGAAGATTATCGAGTTACGACAAGGACAGAAAAAGAAAGTATGTATGGGAGAACAAGATAGAATGAGTAATGGTCCATATCGTATTTGGTACCAACTAGTTTTTTTATTTTGTTGACTTATTTACATTTTTTTATTATACTCCCCCTGCATTTTATGCTTCACTTTATTTTCGGCTTTCTTGTCATGGGTGCCATTTTCGTGGTTTTTGGGGTCGCTGATAACTAAAATTAGGTCAAAATGAAAATCCAAGATGGCGCCGACTAAAATTTTCGGTTTCGTGTCATAGGTGTCATTTTCGTGGTTTTTGGGGTCGCTTATAACGAAACTGAGGTCAAAATGAAAATCCAAGATGGCGCCGACGGAAATTTTCGGTTTTGTCGTCATGGGTGTCATTTTCGTGGTTTTCGGGGTCGCTGATAACAAAAATGAGGTCAAAATGAAAATTCGATGGCACCAACATTTTTTTTTTGTTTTTTTCGTCATGGGTATCATTTTCATGGTTTTCGGGGTCACTGATAACGAAAATAAGGTCAAAATAAACAGAGATAAAAAACTAAAAAAAATTTAATTCTCATTTTTTTTCTTCGGGTTCCCCTGACTGAATTTTCACCCTTCGCCACTGGACTGTATCATACTCAATAATAAAACTATATAACAAATGTTTTGTTTAATTTGTCTTAACATATTGTGACAACCCTACCAAAATAGGTAACAATTTTGAACGTTCTTTAGAAGCTTTAACTCTGTTCCGTTTACTTACTCATGTGTTACAAAGAGAGGATCTGACGATGATTTTTTAAGTTTCCCGCTCAAAGCTACACGTTTCGTTTCTACGTTGTATTTTTAAAAACGTTTTAGCCTGCAGCGGCCTTGTCATGACGTATTCGTAGCGTTTTGTTGTTCTCTCGCTCTTGACATTTTCAATAAATGTGAAATGTCAATTTTGTCATTTTCACGGAAGAAAAATGGTCGGTTTGCTCAAGTCTGTTGTTTTCTTTTAAATTCTGACTAAAAAATTAATAGGTGGGTCTTAAAAATGACTGATCAAGATATTTCTGTAGAAGAGCTCGAGGAAACGGTGAGTCAACAGTTTTATTTATAGACATTGTCTAGCTATTCAAGTACAGTTAATCGCGGATAGAAATGTAGGTCACAGAGCCGCATCTTCCCTATACTTAAATAATAAACTGGTGGAATATACAGCTGGAGAGCTGAATGAGGCATGCGTCCTTTGCCCAAATATCATCATAACCCGTCGCTATGAACACCGATATCAAATTTGCCGTCGTAACGGATGTAAACATTTTGTTTACACATTTCGAACGAGAATGTCTTTTATTCATCAAATATTTACATAATTTTGTATAGTGAAACCTTAACTGCTGTATTTAAACTAGAATGTTGTCACGCAGCTCTCATAAAGATTTCTGCCTAGCAGTTCATTCAATACACCATATTTCTATGATAATTTGTAACTGTATGGAAGAAGAAGTAAAAAGAAGGACAATATTGTATCTTATTTTGTTCTGACATGTGATGCTCATTATCACATCACACATACAGCAGTGGTTGTGTTGTTATCATTCTCAATGCACTAGTGGTGCATTCATTCATTGATTGACAGCAACTCTTACAAGTATGTATATTTCAAAGCCTGTATACCTATATGTTATAATGTCTGTGTATTAGGTATTTACTTTGCAATTGTATGAATTCCATTCCATTACTATTGGTTTTGGTAAATAGTAAAGTAGAATGCATTCCCATTTAAATAAAGTTAGGGTCCATATTTGGTAGGTGGTCAGCCTTGGTTATTTTTTCTTAGGCAATGAGAATATTGGGCAGTGTTTTGTGTTTCAATTGTCAATACGTTATTATGAATACAACCTTCTAAAGTCTAGTTTGGTTTCCTAATAAAAAAAATTAAATTACCCTAGCTAGACTGATAAAATTTTATTTTTTGCTAAATCATGTTACTATTAGTATTAAGGTCGGTTTCCCCCCATATGAAAAGAAGTCTATTAGCAATTGTGTGTAGCCTTTGGCTTTTCCTTTGATAGCTAGTCACATAAAAATAACCATGGAGGTTCTTGCCGGTTCTTCTCCATAGAAAACAACCAACTGGAACCGATTTTTTTTTTTACCTTTTCTTTTTTTTTTGTCTTTATCTAGGCCTATGTGAAATAAAATATTTTGATTTTTTGATTTTGAATCACAAACCAAATTGTGCACAGATACACAACACTAGTACCATAACTAAAGACAAAGACTATGTCATACGGGGCACAATTACATTGATCATCCATTCCTAATTACATCAGTCAAAAGACCACATTTTCTTATTTCTTCATAAAATTCTTAAACCTATGACTTGTGTGTCAGGTGAAGCGCACAGATGAGCAATTAGACCTGATGGAGTGGAAGATGGACAATGTGGAGAAGGAGCTGGTGGCTCCCATCAACACGCAGGACATGTGCATCATGCACCTGCTGAAGTCTGTCTCTGAGGTGAGGAACCTTTACTGTTGTAGCTTTGAGATTACTTGGGATTTAATTGACCATCACGATTGAGTTTAAAATTGTTTGGAGTGGAGTGGGGAAATATATACCATTAACATATTTTTCAAAAAAATTTTTTTTTAAGTTAGTAAATTTTTTACTATGACTATCAAATCAACACTTTATATTTAAAAATAAGAAGATTTTATAAGATTACAATCACGCATTTTTTGATCCGCTTTCTTAAACCCCTCCCTGTTGCAACCAGTATAACAGTACATTTTATAAATTACCTACTTTTAATATATTGTCATATTCACAAAAAATTTAGTGGAAAAGTAGAACAGAGGCACACAGTTTAATTAGCGCGCTTTTGCAAATAAAATTAGCATAATAATGCAAAGTATTCTGACGTCTAAAGTGAAGTGTACGACCAAGAACACGAGTTATAAATAATTAAGCATCTACATATTCAACAGAGGAGGAACATTATGAAAATTACGCATGTTTTCGTGTGAATATTATGTTACTACAAAAAACAAACTAGTCAGAAGGACAGCCCTATTTTAAAATAAAGAAAAAGTCACTACTGGACCCTGTAACACTTGGTCTCTGTAACACTTTTCAAGTACTTCAAGTTTGGGTTGATGATGATACCACTCGCTATGAATCCTATATATTCAAATTTAAAATAATCTATTGCATAGAAGGACTAAAATTTGAAGAAGAAATGGACACATTTCCAGACTCGTTTGGTTTCTGACCTTTAATTTAAAAAAAATGTAATACTTCTGTCTGATCCACTATGTATCTTATAAATGGTCATAAATTCCTGGTATGACTAACGATGGGTTAGTCACTTCTCTATGTCTCTACTGACAATGTGACTAATTTGGTACTCGCGCATATTTCGAGTTGAGGATGCTTTGACACTTACGATAGAATACGTTATTAATATTTATTAACACAATGGGCTATTAATAATAAACAGGACAGGAAAATGAGAGTAGCTTAAATAAACGAACATAATATTGGTTAAAACTGATAATTCATAGAACCAAGGGACTGTCTCTTTAGAAAGACCCTTATCAAAAAGTTTGTTATTATCTGTCTCTAGAATCGAGAAATCTTTCATAGAATTTGCTATTGCAGGATTGTGGTCCTTATGTGCTTAAGTTTAGCCGAAGCTGGCCCACACATTTAGCCTTACTTGTCCAAAATCAGGCTTTGTGCCTTCGGAGTTGTTGTCTTTGTAAAACCAGACTGACAAACACATACAGAGTATAATAGGGACATCGGCTCTCAAACGATTACCTTGAATTCAGTACATGATTATACAGTATAGATAACCCACCAGCGTAACATTCTTGGTCGATAACTTCGGTCATATTTACTTTCCTTTTCCTGTACTGTATTTACTATTATGCAATTCACATTGTATTATCTACATAAGTATGCATACGCCCACTAAATGCAGCGCCGGTCAACCCAATATGTAGCAGATAATATGTATGTATAAATATAATATTTATTTTTCAGCCAATGCGTTAGTGTCGTGACAGGTCAGATTACTGATTATACAGTCATGTTGCTTATGGCTTGTTGTTTTTCTATTATCACATTAAATATTGTCATTAATTACTATAAAATTAAGATGTGTTTAATTGTAACTAAAATGTTGCACTGAGCCGGCTTTTATTTAATTATGTAAGGGACATCAAGGCACAGGCCTATCATCACATGATTCTGGATTTACCGGAAAGGCATTTTCGCCTTTTACATCCTCTATAATTTCATTAAATTCCATCAAAATACAAAGCTCTACTTTTATTATTTCATAAAATCACTGCCATTACAAAAAGTAGTCAGTATTCCTATAAATGTCATTTATTTTGTAAAGAAAACGATAATTATAGGCTTAAACAAAAGAGGCGCATTTGCGGAAAACAATGTGAAGTAAGTTAGGTTTACCTACTAATCAAAAACTGTATTTGTTGCACCTAGTAAGGCTCATATTCCCTCATTCCCTTGCCTCAGATGCGCCCCTGTTTTTACAGCGGCGATTTATTAGTAGCAACCTCATTGTAAATGTCCATTTCTCCCCAGTTCACTCAGTGCAACAATTAATAAAAATAATTCAAAAAATCCACCGTTCTACACGAAAACCGACAAGCCACAAGATCATGCTTATCGATATATAGCTGTCAGCCGGGCTTGGCTGTGGTACAAAGTCGAAGCCTGGCCCAAAGCCTCCGAAGTCGGGGCCGCTTACGGCTTACGTCGCGGACTTACGTGTCGCGACTTCGATATGCGTCCGATTAGATGAGGCGGCTCGTTACTGTTGAGGCGACAAATACTTGGTGATTAAAGGCCACGCTATGCTTGGAGATTATCGAAAAATATCTCCCAATATCGGTATCGATAAGTCGGCAGTAGGGGTGGATTTGGTCTAAGGCTTTAGCTAAGATTTAAGACATATAAACAAGAGCATTTGCTCAACTCATAACCAGCCTGTCCCTTTGCTGTCCTCCCCCAGCGAAGCCCTAAGCCAAGGCTCGTACCGCTCAGGGGTGGCTACCCCTTGAGGAGTATGAGCCTCGGCTTAGCGTGTAGTCGCTTAGTTAGTAAGGTTTTTTTCCCTGGCTGGAGGAGGCCTTACACTCAAGGCACCCACAGTATAGTCCGGCTAAACAGACCAAAGCCTCCTAGGTTGACCTGCAAGATGCCATTCACAAAAAAAGAGCATTTTGTTCATGTAATGTTACTATCCTGCAGATGTTCGACGCGGTGTCTGGAGTAATGCTTACGCCGAATGAGCAATGAGCATTTATCTCATCTGTAACATTCCTTTCTGTTATGCATGTAATCGCTGAAATGGAACACAAATTTGCTCTTTTGTTTGCAAAATCAAGTTTAAACAATGCTTCGAGCGTCCTGCTCATTGTTCGGGTCGTGAAAGGGTCAGACAATAGAACGGCTCGATGTGTTACAAGTAAATACTCTAACCCATACCTTTAGATTTTTTTGTAGACTTAAAATAATAGACACTTAAACGTATATATTTTGCAATCGCACAAGAAAACTAAAAAAGCCAAACAAATCTTTATAAAAAATTTAGTATTCTTGAAAAAGGATCCTTTGCAGTAACGAACCGCCTCGTATAATTGTAACAAAATAGATGATATTCATGTATGTGTTATGTCTACTGTCCAGCTTCCGTTCTCTATATATTATGTTATTTTCTCTCCTATTCGTTACTTCTTGTTCACGAACCCATCAGGATACTTCAAGATATGGGAGACCATATTCATGCCATTAGTTGTTTTCTTTCCATCTTGTGCGTACTATTGACATAGCCAAAAATATTGGTTTAAGATCTCACTTAAATAAACACTTAAAAGAAAATAATATGGCATTCATGTTTTTGACTGTGTCAATTTTATAAAATAGTAAGTCAACTCCGACTAACAAAATTAATACAATTTAATTGTCAATTCCTGTCGAAACCGTCTCAAAAGGATGCAAGTTTAAATACCAAACATTTTAACCTTGAGATCTTTTGTCTGCATTTTTAATACTTCAACTGCCAAGCACATAGCTTGCGTTAGCCGGAGCTGACCTACGTACCATCATCGCCCCATAACACAAGCCTCTACACCCAGGTGCGCTCGGACTACCAGCAGCTCCGACGCGAGCTGGTGGAGGTGCAGGCGTTGCAACGAGAGCTCTCCTCCAGACTTCGCACGCAACTCAGGCTGGTCCACGGGAAGTTCGCGAGACTTCGGCAACGCCTCGCTGCCGCCTCTCCGCCTCGCTGAAGTGCCCCTACCCCTCTCATGTCTAAATCTTAAGTGACTTGTGACTTTACACCCTTGGGTTGGACTTAGAATTTTTTGTGGAGCGCCTTGTTTCAAAATTGTTGATGGCGAAATGAGAATTTGGTATCCATTAAGAAAATTGAGGGTCTTAAATTTTCGAGAAGAAATGAAGACTTTAGATGATTCGAGTTGAAGTTAATTATGATAGAACTTTATAAAAATATATTATAGTGTCTCAGTTTGGGACATTTTCTAATATTTGCCTTTTCGATGTTGAGTTTCTTGTTTGTATATGGTATTTTATAACAGCTTAACTGCTGTATTTGGATGTCTATTTTTATTCGAATATTATGAATAAGTTATCTGGGCCTAATTAGTTGACTTCTAGTGCAATCATTTACTATGTATTAAAATTGTTATAATTATCTAAAACGTTTAAAGATATATTCTAAATTATGAAAGTTTAGGTAGAATGATAGAAATCTGCAATAATGAATGAAAACAAATATTAAATAAATAAAACCTAAATTCCTAAAGAAATTCTCATACAGACATGAGAGGACTTACCTCCTAAACATATGATACTTAATGTAATTAGTGCCCTATAGTAAATATGAGATTATAGTAACTATGTGCCAATATTATGTACTAAAACTATGTAACGGTAAGCGACGGCACTTAGCACTGTCTTGATCTCACACCGAGGTTGTGGCGAACATCAATAAGGTCTGATTTTCATACAAGAACTAGCGAAAGTATGACTGACATTTTGATGTGTATGTTTTGAGATAACAGTATAATGTAGAGTCGTGTTTGTGATACCGAACTTTAATTTATAACAAAATGATAGAAAAATGAAATGTTTTCTGCTTGTGTCGATGTAGCTAAGAAAATTATGGCAAAAATTTATATTTAGATTTAACGCCGGGTTGATGAGAAAAACCGCCTGGAATGTCTTATTTTCTCGGCTAAAATGAAGGGAAACTTAAATATAAGTACTCAAGTGCACCTGATCTTCGATGCACGCAGTATTGTATGAACGCCAGAACCTCGCCACACCTCGCCTCACTAGTCCATAACTGTTTAGTTATTGTTAGACACCCAGTAGATGTGTTTGTATGTACTCGTAGTAAGTCGGTGCTAAACGAATGCGAAAGGCCGTACGGTGATGTGAGGGGGAAGGGGGGGGTGAGCCAGGCCTCGCGGGAGAATTGTAATATAAGGCCCCGATATGCAGATGATTTTTTGTGAGATTTTCAAATAGTTTTCCTAAAACTCTATAGTTGCTACGTTTTACCATGGCATTAGCAGTCATTGACTTACATATATTTATTGGTCGTTTTGCTTTACGTAACGGAAATAATAACGCCTTCAATCATTTTGATTTCCTCAATCGACATCCATCTTGATCCTCAACATTTTTTACAATACATTGTACTTTGTTTTGTTAGTAAAAAGAGATTTGACGGTAAGAGCAATGACCGCTATTGCCACTCTGAAACTGAAATAAAATTAAAAGTTCTATAAATTGAACATCTTATCCAAAAATCTTTAGAATGCAAAAAATGTAAATATCCCGTAAATGAAGTTAATTATCAGAAATACGAGTAAGCCTTATCGGAATGTGTGGGTTACGAGAGAATGTTTAGGAACGGTTGGTCCAGCCACTACCGTAGAGCAATATTTGACCTTAGAATCAAATGACAAGGTCAATTCATAGGAGCAGCTGGAACGAATTTAAAAATCGAGTGCTAAACGAATAATGATAATAAAATGTAGTCGAATTTTAGTAATATTACTTTTTTTAATTATGTTTTTGAGTATTTATTTAGAAAGCTTTGCGACGATGTATGGCTTATATTCTTATGCATTTGGACTGGAGATGGTATATAAAGTTGATATAAAAAACTAGCACTAAATAGTATATTAAATGTATCACTGGTGTATACTGTCCATTTAAACCGTACCTCCCCTAAAACGCTTGAAATAAATATGCTTTATTTTTGGCCTAGGTTCGTCCCAAGTCCTATGTATGCCTTCTCCAGTCACTAGTGTCAACCACGCTTCGTCCAATCTGTTCAAATGGATCATCGTTGCTTGATGAATTCGCCATGTATGAAAATGATTCGAGCATGTTTTGTTGATAGCTTGTATATTTGATTTTTCATTTATATAGGCCTTTTTTTAGCTGTTTGTATTAACGACATCATAAGAACGTTATTTATTTTGAATACTTCATATTTACTTTACTTTTATAGTAGTTTTTTTTTTTCTCTTTTATAATTTTAGCGTTCCCTGGTCAAACAAGGGACCCTGTTTGTTTCTTAAATAAGACTGTAAACGTGTTCGGGCGTAAAATCTCAGTTTGTTACTAGCTATAAGAAACCGTCGGCAATATAATTCACAATTTTAGCAAATATTCGCACATATCAAGCACTTGCATGTTTTAAAGTAAACACATTTAAACATATTGTTATCTAGTTAGGTTGGTGGGAGGAGAAATTAAAATAAATTTTGTGCTCAAAGAATTTCATTGAATGAATTATGAAGAAAACTGGGATTCTTTGATCTCGAAACGTCGTATGTGTTTGGTTGAAAGATGAGAGCTTCTCAAGATTTAGCTTTTTCATAAAAACTCCTTTAGTGTTTTATTAAATTACTTTATTGTTGTTAAAAAATCGAGTCTTATTTGACTTATTTATACTAACAGAAAACAAGATGCTCAAATATTGATTCTAAAGTATTACTTACTTAATTCTTTACCTGAAAGCTCTCATTTTCGAGAAACACGGCTCACCTAAACTTAGTCAAAATACTAGTTGTAGTTTAAGAAAAATACATGTCTGAAACTATGTGTAAGTAATGTCTAAATTACCACGTATACCTGAATTATCTAGACTAGGTAGTTATAGACTCAATACTATGGTTTTTGATATAGTTTTACACACGGGTAGGAGGTACGTTAAAGGCAATGGAATGGGGACTGTCGATGTTGATAGATAAGCTAAGCTAGTTCTTGGAACTAACTCCGCCTGCCGCCATCTTGTTTTTATAATACAACTAGCTTATGCCCGCAGCTTCGCCATCGTGGAATTCGGCAACTGTCCCATGGGATCGTAATACCGGGATAAAAAGTCCTATGTGTTATCCAGGTTATAAACTACTATCTCTGTGCCAAATTTCATCCAGATCCGTTCAGTCGTTCTGGCGTGATTGAGTAACAAACATCCATCCATCCAAACTTTCTCAAAATAAGGTTTTCTAACACCACTCCTGCCTCCTGTAATTCCAGCACTCACCGTGGCACACCTTAATAATGTTTGGAGGAGCAGCAACTTAAATTTTTAGGTTTTCTTTTCAATCAAAATTCATCAAAAAGCTACACTTACCAAGAGAAAGTCTAAGCCGGGATGGCTATTCATTTTGGAATTGCATTGCAGTTTGAGCTTGTCGCACATCGGTCCTCGAGTGGCTCTACCTTAGTTTTCAAATAGCTCAAATCCCCGAGATCCAAAACAATAATGTTTTCTTTGTCGATGTTTTTTTTTTTGCTATGTTTTATCTATCAACATCAGAAATTTAAAAACAATCCACAATCGAGCTAGGGATCGTGTGACCACGTTAAAGACATAACCCTGTCTTTGCTGTCGGGTAAAAAGGATCGCTAAATCAGTACGCAGTAATTTAAGAAGAGGTACGAACTTGTAATTTAGTCTAGCTGTTGATTAGAATCATTAGCATCGGTGTTGTGACAACTAGAATTGGGACTTCTAGTTTTATTTTTGCCTGTTTCTTTTTGTTTGCCGTTTGGAACTCGTTTTAATACACGGTTTCTTTGAAAGTACAGACGCCAGCACATCTGCTACCCGAAACTGTCAAATTTTCCCAGCCAACCTAACCTAACCTAACCTAACGCTTTGGCGATAAAGTTGGAAATCTATTAAAGAAATTTGACAGATTGTAGTAGCTGGCGTCTGTACCCCGAGGGAACTCGATTTGAAACGTTTATTAATACAGGCCAGAGAATGTATCGAAACGGACTGTATTTTGACTGCGAGGAACTACCAAATGTGGAATGCATTTTGGATTTATAAATGCAGGGTCAAGTCATAGGTCTCGAGTTCGAATACCCAAGATACGCATCTCTGATTTTTCGGAGTCTTGTGCGTATTGTATAATTATCACTTGTTTCGGTGAAGGAAAACATCGTGAGGAAACCAGCATGCCTGAGAGATATTTCTCGACGGCCTATAAAGCCAGCTCAGAGGGCCATGGGCGGCTTCAAAACTGTGACATAGTTAAACGTTGAGAAGTTCCATGGTAATCTTAGTACAAACATCGCATCGGAGTGGCTATCGCTCCGACTTTGCTATTTCATGGCCACAAGTGGGATCGCGAGAAAGTGCTAAGTAATTGATTGTCACTTCCAAGTCATCTTCGGGCAACAAAACAAAACACTTATCGCCAACTCGCTTCAAAGTCTTCAACAAGGAATTCAATGGCAGTTGAATGAAAGTAACGAGCACTTAGCTCCATCTACGCCAGGCTATGGAATCCATTGTCGGCTTCTCAGTTTCCCGATCATTACAATCTGGATTTTTTCAAAGTTTGAGTGGTTCGATTTCTTCTAGGCAAGCGTGCTCCCCCTGGGCAGTAGGCCGCATCATTCTCGTCATCATCATTAATGTTCGATCCCCGCACGAAACTAATATTTATATCACCTACAGGTTTTAGTTCCGGGTCTGGCTATTGTGTATGTGAGTTTAAATGTTTTTAGACGCACCCACAAACCACAATACAAGAGAAATTCCTAGTGTAGGGAAACGCTTTAAAAAAAAACAAATATCAGGCGAGTTGATGGGGCCAAACGCAAGCCTAATTAGAATAGAAAAAAAAACTAATTTGACAGTCCACTTCCCTTTTTGAGCTTCCTCGCAGCCAGAATACAGTCCGTCTCGACTATATTTATTTCCATAGAACAATTACTTAATATTAATTAAATGCACGTAAATAGATTAGCTAGCTAAACGCGGTTAAATCTCTAGAACAGAATAAATGTTATTTAAAGTTATTTTTCGATGCATCGTACTTCTCTGATAGTTGTAAGCACGTCCGTACATTAATAGCACTAATATTATAATTCCTATCAACGCGTTGTGATTTATCTATATTGGTGTACAGTGCTGCGTGGTTTCTCTAGCGCCTGTACGGGCTTAAACGGATCTAAAGTCTCCATTTTGATTTTCCAACACCAATGGAATATGTCAATGATTCTCACACACAATGTCACAAATGTTTACTAACAGCGCCCGTCTGAAGCGCAGGCCACATCGCCAGCTAGCGAGCATCGTTTCTCCTTTTACATACTTGGGGTCGGCACTTTCGATAGTTCGCGGTGTGAACCTAAGTATCAAAAGAGGCGAAACGATGCTCACCCTGCTTGCTCGGTCACTCGTTCACACGCGAAAAGTAGGACCATGCAGCACTTACAATAAGTTATTTTCTGGTTGTACTAACTGTTAAGACATGTACGCAGTAATGGCGACTGACGCGATATTTAGGCTCGGAATATCTAGTTCTCAAAATGAAAAGATTGTAATATTACGCTAACTAATATTGTCGTCCCGATGACACAAAGGATTTTAAATTTTGGGAGGTCATTTTTATGGGAATTGGACATTCTGAACCTATTTCTCTATTTGGTCTGAGTGTAATCTTCGTCAAGATTTTTTTTTCTATATTAAAATGGGATTAATTTTCGATTTTTCTAAGTTTGCTTTAAATAATAATATTTAAGAGCACCTGAAACATAACACTATTGTTTTATCAAATTAAAAGCATAATTAAGATACCAATGTTATTATAATTAGAAAATTCTTGTAAAAACCCATTTTCTATGTATAACCAACATCCTAGTACCTGCGACGTCTCCTCTTGATATACTCGATCCTTTGGGTACCTACTGTATCTCGATGTCCAATGTATGACAATATTATTGTGCACACCATTCCTATCTAACGTAGTTTACTTTTTATATGTCGCGAATTTTTTTTGAAATCATGAGAGCGACGTATTAACCTACAGTCCGTTCGCATTATTATACCACTAGCTGTTGCCTGCGAGCTTCGTCCGCAGGAAACTATTATAAAAATATTACTTCCCAATTTGAATCGGATTTTGTTGACAATTTCAGGGGTTTTAATTTTTTTGCACGGTACCCTAATCTTTTTTCTAAAATATAAGTAGGCTAAGTTACTCCTTATATCTGGCTATCTGCCAGTAAAATCGGTCAGTTCTATCAAAATCGGTCCAGCCCTTTCCGAGATTAGCCTAACAAAAAAGCACAAAAAATTAAAAAAAAATGGTTTTTTATACCGTGTACCATAGACATTCAGTAAAAAGCTGTTATTTTGAAATTACAGACACTTTAATTTTATTAATTTGTATAGATTGACAACAACAATCCAGTAGCAGCTTTACTGACACGATTTTAAAGATCACTGTTAACTAACAAAAATTGGAGTGTCTTTACATCTGCAACATTTTACCAAAAAGTGTCATCAAGTTGGACGGGCCACTTCATTGCCGTTTCGCCATTCGTCAGTTCTTTACGCTGGCAGAGTAGTCGACACCTGCGGCACAGGTGCTAAGTAGAAGAAAAAAAGATCACTGATTCTTAGTGATGTAAAATAACTGAAACGACTGTAGGATAAACAGTAAATAACAAAGCCTATCGACTACTTTCTTTCATGATTTCAAGAATTGTGCGAATAATTATAAAATATCGATGAACTTTTGTCGATACATTGTGTTATATCCTGTAGGTACATTAGTACTGATATCGTTTGAGAACGCAATATATTTTCTACTTTCCTTAGATACGTTCTAGCCGATATATTTGAATACCCAATTTCGAATTTGTTTACAAATAAAGAATATTTTACGGTTTTATTGTGTTTTCTTACCTCAAGCTACTGGAACACACACACACACACAGGTGTGATGGAACCCATCAGTAGTAGTTTCGTATCCTCTTGTAGCGACATAGCAAAAAGTACTACAGCTACGAATTCATCATAATTCTGAATCGCGCTTTAAGGTTATCCGCGACTTACGACCCACCAGACATAACACCGGGATAAAAAGTATCCTATATGTTAACCCAGGTTATAAACTATCTATGTGCCAAATTTCATCCAAATCCCTTAAGGTGGAAGCCAGGGTACCCCGCGAAATTCAAACTTTCTTACGTTTCTTGTAATTTGCAGGTCAGTGTCAGGTTGTACGTTGATGAAAAATGAGTCGCGCATGTAACACGTGTGTAGTTACAGAATTATAATCATTGAAATCATCAATACAACTCTCTTAAGTTCATTTAACCCCTTTGAATGAGTTATTCATGAAATAGTAATTGAATTGCAAAAAAACGTAAGAAAATTTGAATTTCGCGGCTACCCTGACTTTTCCACCTTAACCCTTAAATGCATGATTTTATTTTTAGACCGAGGAAAAATATATTTTGGAGCCATGAATATGCTGATTCAGGGAAAAATAATAAAAAAAATCGTAAATATTTTTTTCATAGCTATTTTTACTCGATTAAATATATAACCATGATAGTGATAATCCTGCAACAGCATGCAATGAACTCATACTAATAATTTTATGGTCGTTTGAATGGTATGTTGCAGTTTTACAACTTTATGCATTTAAGGGTTAAGTAGTTTTCGCATGAAAGAGCAACAAACATCCATCCTCACAAACTCGTATTTATAATATTATAGTAAGAAGAGTAATAAAAACACAAAATCTGAATATATTCCTTTATTCATTTGTACTTAGAAACAGATATAAAAGGAAAAATATACAAAAACCGCTTGGAATGCAGGAGACGGAATACTCGATGTTACAACTGTTAATAATGTGTTAAATATAATCTTTATCTTTTGAACGCCAAGCGCTGAAAACATGACAAAACATTTACATCGCTCGAAATAATACCATAGATTTTGTCATAACTTGTGAACAGTCACGACCACCAACATGTATACACTTGGCACTTATAGTAGTGTTTGTCTCCTATTGTGTTGACTGTTATTTAAGTTGTTACGAACATAGTTCAACATAGTATTGTGGAACTCATAATATTATGAAATTCGGTTTATTATAAAGCCGCAATCAGCAATCACTATTTTACGCGAAATTCGCCAATCAATTTTGCTAAATGTATACGTATTGGTGAATAGCAAGCGTCATTAGCGTTCAAATCCTAAACTATTAAAAAAGTATTTTCAAGATTACAAACTAAGAGACACCTATAATACTTGTTATTGCGGCGTTTACAAGCATAACGTATCACAGATAAGTAAACATGAGCGCGACCTAATGTCGGACGAAAACGAATTACAATATTAATACAAAATGAGATTGAATTTGTCCTGATTTCATGTTAATTTCTAACAATGCTATGATTGGAAGAAAATGGCCGTCTCCAATGTATATTTAAGTAGTATAAAACTTGTGCCTTTTCAAAGTTTTTTTGGCATGGCTGCCCTAAATAGTACAGTCAGATAAATTAATTGTTAAGCAAATTGACATCCTATGTCAATTTGGATTTCACTGGTTTCCACAAGGAAGACCACAGAAAGAAGAAAGCTTACCACAAGAACGGCAGGAGAAATCATCAACCTTCCTGTTTCAAACTGTCTTCAAATTCCAATCATAGCATTATTTAACATCGCATTACATTTAAAAAATGGCACCCTGTGTCACAAAAGTACAAATCAGACTTCATGAAAAAAAACTAAGAAATAAAACTTAACTCTATATTATAATAATAATATCTAAAATGTTAATAAATTAATACAGTTAAGTAAATAACGGTGAAATTTTGAAATGAGGTAAGGGATATAGAGCTCGCTGTTCAATTTGTAACCTTTGGTTCAGGGCCTGTGTCTGAAAAGTTGAGTGTGGTAATTGATTGTCGTGGTATGGGCATGTGATGCGGAGGAATGAGGAAAATGTCGGTATAAGAGTAGAGAAAGACCAAAGAAACTATGGATGGACTGTGTAAAGGACGATATGCAAAGGAATTGGCTGATGAGATGACGTGTTATTACTGAGTACATACGTACTTCTCTATTGAGAAGTATGGAAGAAGAAGACATGCTGCGGCGAACCCAAATGATTTGAGATAAGGGTAAGAGAATGACTATGGTTCCAACAGCACGCTTATATCCCTTAAGACATGTCAAATTTAAACCGTTGTACTGTCCAATAACTTACGCTAATGTCGTGGTTTTGTAAATTTTCACGTGGACTTTGAATTCTTAGGTTAAGACTCGTCGATGGATGTGTCACTCAAATATAAAAAATAAATTGCCCGTCACGGTACACCCGGCAGATATGAAACGTCTGTTAATATTAGAATTCATAATTAACGAAATATGGATTAAAATAAAAATAATAAATAATTTGCATACCACCTTACTACACCACTAATTGAGTAGTATGGATCTTTCGAAAACGGAATATGTCGACCAACAATCGTTCCAAAAAAAACTTTATTCTAATGGGAAAAGGGATTTTCCGTGGTACAGAGGCATCACGCCATGACAGCGTCATGCCATCTTCCGTCACGGCATACGAGTCGGTTTTTATGCCTAGGCGCGCATATAGATGTTGACCTTAAAAGACAGGCGACTAACTAATGCTGGTGTCTGAATTTTGAGTCCGACTTGAAGCAGATTACTTGAAGCCACTATTGTTTCTTATACCTGAGCGAAACTTCCATCGACTGTAGCGCACAGTCGGGAAACACCGACTGTACATTGGCATATAAATGGCACAGAATTGCGTTCAGATCTTAGTATAGATAGATAATTATATTAATTCTTATTTCGTTTGCAATTATAATGTTCATGTGGACTCCTTGGACAGAATGTTATGGGACTTCTTGCTATTGCAAAATAATATTTATACTATAAAAGGTATAAGGGAATTTGATGGCGAAACGTTGATTATTTTGGCCAATCTTAGTTACTACCCACAATTCTCGTCGTGAGGAAACCGGTAGTGGGTCCGCGTGGTGGATTCTAGCTTATAGACAGAAGACCTGTGTCCCAGCTCCCAGCAGTGGGAATGATATAAACTGATTAAGCTTATTTATATTTCTAGGTGTGCATCATTTCGCCATCAATTCCCGAATGAAAATTTTGAATACACAAACATTTCATCTACAATATAAAAACGGTACAAATATAACTACTCATAGAAAACAACTTGTGTATATTTCCGTATATTTGCTTAAGACACTATAACAAATGCGTGAAGCTAACTGCGTTGCAAATTGAATCTTAGAGACTCTTAGCTAGAGTCTATTTTGACTCTGAACATTCAAGCGAATACTGATCCAATTTTAAGAAGTAACAATAGTTTTATTTTGTAATTAACCCGTTAAGGTTTGATTACTTTTTACCCCATTTTGGGGATTATTCCACTCTAAAAGTGGAAAATTCAATTTTCCAGTTCACTTTAAACTTCCATAACTAGCAAAACATATGTTTTTAACAAAAGCACCTAAATGAACGAGTAAACACACGATTATAATATACAAATACATAATACTATATATAAATTGTATTTACAAGCAGACAACCAAACCAATATAGTCACCATTTTAGAAATCATTGACAAACTTGTCAAGTAAAATAATTGGAGATTTTTATTACACAATGACCACATATAAGGATGTTACTAGCATTATTTCGGCACACATTTCGGCAATAGAATGGACTGACCCATTTTATGGGAACAGCATATTTGTCCCACATTTCTTGCTTAAGAATGTATTAGGTATTTAGTTCATTATTGCAGAAGTATATAAATCTCAGAAGACATATAGTATGTTTTTTCTTAAACACTTTTTTAAGCTTTCACAGTTTACAACTGAACTTATACTGTCACTTACGGGATATCTTGAGTGGACCCGCAATCATAACGCTTGCAACAGCGTCGTAATATCCGGGAGCTCAAAATAATGAATAATCACGGAAGAAATGATGTAAGTAACAGTATAAGTTTGTTTTTTCTTGTAATTTATTGTTATATTTTACCCACTGTTACATTGAAATAATCATAGCTGGCTAAATCCAGTGCTTTTATAGACACCAGAACGAGAAAGAGATTGTCGTTGAATTTGGTTAATAAACCTTTTGAGCGCCATTGTCACATATACGTGATAAGCACGCGCGTGCCCTCCACGCCAAGCCACAATTTCACCTACCATTTTGTCACATATTTGTGTCGTTTGGCGAACAGGGTACGCGCTTGTTTGTCACGTATATGTGACAATGGCGTTCAAAAGGATAATGGTTGTCTAACAGAATCTTTTGAATGGTAACCGTAATAGAAGATGATCACAAGTGTGTCCACTTTTCAGCAAAGTGCCTAAATACTATATAAGTAATATTTATCATACAATACATTATGCTATATTATATCAAAATGCAGCGTCACCACGTAGAAAACTTCAACTTTCACTAATTGACTCTATACTCAAAGCTTCCTCAACGCAGCATCAAAATTGCATACCTAGGTCATGATTCTGGCTTCACAGTATAATAGTACATTAATATCTGTTCAGATGAGATTATTTATCAGTCCAGGAAGCTGTTTAAATCAAAATATGTCTATTAGAATATTATTTTTTTGTAAAATTCATATTTTAGGAGTATATATAAAAGATTATGGAATATAAAAGCATGCATTTACAAATATTAAAGATATCATGGAATGGGTATCAAATCTAATACAAAATGTATTTTAACGAGATTCTTACAATATAAACCAGAAAATATTGAAAGATTGGTGGTGAAACCACTGTTTAATATTTTAAAATATACTGTTACTTCGATCATGTGGTTTTAACCTTTTGAACGCCAGAGCATAAACGCACGCGCGTGCCCTCCACGCCAAGCCACAATTTCACCTATAATTTTGTCACATAATTGTGTCGTTGGGCGTACAGGGCACGCGCTTGCTTGACACGTATATGTGACAATAGCGTTCAAAAGATTAAGTAACCATTTCACAGCAGATAAATGTCTTATAGAACGCAGTCTTTTCGCAAGGCACTGCCACACCTGGAGAGTTCCAATGTAGGAGTACTAGCATTCACTTCTACGCATCATTCATACTCACTGTAAGCTTCATTTGCATTCATTTTGCTGGTAAAAGTTTGGTTAAGAAAAGTTTTAAATCTCAACCTTATGTCATGTGTGTTTGAGAGCATTTTAAGCTGGGTATTATACATACGGGGAGATTTTGAAAATCAGAGGATAACGAAAATATAACCGAAGAGCCATAGAAATGTGTACAATATCATAAAATGATTAAAATCATTGTTTCGACAAAAAAAAAGGATTTTTCCAAAATTCTGTTTGAAAATTGCAAAGCTACATTTCACTGGTTCACAGACACGACACACTCCCAAGCGATTACAACGGTCCGTAGAAAAGCATTCGTGGTAAGTACAACGAATCAACAATTGTATAACTACTGTAACGTGGCAAGACTTCAAATATAATTGTAGAAGGGCACAATGTTGGCTCGGCTTAACTGGGCAAATATTCGCATTATTTCAATTGTTAAAATGAACATTATTACCAAAGGTATACAGTTCATTTTGTATTGATCAAGTAACGAAGCGAATATTTGGACAAATACGCCAAGTGCCAGAATAAATCGAACATTTGAGAGAAGAGAGAATGAGCATTTTCCAGATGGTATACAAACAACGGCGACGCATAAAGTGTATCGCATTTTGCCGTATCAGCCCCATCGCCGTTCCACTCATTTGAAAAACGCCCATTCGATCATCATCACCCATTAAAAAGCCAACTGACCTATATAACTCGTTCAACGGGCGAGTCCTCGTTCGCGGCCTGTCTGCACTTTTCATCAATGTCCTTCGCTTTGCCGTTAATCTTCAAATTAGCAAGACTAACATAGTTACTTCGCGATATGCCCGGCTCACGACGCTTGGGCACGCCGGGATCGTCATTAACTTTCTTATCTATAAGTTTTTTCTCGGGCACAGTGGCTAAGGCCGCTATGTTATTAATTTGTGAGCTTCGTATCAAAGGGGCCAACTTTGTGCCCTGTTCTAGCGTACCTAAAGGCGTTTTAATCCTATTGCGTCCTAAGTCTATGAATTTAGAGTCTTCGGTTGGTTTGTGATCGTATTTGGATCGGCGATCTCTGTAACTGAACCTTCCGTCTGCGAAGTCAGGTTTTTCGGCTAAATGCCGTCGGAATATGGGCGTCATTGGCTTCCCCATGCTGGCGAGTTTAATGTCTGTTTTCAGAACGTCGTGGTGGATTGGTTTGTCAGACTCTGAGGGTCTGACCCTGTGAGACCTCCCGATGTTGCTGGGAGACGAAGGACGCTGAACGAAAAACTTGCTTCTGGACTTCTCTTTGTCATCTACATCTTTATTTCTGACCACTTCTGCGGTGTTCGGCTTGAATAATCTGCTAAACTTCGGTGATAGCAGCTTCTTCTGGAAGAACCCTGACTTTTCCTGCGGTTTCTCTTTTTCTACGGCCTTGGATATATTCTTGACTCCGGCCGCCATGACAGGGCTTTTAGTAAGATAGTCAATATTGAACCTTCTGCAGTCCACTTCGGGTATTTTCCTTTCATGGGTCAAACACTCAGGGTTCCTCAACACAACGTCAGTAACATCGTAACTGGACTTCTTCGAGAGTAAATTCTCTCCTTTCTTTACGATGGTTGCTATAACATTCTTGGGATCGACGTCCATTTTGTCAAATGTCTGCACGTTTCGATGCCACGTTGTGATGGTGTCCTCGTCATCGTCTGAGGAGTCTGTGTCTGCATCAACGTGTAGAGTGGTACTGTTGGGGATGCTGATGTGTCTGCAGAATGGTAGGGGATTGTCAATCTGAAATTTAATAAAGTTTTGATTAATTATTAATATTTTACATAAAAAAAATTATAAGTGATTAAGGAATGTTCTATTTCGTAAACATTACCACGCTCACTATGCGGTCAGGACCCCTAGAGGGACCTAGCCTAGTGGGCATACTCTTCAAAGGGTTTTGTCTTTCACACAAAACAAGTTTATGTGTTTTTGTGCCATAAATGTTTGTTCTTTTTATCATTGTGACTGTCTACGTCCTCAGGATTGGTCGACCGACCGGCTGCAATGTTAGAGCAAGCTAGGCAGAAATTCACGTGCCACGGTTCTCTTTTTGTTTCGTTCACGCTTCAACAAAATGGACACCCGCACGTCTTCTCTTACCTCGTGTTTGTACTGCGACTCCAGTCCCTCGACGGACTGGTTGCGCAGGAAGGCGGGTAGGGCTCCGTCGAACTGGCAGGGCTCCACCTTGCGCGTCTTGTTCTCCTGCAGCTGGTTGAGGTGTGTGTCCGGGGAGGTGCGCTTCAGCGGCGGAGGGTCCAGCCATTTTGTTATGTCGTCCACCTGGGAAAGATGATTAGATGATTGGATTTTTGACATTCAAAAGTGCCTCTGATGGCCTAATTGAAATAAATGCTTTGAGTTTGAGTTTGATGTGTTAACACTTCTATATTTTTGCACTCTAAACCTTAATTGCACTTTATAAAATAAAAGTCGTTGCCCAGTAATAGTTGTTGCTCAATGTTACTTGGTTTGATGTACAGCGTGGCCCATTTTTAATTCAAATTAATGGCGATGTATGAGAGCGTTTACGGAGAAGCGATTTTACGTGCGCGACATGCTGCGGTAAGTGCAGGACATGCTGCGTGACCCGCTGCACGCGCCGCGTCTCTTTCCTTAGGCTGAGTGTGCACGAGGTCTTGTTACGTGTGGCATACGGTACCTTAGTGATGTTGATCTTGTTCCCGGCGGCGTGCAGGATGTAGCCGGCCTGGTGCAGCGCGTGGTGGCTGCGGCTGAGGGTGGCGCAGGGCTGGGGTCGGGCTCCGATGTGCGTGGCCGACACACACTTGCCCAGGCGCCAGCTGCGCTCGGGGACTGCGAGGGTGGCGTTGGAGTTCGACTGGAATGACAGAATTAACATTTAATAGGTTGGTAGGATGATTTCGAGAATTTAATTACGAGGTGGTAGGAAAACTTTACATACAGGGCGGACGGGACATCGAAGCACCAAGAATCTACCAATCATAACATTATATCATGCATGTAATCCCTAAAGGGCAAGCAGAGGTGTACCTAATAGTACACCCACATTACTATTAATACTAACGGGATATTTACCATGTTTACTGTTTGTATCCCGTTAGTATTAATAGTAATGTTAGTGACCATGATAATTTAAAATCTTATAGTACACCCACATTTCGCCAGTTATGATTAAGTACCATGAAAAATTCCTGATGGAAAAACCCAATAACATTTTGCCCGACCTGGCAATCGAACCCAAGAACTTATTTATTTATTTATGAACTATGGAAGAATTACAACTAAACAAAACAGAATAAAAAAATATTGATGAAACTGAGAGAAAATTACAAATCACGAAATCGACGGTTCGTTTGGGGTAAAATATGATACTTCTTACAGAGGTTGAGGCAATCTTCAGATCAATAGGGCGCTTTTTGAAAAAGGCACAAATACTTAATAAATCTTTTTGGGATGCTCTCTAAACGATAAATGTATTTGTGAAAACAAGGGTTCCAAATTTCAGACGCGTACTCCAAGTGGCTTCTAACAAAAGAACTGTATATTTTTTATGTTTTGGCTTGTGTGAAGGACTTGGATAAAAAAACCTAATGATTTGGATGCTTTAGCGACTACGGTATCGATATGGAGTTCAAATGTTAGTTTAGAGTTGTCATGTACCCCCAGATCTCAGATGGAATTTGACCTAGGTAGTACTTGGTCACCTAAGCTATATGATGCAGCTATGGTTGAGCGCTACCGAGAATATGTTACGACTGAGCATTTGGTAGGGTTCAGGTCAAGCTTACTTATTTTATAATAATCCTCCTAGGCGATGTAAATCATCCTGAAGTGCAATCATCTCATCCTGTGATGATATTGTGGCATAGATTTTGATGAAATCAGGCAAGAGTCGATGTCGTTGATATACATGATGAAAAGTAATGGGCCGAGCAGTGAACCCTGGGGGCCTCCGCCGGGGACAGGCTCCCAACCAGAAATGTAATTTCTTAATATTGGCTTGGGAACTGTTCTCCAGATATGAAGAAAACCATCTGAGCTAGTCACCCCGTATTCCCATACCACATAACTTCGATAGCAGGATGTCATGGTCTATCCGATCAAAGGCCTTAATATAATCAGTATAAACGACATCGACCTGACCTTCCCGTTATCCAGGGTATTAAGTTGGTAACGGTAGATCTGCCCTTCAAAAAACCATGTTGGAAGGAGCTAAATGTTTGAGAGCGCTATATGCCTGGTTAATACTGGTTATAGATGATCCAGGATTATAAAGATATTGGCCTGTAATTAACAATTTCTGTTTTGACTTCCTTTTTATGTTTAGGCGTATGCTCAGCATTCGTGCTTGCGACCACTAGACCAGCGACGCAGTCAGAACCTAAAGTAAATTATTTCAATAGCAGATATTAAACTACTTTTATTTACTTATTTAGTGTTACCTTAAGCACTCCGGTGTCCGGCACGCTGACCTCACTCTCCGCTTTACTGAGTCGAGAGCAGCAACCGTCCTTCCTTTAAACCAGAAATAATTTTAATAAGTAAAAGTTAACTACGATTGACATATTTGTCTATGATTAGGAACATAAGACAGCACTCAGCAACGTGGCCGGCAGTGGGCCAGGCTGGGCCAGTCCATCGTACTGGTTATATGCGTACCTGTGCTGGCAGCAGTCGGGCGAGCCCTGTCCCCGTCCGCGCTGTGCCGAGCCGCGCGAGTACTGCACGATGTCGGCCAGCAGCGTGGCCGGCAGTGGACCAGGCTGGGACAGGTACATCGCCATGCTCTCCAGCCAGATTTCGATCACCTCGAACGGTGGCCTGTGAACGAGAAACAATAATTTATCAAATATCCAAGCAAAGGCCCAAGAAATTAAATAACTCGCATCATCAATAAGAAAGAAGAAGAACACTCCTTTTTGTGATATTTTCATTTTAGGTCACAGCACTTCTCTCACATGAAATTAACAAAAGTTAGGTCTACTATACCTAGTGTCGGGGTCCAGGTGACAGGCCAGGAAAGCGATTCTATAGAAGGGCTCGGGACAGTTGTTGAGACGACAGAACTTGTCCACGAACAGCGGCTCGTTCAGCCCGAAGTCGCTTCGTCGAGGCAGGAAGTCTGGGTCGGCTGAGACGCGGCCTATTATCTGTAGAGCAGATGTATTGCATTACATCACAATTTCATGTCCACGAAGGCAAGGCTGTACCTACAAGGTGTAAACGGTCCCTTCACGAACCCGTCAACCAAGCGTGCTGTACATCAAATTAAGTAACTGTACGCAAAAATTGTTGCTGAGAGACGCCTTTTTTGTGTGTGAAAAATCACGTTTTACGGTAGGACTATGCTGATGGATGAATGGATGCATTAAATAGTTCAGCGGTCATGAAGGTATTTAAAGTAAAGTAATAACATTAATAACCTTCTCCTTTGGGAAGTCGGTTAAAAATTGGTACGTTTTTGTAGGAGCCAATGGTTCTAGGCACCGTACATTACCACTTTGTTTGTTGGTTGAGTTATTGGAGCACACAGAAAGAATCACAAGTTAAAATACCTCAATTTTACCTTTAAAATGGATATAATATTACTACTTTTTTAATTTTTATAATTCCTGTAATTCTTTTAAGTCTGTACAGCTTGTACATAAGGGTGTGAAACTAAACTTAAGGCGCGAATTATACAGAAACGGCGTAAGGTGAAGGCGCGGCGCAGGCGTGGAACGGATAAAGAAAAGAAAGAACGGCGTGCCCGCGCCGCGCCAGTTGAATGTAATTCACGAAACGTCGCCTACGTACATTTTGTATGAAAACGTTTTGAAGCGGCATCATGCCAGCGCTGCGCCTTCACCTTATGCCGTTTCTGTATGGCTTAAAATTAAGAATGTTCACGGCGACTTAAAAATACGATTGTTACCACATGAGTAGGAAAACGGAACAGAGTTAAAGCTTCATTCAACCGCGCAAATCGGTTGCACTACTACAAGCACGCGGGGCATGTGTGCGTGACCACTGGCCGCTTGTCGCGTACGCGGCGAGACTGGAAAAAACCGGTTTACGCTGGCACAGCCAGTGGACAATCTCAGGGTCAGCACGGCACGGTGCCATGGCAACCAAGGGGCACGTTGTTTGTTTTGTCAGTTGCAAGATTGGTTGCAAGTTTGAATATTAAAATTAAAATGTTTGTTTATTGTACTGTGTGTATGAATAGTAGTAGAAAAAACTAAAATTTATCATACTTTAACTATCCCAAGGAGTACAATAGGTAAGTAAATATTTGACTATTACTTTTTCAAGTAAGTACCTACATTTTATTGTATGATCCTTTTTTTTTTTACTACTCGGTGTGTTTTTACCCGACTGCGGCGAAGCCCAAAAGGAGGGTTATGTGTTTGACCTGTATGTATGTAATGTCGGTTTCTATGTTCCCTCGTAACTAAGGAGTTAAGGAGCCCGGTAAGCCGAAGATTATCGAGTTACGACAAGGACAGAAAAAGAAAGTATGTATGGAAGAACAAGATAGAATGAGTAATGATCTATATCGTATTTGGTACCAACTAGTTTTTTTATTTTGTTGACCTATTTACATTTTTTTATTATACTCCCCCTGCATTTTATGCTTCACTTTATTTTCGGCTTTCTTGTCATGGGTGTCATTTTCGTGGTTTTTGGGGTCGCTGATAACTAAAATTAGGTCAAAATGAAAATTCAAGATGGCGTCGACGAAAATTTTCGGTTTTTTCTTCATGGGTGTCATTTTCATGGTTTTTGGGGTCGCTGATAACTAAAATTAGGTCAAAATGAAAATCCAAGATGGCGCCGACGAAAATTTTCGGTTTCGTGTCATAGGTGTCATTTTCGTGGTTTTTGGGGTCGCTTATAACGAAACTGAGATCAAAAAGAAAATCCAAGATGGCGCCGACGAAAATTTTCGGTTTTGTCGTCATGGGTGTCATTTTCGTGGTTTTCGGGGTCGCTGATAACAAAAATGAGGTCAAAATGAAAATTCGATGGCAACAACATTTTTTATTTTGTTTTTTTCATCATGGGTATCATTTTCATGGTTTTCGGGGTCACTGATAACGAAAATAAGGTCAAAGTAAACAGAGATAAAAAACAAAAAAAATAGGTAATTCTCATTTTTTTTCTTCGGTTTCCCCTGACTGAGTTTTCACCCTTCGCCACTGGACTGTATCATACTCAATAATAAAACTATATAACAAATGTTTTGTTTAATTTGTCTTAACATATTGTGACAACCCTACCAAAATAGGTAACAATTTTGAACGTTCTTTAGAAGCTTTAACTCTGTTCCGTTTACTTACTCATGTGATTGTTACTGGCGTTTTAAAGTCAACCTTAAAACTCAGGATATACAGGGTATTTGATGTATCGTGTGCCATATTGAACAGGCCGAAAGTAGGGGTCATTTGCTGTTTCTTGAGTCCCAATAACTCATCCTTGGCCCCATGGATTTTTACTACTTCAATTTTTTTATTTTGTAAAGTCGCAAAATCCGCCCTGTGTTATATTCGCATTTCGGACAGTGTTATTGGGTTTTTCCATCAGGAATTCCTCAGTAGCAGCCACGGAGTCTGATTTGTGCCCGGTTGATGGTAATAGGCTCGCCCCCTATAACATTGAACTTGAACTTATCTAGCGAACCCTTCGGGGATTACAGGCGTGATAACTTTCTTAAATAACAAAGTAGTAGCCTCACCTCGCACAGTATGATCCCGAAGGAGAAGACGTCGACCTTCTCGTCGTACACGTTGCCGTTCATCATCTCCGGCGCCATCCAGTACGGGTTCCCCACCACCTGGTACACAATGACGAGCATTAGAACGAACAGCGCGCGGTAGCACTACATAACTGAGGAGAATATAACTAAACAAACATTGCAAAATTAAATTAGCGCTGGAATAACGTTGGTATTGTGCTAGAGACGTCTGCCGCATATCAGACGATCAATGTCATACTCACAACCCAGTGGGTCCCGCTTAAGAAGGTGCATTCTGAAAGTTGGCAACGTCGCAATTTGCTGTCAAATTGGTATTTCGCTGTTTTGATGAACTAATTAATGTCTAAGTACATTATGAATTATTTATTTAAACTTCATGTACAATAGTGGTACATAGGCGGACTTAATGCCACAAGGCATTTTCTATCAGTCAACCTTTGGGTTAAATAGGACAACATTGTGATAGGGTACAAAATAATATATTCTCTAAAAAGAAAATAACTTCTTGTTTTCGAAAAATTTACTAATTATCGGTCTATATTGTACTAAAGTATTGATTATGAATTGCCAACTTTCAGAACGCACAGTCTTAACAGTAAGCGATATGTAGGCCCATGCATAGATGGCGGGATGAGCTGGTCTCCTTTGACAAGGATAGGTTCTAATCAGAGCGAGGTGGAAGGGGCGTAGGGAGACGTTTGCCCAGCACGGTAAGAGCTAAAATAAAAAAAATGTCATACGGTGTATCGCTTCCGGCGCAGCGTGGTGTGCGGAGTGCGTCGGTCCAGCGAGCTGCTGGCCGTGCGCTGCACGATGCGCGCCAGACCGAAGTCCGCCACTATCACCGTCTTGTCCTGTACGCACATCACACATATTGCTTGAACTCGGAAAATATGAGAAGAATGCATCATCAGCGCGATCAGTAAACAATGTCAAAAGTGTGATATATTCTGGAAACCTCGTCGCGAGAGACCGTCGAGTGTTTGTTACTTGTCAAAATCATCTTTGAAGTAGACCTTGAAAATGCGCAGCCCGCGGCAGGTGCAGTTGCAGGTGCAGCTCCATTAGCTGAGCCGTGATGACCGATGAGCTCGCGTCACGTGCCGCGAGAGACGACACGTCACGACAACTTGCAGCACCACGACCCGCGTGGTTCTTAAGTCATTTCACGTAACAAAACAATACCACACCATGCCGTCTGCGGGCACGTACAGTTGAGTAGAAGGCTAATTTTATAGTAAAGTAATAACATCGTCACCGAGCGGCGGTGTGCGGTGTGGTGTACCTCTCTGACGAGACAGTTGTGCGAGTTGAGGTCCCGGTGGATGACGTTCATGCGGTGCAGGTAGCCCACGCCGCACGCCACGTCCCGCGCCAGGCGCGCGCGGTCCCGCCAGCTCAGCGGGACGGACGGCTCCTGCGACAGTTCATGTCATATATCAGTATGATGATCCAGCTCACAACTATGTCCTTCTAACCGGTAGTGGCGGCTAACCTTAGCGAAACTAACCATTGACACAGGAGACGACATAGGTATGCTGCTTTAGAAATAAGCATCACCTTTATACCTATTTTTCTGTTCCTTTCTTCATAAATTGTTAAAAACAAAAAATAGATGGATAGACATAAATAAATAATACAGGCGTGTGCGCGCAGAAACAGTGCACTCTCTTAGGGCGCACGCAATAATATGATTTTTTTCCAACTTTTGTCTGTTCAACGCATCAGACCGATGCCGATGGATGGGGTAACCAGCATCAGGTGTACAGTAGTCGCGCTCCGCTCGGTGCTTCACCCACCGACGTGCACACTGCGTGCGACACTTCACGCCTCTGTGGAAACTGCCATTGAAAACGTTACACGGCGCTAACAGTATCATTATTGAACAGTTTTCAAACCAGAAGTGCGACTCCTTAGCATGACGTTCTGGGTCGGGCAGTGTTATTGGGTTTTACCACCAGGAATTCTTCAGTAGCAGCCGCGGAGTCTGGATTCGTGCCCGGTTAATGGCAATAGGCTCGCCCCTATTACATGGGACTTAACAACTAGGTACATCTCAGCCTAACCCTTCGGGGATTACAGGCGTGATGTAATGCTATGTTGTCAAACCGTTAGTCGTCGTACGAGCAGTGTTACATACGATAGAATAGATTTAGCTACCTGTAACAGTTGGTACAGCGTGCCTCCTGCGACGTACTCGGTGACTAAATGCAGGCGCTTGTCCTTGTACAGCACACCGACGAAGCGCAACACGTTGGGGTGCTTTAGTGAACGAAGTACGGCCACCTGTGAGACAAATAGGAGTTATGGCAATCAATATGTTAATGATGAGCATAGGAAATGGAGCAGGGACAATGCAGATCCTGTAATCACTGGCGATAGCACTGAATAAAGTGATGCGGAGGAATGAGGAAAGTTTTGAGTATGAATGTGGATGGGTATATGAGTAGAGGAAGACCAAAGAAATGATAGATGGACTGTGTGAAGGCTGCTATGGTTCGAAAGGAGGTGATTGCTGAGATGACGAGCAATAGAGAAGTATGGAAGAAGAAGACATGCTGCGCCGACCACAAATGAATGGGGATAAGGTCAGGAGAATGATGATGATGAGCACTGAATAAGACTAAGTTTGAGAACCATTTTATAATTTTAAGGAGCATAGCTAGTCAATGGCATAAAAAAAATATTTTTTTTTTGAAACTGTTAACTGATTCGTCATTTAGCTACTGTTAAATTTAAAAATCCCTTTCTGTGTAGTAATTCTCTCTATTTAAGACTATAATGCAGACTGCCTCTTTGGTCTAGTTGCCGCAAGCGCGACTGCTGAGCATGAGGTCCTAAGTTCGATTCCCGGGTCGGGTAAGTGTTATTGGGTTTTTCCATCAGGAATTTCTCTGTGCCTCGGAGTCGGGATTTGTGCCCGATTTATGGCATTAGGCTCGTCCTCTATGACATCTATGGATCTCAGTTACCTGATAATAAAATGATTGATTGATTGTTATGTAAGACTATAGTAAATAAGTGGTCAGTTGCTTGCTTACCTCTTTCAAGAAGTTCCTCTGCGCGTCTTCATCTACTCGGTACAACTGTTTGAGCACCATCACCTCGTTGGTGTCCCGGTGAGTCACCTTATATACTTCGCCGAAAAATCCAGAGCCCAATAGTTCACCCTATTAAATAAAAACATAAGTCATTATTTACCCTCAAATTACGATGGTTCAGTGTCACAAAACCTGAGAAATAAATGTCAAAAACTTTGACATCACTTTTATTCTTGATATCTGTAGTGTACAATTGCACATTATACCTACTTATACTACGTCCGACGGTCACACCACTAGACTATCACTGCCACTTTGGATATTACCTGACGCCGGTGTAACCTTATTAAAGCACATTTTTACTGCGTGGGAAGAGTCCCAAGACGCCATAGGAATATTTTGTGACCTCTCCAAAGCATTTGATTGCGTAAATCACGACACATTACTTTTGAAACTTGAGCATTACGGACTAGGTAAACTTGCACTTAGTTTGATAAAATCTTATTTGAATGATAGACAACAACAAGTTCAAATAAATGGTGTTAATCCACAGGGTTTAAAAGTAAAAATGGGGGTTCCGCAAGGCTCAATATTGGGTCCTTTTCTATTTTTAGTATATATAAATGATCTACCCTATTTATTGAAAAACCAACCTCAAAATATGGTGTTATTCGCTGATAACACTTCCCTAATTTTTAAGATAAATAGACGGGCCCAAAATCTAGATGACGTAAATAATGCCCTACTTCAGGTCCATAATTGGTTCACAGCAAACAATTTAGTATTAAATTAAATTAGCCTCACACCGTGAGTGACTAAGATAATTAGATTAAAACCAGAGTGACCAAAAACGATTTTGATAAGTGGTTGATAGTACCATTGTTTTATATAAATTAGAAAGTATTTTTTTTTTTTGTAAATGTAGACTTTCTATTATGGTTAGTAGGGTTTATCCTAATCTTTAAGATTCTATTTTTTTTTCTATCTCTACAGTGTGTTCACATATAGAAGCAACAATATTGTACCCAGGACTATGTAATATATAACTTGATATGAAAAGATTCCATGGAGTTTCTTGCCCATTCTTCTCCATGAGATCTACGATTTTGGAATAGGCCACATTCACAGTTATTGACTACGCCTGTCACGGGTCTATTTGAAATAAATGCTTTGAGTTTGAGTTTGCAGAGGAAAGGATAAAGTTGTAAATTGTTACCTGCAGTAGATCGCTGGCTCGGAATACTTTCTGTCCGGGCGCGGGCTCGGCTCGGAAGGAGCGCGCGCGGCTCAGGTCACACAGCACACCGCTTGGCTCTTCGCCATCCACGCTGAATAAAACAAAATATTTGTAGTATAAAACAAAAACAAATTACGCTTCATTCACCTTCACAAACCCGCACGGGGCCCGTGTGGTGGATTATATTTTTTTATTTACTATCAGTTGCCCGCGACCTTCGACCGCATGAAATTATTATAAAATATTACTTTCCTATTAAATTCGGATTTTGTTAAAAATTTCAAAGGTTTTATGTTTTTGCACGGAACCCTAATCCTTTAAAAAATTAATGTAGCCTAAGTTACTCCTTATAACATCAGTTACCTGCCAGTAAAAGTAATGAAAATACACCCTCCAAAATTGACAAAAAATTCCCCAATTTTACGGCCGTAATTAGAGAACTACCAGACAAATTCGAAACCTTTTTAACATAAAAGAAATTGATAGGAACCTATACATACTCTTTCTTAATATTTTAATGTCAAAAATAAATGAATCGGCTCAGTTTTCGAGGAGAAAAAAGGGGAATACGAAACGTCGAACTCGTCAACATTTTTGTGATATAATCGGTCTGAGCTGGGGGCAGGCTTGACACAGTGCGCCAGCAATTTTCTTCAAATAGTTATAAGAGTACCTAGAGCACCTAGGTAGTGGGCCGAAGTACTCTTTCGGGGAATAAAAGTAAAAAATCTATCAAAGATCTCAAATACTCACGCATCCAGCAACTTAGACATACTGCTACTCTTCTCCTTATCCCCTAACAACGGCGACGAGGGCGTCTGTCTCCTCTTATTCACCCACTTCCCTCCGTCCTCCCCTCCCTTCCTCTTAAATAACCTCTCTTTCTTCCCCTCCGCGTCTCTTCTCTCTGTCTCGCACGAATGTCTCTGTTTGTCGTCTTTGGTGTTGAGTTTCCTTTCGACCTGAATTCGGTCGTGTTTTGTTTTGTCTTCGTCTGATTGTGTCTGTGTCTGTGTGTGGGAATGTGTTGTGTTTGTTTGTGTACGTTTTGTGTTTGGATCTGGTGTGTGTTCGATGGTTAGCTGGAATTGAAAAAAAAGATGATTTGTTTGGGTTTTTGTTAAGCCGAACTTCTTTCTTTATTGTGTGGTTAGTGCCTGACCTATTGTAGTGTTAGAGTTTTTATGCCGCCCATGGGCCTCTGATTTGGCTTTACATGCCGTCGAGAACTATCTCCCAGGCATGCTGGTTTCTTCACGATGGTTTCCTTCACCGGAGCAAGTGGTTGTTTCACGGTAGGCCAAAGTATTTTTCAATGGTAACAGAATTTTTATTCTTTTGATAATCTCCCGTTTTTTTATTCTTTTGATAATCTCCCGTGATCACTTTTCACGAGGCTTTAATGAATCAGACAGAATTTGGTCTGCCAAGGGTCTCGCTTACAAGGAACTATTCTTGCATATTTGTTTTTTTATGTAAGAAGCAGCCAAATTACTTTATTAGTCTTTGAATTTTATAACTGTATCGTGGATTAGACTACGTCAGTAGTGGGTACTTAAATAAGTTCTGTTTGCAAGAATGGACCAAGCTTAAAATATTTCCTTTTTTATTTACTCAAAATTTCATTAAAACGTTATTGTTACCTGTATGACCGCATCGGGCCTCCCCAGCGCCCTCTCGATCTCATCCAGCGGTCTGTTCCTCACCGGAGTGCCGTTGATCTCGAGGATTCTGTCCCCGATGTGAAGTGTTAACACTCCGCATGACGAGTCGATCCTGTAAGGTTGAAAGTTTGTGTGAGAAGTATAGACTTCATCAAGACTAAGGGTGAAATCACAGCGAGAGGTCTGTCGCAAGCATCCGTATTCATTGGTATCGGAAAACTTTAACGTGCGATTGGTCCTCTCATTTCAGTGAGTTGCAATTCTAAGTGACGGAAAGGAAAAGATATTCAAGAAAACGCTGATCTCAGCATGTAGGTACATGTTTTTTCACCCTAATAAGTTTGTCACAGTCGTTGTCACATGTGATAGAATAATAGGGATGTTTCCTGTGTAAAAAACATATGATTCTATTTAGTCCGTCAGTTAGATTATCGAAAAATATTGAATGCGTATTTTTTGTTTTATCAAATCAATAAAAATTGACGAAGATAAAACGATCATGAGTGGCGGCCTGTGACGTCACTTTTCGGCAAAAAGTGTACTGAAGTATGACGTCTCACGAGTTTTCGACGCACTGTATCGTCTCCATTTTTAGTTTTCGTGAAAAAAGAAAAAATACGTGTCCAATATTTTTTGGAAACCTATCTGACGGAGTAATTAGATTTTTTCAGGAAACATCCCTATTATCTCGAATGAAACTCGACAAAACGCTATAAAACTCGTGACAAGCATGCATAATGCTTGGTGTGACGTCAACTCAGTATTAAAAATAAATAAGTTACTAAAGCATTTTCTTGTTGCTATTTGAAACCACTGTAGGCTTAAAATATAATCATATACAAAATATAATATTTTAAAATACTTTTCCTTGTCCACACTCCACAGGCAAATTAACTGTATGGATCGAGGATATTACTGATTTAGGTCATTATTCGTGTCATGCAGGATAGTAAAAAACCAGTATGAGACATTCAACAGCATTATTAGTAACTAGCACTTCGCCCGCGACTTCGTCCGCGAAAATGTTAATAGCTCGGCTAATTTGTGTGATATCTTTATAATTTATAGCATAAAGCACTCACGAATAATGTAGCTTTCTAAGAGTGAAACAATTTTTAAAATTGGTTCATTACTTCCGGAGATTCCCCCTACATACAAACAAATTTTACCTTTTTATAATTTAGTATAGATATGTCAGCAATCCGTTAACTGGATATAGGGGAGATCATTTACAACCAAATTACCTCTAATAACCCCTATGCAAATGTCAAATATTTCCGAGTAATTTTGATATTTCACACACATTTAGTTTCTTAAAAAAAAAAAACGTAAATTATAAAATTACTAGGAAATGTTAGACATTTGCCTGAGGGGTCGTTTGGTTGCAAATGACCCCTCTACGATGACCTTTTCTAACAACGTTGCATAATAGGGATGTTTCCTGAGTAAAAAAAATATGATTCTATTTAGTCCGTCAGTTAGATTATCGAAAAATATTGGAATATGTATTGTTTGTTTTATGTGTGTATGTATTTTTGTTTTATCACATCAATAAAAAATGACGAAGATAAAACGCAATAAAGATCATGTGCGGGCTTGTGACGTCACTTGCAGGTAAAAAGTGTACCGAAATGTGACGTCACACGAGTTTTCGACGCTGTATCGGCTCACTGTTTTGTTTACGTGAAAAACAAAAAAACGTGTCCAATATCTTTTGGAAATTTAAATATAAAACATCAAACAATATGCAACAGCTTGATACAATAGAAATAACATGCAGAAGCAAATATAAATTTAAAAAAAAACTTTATTTTTAAATGTTATAATTTTGCCTGGTTTTTGCAATTCAAACCACAATTTAATATATAACACTTCAAAATTACCTTAAATTAACAGTCACCATGCCAAAACCGCATTAAATCACTAAAAACTATTCAAACGGTAAAATATTGTACTAGCGCGCAATTGCACAGACGAACACAGGGAAATCATAATGACTAACCAATGCAGCTATCGACTAATCGGTGGGAAATAATGAATTGATGTAGGTACGTAACACTTGGGGTATTGGTCAAAATATTGGCGTAAGTAATGTTGACAAAATAAACCCTATAATTACTTAAATAAAGTACAATTTTGTATAAACTTAATAACGTGAATATTTGTGCAAATATACTGTGCAAGTGTCACACAGATACTGTACTCTGGGTATTATACAGGGACACATAACAGGGCTGACAACATTGCGGGTTTTAAGCGAAAGGAAAAGCAATAATTTAATGATGCTAACGGGACTATATAATAATAATAATTTATTTCAGACCAAGATAGTCCATAGAGTGTTAGTAATACACAGGTACTTACGAACTATGTTAGTAATACACAAAATACTAAAACAAAAGCAAACAAACTAAAGTAAAATTAAAATTATCCTGTATGTAGGCGAATCCAATGCCTCCATATAGGGCTCTCTACGTGCTCTGCAACCGCCCTCAAGTAGCTGTTGGGACTGTCTCTCACTCTACGCATCAGCGACGCCGCTCTTTTTCTAATTATGGCATAGTAATCGTCGACATGCGCATATGAATGCTGGGTGGAAGGGATATCCATATTATATCAGTACATCATTCTGAACCTCACAAAAATGGTAATGGAGGACCTACAAAAATGAAATTCATAGCGAGCATGAGATCTTTCACCAGAACTTGTTGTATACAGGTGCATATGAGACAAAACTGTTATCTGTATGGCGCCTAATGTGTTTAATAAAATTCCTACCAATATTAAAGAACAAACATTTAGAATATTTAAGAAGCGTCTTACCATATTACTATTGGATAAATGTTATTATTGTGAAACTGATTTTTTTACCGATAAGACTCTTTAATTAAGACATGATTTGGATTTAGAATTTTACTAAATTATAAAAATTGTAGCCTTAGACTCAAGACTGTATGACGTTAATTTTTGTTTTGTTTGGGCGGAATCTTCATCTTAGCGTGTCGATGGCAAATTTTTATTAGATACTAGCTGTTGCCCGCGACTTCGTTCGCGTGGAAATTTTGTTGTGTATGCAATAATAATCTTTATCAAAAAAAATTACAACCAACTACAAAAAGTATAACTTTACTGGGGATCGAACTTGCGACGTGATGCACGTAAAGCGGTCATGAAACCGTTTCTCTATTTGCTTCGCTGACATATACTGAAATAGACGACAGAATACTGATATAATGCAATATTGCTCATCCCCTTAAGCAAGTAGCGTGATAAGATATAGCCTAACATTTGAAGAAGCCTATTTCAGATATTTGTGCAAAATTAGAACAGGATCTATACAGTAGTTTTTGCGCCAAGTCGGAACATCCATTTGGATTTTAACGATTTTATTATATGTAGAGATGTTTGGCCCAAAATTCAGCTACGCAAATTCCGCTCGCTGATACAGTCATAAAATCGTCAAGTGTGCAGGTGTTAGGGCATGCAGCGCAAGATAGAAGATGGGCCATTGTCTGTGGAGACACGCCGCATACACATTTGAGATCTAAGCCGTCCATGAAACACCATCTGAAGAGATTATCTTTGCTACGGCCGACTTGGGTTCGGAGTCTATTCAGAGATTTCCAAGTCGGCCACGGCAAAAGCATGCCCAGATGGAAGGCTTTCAGAGGTCAGAATGAAGGACTCTATTCATTTTAACACCTTAAACTTATACTGTCACTTACGGGATATCTTCCGTGATTGTTCATTATTTTGAGCTCCCGATATTTCGACGCTGTTGCAAGCGCCATGATCGCGGGTTGCGTAAGTCAACTCGCGATCATGGCGTTTTGACGAGTCGCAACCCGCGATCATGGCGCTTGCTTGTTCTATTTAATTCAAATTAGCCAATATTTTGGGACATCCTTTATTATCAAAACTGTCACTTTCCATAAATTAGGCGTGACTGTTTTATCGTCAAACGCTTATTTATAAACATTAATGAGTACTTAGTAATCACTGAGCGTGACTCATCGGACACTCATGCTCATACCTATGTATAAAGGCCCGTACAGACGAAGCTGTGGATAATAATTTATATTTTTTTTCGTTCGTTGTTCTTGTAAAAAATAAATAAAAATAACCTGTATTTTACTCTGACCTTCTTAATACATTAACTTAAAACTAATCAGCTACCAGGTCAGGCTGTCTTGACATAGGCCTCCTCTATTTCCGTTCACTTATTCTTGTCCAGAGCAGTTCTTCGCCAACCTTTTGGCAGATCATCCTCCCACCTTTTCACCAGTCTTCCTCTACGTTTTTCCATTTCTTGGGTACCAATCTGTGACTTTTTTGGTCCATTTCCATTTTATGTTTCCTATTTTTACTCTAAACGTTGTTTTTGTAAACTAACATTCAAAATACCCTAAAGGCTATTTGAAGAAACTGGACAGCCATGACACGAAACCGCTAAAAGTGGAGAGATTTGGGAAAGAGATCAGCCTTGGGTGGCAAAAAGTTGAAGAAGGAGAAAAGCTATTTTTGTTTGCTTATTGCACGATAGAATCTGCTGTACGGACTACCGCTACCGGTTATTGATAACGATCAACTAAGATTTCTATACTTGACGGTTCCTGGGCACTGGCTTTTAAGGCGTGTAAAGTGATCAGTCCGATTGTTCCTTGTGTCCTTATTTATTTATCGCCTACTTCTGTACACAACTACACACCAGAGAAAGAACGCAGACAAATTAAAGATTAAGTACAAAACAACTTTTTACAACAAAAAAAAACACAAAAAGTGAAAAATAACTTTACTTTCAGAAGTCGGTGAATTTGTTGGTTTCATTGACGTTTGGCTACCGAGTTCCTCAAATGTGTGACTGAATCAGTTGTTTCCTACAAAAGTGCAATACCTAGATTTTTTTTAAATAACCGATAAACATTTTCTTTGTTGGGGGGGGGGGATCAGAATGATGTACTAAATACGTGGTAAACGTTTGTGCGACGATGTCCCGTTCACCTTGTGTAAGAATTAGGATAACGTGCTGGCGCATGCAAAAAAGAGCCCCATAACAGGCCTATGCGCTGTGCATACTATGAGACTAAACTATATTAAAACTTATCACATACTTTATGCCCTCTATTGAGCGCGAAAGTAGTGTAGATGGACCTTAATACTGTAAAACATTTCTGTGGTGATATGGCCTTGGAAATAAGGAAATTATTGTCAATGAAATGTGAGAATGTTAACGTCTGATTGGCATATTGGAGACTGAATCAACAATTATTAGTATTCACTTTCAGCAGGGCAATGAACTTATTACTGCAATTTCACGCTACATATAAATGTATGAGTAGGTACGAATACAAATCAAAGCAAGATATTATTCGAATATAAGCAAGCACATTTTCATCGTTTTCCACGAAAACGAGGTCAAAAGATGGGTGACTTGTGAAAAACCTTTTTTTATTTCTTACTGAATGGGACCTCCCATTAAGTAAGAAAAAAAAGAAGGTTTTTACCACATTGAAACTGATACCAGACGCTACACTTTTCATTCATTCATAAGAATATTCTCTGCTCTTTTCATGTCCTTTTTCAAACATTCCGACAGCGATTTGGTGTGAAGCGTCTGGTAACGGCTTAAGTTTAGGCTTTTTGTTATGATAATACCTCCGAGAGGCTAACTGCATGCGGAAAACACAAGATCCCAGAACCCACTAGATTAATGGATACCGCTAGAACAATAACTACTGAAAATTAAAAAAACAGTTATATTCCAAACAACTGGAGTGAAGAATTCTAATTCCAAGCAAACATTGTTCTGAAATGTCTGACCGAAACTCGTGTCACACAGGCACTCTGTCTACGTTACGAAGCTGTCTAGAACACATGCTGTCACACACAGAACAAGCTGGTACCTATGGCACGTGAGCTGTACGCACACGGGCACTCTGTCTACGCTACGAAGCTGTCTAGAACACATGCTGTCACACACAGAACAAGCTGGTACCTATGGCACGTGAGCTGTATGCACACGGGCACTCTGTCTACGCTACGAAGCTGTCTAGAACACATGCTGTCACACACAGAACAAGCTGGTACCTATGGCACGTGAGCTGTATGCACACGGGCACTCTGTCTACGCTACGAAGCTGTCTAGAACACATGCTGTCACACACAGAACAAGCTGGTACCTATGGCACGTGAGCTGTATGCACACGGGCACTCTGTCTACGCTACGAAGCTGTCTAGAACACATGCTGTCACACACAGAACAAGCTGGTACCTATGGCACGTGAGCTGTATGCACACGGGCACTCTGTCTACGCTACGAAGCTGTCTAGAACACATGCTGTCACACACGGAACAAGCTGGTACCTATGGCACGTGAGCTGTATGCACACGGGCACTCTGTCTACGCTACGAAGCTGTCTAGAACACATGCTGTCACACACAGAACAAGCTGGTACCTATGGCACGTGAGCTGTATGCACACGGGCACTCTGTCTACGCTACGAAGCTGTCTAGAACACATGCTGTCACACACGGAACAAGCTGGTACCTATGGCACGTGAGCTGTATGCACACGGGCACTCTGTCTACGCTACGAAGCTGTCTAGAACACATGCTGTCACACACAGAACAAGCTGGTACCTATGGCACGTGAGCTGTATGCACACGGGCACACTGTCTACGCTACGAAGCTGTCTAGAACACATGCTGTCACACACAGAACAAGCTGGTACCTATGGCACGTGCGCTGTATGCACACGGACACTGTCTACGCTACGAAGCTGTCTAGAACACATGCTGTCACACACAGAACAAGCTGGTACCTATGGCACGTGAGCTGTATGCACACGGGCACTCTGTCTACGCTACGAAGCTGTCTAGAACACATGCTGTCACACACAGAACAAGCTGGTACCTATGGCACGTGAGCTGTATGCACACGGGCACTCTGTCTACGCTACGAAGCTGTCTAGAACACATGCTGTCACACACAGAACAAGCTGGTACCTATGGCACGTGCGCTGTATGCACACGGACACTGTCTACGCTACGAAGCTGTCTAGAACACATGCTGTCACACACAGAACAAGCTGGTACCTATGGCACGTGAGCTGTATGCACACGGGCACTCTGTCTACGCTACGAAGCTGTCTAGAACACATGCTGTCACACACAGAACAAGCTGGTACCTATGGCACGTGCGCTGTATGCACACGGACACTGTCTACGCTACGAAGCTGTCTAGAACACATGCTGTCACACACAGAACAAGCTGGTACCTATGGCACGTGAGCTGTATGCACACGGGCACTCTGTCTACGCTACGAAGCTGTCTAGAACACATGCTGTCACACACAGAACAAGCTGGTACCTATGGCACGTGCGCTGTATGCACACGGACACTGTCTACGCTACGAAGCTGTCTAGAACACATGCTGTCACACACAGAACAAGCTGGTACCTATGGCACGTGAGCTGTATGCACACGGACAGCACTGCACGGAGGATGGCCCGCGCCGCCGCCGACAGCTTGCCACCGCACCGCCCGCTAGCACTATTAGTATGTACCGTGTTAGTGGCTACAGGTGCCGTAATACAGGTTCAATTAAATTAACTTGTGACCCTCTGCAAATGCGACGGGTATCGGTATCGAATGACGATTATGGGGAATTAGTCTTTTAATTTCAAATATTTTGTAAACATGAAGTACTTTTTTGAAGCTGTAGCGTGCAACTGTAACCAGCTGGAGAGCTATTGTTTCCAAAAGGTTAGATCTTCATCGCTTCGACCTCTTTTAAGCTGGATTATGCCCAGTACTATAAAATGTTTAGTAGTTTTAATTCCAATAACAAAGTTGTGTTCGCATACGTCTAAGACTTCATTAATGGGAAAAGAACTTTACACATATGGTAGTTTAGTGATAGTAAAGTGGACTTACTCTTTGACAGTGATGGTGTGCGGCTGTGGCTGCGTGACGCGCACGCTGGAGGGCGCCACCTGCACCACGCGGATGGAGTGCGACACCGCGCGCACGGTGCTGCCGTAGCAACTGCCGCTGCAGGGGAACATTTACTTTATTATGTTTTTCTTCAATTATAACTACTAGGTGAAATGTGGGCAATAGGCGTGGCTTTGAGGGTTTTTGTACTCATTAAATGTAATGTGAACTTTTACTATGGAACCGACCATGAAATCGAGAAAAAAATATCAGCTGCTCCATACATAATCGGTCGCGTCACTCGAAAAAATGTAGGCAAGAGCAAATTTACATATTTCATTTTTAGTTCCATAAATATGAGCAACTTTGTTGTTGTACCCTGTATAGTAAATCAGAGTGCTCAAACTGTTACCATGAACTTAGCATATTATTATGATTCACGATCCGACGAAAAATGTCTACACTGGAGGTACAATCATGTACTGATTTCAAACCAAAAGTTTGCGCTTACTTGTTTATATCGCGTTTGGTACCTCCCCAACAGTATAATGGACGCAAACGCTAATGCTAAACATGAACACTTGGGCTGGAGTTGATGAATTACTCAGTAGTAGCCCGGAGTTTGGCAGTTGGCGGTGTGATACCCCCGTGCTTCGGAAAGAACGTAATCGTAGGAGATGCGCGTGTGATCTCTCGCCGGCCGTGTCGGATAGCCTACCCATCGGACGATGAAAGTGAAGAAGAGTGACTACACATGTTTCACCATACACTTGAGCACTTCAATGTCCTGCGTACTTGGCTAGTCTTCTCTGATTTTGGCAGCCCTGACCGAAGTAAAGTCTGAAGGACGACATAAAATCTTACCAGTACAAGTTGGAGCGCTCGAGCAGCGCGTAGGGCTCCCCGTCCTCTATGTGCTGTGCGCACGCCACGCACGCGAAGCACTCCGGGTGGAAGCGGTGCTCCCCGGCCGCCATCACAGGGCCGGTTATCACCTGGTGACAATATCGGTAATTATTTTGTATGTAAAAAGACCCTTCACGAAACCGAAAGGCACTTGTTCTCTCCTGTCATTGCGAATTTTTTTTTGTTTGGACTATACTTGGGAACCTTCTAGTCACGGAGATATTGGAGCTCTAAGTCCCAACATTTACACAAGTTTAAAAAAATACAAGTCTTTAATGATATAACTTTAAATACTACCATAACCCCTGTGCTATTCAATGCATCTATCAGCACAATGTTGTGAGTACGTTACATTGAGTCCTATCGTAAACCGTGATTTTTTCCCCCCATAAAAAAGTCGTTTCCCAACAATATTTTTACAGTTTACTTAGTTTGATGTACAGAATGCTTGGTTGACGGTTTCGTGAGAGGTCTGATTACACCTTGTAAGTATATTACCTGTGCACATTGCTGGCAGCTCTCGCCGTAGCGCGCCCAGTAGTCGTTCTGGCAGAACAGCAGACCCGCCTTCTCGAAGTACCACGTCGACAGCTGCGCGTCGCATACTGAGCACCTGAGCAGCGGAGACAAAAGTTGATCACTTGATCAATGGTTCACAAGGCACACTCATAGCACTGCATACGGATCGGCGTTGCAATTTATTAGCTGGTCCCGAATTCGCGTGCCAAGGCATTTTTTTTCCATGCTTAGAGCCTGCCTCGTTGGTCTAATGAACACGGACTGCTTAACATGAGATCCTGGGTTCTATTCCCAGGTCGGGAAAAGTACGATTGGGATTTTCCTTGTCTTTGTAGTCTTTGACAGTCGTTACAGGTAATCAGTGGCCCAAGTTTAACAACCAGTGTCTCCAAGAGGTTTCGTATTACCTAGTCCTAACTGGGTTGTGGAGGTCAGATAGGTAGTCGCTCCATCTAAAATACTGGTATTCAGCTCCATCCGGTTAGGCTGGAAGCCGACCCCAATATAGTTGGGCAAAGGCTAGGCAAAAGATAATGGTTGATCAATTTGGGTAATGTTGTGATAGAGAGCAGTATTGATTGATTTTTCATTAGACCATAATAACATGTATTATGGTCTAGAATTCTCGAAGTAGTTATTTCCTGTACAGCAAGCGGATAGTAGCTCCAGTAGATAGTTTTATCAAAAACGACTGTCAGGCAGAACAATGATCGAAGTATCTACTAAAGACCTTTTTTTGAAAACTTGGCACGTTATTTCTCGTTCAAGGCAAGAAAGTATGACCTTTGCTGAACTAGAAAAGGCAAAAAATATTTGGCAACTGGCCGAGAGGAAAAAAATCGAATAGCTCGGAAAACTTATTTGTTGGCCTCATATTCAAGTTCATGAAGCAAGGAGGTTGCCAAAATACTTAGAGATAGAGTTGTTTGTCTCGCGCTAGTTTGCGACGGGTGAGTGACCTCATATTATGTGATAAATTAATTAATGTACGACATAATTCAAAGACAATGCGAATTGTTATATGAATATATAAATAAATAAAAATATGAAAGACCAGAGGCTGCGATTCTCCATACAAATGTATTCCCCTTTTTTCTTCCTGAATAATGCCTCTAGAGCAGGCTCCCAACTTTTCTTGGACCAGGGACCACTTTGATGTCTTTATTATTGGCAGGGATCATAGGGTCCTAGATAAACATGGACACCAACAGGATTATATCCAGGGGGTGAATCTTTAGCGCATACAATGCAAAAAAAAGAAAATGAGATGGAAACCTTGAGAATTAAGATAGTGAAGAGCGATCACTCTTGTGAGCTCGAAAACTTCCAATACAAAAAAAAATCATTCGTACAAAAATAGGAATAAGATATTCGATTTTCAGAAATGCTTATGAATAATCTTGCAAGAGCGAGCGAAGCACGCTCGAAGATGTAAGCACCCCGCCTCTGATAGGTTTTGAATTAATAAGGTTGAGCTTGCATCTTCTGTGCAAGTTAAAAAAGTACGAATATAATTTGTTACCTTTCGCGGACCATATTTTAAACTCCTGCAGACCACAGGTAGGGAACCAATGCTCTAGAGCAGTCGTTTTTTTTACCATAAAATCAAGGTCTACTGCAGACACGTCCGTCATTTCCTTTTTTCCGCAACTAACAAGGAAAGAAAATATGACCCCTAAATATGACAAAAACTGCCATTTTTACGGTCGTGATTAAAGGACTACCAGACAAATTCGTAAAGTTTTTAACATAAAAGACATTAATATGAACCTAGACATACTTTCTTAAAAATTTAATGTCAAAAATAATTTAATCGGCTCAGTTTTCCAGGAGTAAAAAGGGGAATACGAAACGTCGATATCGTCGAATTTTTGTGATATAATCGGTCTGAACTGCAGCTGTATCTTTCGCAGTCGACGCAGCACGACGGCAATAGTTTCTTCGAATACCTATTTTTTGGCCCTGTTCCGTCTAACATAATATCACATAAGCAGTACTCCCCGAAGCAGTGGGAAGAATTTTGTATTTTACAGACACATTTCGAAAGTTATGGTACTCGTATAACGGGCGAGATTACTATGCTCGCGGAATAGGCCGGTCAGAAATAGCATTATAACATACATAACATCACGCTTCTAATCCGAATGGTTCGGCAGAGGCGTACCTAATAGTGCACTCACATACCGCCAGTTATGTTTGAGTCCCATGTAAAAGGGAGAGAGCCTGTTGATATAAACCTAAAGATAACATTTTGCCGACGTGGGAATCGAACCCCGACCTCATGCTCAGCAGTTGCAGCAGCAAAAAGAGCATTATGTATCTGCAATAAAACTGATTTTGCGGCGAAAAGTACGCTCATTACTGGCTACATCATGGAAAGGGAGCCCCCCCCCCCATTTCCATAATATTCCTATTCATTTCCCTTTTGCCATTAAACGTAGACTCTGCTCCAACCCAAACACTGAAAATGCTTCCCAATCTTCAGTTCTTGAAATGGAAGGCTTACCAATCAACGCTTAGAAAAGCTTACCCTTCATAAGCATGAAAATAACGCTTGTACATTGTCAACGATATCTGCGAGAATGTACCTAACCAATCGATAGCTTGTCTATTAGGCATTTGGTTTATGGGAAGCCATAATGATGCGATACCATAACTTTCTGGAGCGTGACGTGATCCTTATGACGTAATCACGTAACTTTGTGCGCGAGGCATAAAACACGTAGGGTAGTTAAAGGCATAATGACCGCCTATGATGTTTGGAAGGGGAACCCCCTTAACTTAAAATATTGCATCATATTATGCTATGTGATACCAAGTTATGAAATTACTCATGTGAGTGGTTTCTTAGAATTAGTGAATGTTTGTTTGTGGCATAGCTTTGGAACTATTATTGGATTATGCTTATTTTTAAACGGTGACGACTCGCTCTGGGCTGTGAAGAAGATGGATGAAAAACGATTGCATGTAGCGGAGATGAGAATGTTGAGATGGATGTCTGGAGTGACAAGAAGGAATGAGTATGTTAGAGGAAGTTTGATAGTGGCGCCTGTTACAGAAAAATTTAAAGGATTTCTTTGTTTTGGTATGGACATGTAATGAGGGATGAAACGTATATGACTAAAAGAGTGATGCACATGAATGTTGTTGGATGGAGAGGGAGGGGAAGGCCAATAAAAAGATGGATGGACTGTGTGACTAATGTTATGAAAGAGTAAGGAGTAAATGATGCCGTGACGTCTGACAGGGGAGAATGGAAGAAGAAAACGTGTTGCGCCGACCCCGAGTAGAATGGGACAAGGGCAGGAAGATGATGATGATGACGGACGACTCGATCTTAATTTAATAATTAGCTCCCTACTTATAATTATTTAAATTACAGTTAGGCTAGGGTAAAACTTAAGCGTAAAAACCGGCAAAATTACTCGTGTTTTCAGTGACGGATTTGCCCTAAGGCCCAATAGGCCCGGGCCTAGGGCGCCAGATATTAGGGGCGGCAAATCGTGACAAAAAATTCACTGATGATAACAAGAAATAACTCAAATGCAAAGTACTTAAATATTTTAAATTCTCGCGCACAATACGGTCTTCTATCTACACTTACCTACATTAATCTCAACAACTGTTCAAATGGGATTAATTTACGGCCACACATGCCTCCGCTCGTTTTCGTAGGATTCCCACTCGAGAATCTAACCTCTGCATACATCCTACGAGCCTCGTTCAGGTTATCACCCGCGATGGCGTAAAGCCGTACCATTTCGGTCCACTGTTCATTTTTGTAAGACATAGCATTTATAGTTAACTAAATTTCTGAACCGATTTCGATAAAAGTAAATTCAGTATGTACCTAGTCTATGATAGGTGCTGAGAAAGGGGCGGCATATGGCCCGGGGCCTAGAGCGGTCAAGACTGCAAATCCGCCACTGCGTGTTTTAGCTTACAAAATCGATGGATTATATCTCAATCTGTTTGGACAAGAGCATGTTCTATTTTCTGAACTTACTGTTATTTTAAATATAATGTTGTTTGATACATAAATAAAAGATGATTCATTTTTCCTGTTATTTTAATTTATATTATAATGTTATGCATGGAATCAAACCAAAATTTGTATGACGTGTTTTATAAGTCCAAATTACAACAACAAAAGTAAAACTTTTAAAATGGAAAATAAGCCAATGAATTTATTTCCATTTCATTGGCATTTAATAAAACTATTAAAAGTTGTACTATTATAAGTTGATACAAACAAAGTAAATTCGAAGAAACCTATTATAAGGCTAGATCATCATAGTTAACAAAAAACTTCTAAAAATTTTTTTTGATTTTTATTGGCCTTACTGGACAGTAATGAAGTGGGAGTGAGCAACTTACAGAAGTCGAAATATCGGGAGCTCAAAGAATGAAACAATCACGGAAGATATCCCGTAAGTGACAGTATAAGTTTAGTTTGACATATTCCCAGCTTTCACTACAGCCTAGTAGTCCTCACCTAGGAGTTCCCACTCCTGTTCACACACACTCTCCACTCCAACACAGTCTATAAAATAATAATAAGTACAATATCTTACCGAAAGCAGTCTTTATGCCAATCCTGGTTGAGTGCAGACACATAGTCATCCTCACCGATGTCATTCAAGCACCCCGCACAGCTGAGGGACTCTGGAAATCATCATCATCATCAAGTGGGAGGTTCAAAGGATTGTTAGAAATAAAAGTGGGATTGGTGAAGAATTACAATCTGTTACTGGCTTTCCAAGGACATTTTCATTTTGCAAATAGTTTCTCACTTACTATGACTGGATAAGAAATACAGCGAGATTTATTTAATTATAAAATACAGCTGCATTTTGTGACACTGGAACCCAATCCCAGCGTTGGGAAAAGGCTAGACAGATATTGAGTTGGATTTACTAGTATAAGCAGATTACTTAGTTATCAAAATAAGTAATAATTCTAACTTATCACTAGTGATTGGATATCCGGATGCCTAAAGTACATTTTTTCCCAGCACAGGGTACAAAAGTGTGGAAGCAGCTTCTTATAATATATTTTTCTGCTGAATATACAATTAGAACAAAATGGAAAATACAACTGAGCTTATAACAATAATTATTTTGATAGCCAAACTTACACTCCATACTAGTCAACACTCCAACTTTAGGTAAATATTCATCATCCAAATATCCAATCTCTACTTCTAACAGTAGACAAAAGTCTTCTTCTCATATAGAGAAGACAACAGCATCAAACACTATGCTTCCTTAAAAGTGGTTTGGTAGAGAATTCACAATTTTGTGGATTTTAAGTACAGTTTTGCTCACAATGTTTTTCTTCACCATTGTCAGTGAGGTCGAAGATAAACTTAGTAATGGTATTTTATTTTTGTGTTTAGATTTGTAATGAAAAGAATTCTAATAGTTATGCTAAAATTGACCTGCATCTGCAACAATTACTCCATGGTCTAAATACTTTACACAATTTGTTGTTTGTAAAAAGTATTTTGGTATTTTTAAGTTAGTTAAAAAATATGTTGTGGTAGAATTCCTATTTAGTTTCCTTAATTCTAGGCTCAAGGCTCAGATATATTAGCAGCCCCCAGGGCCCCAGGGGGTTTAGATTATTTTAGTTCTATTTAAGTTTTTATGTCATTCTTCTGCTTAGTTTTGTCAATGATTATTTTAGTGTTAAATAAGCTTGGCCAGAACTCATATAACATTGTCATTGATACACATTTAGTTGGGTTACATAGGCTCATTTGGAAACAAATAAACTGTGTTGGAAGTATTAAAATATCAATGGAGGCAGATTTTTATGCTAACATAATATAAAAAGAATAAGTTATAAGGTGACCAGGACCATAACTATAACAAAATAAGATCAATGTTTTTAAACCTCATGAATATTACATTTTAGAGGCCTCGCTATGGCTTTGTTGATGCAAATAACTAGTTTAATAGTCACGTTAATTGTTATTTGTGGTTTACTGAATAAATTAAATTGGCTACCTGAGTCAAAGTTTTTATATTGGATTATAGTAAACCTTTATTTTTTTTCGTAAATGGATGGAGTTGAATGTCAAATACCTTTCTAATATATTGGAAGTTTATCTAAACTAAGATAAATCCTTCAACTTAGTAGCTACGTCGCGGAAGTAAACATAGCTATTAAAAACTAGCTAAAACTTCTTCAAATTGGTTTTAAGGCGTATCTGTAAACTTCTTCGATATAAATTCAATCAGCATCAAGTTAGAGTTAAGTTACAAAGGCGAGGCGCAGGACAAACAAAAGATAATTCATGATAACTTACAAGAATCGCCCACACATTCTCATGACAGGTTCTGCACTCAAAACATGACTAAATATTAAATTTAAATACTTTAATATGGGTTATAAAAGGCACCAAAACTTACCTTTAGTATTCGGTCCCTCCATTTCATTTCAAAAATAAATGTTTATTCATAAATTGTATGATAAATCCCAAAAGTTACATGCTTGAGATTCCAATACTTGAGAATGACGTAAAAAACATAAGATGACACAACGGGTAGATGTTGCTAGCTTTTAATACAGATCTGGGTAAGAAATAAATAAAACTTTTTGGTATGAATCTTGATCAATTTATTGCAGCATTTATGAAAGCTAGAGTAAAGATGCAGTAAAACTTTACAATTATTAGAAGCAAGTGCTTTGCAGTGGAACTATTACTTAATTTATATTCCGGTCCTGTCAATAACTGTGTCCTCGAATATTTTTCAAAACCCGTAAAATGTGGTAACACCACAAATATTTCGATTACATTAAAATTTCATTACGCAAACAAAAGTCAAACATTTAAAAAAGTAAATAAACAAAAACTAAAAATTATCTTTCACAATTCTATTTCCTTTATTTCAATTAATGATGATGATGTTTCTTAATCTCTTTTTCCTTTTCCTTTTCGACTTCCTTTTGGACCTTGTATTTGTTGAACCTGACCTTGACTTTGACTTTCACTTCGAGGCGTTTCAGAAGTTGCGACATTTCGTCGTCATTAGAATCTGAGCTATCGGAGTCTTCGTCTTTGTCCTCTTCTTTTTCTTCTGACGAATCTTCTGGTTCAGGCTTCTGTTCTTCAGAAGAATCTTCAGGTGATTCAGGCTTCTGTTCTTCCGAAGAATCTTCCGGTGATTCCGGCTCAACTTCTTCAGAATCCTCAGGTGTAGGCGGCAATGTGGTTGATTCTACACTGTCATCATCTTCTTGTAAATTTTCGAAGTCAATACCCGTTACTTGTTCGAACCATGATAGGTAAGGTCCCGGACGGATGAAACCTGGCAAAATTAAACGAATTTTAATACAAATCAAAGAAGTTATCTTATGAGTTAACTCAATGTGATGGCTAAGTACAAATCAGTCAGGCATAAAATAAATACAAATATTACCAGCAGGCAACCCAGAGTGGCAGCCCCAATCTCCTCCAGCAACGAAGGAGGTTACTCCGACGAGGGTGGGAACACCGTCGGAGCCAACATGGACCAGTGGGCCTCCACTGTCACCCTGATAACAAGAAAAAAGGTATGAAACAAAATGAAGGAAGAGACTGTCACAGAGTGGATTAGGAAATGACTTTTATCTCTGTTTTCACAAGCGAAACGGTTATAGTGTGCTTAAATGAAAGCACTCAGTTGGATTCCCATGTAACCCTCAACTCGGCTTAGCGGTAGAGTTAAGACTCAACAGTGCAATTATAGGTATTTTATAGATTTTCATTGAGGTTGCTTATTGTAAGTGAAAACGGGAATTAGAATCGGGAGAATACAATTAAAATCTAATTAATATTTCAAAATAGGCTGAAAATCAGCTTTTTTGAACTCTAAAATAATGACAGGCCCCCAAAACCCCCAAACTTCGCCACTTCCTAGTGTTTTAGCTGGGGATAAAAAGTGGCGGAAAAACTCACCGAAGCCATCTTCTTAAGAAACCATAGCTCGTCTTGTAAAATGATGTGGAATATAATAGGGTGTAGAGCTTACCTGGCAAGTAGACTGTGAGGTGACGTTGTAGAACCGTGCGCAGATGGACGTGTCGATGATAATGCCGCTCACGAATGTGCCGGCGCACGATAAGTTGGAGATCGCGCGGAGGTAGACCCACCTCAGTACCTCGGTTACGGAACCTGGAATATTTAGGAGAAATATTAATAACCTAAAGGGTGTAAATAGACCCTTAACATATACGAAAGACACTTGTTCTCCCCGTCTTTGCGATCATTTTTTTGTTCCAGACTATACCTGGGAACCTTATAGTTACGGAGATATTGGGGGTCAAAGTTCCAAATTTTTCACAAGTATTTTTTTAAATACATTTTTTTAATGTAAGATTTTTACTTTACACACCTCCACGACCCCCGTACTATTCAATCCATCCATCAGCACAATGCTTTGAGTGCTTTCCATCGAGTTCTACCGTAAAACGTGATTTTTGACCCCAAAAAAAAAGTTGATTCCCAGCAATAATTTTTGCGTAAAGTTACTTAGTTTTATGTACAGAATGGTTGACGGCTATGTGAAGGGTCTGTTTACACCCTGTATAGTTTCAACTGTAGCAGTGCTGACACAATCAACCTCAAATGCTCCCACAGCTGGGACACAAGCCTCCTCCCTGTGAGAAGATGATGTCTTCAAATGTTTCGTTCTTGCACATGTCGGTTTCCTCATGATGTTTTCCTTCACCGTAGTCTTCAGCTGACAGCGATAGGTAGCCGTTTTATTACACCTACTTATGCCCATTTTCACTAAGAATAAGCAAAACCTAAATGAATGCGTTTTATTGCACTGGTTGAATTTTAACTCTCGGTTCTGTCTAAACTTAAGGGGTAGCGCCAGGGTAGCCTGCGAAATTCAAATTTTCTTAGGGATTTTGCAATTTGCAGGTCAGTCTGGCTATATGTTGAACAAAATATGATTCGCGACCGTGAAACGTTTAGTTCCAGAATTATAATCATTAAAATCATCACGATTTTAATGATTTTGTGATTTTTAATGAGTTAATTTAATCCCATTCAGTGACTTTTTCATGAAAAAGTCATTCAATGGGATTAAATGAACGAAAAGGATGGTATTGATGATTTATATGATTATAATTCTGTAAAGCCATATTTATTACGGTCGCGAATCATATTTTAATCAACATACAACCCGACACTGACCTGCAAATTCCAAAAAACGTAAGAAAATTTGAATTTCGCGGGCTACACTGGCGCTTTAGCTTTAAAACATTTCTGGTGATTTACTAATTATTCATGTATTATCAAAATACAGGTGTATACCTTTCCTATCTGTACAACTTACGCCACTGTTTTTTTCTCTCTAAATTAGGTAGGTACTTTGTTTTCGTACTATCATAATGAGATCTTATTTTAATTGAATGGCAATCTTGATCATTTCTTCCTACCGTTTGTGATTAATAAATCGTTCGAGGCGTAAGATTATTATCTTTGCATGGCAGTCACTGATAAAATTATCGATTTATTTTTCCCACTTGATGATGACGTGTTAAATTTATGAAAACAAGAGATTAAATCTCTTGTTTTATAAAGTAGGTACCTTAAACAGTCCCACTAACTCCTTTCTAACTTCGGTTAAGCATGGCATTATCAGCTTCTAATGCTGCCATTGCTGGGACACAGCACAGGCCTCCTCTATGAAAGGGAATGTTCTGTAATCCACCACGCGGACCCAGTGCGGGTTGGTAGATGTCACATGTCTTCGAATTTGTGATTCTAGGACAGCCGGTCTCCTTACGATGTTTTCGTTCACAATTTTGAGAGCAGAGGTAATGAAATAACAATACAACTCTAATTGAAGTTGGGGCCGTTACTACTTGGGCCTACTGCTCTCCAAGAGTACATAACTTAAAGTAGGTAAACTCTATTGGTGATATGAGAGATACTGACCTAAAGTCCATGTCCTGCCGTGACCGCTGGCGTAGAACACCTCGCCATCGTAATTCCGGTACGCATCAGCGCGCGGCTGTATGCGGATCGCCTTCAGCAACCCTGAGAGAAGATGGCATATTGGATTAAAGGCACGGCTAGAAAACTCTTTGGAACGTAAGAAGACTGCTGATGATACTGTTGCATCAGCAGTCTACATGTGTTACAAGCTGGAAGGCAAGGTGTGATAAAGCTACCATTTCATAGGCATCGCCCTGTGTAGTGTACGTTGGCATTGCTGCTTTTTAGCCGTGACGATGATTCTTATATTAATTCATATCATCATCTTCCTACCCTTGTCCCATTCTATTTGAGGTCGGCGCACGTATAAAAAATATTACATCCCTTTTTTAATAGGATTTTGTTAATGCAATATGGTTTTAATTTTTCCAAAATAAAAGTCTATAAAATAGCCTAAGTTAGACCTTAAATCATCAGCTATCTGCCAGTAAAAGTCCCGTCAAAATCAGTCTAGCCATTTCGGTGATTAGCCGGAACGTTTGTTCCGGCTAATCACCGAAATTAATAAATAATAATAAATTAATAACACATTTTTTTCATTTTGTGTCTGTCTATTTAGACAGACACAAAATGAAAAAAATGTGTTTTTGTTATTTAGTGCCATAAATATTTTCATATGGATTCAGTAAAAAGCTGTTATTTTGATATTACAAACAGAAACTTCATTTGTATAGATGTACAGATTCAAGTTAAATTAGCTTCGACCAGAAGACAGCAGCATCGACAGCATTGCTACTTATTAGCTTCGCATTATAGCTCCATTTGCTAGAGCAAATGTGGATATCATTCAGCGCTCCAATTTCAACTTAATGATCCCGAATCCCGAATATGTGGCAGATCTAAATCGTTAAAACTAAATAATAATACAGAGATAGCTGATGAAGCAAAGCTCGTAAGGCCAAAAAAAACAGAGCCGTCCGTTTTGGATTGTTGATATCATCAATATCGCGGCAAACACCTGCATGAGGGTCGATCGGACCCGGGAAAAATGGCATTAGAAAGAGAAAATTATACCTGACAGTAGATGATTTCAGGCTAAAATGATGATAACGATGAAATAGTAAGTACATGATTACTCACTGCTGTAAACGAAGGGTTGCGGCACCTTCACGAGAGAGATGTCGTGCGGCTGCACTACGGCCGGCAGATTGTCGTTGTATTGAGGATGGTTGTAGTACTCCGTGGTCTCAAAGATGTACTCCGGGTTGGTGAGGGACACCACGCCTCCGCGGACGACTACGGTCAGGCGACTGAAGAAGAAAATGTTTGTGTTAGGAATAAGAACACGAATATTATGATGAGAAAATGTGTAGACTAATGACTCATCCATGGCAATCCACGTTACTGGAACCAGTGAGGTTCGGGGCGAAAGGGTACATACACTTAGTTACCTTAGCAATATGATTTGCTATTGCTTCCTCTGTCGATAAAAGGAATGTCAAAACTTACGTAACACCCCGAAAAGATCTAAATTCTTTAACGATGAGCTCATAATTTTTAAGCTCACCATTGTACACTGCACGGCTTCTAAAACTTCCTGTATCTAATGCTAAAAGCACACTGCACAATATTCGACATTAATCAGTCCTTACCCAGCAGTACAATGCGCAGCAGTGATGACCCACTCTTTTGACACGATGGATCCTCCACAGCCACTCACGCCACCGATGGGGCTCACCATACGAAGAGCTGCATGGTGAGGGTGCTGGCCCGGCTGTGCCTCCCAGCCTGACACTATACGTGACCCCGACGGAGACACATCTAGCTCCTCGGACTCTGGAGGGGGTGGGGGGGAAAGACGTGATGTTAATTTGTTTAGTGAAGACGAGACTACAGTAAGTGAATACGTGAATACTGAAGGTGTGAGACGTGACAAATGCGTAGAACTATATATATTCGCAGTTAATGTCGCCTTAGGCTGTACACGGCCTCGAGGGACACGACTTACGGAGCCAACCAAATTCTTTTATTAGTTTTCCCCGCAGTTGGTATAACAAGATGCGTGACGCGAAGACGCGTTAAGATTTCTTCCTTATATGTAGAAGACAGGCAGGGATAGACAGCGTGTAATGACATAGGGTTAAATAGTACTAACCGCGTTTGATTACATTTTCGATGAAGTCTGGTTCCACGTTTTTGTAACGCCCGGATACCTGCAAAGGACGGAAGTCGTTACATAAAGTTTTTTAGGGATGCTCCTACTAGGAGTGCCCCTGGAGGGCACTCAAGCTAAGAGCTGATAATTATCATGTTGAGTTGATGAATCTCATTACAACACCACATAGAAATCGAAGGTGAAGAATTTTACTACGGAATAAAGTGGTAGGATCCCTATATTCCGTAGTAAAATTCTTCTAAGCAAGTATATATTAGTAAAAGTTTACCTGAAGTACAGTCACCAGTAACAGTAGCAAGCCCGATTTCATTAACATCTTAGATACTACTGATGATTGCCGAAAACGCGGCTACCATAATAACTTCCACTTAGGATTAGAAGCTCCAATCACGGTAATGATTGAGATAAATATCAATTAATTAGTACGATAAGATATGAATTTATTTATTAGCCTTTTGTTAACATTTACCGACAATGCGAAATGTTGATATAGTCAGCAATATCTTATCAATTTTTTTTTTTTTTTTGGGAATCAAGACACCAGAAATTCTAACGGAAACCTGTAGGAACGAACAACAATTAAATAAATTATTTAGGAAGGAATTAAATGAATGAAATAGGAAGTACCTATTCTAGAGAACGAAAGTCTTCACAAATTAAACGTAATCTATTTTCTAGAATACGGTCAAGCTTACAGCAACGTAAAGCATAAGATACGGTCATGGATTAAACAAAGCATTATGTTTATTTCATCTTTTAATCCTTACCATTCTGTTTATCTAATTACCGGACAATTATGAGAAATCAGTCCCAATTCCCAAATAAATTAAAATCAATTCAAAGCGTTATTATGAGGTGTCCCTCAGGGACCATTCCTAGGTTCCTTACCTTTTCCTAACAGATTTCTAGATATGGTATATGTATTTGTCGGATCCGGTCATTAGTACGGACATAGAATGTATCGCAAGTACGCCAGTGGTGACATCGCGCGACCTACTTACAAGTCTACCCACACCACAGCATGCTTCTACAGAGCCCTGATGTTTACAGCTCGAGGCAAGGACGCCGAGTATCTGATCGTAGCGGAGTTGAGACGTCCTGGAACTGTACCCGATTCATTGTGCCCCGTGTTATTGAGTTAAATTGTAATTTCAAGTAATTTGTTAGTTTAATAGAAACAGTGTATCGCATCCAGTGTATGTTCATTGCACGAAACCCATCTTCTGCTCACATGATGTACGAGCCTAACGGAATAAATCCTGCCAATCCGACATATTAATGCATGGTTTGTCTGCTATCTTATGGTAGACACATGTTGCCACTAACATAGTTTTAAGTTTTATTTATTATCACAAGTTTTGTATTTACTTTATATGTGTTAGTTTATAAGGTATATACGAGTATCTATGGGCAATTGTAGCCTGAAATAAATGATGTTGTTGTTGAAGACACGAGACATATTTTCATGAATGTGTTTAATTTTGTTGATAATCGTAATTTTTTTTTATTTTTTTAGTTCTCTGTCTGTCGGGATTGTCCCGATAGATTGTTAGTACCTAATTTCAGCGATACTAACGATCGTTATCTATTTAATCAGTATAAAAGATCTCCAATATTTCCGTATTTTCTGACTGTACTGTGATTACTGTTATGTCGTCACCGCCCCGATTAGTTGAGTGAAAATTCGCGGATGTAAATAAATAAAGGGAAAAACTAACGGTCGATAATAGTTTTAGGTAAGGTGATTAGTACCTAATCTATGATTACAACGTATTTATCGAATATTGGCACTATTCGGCTATGATCATAGAATTCATAGAGATTGTTATCAAAATTAATGTGACTACTTAGTACTGACTATTTTCTATGACAATAATGTAGGTACTTACCTACTAGGTAAAAAGTCAGTGATTTTCTTCCCTTATGTGGCGTGACTAGTTATTTGCTGTGATTTACGGTATAACTGCAGGTCACAGGTCACCCAACTAGTAGTGTCCGGGCGACGCGAAGTCGAAGCCAATTAATCGGGTATTGTACTATTGTATCGCCACAACCTTTAATAGCCCTAAGAAATTCAGTTTAAAAATAACGAGCAAATACGTGTTTTTTATATTTAAATTAGTTTATGTTGACTATAGCCTAACACCTACTTAACGGGTTGCAAGGTAATTTTGGTTACCTTGCAATTTGTCAAAAATAATAACCCTTCGAAATAATTATGTGTCTCTTCCATCGAACTCTCGCACATTCGTAACAGTTCGTTCAATTTCGGCGTTTGCTCGAAACCAGCTTCGGTCGAAACTTTGGCCTATTCCGGCCGAAGGTGGTCTTTTTGGACGAAGATGGCCGAAGTTCGAATCCGAAGCCGAAGTTTCGTTCGGACACTAACAACCAGCATGGGTAAAAGTAACGACTTTTCTTACCGTCACTGTTCTTTTCTAGTCAATCAAAATAAAAGCATTTTGAATTGAAAATATATGACGTCTAGGTAGTCCCCTCCCTAGACGTCGTACACAAATGTAACCAGCTGTGACAACGACGGGGGAGTGGGTCAAAAAATCATGAAATTCGTGTGACGTAATTTATGGATGGCCCCCAATGCGTAAGCAGAACGCGTCTCGGGTGCGCGGCAGCTTCGACAGTGCTCATGATGATAGTTGACAGGCTCGACCGTCCGTAATGGTTTAGTACGGACTTTGAAGTTCTAGTGAACACCTTACAAGGCTCCATTGCGTGATGCGTTGTCATACAATGATTAACTATGTACCTACATAGATAACAGATTTTCCTCATACCATAATTTAACACCGGTATTTCCCATATGGGTAGACATTTTCCTTATAATATTTGTCAGCCTTTAGAACAGTCTGTTAAATACAGACTGTTTCCTTTCTCTGATTTCTTCATTAAAAATACCATAGGTATTCGGTTTTCACTGTCAACTTCCTCAAGATATATAAATCAGTTATTTTTCTTGTGACTGCCTTTTTGGTCTAGTGGTCGCAATCACGACTGCTGAGCATCAGGTCCTGGGTTCGATGCCCGGGTCGGGCAAATTGTTATTGGGTTTTTCCATCAGGAATTTCTCAGTAGCAGCCACGGAGTCTGAATTTGTGCCCGGTTGATGGCAATAAGCTTGCCCCTATTACATGGGACTCAAACATAACTGGCGAAATGTGGGTATACTGTTAGGTACACCCCTGCCTAACCCTTCGAGGATTACAGGCGTGATGTTATGTTCTTGTAAAAACCAGAAACCCTAACAAAAACAACTAGTATCTTCGATCTGCAATGATTAGGGTCAATCAGAAGTTGTGATAAGAATCGGAACAAATATTTTTAATTAATGGGAATACCTACCGATTATTATTTTAAACGCCGCGGTCTAACGTCACGTACATAACACGGCATTAAGGGCTTTCACACCAAAGCTAACCCGCCACAACGACCCGCCAACATGTGCTGACTTTGCTGTCAACTTTGTCGGTGGCATGTCAGCGTAATGAGATGTGCAACTTTTTTTGTCACCACACATGTTTCTTTTTCATCTAAGAGCAAAGCCACACTGCTCCGTTGCGTTGCGTTGCGTCGTCGCAGCGTTGACGCCTGCGTCAATTTACGTATAAATTTTAAAACATGCCACACTTCTCCGTTGCGTTGTCGAACGGAAATCTTGCGCTGCGACGTCGCAACGCAACGCAACGGAGCAGTGTGGCTTCACTCTAAGGCCGTCGGGCTGTGTCGGCGGTTTTGTTGTGTCGAGCCCTTTAAATGTTGGACGCAGAAACGTCAATGGACAAGTTTACGTGGCACTTTGACTTGCCTAATTACGGTCAGCAAGTAAACCATTAATTTTATTGTATTAAATATCCTCTTTATTCGTCCGTTTCAATTAAGACCTGTTGTCGTAGTTCCGTAATTCAAGTATGTTACTGATGAGCGAGAACTCGCCGTCAGTCTTCTTAGCGAATCGATGGCAAAAATTCAGCCAAAAACAACATAAAACAACACAAGCATCTCAACGTAGCTTAGGTACATTTCAGCAACAGCAACATAAAATTCTAGTCATTCGTTATCTTTGATCAACATTTCTATACCCTAAATCATTACGCGTCTCTTATTTTCCACGGTCACGTCACCGTGTTGTCGTCAGCACTATTACGCACAATCATGTAGGTACAGACAGTGACAAAACCACCAGCGTCGTAGTGAGTCATAATATACCTAGCGTGACCTAGCTTACGTGACGAAACTATTGTGACCGCAGGCTACGTGACTCTTTACATGTACCTATAGGCGTAACTATTTTTCAGTTAGTTTCATAAAAGTACTTGATTCCGAAGAGTAGGTACATACTACATAGTAAATTGTATTTATCTGCTAGGACGCACAGAGAATATCGATGAGTCAGCCGTCACACAAACGGCATAATACCAATATTTACAGATCTACGATCAAACCATAAGTTCTCTGATGCTCAAAAGCCAACAATACAAGGGAAGGGATATGGACGCACAGACAGCTGTTACCACGTATTCTGTATTCCATTCCCCTCACATAAAGGGTGTAAATAGACCCTTTACATATCCGAAAGGCACTTGTCCTCCCCGTCTTTGCGATCATTTTTTATTCATACCTGGTAGGTACCTTCTAGTTACGGAGATTTTGGGGGTCAAAGTTCCAACCTTTTCACAAGTTTTTTTTTAAATACATGTTTTTAATGTAAGATTTTTACTTTACACACCTCCACGACTCCCGTACCATTCAATCCCTCCATCAGCACAATGCTTTGAGTGCTTTCCATGGAGTCCTACCGTAGAACGTGATTTTTCACCCCAAAAAAAAGACAATTCCAAGCAATAATGTTTGCGTAAAGTTACTTATTTTGATGTACGGTTGACGGCTTTGAGAAGGGTCTGTTTACACCCCGTATAAATTTTTCGTGGGAAATTAAGTTTGTGCGTTGATGGTTTCACCCTGTAGAAATAAAGGAAAGAAAGGATTCCAAATAAAACATTTAGTCAATATCGGATACATTTAATATAAAACAGTCATTGCAACAAGTTATCATTATCACATATACCGTCACGTTGGCAGGCTGTAAACTGGGCGGCGCAAACGGCACTGTTACGTCATTAACTAACCTAAGTTGAGGCAAAAAGGCGCAAAGAACATTAGACCTAAAGGCTCTTACGCCTTTTTTTTAATAAATAGCTTTGGCTACACCATGAGTCAGCTCCAAAAACCTTCAGGTCTTGTTAAATTAAATTAAAATAGTATATTATCTTTAAAGGTTTATGTACAATAATTTAAATAATTATAAGGGTGAGATTTGTGTCAGATAAATTCATTATTCCTAGCCGACTATGGGAAAGCCAAAAGGAGGGTTCTTGTGTTTAGAAACACGATAGTGTAGCCTTAGCATTATGACGATAGTAAGTTATAGTAAAGAGGCCGTAACTATTCCATAATTTATTATTAATTATAATTCTTCTACAATTCGTTTGTTACTATTACATATTAAAGTGGTTATGACTACAATATTGTTAATAATGACTATTTTCTCTAAAACCATTAGTACCTTGTTATTTATAACTTATTACAAAACTCCGTCACTCGCCCAGCTTGCCAGCCTAAACAATAAACTACATAATTAGATTTTTTAACACTGGTAACACTAGTTTCGTACATATTGTACACACAACACCTCACGCATTGCTAGAAACAAATCAAATTTCGAATAATTTCAAAGTCACCATATTTTATAATATTAGTGTTTTTTTTTACATTAGTTTAGCTGCAATGTAGTAATAATTATACAAAAAACAATGTTTAATTGACGGCCTGTTGCATCAAAACTTTATTATTTAAGAAAAAGGTTTTATCTTTTTGTGAAGTAAAAATGTCATATGCGACAGGTAATGCAACAGGTCGTCAGAATAAAATAATCCTACGAAATAATCAATAAATTATATTCAATGCAGTAGAAACATTGAATCAGTTTATAATTCGAGATTTTATGAAGCACCTTTCCATTGTCTACCATACATCATAAATATTTTTATTTGTAAAAAATCGTCTATTCAGATTAAAAACGAATATTTCTTAGATGAAAGCGACACAGATCTACAGTGTGATGTCAAAAGTCCCAAATCGTGTTTCGATGCAGTAGGCCGTGTGAAACCCTCAACCACCTTCCAATTACCCTAAAACAATAATTTATTCTTTTCTCTAAGATTAGGCCTCCGAACCTATTTCATAGGCCTCTATAGGAACATAACAGTCAGACTTGAACCATCACACAAAATACAAATATTTCACTAAGTGCATCAAACCCTATTACGTGTTAAGCTCATTTATTTTAATATAAAATCCGTAATCTAGTACATGGGTCACTTTATAATTTTTGGCCGGTAAAAAGACGATGGATTTTGAACCTTAGGATACATCAAATAAAGACGTAAAGTTTTGAAAAGAGTCTTACACGTGACCAAAAAGTTCACAGCCACACGAATGAATAAGTAAAATGTTCAAGATCGGTTAACAGATAGACGTCTTAGTAACGATGTACCTACGCTGCGATTTACAATGTTACCATTAGTATACAAGTAATAAATGCTGGTTAAATTAGGTTATAAAAATAAATGAATACAATATAATGCCCGCTTCCATCATAACTCACTTAGGGTGATCACCAAAGAAATTGAATGTGATCACCACATCTGAACTGCGTTCAAGGCCTGTCAGTTTCATCATTGCTATAGAATGTTGACAGTTTCAGTTCCGCTCTTAAAGTGTTGAGCGCTTAAGATTTATCAAATGCCATTTTGTCTTCTCTTTCATAATTTGAAATGATTGAGAAAACAGATCTACCTATGTTTTAAAAAATGTCGGCGTTAATCGCAGTTAGTGATTTGTGGTGCAAGCGGACCTAAATATCGTAATACTTAAATTATTTTCGGCATTTTGTCTGCTGAATAAATGTCTATCATAATCTTTGATTAGAAAATATATCAGGATGTCGAAGTTCTAGTAACTTGGTAATCCCGCAATCTAAGAAGTAAACAAGCATCAAAATGTTACATAAAAAGTCTTATGTCTATTATAAAATGCGATTAGTAAATAACTCTGTGTTGAACAAGTTGCAGAGTCTAGAATATTGGAATGAATTTAATTTGGCATACCGGAAGTAAGGTAGTATCGGAAGAATTCGCATTCACACACATACCGTCAGTGAAATTAATTGTTAAGCAAATTGATATACCTTTGCCGTGTAACCATTTCATACTACTGTCAAAGAATGACAGTTGTGATTTGTATTTATTGGATTCTTAACGAAGCCGAAGGACACTTGTTCTCCCTGTCATTGTGATCGTTTTTTTGTTCTAGACCATACCTGGGAACGTTGTAGTTACAGAGATATTGGGGGTAAAACTTCCTACTTTTTCCACAAGCGGAATACGGACTATTTAAGTCGGTAGTCTAGATGCTTAACAATTTATTTGCCTGACTTAACATACTGTTTAACAAATAAATTAATAAGCTATAGCTAGAAAACAATGTAAATAAAGCCACAACGCGCCGTAAAACGAATTCATTTAACAAAAAACAGAAAACCCAGCAAAGAAATAATTTAGTGATCATCTTAGAACTTTATTTACGCGTCTTCAGTGTTTATTAAGTGCTTGTGTACTTTGAGTCGACATAACAACAAAATTAGTTCAGTTTTCGGCCAATAAAATTTAAAAATATGTCGTGTTAGCGGCACGAAGAAATAAAGAAACAGTTTATTTACCAGAAATACTTGCGGTCGTTTCCATGACACAATTTACAAAAAGGTACTCACCATAAGAAATAAACAAAAACGTGTAAACAGAGAATTAAGTTAAAAAATAGCCTCCAAGATCCAAATTAAAAAAAAATTAACTATTTTTATTTTCAACAGAGATTCGTATATATATTTTTTAAATGTTTTTGGCGCTTAATATTTGCGCATCTACATCTTATTCGATAACAATGACACAGATATTACAGTTAAGATTAATATTAACATTGATTTAACTTGTCGAACTACCCTCACTGTTTTTGAAAACCATTGAAGTGGCTGGTCAAGGTCCGTATTATGAAGTGTTAAAGTGATCAAAACTTGCGAAAAGTAAATGGCACTTCTGTCCTGCAGAGCTCCAGTGGATCAAAGATGGCTTTAGCAGCCCAGAAAATGTTATCAGTTCATGATAGATAGGCCATCGAAATTGGAGATTATTCCACAAATTCATATTTTAAAACATGCAAAAAGGTAACAAGTAAGACTGAGAACTACATGATTTCAATGAGACTCGAAGATAAGAATTGATAAGATTTTTCTAGATTTTAAAACATACTGATTAGATATTATATTAGAAGTATACGTATTTCTTTCACTTATTACACAGACAGTCGGTTACAACAGCCAGTGTTTATCCATTCAACAATAGGCCGAAATGATTTAAAAAATAAATCCATTTTTATGAGCTAACTACCAGTAGCGAAGGGTCAATTTTTGTAAAAGGTAAGCCGGAGTACATAATCTTTAATGTGATTAAAGAAATCAATCATCATCATTTATTTCTTTTGTGTGATTGTGTGTGTGTCTTTAGAATACTGACTGTGCCATTTTTCAAAGGGAAGCCGGTAGGAATCGAGTTCTATGCAACCTTCGCCACCGCTACCTACACATTGGTGTTATGCCCTTACATTGTTTTTCAGTAACATAGACAGATATATAGCTTTGCGCATGTATTTCTTAAGTGTACTTTGATGGCAAGGTTCTGGTGGCGCGTAGGAGGGGCTCGTGGCTAAATAATAACAGCCGCACGGGTCGACCTTCAGGTACTTCGCTTCCCAAGGTCGGTCCGTGAATGCGTCACCATGTACCGATTTTCCTCCGTGCCTGGGAAAGCACGTTAAGCCGTTGGTCCCGGCAGTCATATACTAAGACATAGTCATATAGTAAGATACTATCTTAGATGCTCCACATGGCTAACGTGGCGGCAGTTTTTATTTTAGCCACGAGCCCCTCCTATGAGTCCCCTTACTATCAAAATGAAACGTGTAACCTACAGACATATAGTGAGCACAGTGCAAACAATCATTAACTAGCAGTAAGCTACACCTATGACATATATTGTGCTGTCAAACTTATTAGTACACACATATACTGTTCCAGGCCACATAATATACAAATATACTCGTATTATACAAAATAGCTTTGTGATATGAAAATAAAATGCCCATGCTTTTGCAACATCTAAGTATGCGGAGAATTGTGGGTGTAATATAAGGGTACAGCTCTGCCTAACCTTTCAGGGATTACAGGCGTGATGTTATATATGTATTTGAATTAAATAATAATATAACAATAGTGACATAATTTGTATAGTACTGGATACTTAATAGTTCTTGATACTTACAGATTTGATATACGATTTAGTCTGTTTAGCTAGATTAGCCTATTTTTTCTATTATAAGAGAAGACAATAAAAATTAAAATTAAATACAGAAATATGAATAAAACAGATTAAAAAAAATACTAATAATATTTAGAAAATGCATCAATGAATGCAGATGTCTCAAAAATTGGAAATCACTTTTCTAAGTCAGAAAGTAGACATGATAGGAAGCAATGGTATGTTTAAAGAGTTGCTAAATGTCATAATAAAATGCTTAATAAAAGTATTTATAAATGGAAGAAAGTATTAGGCGTAAGACTAGGTCTGTTGCGATTAACCTAGGCCGAGTTATTAAGACAATTTTATCGTTCTTCATAACCTAAATATTTATATTCGAAAAATAAACGAGTGAAAATAAATATTTGTTCATTTTCGACGTTATTTAGTGAAAGTTTAGTATTTTTTTACAGCCCGACAACAATACCGACTAGGCTGTGAAACGACAGTTATAATCAAAACGTCAAATTCTACACAAAATTGAGGCAAATTTCGAGATTACCGGTAACTATTCGAAGTCAAATATATTTTTTTATTCGAGATATTCGTTAACGAACTTCTGTATACAATAATGACTTAGAAATATATATTTTTTTAACGTGGCCATATCAATTTCACATTTATATATCTACCTAAAACGACTATAATCGATGTGCTTCACTTAATTTTGGTGTTTGACCAAAATTAATTACAGCGCCATCTATCGCCAGACACAAACAACATCAACTATATTTACCATCGACTGATGGAGCCACCAATAAAGCTTGCAGCCTCAACGCTTTGATTGGAGCCAATGTTGGTCCAATAGAGAAAAACTAAGTAGATGAGATAATCGCGCGATAACTGCATCCTTTCACACTTACATTACATTTCAGTCCTGATTTTGCAAAACTGTCAATATAACAGTGATTTTTCTTTTCATTACAATAAGGTTGTTGTTGCGTTGCTACCGTCAGAGCTCAAATGTCTATGGAAGGACTATATTTATCAACAGCACGTTCATCTAAACTCGCGTCTATAATAAATTTTGACGTTGAATCTCGTAGCACCAACATAGGCTCCAGAAAAAGCCTTAAATAACTGTATAACCAATCGTTCTGGTTGGGTAACGTAGCTGTCTGTGGGGGACATTTCTGACAAAATGTATATTTTCACGAACATTATATAAGACCCGATTTCCATCAAAGGAGAGAGGAGTCGTGCGGGAATAGACCAATCACATTGGTTGAAATCCACGTCGTGTGTCTCATCTCTCCTGTGTATGGTCGAATCTTGTAAGTCTCCGCTCCGTTCGTCTCCTCTTTGGTGGAAGCCGGGCCTCACTCGCAGCTTTGTTATAAACAAACTATTGGTTATAATGTCATAATGTAACGTTATCCTATATGAGTAGATAGCAAGTTCGCCGCGAGAGCGCTAAGTGTTTGTCATTTCTCAACATAATTTTGAATGAATACAGCAAGATATTTAGCGCCATCTCGCGGCAGTTTTCGCAAGAAACTCCATGACAGCTGAATGCAAGTAACAAATACACCATCATTCAGAGTACTTTATAATATAAAGTCTAAGTACAAGGATCTTTTGGCTCGTGGTATAAATAGGAACAGATCACGCCATCATAATGTGTGTCAGTAACAACGCCACCCTGCATGTGTTGGGTTAGCTTAGCTAAGAGCTGCATGTCATTCGAGCGCCAAAAGATCGTTGTAACTGGGTGCCGTATAAGATGAAGTACCGTGAACAGATCCTGGTAGACTGGGTCACGGACTAGTGCTGGCGGCGCGGCCGGGCCCGGCGGCGCGCGCATCAGCTGCGCTTGCTGCGGCCCGGCTCGGCCGCGCGGCCCGCGCCCGGCCCGGCCTCGCGGCCCGGGCCCGGCGCCAGCACCTTCAGCGCGCCGCGGGACATGAGGCAGAACCAGTACAGCTGGGGCAGCAGCAGGATCGTGATGGACACCTTGCAGCCCGTTGGCAGGGATTTTATTGCCTGGAAGTGAACAGGAATACATATTACAAATGAGCTCGAGCAAGCCTACAATTCTGAAGTCAAGCCCGGATGATGACGATCAAAAAGCGACTCACCTCGATATAGGACAGCCCCACAACCCGGCTGTATATGAGACACACGTAGGGCAGACTGATGACCCGGCACACGAAGAACGTCAGCAGCATCAGGATGCCGTTCACCACGTACAGGCGAGAGGACTTGAGCTTCATCCGAGATAGGATACTGCGCACTGAGACGAAGGGGGTTGAGAGCTCCATGAGGTAGACGAAGCCGAATGTGCAGTCCCCCAGGTTGCCGCGGAGATACTGAAATATGAAAGAAAATTATTTATCGCAATCACTTCCATAAGTCATATTTTGTCTTAGATATACTTTTTAAATCCAGTAGTAAACGAGTAAACGAGACAGAACTCAATATTTTCCATCTCTTCAGCTACTGCTGACCATGTGATATTGGGTTCAATGCTGGGTTAAGCGAAGTGTTAATGGATTTTTCGATCAGCTAATTTTTAGTAGCAGCCCCGATGCTGGATTTGTGCCCGTTTAGTGGCAAAAGGCTTGCATTACATGGGCTTTAAATATAACTGGCCAATTGTGCACGTAGCATAGGGTACACTTCTGTCTAACCATTTGGGAATTACAAGCGTGATGTGTACACTCACCACAATGAAGAGGAAGCCAAATCCTCCTATGAAGAGGTGGTGCATCAACATGACCGGTTCATGTCTGACGTAGTCCAGGAAGGATGTGCCTGGCTTCTTCACCACGGCGTTATCTCCTGAGGATAAGGGCGCTGCGCCGTTCTTTGAGGGTCGGCGCTTGAGGGCCGCCACGTCTGCGCCTGAGTGCATTTGGACGTGTACCTGTAATATTACATTATTGGGTAATAAGAACATTTCAATTTAGAAAAGCTATTGTCAAAGAAGTGTAGTATGAAGAAATTTTTCATTCATTATTGACACTCTATTGAACGCACAGCCTAGACCGAAAAACGGGAGTGAATGATAGCATGACGGTTGACGGGGAAGGATGGGAACATATTGCGCCGTCCCCATATACCATGCGCTACGGGCAAGAAGACTTAGCAGGAGGACTTAATATAAAAACTGGAAATACTAAATCCACTCACCATATACATGCTCCATATATCATAGAAGAAGTAGGAGGCTCCGAACCACGCGTAGGCCTCGGACATGTAGTGGGAAGTCCGTAGGAAGTCGCGCGAGCATGACCACAGGCACACTATGGCGCCCGTCACGCACGACAGCGCCGCCTGCACTGCTGACACCAGTCTGAACAGCGGGGATAGAATTGTCTAAATGAAAAGCATTGGGAATGCGAGTGTGTTAAGCTATTACTCCGCAGGACTCCTCTGCTCTGTCGGCCATGAGTCCTTTGACAAACGTCACTGGCCTATTGCCACTTCAGCTTGCTTAGGCCCCACACACACCTGCTGAAGGGACTGAGAAGATTAAGTTAACTTAAAATAAAACCTTAATTTATTTGGCATAAAACTGTCTTTCCCGGCAGCTTGACAGCGCCGCGGTCTTTGGCATGTCATTTCCAATCGTATGTCATAGAAATAAAAGTGCCTTTAAATACGTACTTGTTCGTAATATCGAGCACATCGCCGCAGCTGAGCCGGTACTTGTGGCGGAAACGCGCGCCGGAGCCGGTGGACAGTGCCAGCGCGTTGAGCAGCTCGAACAGCGTCATGAAGTAGACGAGGCCGAGAGCCGTCAGCAGACCGCCGCGCTTTACTGTGATCCTGGGAAGGAGAACAACGTATAAATAATAACTAGAATAACATGCAGAAGTTGGGCAAGCTTTTTTCGTAAGTTTTTAGGCTCGAAATTGAAATTAGACTAAGCATCAGAGATTTTTGAATGGCAATTACATAAGATAGTCCCGCAAAAATCCTCGCTTTTTATGTGTTATTGTTCTACAGATTTTGAATAAACACGGTGGAGACGACAATACGACAATTTTGGCCAAGGTTTTTGAAGTAGCGAGTTGGCAACATGTGTTTAACGTTTATACCGATGCGGGATTCGTTAACCTGCTGGTGGTAGCCTATTATCTACACTATGTAGAAATTGCTAAAAATGAAAAATAACGTCCTGTGAATAAACTACATACAAAATTCAATCGAAAATATCCAGTAATTTTCGATTGAATTTTTGTATGCAGACTGGGAACATCATGAGTTACATACAGTTTAATTTATTGTCGCATTGTCGTCTCCACCCTGAATAAATAAAAAAACAACCGCCCTTCGTTACTACGTAGTGTTTTAGGTGGGCAGAAGAAGTGACGAAAAAGAAACTCCCCAGCAACACTTCTGTCTGTAAAAGTGCTTCATGCTTCTCTGGGGAAGTTCACTTTTCTCTATCTGTGGGTATGTCACAGAGCAACTGCTGCGTTGCTGAGAATGCCCAGCCTAGACCCAGAGGTTTGGCTCTGCGTTGTCTGTCAGTAAATTTAAGATTTTTAATAGGTAGAAGATGATTTCGGTTAAGAATCTTAATTACGACCTCGTACTCCACTCGCTGTCACGTCCTCGTATTTAGAGCTTGTTCAGACACGGCGGGAACCGTGCGATTTCAGAATCGCATGGAAATCGCGAGAGTCTTATTTGTATGAGTTATTAAGTAATCGTTCAGACATAACCGCGCGGTTAATCAAGCCGCGACATTCGGGCACCGCGCGGTTCCTGCATGTCTGAACTAGCCCTTAATGCGGACCTTTGGAAAAACGGAACACAACTTCTTAATCCACTCCGATAAGATAAAACAATAAATAAAACAACCGCATTGAATTTTTTTAAATCCATACACAAGGAATCGCATTTTTGTATGTATCTTCAAAATCTAAAGTGTGTCTTGACATCCGTGCGGACCCCGACCTAGGTTGAGATCAAGGTTCTTGATACGGGTCTGCGTAGAAGGTCGCACTCGAGTCGTTAAGAGCCTTGACTCAAAGCCAAAAGTTCTTCAGAAACATATCGGAATATACCAAAATTGTGCCGAGCGTGGCTTTTATCGGTCCAGTCCAGCAGAGTACAATAATGTAGAAATATCATGGTGCTTGCAAAAGCGCCGAAATATCGGGAACTCAAAACAAACAGTAAACATGGTACATACCCGTTTCTAGTGTTAATGATAATGTTAGTGGCCATGACAGTTTTAAAAACCTATAATGTATATTATATGGGTTTGTTCATAAAGAAATTTTTAGGCACAGGAGATATACAGGGTGGCGACGACAATGCGACAATACATTAAACTGCGTATATGTCATGACGTTCGTCGTATTGTCATCGCCACCTTGTAGATAGTGAATCTTACATGATGGAAAAAGTGAAACGCGGTTTTGACCGAAGAAATAACTCTTGCTTGAGAAACATTCGCGAATGGACCGGAGCCACGAGTCTTGCTGAGCTGTACCGTGCAAAGCACAAGGACAACTTTCGGAGGTGATGGCGAACCTTCAGTAAAATTGCAGAAGTATCTGAAGATACGAGCTTCTCAGGAGCAAGCTGGATGCTGCCTGAATGTTCACCCGTTTAATGACAATAGGTTAGCCTATTGTGAGCGTTAACGACATACAAACTTTCAAGTCCTTTTTTTTTCGAAATGACTGAAGCGATTTTAATGAAACTTCAAACGCATAAGGAGGATACATAAGTCTAAAATGTTGACAGACAACTTTTCGAAATGTCTTTTAAAAAAAGGATACTTAATTGGAAATTTCTGTTTCTATGGAAAATCTAAAATCGGTCTAATTTAGCTGTAACACTACTTTTCGAAAATGTTCTCTGTCAACTTTTTAGACTTCTGTATCCTGCTTATGCGTATGAAGTTTCATTAAAATCGGTTCAGTCATTTCGAAATAAAAGGACTTGAAAGTTTGTATGAAATGCCGTAAGTCGTTAACGCTCTTAACATGGTACTTATATCTCATAACTGGCAAAATGTTGACAGAGGTGTTTAAATAAATAAATTAAAGCACATTGTCTACCCTATCACTGCGTTATCCCCCTAGACTCATATCTTTATTTAATACTCCCCTTTTATTTTAAACAAATTCTCAAGAAGTGCCCTGAATACTATACGACTAGTAATCTTACAAGGTTAAGCAACACTCCAATATTCATAGTATCAAACATCATCCACCATTATCATATTAACAATTTAAACAACGGAGATCTGTTACGTCAGAGATCTCCTAAAATATCGCGTGTTGTATCAAAGGCGCTAATCCCCAGGGCTGCCAGATTGAATAATAGTTACAAAATATGTATAATTTGGTATAATAGACTAGCTTCGCCCGCGACTTCGTCCGTGTCGAAGAAACGTACCCTGTGGTACTCGGTAATAATTTAAATTTCCATCAGTAAAAGATTTTTTTAAAGCTGGTAAGTAGTTACGGGGATTACCTCCTACATACAAACTAACATATTTTTTCTCTTTATAATATTAATTGTATTATTCATAATCCTCATTCTGCCTTATCCCAATGTATAGGGTCGCATGTCTCCTTCTTCCATTATTTCTCTACGAATCACCGCCTCTTTCTACCCATTTTACCTTTCGCACAGTTCGTTTAGTTTCTTTGGTCTTCCCCTACTCCTGTAGCCACCCAATTTCATTCTCGTTCTACCTTTGGCCACACCCGATGCTGAGTGTAGGTCTCTTCCAAATCTCTCCACTTTTGGCGGTTTTGTGTCATGGCTATCTAATCTTACGGCCTCTTTAACGACATCGTCTGTCCACCTTATCGGTTGTCTTCCCAAATTCCTCCGTCCCGTCCACGATCTCCACTCCTGTACTTTCATCCCCCATCTTCCATCTAGTCTTCGACGTATGTATATGGGCCGCCCATTTCCCCTTTATTTCTGTTATCACTTTTGCTATGTCCGTAAGTCTTGTATTCTTCTTATTTTGTTTTATTTTCACCCGGTCGTAGAGGGAGATGCCCAACATGGCTCGTTCTATAGCTCTCCGAGTGACTTGCATGCGGCGGATAGTGTTTGGTCGGCATCCACATTCATATTCAAAACTACCCTCACAACATTTCCCTTATTCCTCCGCATCACGTGCCCATACCATGACAACCGGTTATCACCTTGCCGAATGCCTTCGTATAAGATACAAGAATAGGATATGGAATGTTAAGTAAAATATACGAGTATGTTATTTACCGGTTGCTTATCAGTAGTTAGCGAATTAATTTTGCAAGTATACTGTACTTACGTTTCCTTTCGTTTAAACAGTAAGCGAAGACTAAGGGAACGATGGATGGATTGTGGCTAGCGAAGTGACTCATAATATGACCACTAATAGAGAAGTATGGAAGAAGAAGACATGCTGCGCTGGCCCTCAATAAATTGGGATAAGAGCACGGCAATGATGACGTTTCTCTTCGTTGGGTAACTACTTATTATAGACTCATTGTGCTCCTATTAGTAACAGTTGTTTTTGAATAATTAGGTTTGAATTTGTATCATTTTTGATACCCAGCGGTAAAGTAGCGGCAGCCCTATTAATCGCACGTGTATCAGTGCAAATATTGACGCTGTAAGAGTATGTCAAGGTCGGCACATCGCCGAACGACCCACATTGTAGGAAAAACAAGCATGGAGATTTTATTAACGGACGAAATAGGGTAATATGTAGCTAATATTCTTTCTGGGTATGTAGCTTTATTATAAGAGCTTCTAAGAGCCTTGTCCCGGTTGTAACATTTAACTGTAACGTGTTTGAGGAGAAATATAGCTAAGGAAATTAGACATAAATAACGTCTCATCTCATAACGTGTTTCTTTATTATATAACTAAGCCCGTTATAAGCTTTACTTCAGTCCCAGACACTTTTTGCATGGCAGCCGCAGTGGTTTAAACAAAGTGTTGTAATAAACCTGATAGAATAAGAAAGCAAAATCAAAAGTTTCATTTAATCAAATAATGCTAAGGGTCAGCACTTTTTGAACGTCAGATAATATAAGGGCTAAAACACCTGGCACCCGCCCATCGCGCTTACTGAGACAATTAAAAAGGCTCCAACCATGTGCAACCATGTGCATGTGCATATGTGTATCCAACAATTTTGTGCTGACAGAGCACGAGAAATGGTGCATTTACTCGGATTTTGTCAGGTTCACTGTCCGCAAAGCAGACACAATAGCTAACCAAGTATGTGTGTCATTGGAGCATTAATCAATGAAGACTTCAATGGAATGCAGTGCAACATGTATCAAGTTACCAGCAAATGACTTGTAGAGGTTAGATAGGCAGTCGCTCCATGTAAAATACGTGGGCTCTGCTGCATCCCGTTAGACTGAAGCCAACCCCATAGTTCAGAAACTGCTAGGCAGCTGATAATGCCAAGTTAGGGAGATGGTGCTGTAGCTACATGTATCGTGGTAACAGGATTGTGGACGTAAAGTAGGCAGTACCCTCCATGTAATATACTGGCATTCAACTGCATCCAGTTAGACTGGAAGCCAAATCCAACACAGTTGCCTAGTTAGGAGTCTTGAGAGACGGCTGGGCAGATGATGATGCTCTAGCCAGATTTATGATCTCGTTGCTGGTTCTCTATTGTGTCACCTAACTTTTTTATCCATAATTTAAAGTGCCATAACTTTTTTTGTCCTAATCATCATTTGTCCGAATGATAACTTACCCGAACTTAATATCACATAATGTCACATGCCATAAAATTGAAATCCCTAAATATAATATGTTCTAAATCCCTTTGTCATAAATATTACAATCAATAATATACAAAAGACATAAAACCGTTTTCAATAAAAGTTAAAAGTCCTAAATTCAAATTACAGAAGTAATGTTTATTTATAATAATAATATTCTTCGGAATAAATATATTATACATGGACTCAATAAAGCAGTTGATTGTAAACATGTGGTTTTTGTAAGCAAGCAAGCATGCAGCATGCAAGCAAGCATGCAGCATGCAAGCAAGCATGCAGCATGCAAGCAAGCATGCAGCATGCAAGCAAGCATGCAGCATGCAAGCAAGCATGCAGCATGCAAGCAAGCATGCAGCATGCAAGCAAGCATGCAGCATGCAAGCAAACATGCAACATGCAGCAGGCATGGTTTCTGTCACGGCTCCGGCGCTGCGGGGCTCCGGCGGTCCCACGCGAGTTTATCGTCGCAGATGGGTTTAACGCTCACCACCGCAGCTTCGGCTTGCTGGCCGGCTTCGCCGGCCAGCCTCAGCCGCGGCGGCGAGTGTTACAACCACCTGCTCCTCAACTCGCGGGCCGCCTCGCCCCTCCGCGCCTCCGCGATTTTAAATTACACTCTAGGGGTAGAGCAGACAAGACTGCGTGGAGTCGGATTTACAGCGATTCGTTTCTGTCACTAAGGCTGTAGGCAGACTTGAGTCACGACAGTTTTAAGTGTTTCAAGTTTGCGCGGCTTCATACTTTATGTGAAGCAATAGTCTGTCTTAAGACTATCTTGACTCAAGTCTGCGCTCAGCCTAAAACCTAATTTTTAGCAAATGTTTTAAGACTAAAAAAATAAACGAACTTTCGGAATAATACTCATTATTTAACACAATACTTAGGACATATGACTTTAGGTCATGTAAAATTAGGAGATTCAATTATTATAGTACTCGATATTATGACAGAATACTATTAGAACTAAAGATAATTATGTTAAACAAAATTTCGGGGTTTTGAACATTATGGTTACTGAAGTTTATAGCAAACGTGTTATGGATAATGATTTTTGGACAAACAATTTTAGGAGAAGAAAGGGAGTACCCTCGTTGCTTCGTAAACAAAAGGCTGTTCTAACAAAGCCTAGATATGAAATTTGGCAGTTGTGGGCGAGCCACATTTGACATATCGATGAGCTAAGACTTGACCTATTTCCGAAGTTCGGTTGGTTGGTAGTTGGTACACACGACCACTCGATCTGTTTCCTCATTTTTTTTAGACGCCAACGTAATATGTTCTCCCACGTCGAAACGCATGGTAAAATTTGGCTTGACTTTGACAGACAGCCCCGTCTTTTGCACTTTTTTAAGGGGAAATGCAGAAAAACAGGTCATAACAAACAATGTAATTTTAATGCATGCATATCTAATCACGTTTACCTTAATTGCCTTAAATATTTTACATTCACATCCAAATCCCAAAATCACTCCTACTCAAAGATCATAAAGTTCAATATTCATCGCACAAACTCGTCCTCGCAGAATGACGTTTCGACAACGAACGCCACGATATACTCGTAAAAGCAGTGAACTGAAAAACTATTGGAGTACGAGTATGTATGACTAGGTTCATTGGAAAACGTTTAATTGTCTGAATGTATTGGTTAACTTGTCATGTTTACTGGACAGTGAAATGATGAATGAATGCTTTGGCACGTAAGCAAAGGTTTTGCACGCAGGCAAGTATCGACTTTTGGAATAGGCAGGCAAAATCGACTGTTACATTTTTCGAAGAGATAATGTTGGGAGTGTTGGGACACAGGCCTCCTCCTCGTAACTGGGAGTTGGCAAAAATCCACCACGCAGGTCGAAGTTGTTGGATGTCATATTCATTCAATTTTCCGTTCTACGACATGTCGGTTTCCTTACGATGTTTTCTTTCTCCTTTTTCAGAGCTTGGGTTTGTGAATTTGAACCCACGAACAATACCACTAGTCGCATTTTTCATGCTCCTATCCTTTTCTGGCTTTCTGTCACTCAGAACCGTCATTCGCTAGAGCGAGAAACAGAGAGTGCAGCATCGAATAGCACTCCTGCTCTGTTTGGATAGGAGCATAAGCATAAGGATAGGAGCATGGAAAAATACGATTCCGTGCTGAGCTGATAGACGAGGAGCAACCCTACCACGTAATTTGGGACCGATCCCACTGTAGCCTGATCAACCATTGCTGCAAGTCCCATGTAGTAGAGGTCAACCTTTTGGCATAAATCCAAACTGAAATTCTTGATGGAAAAAACCCAATAAAAGTAGGGTTTTCGTTTACAAATTGGAAATGTATCGATATTAGAGCCACGTTCGTGTCGGCTTGAGTCTCAATACGATTGATTGAAAACGAGGATTAAGACGTCTGCAGGAAAAAGGAAACTTATTTGAAACTCTATAAAACTGTTGACAGAGCTAGATTGGTTTCCCGATTGGTGGGGAAGGATGGTTTAGGGCTTGCCAACGCCTGTGTGTATGTCCGTCGGCGTCAGTGTAGTTTAGACAAGTGATTTTTAGTCTTTGAGGAATCATCAGCACCAGGTGTAATTACCACCTAGAGCAAGCGTAGTGATTTATGATCATGCCTTCTTTTTATGAGAAGACGCTTTTGAGCTTTTTGCAGTGAAACAATAATAAGCTGGTATTCTTAATTAGCATTCGTTTCTAATACACTTGCTCCATCTTTACGCATCCCAGTGAAAAATAGAATAATAGTATGTAGAGTACGCCCTTCTCGAATATCTTCCAGCCCTTCGAATTCGTCAAGCCTGTCTGAGCAAATAACGTGTTGGGCTGTTAGCGGTGTCAGGTGTCCTGATATGGGGTAACTCACGCATCGGGTAGCCATTTGTCCCGTCTAAATATACAGGGTGAAAGGAACACCGACGCACAAACGGTTACCATTTATTCGGTACATCATCCTGAACCGAAATTTTTCATCAGTAATTAAAAACAAAAATCCGCTGTGCGCTTCCGCCGAGTGCGGAGGCTGGCCTGAACAAGAATGCTTCCACTAAAGCTAAAGGAGACGTGAGGATAAATAACGAAATTCTACTGAAGGTTCACAACACATCTCCTCTCCTCTCGACTCGACTCCGCTTCGGTGGAGGCCGGGCCTACGGCCCAGTTCGTCTTGCGTCAAGGGACGCCCACGCTTCTCTTGTCTCCTTCACGGGAGTTCCGTCGTCGCACCGCAAGACGCGTCACGGTTACTCGCGGTGTGGTTATAATCTTCATAAGTCTTGATCAAGATTATGCCTGGAGTTAAGAATATGTGGGGTCCTCTGAGGTTAATTCGGTATTTCTTCTCGGAGTAGTGGGATAGGAAACACCGCCTATCCGTTTTAGATCATAATTTATTTTACGTGTAGTTGGGTTTTTACAACCAAATAAATGCTATTTGTCATGCTCTAGAGACCTTTCATTTGTTACCTTCGTGGCCATCGTCGCAACAAGCGTTTAGCTTGACCGCGTTTCTCGTGCCCAACACACGCGTAATAGTCCCCTTCATCATCTGCCTAGCCTTTTCCCAACTATATTGGGGTCGGCTTCCAGTCTAACCGGATGCAGCTGAATACCAGTATTTTACATGGAGCGACTGCCTATCGGCCCTCCACAACCCAGTTAGTACTGGGTAATACGATATCCCATGGTAAGACTGGTTGTCAGACTTTTTGGGCTACTGACTGCCACTGACTGCCTAACGACTGTCAAAGATCTACAAATAACAGCCGGAACCAACAGCTTAACGTGCTTTCCGAGGCACGGAGGAGACTCGGTATGTAATGGGCGGTCACCCATCCACAGACCAACCTAGGCAAGCACGGCTTAACCTAAAGATCGACCCGAGCAGCTGTTATTATTTAGCCACGAGCTCCTCGCGTAATAGTCCCCTTAACCCCCAATATTTAAGTCGCATACAAAAGGGTACTCCTACAAACATCATTGTTAGTAATATGACTGTTATGTCCTTTGTCTTCCCTTCCGGAAGTGTCCGTGTCTTCAATGACGTCATTTGCGTGACCCTTATAATATAACGCGACTTACGCATGCTACGCAGTCGCACCTGCCTGACAGTAACTTCCGGGCTGTTATTTACGATGTAGTAATTATAAAGGTGTACCGAGTTATACATATAAATGCTTGAACACGTGGTACAAGATGAATTGTTTTATGATGGAATGACAATGATGATTTGAGTGGAATAATTAATGCAATAATTAAATAGTAAAGAAAGGGATTCTTCTTCAAAGGGTGCTTTTTAGTCAGCATTATAGAGCTATTTCCAAAATTGGTAAAGTATCTACCCTTGCAATTGATTAAGTAAAAAACTTTTATTAATTTACATACAGACATGATACAAAACCCACAGCCTATTCCGCTGGGTCTAGTCTCGAAAAATTAACTAATTTTACCCATTTGGTTACATCAGGAACACTTGAGCGAAATTTCTAACATTATAAAAGAATTTTTTAAAGTTTAAATGGCAGTTCGTCCTTTGGCCGCTGGGACATTCACATGGCACACGCCTTGTAGAGTTAAACTTACTTGTCTTCAGGATTGAGCGTGATGACCAGGTTAGTGGCCGCCGCCAACGCTCCAGCATTGCACAAAGCCAGGATCGCCATCGCCGTGCGATGTTTTGTCTGCAACAACCATAATTGAACCATTTTAAAACTTAACTAACTAACTTACAAACATTTATAAACAGGTTCTTAAAAAACGAGGCATTTTTTTAGCTTTAGAAGGCCTTGTAAAGTGAGCGCCAGTAGATCTATCATTTGGACTGCAAAGGGCTTCGATAGTTCGATACGTTCCACAAACCAAAAAGTGAATTACAATGATTTATACAGCCACATTTTCTCCTTTGTAGTCAGTGCCCTACATTAACATTGACCCCACTATAAAGAAGAAGAGGGCCAGCGAGGTCACCTAACGCAGGGCATTATCGCAAGGTTCTTCATCCACGTTGGCGCCTTAAAGTTAGTGTTGACGTAGGCATCTATACTCTTTGGATATTACCGTTCTAGATGTATGTTATTGCGTTGTATCAAGAGTAGAGCTCATATAGGTAATCAGTACCTCGTGTACGGAACAACACTTCAGGCATAGTAATTACGACTAAGACAAGTGTCACTTATAATTATAATAATTATAATTAGCGTCGTTTTACAGCTCTGTGGTAGGAAATAATAAGTTACTTTTAACAGCAGATAAACACTGTAAATAAGAAGTGACGTAGCTATATTTCCCACACTAAGTCACGCTATTTGCCTTAACGTACTAAGCAGAACACAGTGCGGGGTGGGTGGGGAGCAGCTGAAGAGGATCAGGTTTTTTTTTAATTATAACTTTTCTTGCCTCATGCCACAAAATTAGTAAGTACGGAATAAATAACCTAAGTCGACTAAGTAACATCTATTTCTGAATAAAAGGACTAGGACTAAAGAAAAGCTTACTTGTCTGGAGTGGAGAGCTTAAATTTTCTTTTCAAATACTTAGATTCTTCTCTCTTAATTTTTCAAAATAAGTAACTTCTACTTTTATATAAACAAGTATGGAAATTCTAACCAATCTCAGCCGCATCCTTACGAATCTTTTTACTCGCACCCTTCTGACCCCCCCCCCCCTTGGTTCAAAAGCTGGCGACGCCCTTGTGCCCGACTAATTAGAATTCTTACTGTGTCAAAAAAACCCCATAAAACATGTTTTCTGATGGAGATAATATTTTAACTAAAACGTTCGCACGCGAAAGGCAGATACTATTGAGTTCGAAGCTAGATGCAGCTCATCATCATCATCATGATCATGCATCAATTTAAACATGGTCGTCTGCTCAACTACGCACCAGAAATCTTTAAGGACAGCACTTATAATGCCAGGTACAATTCTTACAATGTTATCAATCAAGTGTCGAGTGTATGTCCTCCAAAGGACGCTTTTAGAGGCGATTAGGAATATTTAATCAGAATAAATAATCATTCATAATGTTTTGGTTAACTTGCATCGGCAATCTATACCCAGCAGTGGGTGATTCCGGGCTGATATGATGATGATGCATCGGCAAACGGCACCGTCCATTTCAGGCTAGGTGGAGCAGCCATCATCGCAAGGAAGGTGGGTATTGGGTAAGGGATAGATGAGACACGACACGTCTGGCTGGTATGAAAGTGACTGAGATTTGAGCTCTGCGACTTGAAAGTGGACAGGCCTTTGTGCCAGCTTTAGGCTAATGATGATTGACAGAAACAAAGGAGTCACTATCAGGAGTTAGGATCCTTTTCGTCCAGCCAAAGCACGAATAAAATGAAGTAGAGTCAGCGTTAAAAGAGTAATTAGTCTCAGATTACTGATTGCAGTTGACTGCGATGAACCTAATCCGACTCAACCATACAACGAAAAATACAAACTATGGAGTCATACAAAGATTTCAAAACAAGTTAACTTCAAACTTTAGCGTATGAAACAAACAACGACGTGACGCAATAATCAGACAGGTCGATGCGATGGTGTGACCGAGTGACTCATTCAGTTTTATCATCGAAATGAGTAGTTACCGTAAGCGAGTATACACCTACCTATATTAAAGTGCGCTCGCACTGACATTCTACCGCTCAATTCTTCAATAAAGATGATTTGGAGCAATTTCGTTGATTAATTTGGGACAAAAATTGATTGTTCTATTTGTGATATGTTTGTTTCCAGCGGTTCGGATAGATAACATCGGGACCTTGAATGTCATTTACTTCTTCTACCCGCGGCTTCGCTCGCATTATGGTCGAAAATTATTCGGTCAGTCAGGAATGTTTTAAATATAGCACAAGACTCTCGGGGATAATATAGCTTCCTATAAGTAAAAGAATTTTTGGAATCGAATCAGTAATTCCGAAGATTTTCCCTTAGAACCAAACTTACAAACTTGAGCTCTTTATAATATTAGTATAGATTTTTCATCAAGATCGAGCACTTTTTAGCTGTATTCGCAAAAAAATTTGCTAGGTTATCCCACAACAAATAGGTACCGAAAGCGCTGCGGGAGATCTAAAAAGCAATTTCGTTTAACCAAAAGTTCTCCCTAGAAGTTACCTAAGTCACACAAGATTTATTTCTTCAAATTAGGCCCGCAAGTGGGTCAATCGTTTGGACGGCCTGGATTTACATCACTGGGGGGCCTTCGGATGTTGTTAAAACTACTGAAGCTAAGACAAGTATAAGGGCAAGCAGGAACGAAAAAAATTTAGACTCCAGAAAGTTCGAAATATCTGAAGAAGGATGTTGAATCAACCTCCGGAACAGACAGTCTTATTAACGAACTTGACTCTCAATAGTCTTCAAAAACCTGTTTGATTTTATAGGCACCTCATACAAGTAATGCATTTACATAACACGGTTGGAATGTTACAACTAAATGAATATATTACCGAATACATCCTTGACCTGTTAATATTACGACTCCATGATAAATTAAGTACTTATATGATTGTTTATCGTACGAGAAACTTTTGCTTGTGGCTTCGACCGGGTGGCTGTAGAACTTATCCGAAGGCAATGTAACTACAGGCATATCCAGGTAATACTATCCGCCAGCTAAATTTTATCTAATTCCGTTCACCCTGTTAAGGACAAACAGAAATTACTTCCGCATTTATAAAATTAGTCGTCACAATCATCTGCCTAGCCTTTTCCCAACTATTTTGGGATTGGCTTCCATTGTAACCGGATTCAGCTAATACTAGTTTATATTATTATATAATTGGCTCATACAGGCATTTTACATGGAGCGACTGCCTATCTGACCTCCACAACCCAGTTACTACTGGGTAATACGATACTCATTGGTAAGACTGGATGGCAAACTTTCTGGCCACTGACTACCTGTAACGACTGTCAATGGGTCCCAGCTGTCATTTGTAGATATTTGGGGCTTAAAGTGCTTTCCGAGGCACGAAGGAAACTCGGTACTTATGTAAGAGGTGGTCACCCATCCACAGACCAACTTTGGCAAGCGCGGCTTATCGGAAGATGGATCCGAGCGGCTGTTATTATTTAGCCACGAGCTCCTAATAAGCTCCATAATGTAATAAGAATTGAACTGTAAATTATTAATATTAGCATTTATAAAATTAGTCCTAATATCCTACTCTCTTACTAATATTATAAATCTTACTAATATTGTAAATGCGAAAGTTTGTGAGGATGGATGGATGGATGGATGGATAGATGTTTGTTACTCTTTCACGCGAAAACTACTGAACGAATTTGGATGAAATTTGGCATTTTATAACCTGGATTAACAAATATGATACTTTTTATCCCGATACTATGATCCCGTGGGACAGTTACCGAACTTCACGCGGGCGAGGCCGCGGGCATAGGCTAGTATGAATATAAAATAGTATGATATTTTAGGAGAAAAAACCACTTGCTGATAACATAGGTACGTGTGAACTTGACTGGCCTCGATAAACAAAATTATTGTACCTATTTGTTGATCGATCTTCAAAACAAGATGACGGGCAGATCTTGCTGTGATCATTTGATTGATAAGGCCCAAACATCTCGCAAAAATACGATGGATACGAGATGAGAAGAGAGTTGTTATCTTATTGTGATGACGTGTTTTTGTGGGAGTATCTAAGTAGAATCCATCATCCATGAGTGCTAATTAAATTATTTACATGACAAAAGAAAGTTTGTCCATTGAGGTAGGCTTCGAAAGATCTGATATTTGAGTGTGGTCGAGCTCATCTAACACAAATAAAAGAGAAATTCTAAGAACGAAAAGGCTTGCAATTGACCACTTACTGATCAGATGGTAAAGCGAGCTTGAGATCGAAAAAGGTAGAGGAAAACAGATTTTTTTAACTAAATAGGCTTGCTTTTTGGCGCAACTCGTCTGATGTGAAGCGATGTTGTGGCCTAGGGTGAAGCACGCTTGCCTAGAAGAAAAAGATTCACTCGAACTTTAGACTACGCCAAGATATGAACATCTTTTGCCGGGTACACATTGATGAAACGTAACATGAAATGTAACACAAATGAGCCGTCCAGACTTATGCATTGCAACTTGCAACATGAAATGTAACACAACATCTTCCCGAATTTGTTTCAACGTGTGATACATTTCATGTTACGTTTCACAAATCTGTACCCGACATTAGAGAGAAGAATTTCCCAATGTGTTATGACTTTCCCAAAAACTTATTATGTTCTTTGGACAGTTATATAACCGTCCAGAGCGATAAAAAAACCGACGCGACGGTTTGTACCTTGGACCTAAGCAAAGCAGTTATGATAATATAATAACAGCAATTATAATTACGTAACTAAACACTACCAAAAACACGCGAGATGTAGCCGACTGCATGAAACAGAATATCAAGTATCAAAATTCGTGATCATTTTTGAGTTTTTTTGCTGGTCGTTAATCAAGATGCCAGCCAGGACATCTTACCTCAATATTATAAAGTGGTAAAGTTTGTTTTAGATGAAGGAAGTAATTCCCGATAGTATCCATCCGATCTCTTAAATACTTTCACTGATAGAAAGTGACACGATTGCGTAGTATCATAGGATTTGTTTCTTCAACGCAGTCGAGGTCGCGGGTAGAAGTTACTGAGTGAATATTGTCATAGAATTATTATGATTTATCCCCGAAGGGTTAGGTGCCGAGGTGTACCTATAGTGGTTATACCCACATTTCACCAGTTTTGTTGAAGTCCCATGTAATCGGGGCGAGCCTATTGCCATCAACCAGTCACAAATCTTGATTGCTACTGAGAAAGTCCTGGTGGAAATACCCAATAACCCTGCCAGAATTGCGGAAATATGCTGAATAGATCATAATTAATGGCCAATTATTGCCATTTTAGCGATCTGACTGCATCTTCGCATGGTATACGCATATTATCAGCAGGTTGCTAAACAATAGACATACCTCTACTGTTAATAGGTCATCGGTTATCAATATTGACTAACATGTAACACTCCACTGTTATGAACTATATAAAACTTGAATGTACCTAGGTACGTTGATATAATAGGGCTGACTGGCTGAGAAACAAAATTCTACGCCCAAGAGTCCGAAAGTCTGAAAAGACAGGTCTTTGCTAACACTGGTTCAGATTTTCTGGGTTTCTATGCCTGTAGGACATAATACAATTTTATCCAGTGACGGGTTGGTGGAGGACAGATAGGCAGGCGCTCCATACATCATACTGGTACTCAACTGCATCTGGTTGGACTGGAAGCCAGCTGAGAATAGGAGTTGGCAGAAGACTGAAATATTAACCTTGTCAATGCAGTAAGAAAACACCGCAATTCGTTCACGTATATTACATACAGTTTGCGAACAGATAACGACAGTTACGTATACTAATGATAAACGATCATATTACTGCTTATCTATCGCTGTAAATTTAATTGAGGCTCAGTGATTAAATCTGTGGCAACTATATGGATAGTAAATCACGTAACTATTACTAATCTTCGGCTGTATGTCGTGCGCCCAAATTCGAGGGCCGCGTCCACGTGTTTAACGAGAGCCTCTTCGCTTCGGATTAGCAAAATAAAGAGGCGAAAGTTAGGGTATCTCATCATCATCAGTGGGAAACAGAGCGTTCCGAACGTATCGTCCATGCTGCCGCGCGTGCATTCCTTCTGTTTCTCGCTCTAGCAAATGACGGTTCTGAGCGACAGAAAAGGATAGGAGAGCATGGAAAAGTGCAATTCTGTGCTGCAAGATGGGGTTCAACCCTTAGCGTTAAGTTTTGTCTCTCTGTATCTTACCCTTGAGTGCCTGTCCACTCGAGTATAGCGAACAAAGAAGAGCGAGGAGGCAAGGAATGATAGCGGAGTGTCCCTCTCCAGTTAAGCTTCTTTCCGCTCAAATGGACAGGCAGGCATAGAGTACCGCTCTGACTCTAACTAGGGCATAAAACAGGATAAGTTGGAGTGTGCTCAAGATTCATGCAGCTCTCTTGTTATCACTGTGTTTCAGAGTTCAGCCATTGACCCTCAAAACGAACCACATGTTTGGATATCTTTTTGTAACGCCAAGAACCGCGCGCGCATTAAGAAAAATCAAAGAAGTACCTTATAAAATCCCATTACTACATCCCATCTTAGTGATGATTAAGGTACTTAACGGGTTAATGCCCTATTGGACAGACGAAAATTTCTTGTTATTCCTACTGATTAAAGAAATGCTGTTTTGAGGTTGTGAAGATTAGATAAAACTAGAAACTAGCCGTCCTATCTATGGCTGACGCAACTAATTAGACTGCAACGCTTACAACGGTCGAACATGGTATGAATAAAGTGTTGGAGTGTAGTCTTGGGGGCGCTACGGCGCGAGGACTTAGAAAAATTTAGCCAAAAAAGTGTTAATTTTGCAAATCGTTTATTTTCTCGATTCTATCGTATAAAACACCTAAATATAAGGCTAAAAGTGTCTTGGTGTTTTTTGTCTCTGACTAACCGTTTGTCGTAAAAACGATGTGGAAGGGATCCATAGGTTAGGTTAGGTTAGAACTGTGACCAACTACGCGGAAGCCGATCGAGCGGAGCGAGCGGTGCCGCGGCAGCGGCCGGCGAGCGCTACCCCAAAATTGGTCGCGAAATTTTTCTAAGTATTTTTTTCATAATGCCCCCAAGACGACACTCTGACCGAATAAAGATGAATCCTGTGCAAAGCGGAGGAATAAGGGCGAATCTTGTGCAAATGGGAACCTAAATCTTACAAGTAAGCTTATATACTTACGGTAGTTTCGTTATACATAAAAGCAGATCCTAGCCACATGGTAGAAACACAATTAACAGAAAACGAGGAAGTAGGTACTACATCCAATGAAAAAGCCACTCAAACTAAGTTCATTTTTTTATCATTAATGACAGGAAAAACATCAAAAACGGTGGAAACAATTACGATGATAGGTAAAGATAAGGTAAACTAAACTAGAACAGAATGGAAAAATATTTCAGTCATTAAAACTATGGCTGAATGATAAATAAACATAAATACTAACAATGCAAAGATGCATAATTGCACAATTGCAAAGACCTTGAAATTTAATATTTGACTCTTTTACTACACTGACATTGGAATGCTATTAGAAAATTTTATATGGGTGATTAAAAATGCATAGTTGACTGATAGAGTAAGTAATTTTACGTTAAAAATTGTGCACACAGCTAAGTACATAATTATCTGCTTAATCTTTTGGAAAATACTGGTGTGATGTAATGCTGTTATGTAATTCAATTTCTGTGAAATACTAGTACTGCTGTACTAGGACTAAAGGACATTAAATATTTGTTAAGTCTTGTTTATATTCCATTTTCTGACGACCAAAGCTCCTACTTTTAAAATTTTGACTGACTAGCCTTTGCCTGGGGTTTCACTCGCCTTCATCATCTCTTGCCCTTGTCCTTATTCATTTCGGGTCGGCGCAGCATGTCTTCTTCTTCCATACTTCACTATTACTCGTCATCTCATCAGAAACCTTTCGTGGCATATCATCCTTCACACAGTCCATCCATCGTTTCTTTGGTCTTCCTGTACTCTTATACCCATCCACAGTCATACTCAAAACTTTCCTCATGACATTTTGCTCATGGTTTCGCTCGCCTTGGTTTCAAATTATACCGTCATAAACATAGACTAAGACGCTCGGGGATAATGTAGCTACGCATTAGAATTTTCGGTGATCAGTAGTTCTGAAGATACATACCCCCTTAACACAAACTTTAACTGTTTATAATATTATAATCTATCAACAAGAAAAACAAATTACAGCATAATGTTTAAATGTTACAAAGATAGTAAGATAACATTTTATGCTATGAGTTTAATTATTTTAGTTACCTAGTGCTTTATCAAAATGTTTATTTTATATGCCATAATAAGATTCAAGAATATGTAAAATGACCCAAATAAGTTATAAATATACTGCATATTATGAAGATAAAGCAATATTTTGACGTGATTGTGTGATACTGATAACCTAAGTATTTTACAATCATAAACTTGATATTGAAATAATAACAAATAAGTTGTTATTATTTCAATATCAAGTTTAATTCAAGATCCAAACTATTGGTAGGTACATTCTTTTTGGGCTCTGCCATAGTTGGGTAAAAGGTATGCTTATAAATGAGTACTGGATTTCAAATTAAAGACATTATGTTGATACTGTCATCATTAGGGCATCATAGTTCTAAGTAGTAAGTATGACATCAAAAGGCTAGCACTTTTTGAACAACAAAAATTTATACAATATGTTAAAAACCCTGTAGGATCCGAAAGGTGCATGTATAGGTGTGTATACCGATGACATTGACAAATAGAATAAAATACAAAAAAATTTTCATGAAAGGGAAAATATTAATGCATGATTTTTGTCATAAAATTACCACCACTTCCCTAAAATCAAACAAACTTTTAAAATGTGACAACACCATCTTCAGCATAAGTAATAATTTTTTTTATGACATCACTACCCTGAGAAGCGATCGCTCCCGCCCGTGTGTTGCCATAGAAGTTTCTCCATTTTAGTACATTTAATTTAATTTTCATCAGGTTATTTTTTTTACTTGTTCTCCAAAAAGGATTACATAAATAGAATCTAATCTCGAAACCTAATAATACCCTCATGGATCGGATAGGGTTTTTTTAACATATAAACCCTACAAAATAAAACCTAATATTCGTAAAAAAATATTTTGTATGTCACACACTTCCTTTTTTTGTCACACATAAAAACACACATGATTGTCACTCTATCCCATCCTCCCACAATAGGGGGATTGTGATTTAAACAAGATTTTTTTATGACCCCTCCCCCCCCCCCCCGTTTGCACCTCACGTCATCAAAGGACGACCCCTAATGTATATAATAATATCTGAGACATAGCATTCACCATCACGGAAGTCTACAAGAGAAAAGGTCAACATATTCAAAATACTTATAAAATTGAGACACAAATACAAACATTTACATAAGAGTTATCCGATGAGGTAAAGATTACAAAAGAGAAATCATTTAGTGACATCACTAGCAAACTTAACATATTCATGATGATTCAAGTTCTCTAAACCAGGGAGAGATTTAATAAGGTTCTAAGTACCCAATTTTAATTAATTAGAACATTTTCATGTGCTTGACATAGTTTAGGAGCAATTAAAAAAATAACATCAACCATAAATAGGTACTTCAAAATTATTATAAATAGAACACAAATATGGTTTAATGGCTTAGAGTGCTGATATATAAGTAACTGTAGGTTTAAAGAGTAAAAGGGAAATGACACTCTATAGATATTTGAAACGGACAGCTAGAAAGAGGTATTTCAACGCAGGGAAAGCAAGGGGATAGAAATACATTTTTTTTTTAACTTAGGTGAATAAAGATGCTTGTTTTTCTACTTCGAATTGGACACAAACATGATTTAACGAATTCTTGTTGTGATTGAGTGCATTTAATAGCCAAGTTACTAATAAAATCAATAACTAGAAATCGTTTTTTCTAGTTATTGATTTTAAAAAGAAAAATTCAAAAAGAAAAATTCAAAAAAAAACATGAACATTTTAAAGATTGCTTACCTTTGAAACTGCAGCTTCCATGATTACTCTTTTAAAATATCACTATACAAAACAAAATCTAATTAAAACATTGTATTTTGTGCGTAGTAAAATCGGAAAATAAATAAAATGTAATAAAATTCACCGATTTTCGGCAATCGTCAATTTCCACGATTCTTCTATTTACTAGAACTACCACAGATAAAATAAAATGTCAGTGTCAGTGTCAGGCATTCTTTGTTGTCAGTCACGTCAAGATGACATAGTGTCATGGAACTAATATGTACTAACTGATGTGGTAAAGACGCCTTTCGTTTCAGTAAAAAAAGGTTTCTTTTTCTTACACTGCGTCCATTCACTCCTCCCATCTTTCGCGAACCCGTGGGTCCTCTAACCGTAAAAAATCTAAATAGGAAAGTTGATCCATAGAAAGTTAAAACTTTCTATGGATCAACTTTCTTAAAAAATAATAATTATTGCTTTGCTTTGATAATATCTAAGCAAATATCGATCTCACATATATAAAGTTCCATCATGTTTAATATATGACCCGAAATAAAAAAAGATGGTCTGATTATTTGTTTAATTAATGAACTACCTTCTCTTTCATTACATTTTAATTTTTACTTGTGCATTTGTGTTTCTGCGGTTTTAAAATCGAAGAAATCAAATCATTATCGCAATTGAAAGTTAAATCATTTGCATTTCATACTCATTATGGAAGTAGATGGTGTGAACAGAGTGAGTTCTATTTTTTTATTTGCATTTTGAATGTATTATATAAGCACGTTTCACTGTTATAGTAACAATAATTTTGTATTTATTTTATAGGACAATGTCAAGAGACATAATAGTTTTACAAGCCCCGATATTAAAAGAGCCCCTGTGGCCAAACGAGTTGGGAGAGAACGTTGCCACAGTTATCATGCTCAGACGCCAAAGGCGTCCAAATACGTGGAAAGAGCTCGATTAGATGTTCCTAAAGTAAGTGAACTACACATATCGATTGTTAAATTATTTTACCAGGGAAGTTTTCAACAAAAGGCTAAATATACATTACAACGAATTAAATAAAACAAATTCTTTATCCACGAATGTATCCGTAAGTTCCTCATTTTGACAGTAAATTGACAACTAGGAGTTGCGTTCAAAAATAACGAAACGTCTCTTTAAAAATAAACTAAAAATACCTTTAAATTAGTAAAATAATTGTCTAAAGCACTTGAATAATTCTTCTAGATTTTTTTAACTATAAAAAAATCAATTTCTTTTCTATTTTTAACTTTCAAAACAAGATTATCATCACTAAAAGTAGTAGCTGCAGGCATTACCAAATATGGAGTTTGCTCGTTTTCCCAACCGTCCTCCCTTCGATCCTTAGTAGCTCTCAGTTTTATTTTCTTTTATACAATTGTGTTATATTCAAATGTTTTCATTGCATTTTCTAGTGTAATAATAATCATTTCTTCCTTTTAATTAAACGTGAGTTGGAGTTCTTTAAGAATTGTAGTGTCAAAATATAGGTCACAGTGGCGTATAGGTTATGTTATAAGTGAAATAATCGGATAGTTGTTGTTTGTATTGTTGTTAACTGGTTACTTTTCGCGTTACAGATGTCGTTTAGGGTGGTGCGCAGTTCTAAGTTCCGCCACGTTTACGGGCAGGCCCTGAAACGTGAGCAATGTTATGATAATATAAGAGTGTCAAAAAGTTCTTGGGACTCTACGTTCTGTGCGGTGAATCCTAAGTTTCTGGCTATAATCGTCGAGTCTGCCGGCGGAGGCGCCTTCATAGTACTGCCACACAATAAGGTGAGTTTATTTCATTGAACAGTTAACTCATTTCTCACAGATTGAAATGTAAAAAATATTTGCTAAATTACTCCTAATTTAACACTGGAAATATTATACTGAGACGCTTAGTCATACTTTGCTGGTTTATAAATAACTACTTAGATATATCATTCCAGATTAACTGCTTAGAAAGTGTGAATTAAGCAGGTTTTTCTTGAGGAATTAAAACTTTTAACTTGAAGCTAACTTGATTTTGGTAGAAGACAATTTTGTATAACTCTTTTGCCTGTTGCCAGTTTTGTTGTCTGTGTGTACATTTTGAAGTAGTTAAATATTCAATTTATTATGTTGATATCTCATATTACACAATATACAGATACTTCATAGTTAGAAATATGAGAGTCATTATTAAGTTTTGTATACCTACTGTAGTGTCAAAATGGAAACCAAAACCCCTTACACAATGAGATCAGCCATAATCTTAAGTTATTTGTATTTATCCACATTCCAAAGTATATTTTTGATAAGATAGTGTAACATTTGAAACTGTCAAAGTAATAGTAATATTTAGGCTGTCGTTGTTATAGCAGCTTGTGCAAAGTTGTAAGTAAAATATTTTAGCATTTAATTGTGTATGTGAAGATGTGCTGCATCTTGCCAATATATGGGGGCCATGAAATAAATTGGGACAAGAGCAGATTGATTTTGCAATACACATCATAATAAAAATTGATTCTCTTATTTATAATATGGCTATGTCAAGAATCCTGTGGATAAATAATAACAGCTACTCGGGTTGATCTTTCGGTTACATACTGAGTTTACTCCATGCCTCGGAAAGTACATTAAGCTGTTGGTCCTGGCTCTCATTTATAGATCTTTGGCAGTCATTACTTCTAGTTAGTGGCCGAAAGTCTGACAACCAGTCTTACCAAACACTCGTATTCACCTGCATCCTTTTAGACTGGAAGCCCACTCCAACATAAAAGCTAGGCTGATGATGGATATAGCTTTGTCGCTTAGAGACCACATAGTTCAGTAAATTCTAAAAAAGTTGATTAAAAACTACCTGGTTTCTATTGTACAATTGTTTAATTTTATCGGGACGGGAAAACCCTGGATGATATTACAGAATTTATCAATAGTAGTATTTTTCCCCATGAAAGAATAGGTTTCATAGGTTGTTTTAAATGCCTTCCATAGAATGACTCCTAATAATCAGTACTAATATTTTAAAGAGATAGTTTGTAAGTTTAGATGAATAAGGCAACCACCAAAAAAAATCGTCTCGGGTGATTATTACCAAATGTCATCAGATATTTATCTTCGACAAAGCCGCAGTGGCTTTGAAATGCTTTCTATCGTTTTCTAAACTCACATAAAATATTACTAATGAATTAGAAGAAGACTTGGTCCTGGCTGTCATTTGTAGATCTTTGACAGTTGTTAGGCAGTCAGTGGCCCAAAAAGTCTGACAACCAGTCTTACCAAGGGGTATCATATTGGGTTGTGGAGGTCAGATAGGCAGTCGCTCCATGTAAAATACTGGTATTCAGCTGCATCCGGTTAGACTGGAAGCCGACCCCAATATAGTTGGGAAAAGGCTAGGCAGATGATGATGAATTAGAAGAAGACTAATTAAATATTTGCACCGTAGTCATTGAATCTGAATCCAAGGTTGTTTTTAAAGTGTTGATGACTCGATTTCTTTGCATTTTTATCTCACAAGTCCTTGATAGTGCCAAAGACAGGTGTTTAATTTAAAATGCTAATTTTGTTCATGAATTTACTTCTAATTGGCATTAAAACACTACTTCAAATATTTTCCTCTTATGAGTTGGAGATAGACATTATCAGGTAATTAGGAGTTGATTACAGAACATTATCTTCTCTCATGTTTTAAATCATTTTGAATGCGATATTAAAATATACAATTTTATAACAATGTATTTCTCAGTTTTCCCGAAACAGGTTAATTAGTCTTCTTAATGTTATTCATTCTCTATCTCACATCAAAAGTTTCATCATAGTCTCCTATCTCCACTGGGCTAGGTAGTGATGAGGCTGTCAGGCTGAATACCAGAATTATTTTAGCCTTATCAAGGGCTGATGAATGTCACAATTCTATGAATGGGAGAGGAAGTCGACTATCTTATCAAGTTTCGAGTGTATGGGTGTTTCCTGAGCACTCTAAATTCATGAATTACTCATGCGGATCAAATTACTGTTGATGTATAGCTGAAATTACCTATTTTGAAGGATTTTGCATTTTTAGGAAGTCATAATGTTCCATATTTTTTATTTAACAGCCTTTAGTAAACATACAAAATTCCATAAAATGCTATACTGAGTAAACTTAGACCAATTTAATTTTTATCAAGCAGGCAGATTTCAATACAAAAACATTTAAAATCCAGTAGAATATTATAAAAAAGTCTGCTCATCTAGCAGCATGAAAAAACCTAATTCCATTAAAACATTTAATTTCTAGCGTTTCTTTATAATTACGAATGTTAATTGATCACAAATTAGTGGATAATTACACTGCTCTATCTATGTTTGAAATATGATAATCAGTGTAATAAAGATTGTTTCGTTTTAACTGTTAGTGCAGATAGGTGGATGAAAGTGTATGACTATGAGTCAGGACTGCGAGCGCTCATGAGGCTAAGATTTTAGTATTTTGTGATGTTTTAATTACACGGAGCCTGGGCTACTGTACGTCTAGATTTTTCAATTCATTTTTTATAGCTTTGTATCATCAACCATAATCTCTCTGGATTAGTAACTCGTCAATCAAAATCAAAGCATTTATTTCAAATAGGCCAGTTACAGGCACTTTTGAATTGTCGAAACAAAGACAACAATAGCTACAGTCCCAGTCACAAGGCATAAAAACTGTGAAAGTACTGTAGTTGCCCATTCCCTAACGTAGATCTCTATGGAGAAGAACGGGCAAGAAACTCCATGGACACTCTTTTAAATCAGTATACTTCGTTGGTGGTACATGGGGCTTAAACATGCAGGGGTACCCCGGGGCAAAATGTGAGTGTACTTAAGATACACTTCTGACTTACTCTTTGGAAATTACAGGTGTGATGTTTGTTACATTACATTAGTAAAATAAACCTGCAATTTGCACACTTAACTTATTAGTTTATTATACAGGGTGTAAACAGACCCTTAACATAGCCGTTAACCAAGCATTCTGTACATCAAACTAAGTAACTTTACGCAAAAATTATTGCTGGGAATCGACTTTTTTTTTGGGGTGAAAAATCACGTTTTATGGTAGGACTCGATGGAAAGCACTCAAAGCGTTGTGCTGATGGGTGGTTTGAATAGTATGGGGGTCGTGGAGGTGTGTAAAGTAAAAATCATACATTAAAAACATGTATTTAAAAAAAAACTTGTGAAAAAGTTGTAACTTTGACCCCCAATATCTCCATCACTAGAAGGTATGGTTTAGAACAAAAAAATGATAAAAAGACGGGGAGAACAAGTGCCTTTCGGTTATGTTAAGGGTCTATTTACATCCTTTAGAAATATAAGTGAAGAACAAAGCCCTTGGTAATGAACTAATCTAAATTGTGTTAGCTCTACAAAATTCCTGTTTTATCGTGTGTAATCAATTCTAAAGGTTATTTCTAACTGTCATACAAAGTGTATTATCACCACTATTGGAACAAATGGTTTGCTTATTTATATCACTATTCAAACATTTGTGTTGTACATAATATTATGTTATGTGCTGTGGACATGGGATTAGAAACATGTTATTTTTCCTTGTAACTATTATGTACTTCTATTTGTATTTATAGAAACCGATGAGGTTCCTTTGCATTATATTTAAATATCCCTTTAGCGACAGATTCAATTGTTTGGTCCATTCTGGAGCTCGTGGCTAAATAATAACAGCCGCTCTGGTCGATCTTTAGGTTAAGCCGTGCTTTCCTAGGTTGGTCTGTGGATGGGAGACCACCCATTACATACTGAGTTTCCTCCGTGCTCCAGAATGAACTTTAAGCCGTTGGTCCCGGCTGTCATTGGTAGATCTTTGACAGTCGTTACAGGTAGTCAGTGGCCCAAAAAGTCTGACAACCAGTCTTATCATATTAGTGCTTTCAGTTTTCGCGTGAAAGAGTAACAAACATCCATCCATACATCCTCACAAACTTCCGCATTTACAATATAAGTAAGAAGTAAAATGTGCCAGTCACGAAAAAGAAATTGCGAAGCCTTCACAAAATTCATCTTTTGAACTTCATAATTTCAATGGAACCTCAACACAACCTTCCCTATCTTCGCAAGTCCTGGTTATCAATCGAACAATACCCCGAGGCGACAGATAGCGTTCATTGTGCAACAGATACGGATAAACAATGGCCCCAAACAATGCGCGCACGCATCGCACACAAAAACTATTGAGTATGGGAATGACAAGTGTTTATTGAGGTTGCTGTAATAGGTTATTGTTTTTTACGTAACGTAAGAAGCACATATTCTCATATCGACGGTGAAAACTTCAAATATTGTATGGGATGTTTAAATCTAATATTTCTGGAGATGGGAGACCAAAGAAAAGACGGATCGAAATTGAATAAATGATAGCGTAACGCGAAAGCGATAGCGCGCGCGATAATGGACAAGGGCAGGAAGATGATGTCTCTGGCAAAAAGACTAGGGGACTAGGATAGACTATGATGCATGCCTTAAACCACCATTTCACCTGAGCTGACATCAAATTCATTGGAATTTAATTATTTGAAAACGATTAGGTTTGACAGAACCCCTCATTAAGAGTTCTGCTAGCTTCATTCCCATACCTAGGAACTGACATCTTTAATAAGAGCTAGGACCAAAACTATCAATGATTCTGATCCTTTGAATGGAGTCTCAACGTTCTCAATATTGGAAGACGTAGCTTCTCAAGCCATTCCAAGCGATTCGTTGCATGACCAATCCCTTGCATTTCTCGATAACGTGATAACGAACGATTTAAGACTAATACCATTTTTTTAAAGAGACCTTTGTTTAATAATCCACCTTCGCAAGTTTTCTGGCGGTAAGGGACATCGTTTTTGATTGTGTTTTAAAAAACGTTACGCCACACTAGGAATTCCTCCTGTATCGTGGGTGCGTTTACAAATATTTAAACTCACAAACAGCCAGACACGGAACAACTACCTGTAGGCCATACAAATATTTGTTCCGTACGGGAATCGAATCCGCGTCACGCAGCGCAGCAGCCAATCGCCATATAATGTCCTCATAATACATGTATTATATAAATAGCTTTTGTCCGCGGCTCCGCCACGCGTGGTTTCGGTTATCCTATTAGAATTGGATTAAAGTACATATCCTCTGTATTTACCCAGGTCATGTTACAACCTTTGAGCCAAACATAAAAATCCATCAAGACGTGAATGGGTAACACAGATGGAGTTATATATGCGCTTTCGTAGTAGGAGCATTGATAAACATTTTTAATTTTACCTTTGTTTAATAATCCACCTCGGTTGCAAATTGTCCTGCCTTAAGGGACACTCGACGTATAGCTATAGGTATAATATGGATAATTCTACCACAACAGATAGTACAAGACAATGGCTTCTACAATGGGTTGAGTTAAGCCCGCGGTGTCAATGTTTACTAACTGACGCATGCCTCGCCGCTGTGTCATCAAATTATATATCAGTAAACTTATGCGATGCTTCCTTATTTTATGTCTTTGTTGATTTTGTATTGTATGGATCTATTAACAGTACAAACTAAGATCTCGAGTATTTCTTGGATAGGAAATTAGGAATATTTTCGTACTTTTAGAGATCTTTAGGAGCCTCAACTCAAGGTTTTCGGGACTTTTTCTATGAAACTCCATCCTGCAACGCACACTTAGCGGCATCGCCTCGGCTGGAGATCACGCAGCGAACCCACTAGCCGAGCGAGGCGATGCTGATTCCGTCCACAATCGGCAAGCATAGTATGAGTGCATGACCACCGTAAAAACGGGTTTTGTCGACGGTAGAATCGACAAAATGACAGATCAAACAAAGAAATCTGTCATTTTGTCGATTCTTCCGTCGACAAAACCCGTTTCTACGGTGGTCATGCTAAGCGTGCAGAGAGTTAAATATCCGGGTGGCGTACATTGATAACGGGCTTAGAAAGCCAACGGTTCCAGTACCTTATCTTTCGTCAATAAATAAGGAAATTCAAACAAAAATATTTGAGTGACCCTTCAAACATATTGTGTAGCGAATTTTGGCCCTTTCCTACGGACGTTGTAGATTACGTATCTTCATGAACTTACGATGCATATTATATTGATGGGTGATAAGCGATAAGCATGGAATACGTCATAAGCATAGTATGACTTGTTAATATGCACACTTAACAATTCAATGGCATGATGATATGTGACATCCACCAGTCCCCATCGGGCCCACTTGGTGGATTAAAACTAGGGATGCATCCGATACCGATATATCGGCGATATCGCAAGTTTTCCGATATATCGGAATCGGCGATATTAAATGTGCCGATACACCGATACTTTTTGAATTTTGCTCTATAGACAAAGACAACCCATCTAAACGCGCCATCACCGTTACCGAATAATTTAAGAATGTTGTGTTTCCTCAATAAAAATCTCATAATTGTAAATATGAAATTAAGTTTTGTCTTCTGGTATGTTATCAATTGTCATTTCTAAATAAATATTATTATACTTATGAGTAATTTTGTCTGTTTTCAAAGCCACAGTTTTTTTAGCTTTCTTTGAATCTTTAACTGTCCGTATCGGAATCGGCGACACTTTTTTTTTATAAATATCTGTATCGGTATCGTATCGGCTGAAGTGCGTGTCGATGCATCCCTAATTAAATCCACTCCCTCTCATTGAGGGGCTTGTGCCTCACCAGTGGTAACACTATGGGTAGACATATGTATGTGATTTTATGTATGCGACTGAAAGACTCTGTATCTATGGTCATGAATAAAGATTATTAAAAAAAAAAAAAAAACATATGTATGTCGTGGGATGTTTGAGTTTCTGTGAGAAAATGGATAAAAGAGAACTTTTCTTGTTTTGTTTTAAGTATTTTATTTAATGTGTTTTACCATTCCTTAGTGTAAATATGTTTCTTTTAACTGTGCAATAGCTTGGTTTACGTCTGTTATGCTGTACATGTTTTTCAAATAAATTATAGGCAGAACTGAGCTATCATTACAGGCTGTCGAACTTTTGCCTGCGACTTTGCCCGCGGCTGGCTGTATCCCGCGGGGACTTACTCATCATCATCGTTGTACACTTGTCCCATGTTAAGGTCGGCGTAACACGCTTTTTTTTCCTCCATTCTCCCCTGTCAACCGTCATGCTATCATTTCGTCATAATCGCAGAACAGTGACGGAACTGACATAATGTTAAACATACAGGACAGCCACATCAAAGATTTTTTATTGTGTTTTTTAAATTATTATTATCAGTCATTTGTGTCCCACTGCAGGGCAAAGGCCTCCCTTCCACTTATCCCTATCCAGAACTGTCACACGCCAATCCTTGTTTTTTAAATAAACTTTTTAATATTTAAACTGTAATGTTGTAAATTCACATACATCTGGTTAATAGGGTTTATTTTTAAGATGGAATGAAATAAAAACTAATAATAATACGGTTTTCTAGAAGAAAAATCACATCAATCACATTTTACTACATGTCAGGTTCGACACTGTTCCACGATTATGACGATTTACTCCCTTTTATTTCCCACGGGAACTCACTATCCAGATAAATGTATTCTATGTTCTAACCCAGGTTATGGTGGTGTATTTAATGGTGGCACTACACTTGGCAGATCTGGGCAAAAAATGGCCTTTTATCATTAAAACAAAGTGAAACATATCTCAATAGGCATAAAAAACATTTTGTTTCGATCCTATATCGTGAAAATTTTGACAAATACGCCATGTGAAGTGCCAGTATTAGACGTAGATGCGTCAAAGGTTGACAGACAGAGTTACTTTCGCATTTTATAAAATTAAACGTATGTTTTATGCTACGAATTAAATCATCGACACTAAAGGTACAGCAGTCTCAATTTCACACACCATTTACAGAGATGAACACGGCGGGCTTCATTAGTTTCTGATAAATGGAGTCGTTGTCTTTAGTTTTAACCTCCTGATTAGCACTGAGACACGCAGACAAAGGCCGTAGGACTAGGGTTATCATTTCGTTTTCTGAAACGTCATGAACAAACGCTACTTTTGCAAAAAAATGGGATATAATATCTTTCTTCATTTGACAGTCATTTAAGATGAAAAGGCCAGGCAAAGTCCGGACGGATGGTATACCTTACTGAGAACCGGATATTATAAAGCCAGAAGGACTGCCTTACCATTATTAGTGACTCATCCTTTAAACATCGAACCACTTCCCGTCACACGGATCGTTATTAAAATGCCAGGATCCTCAAATTCATTACACTCAAATATTTATTTCAAGGAAACTATTAACAGGAACTTTTGTATTAAGTTGCAGTCAAAAACAAAAAGATGAAGCTAGTGAAGCTACATAATAACAGCTGTGAAAGTACAGTAGTTGCCGCAATGTACTGGTAGATGTCAGAATGTACAGTCACGAGCACCAATATGTAAACACTTAAAAACTTATAAAAGTGTTTTTCTCTCACTGTTCTGATTTAAATTTCAAGTTGTTAGGAACATAATATTTTGGAACTCATTTTTTTATGAAAAAGATCCTATCTCCAAGTTACAATCGTTATTTCTCGCGAAAATTGTTTTTAAATTTAAAAAAGTGTTTACATATTGGTGCTCGTGACTGTACTCGTAGGTGTACGAAGTAAGATCTCAATTAAACCTCTGTATTGGTTTGCAAATAGGTTTTTATAAAAATACTTTTACGCGTCCTTTTTTTAAACTATATGAGGCCGGTGTTTCGTATCTGACCACTATGAGAAGAAACAGCCGAAACAAACTCAGAGGTCATAGTTTTAAGGTCCAGACATAATCTTGGTCAGCTCACTCACAGGACTATGCAGTTAAGTGTCTGAGATGGTACTTTTGAAGAAAGAACCACGCAGGTTTGAGTGGACCTGACCAGCCAGTGCAAGCATTTGTCAGTTATCGTGTAGCTCGATTCAAGAAGCTCAACGACACGACGAACAATACCAAAGAAAGGACATTTTTGTAGGTCGATTATAGTACTCAAACTGCCAGACAAGCGTTAAACCCAAAGGGAAAAAAACGGAACAAAAAAAAATGACCCACATGTACAATCTTCTAATGTCTTCTTAATATTATAAAGCTGAAGAGTTTGTTTGGTTGAACGCGCTAATCTCAGGAACTACGAGTTCGAATTGAAAAATTCTTATAGTGTTGGATAACCCATTTATCGAGGAAGGCTATAGGCTATATAACATCACGCTACGTAAAAAGAAAACAAGCCAGAAGCGGCGGGTGAAACCGCGGGGCACAGCTAGTAATTAAATAAAATTAAAAATACTTTACACAATAAATGTTCGTCATCTGCCTACCCTTTTCCCAACTTTGTTGGGGTCGGCTTCCAGTCAAACCGGATGCAGCTGAATACCAGTATTTTACATGGAGCGACTGCCTATCTGACCTCCACAACCCAGTTAGTACTAGGTAATACGACACCCCTTCGTAAGACTGATTGTCAGACTTTTTGGGCCACTGACTACCTATAACGACTGTCAAAGATCTACAAATGACAGCCGGGACCAACGGCTTAACGTGCTTTCCGAGGCACGAAGGAAACTCGGTATGTAAAGGGTGGTCACCCATCCACAGACCAACCTAGGCGAGCACGGCTTAACCTAAAGATCGACCCGAGCGGCTGTTATTATTTAGCCACAAGCTCCTCCTAATTAGCCAGTATGACATAGGTATGATAGGTCGGGAGCAATATCAAATGACGTATATTTAATTTTTGCCGCCTAGGTAAGTCGATATGTGCCGAATCATGCCAACCACTTTTCAAGCCTACAAAAAGTCCTTTATCTATAAATAGCATTACGTAAGGTCGTAATACCACTTCTTTACATACCATAGCTATCTGCCCGATAAGACGTTATCTTCGACCTTCAGTGGGAGCACCGGTGAGACGATATCCTAAACAATGCTACTGTTTTAATAACAATAACATGTCTAAGATACTGTTTGTTTGTGTCGTCTATTAGTTCTTTAGAATGAAAACTCACAATATCCTAGCCATTAAACAGAGTACATCAAGCTTGCAACCAACTTTAAAACAAACCCTTAGATGACAAACTAAAGACATTTCGATGTAATCTTTTGATCGGGAAAAAATGTACTGCAGAAAAGAGGTCAGTTTCCTCCATTCCATTTTAGGGTTCCGTAGCAGAATGCCAAAAAACGGAACCCTTATAGATTCGTCATGTCTGTCTGTCCGTCCGTATGTCACAACCACTTTATTCCGAAACTATTAGGACTACACAGTTGAAACTTGGTAGGTAGATGTATTCTGTGAACCGCTTTACGATTTTTATGGTATGGGAGTATGGGGAGCCCCACCATACATGGAACTGAAACTAGACATTTCCAAAGTGGTGAAATGTGCCCCCCCCCCCCCCTAATTTCTAAAGTAAGAGGAGGAAAATTCTGTAAAGTAAGATTGTAGAACGTAAAAGAAACTTTCAACGAAAATTGGTTTGAAAAAGATTTGATGTTTAGTTTTTGAGATAATAGGATGTCCCATATCTTTTTCATCAAACTGCAGCAGTTACTTTGTTTTTCATTAACATTCTATGAAAAACAAATTTAGTTTTGCTGTTGAATGTAATACAATACAACATATATGAATGAGCCTTCAAAATATTTTTATTATATTGTTTGGTGCTACGGAACTCTGTGTGCGTGTGTAGTACGACTCGCTCTTGGCCGGACACGACCACAGTCATGTGGCATCTTTGACCTCTTGCCATTTGCCTAGCCAAGTGCAGAAAGTGAATCGCTACTATATTAATATGATTTCTTTAGTAACATCTGTCCCGAAACAGAGCTTACGAACTATCTGAAGTCCGAAGCCAGTGACATCCGATATCAACATTATCCAAAGAAGTCTAGAACCAAAATGGCGGCACAGCAACAGTGGCTCCTCCATTAGAAGCTCAATAAACTCCGTAGGCCAACGTGTCAAGTTCGTGTGGAAACCACTGGACATGTCTATAAACGAAACACGTAAATTTAACGCGCCCCACATTGCGTACGAGCACGGAAAATAGATCCGACGCAGTTTCTCACACTGGTCTGTGGTTCTCACGTTTTTTGGTTGGCAGAGAGGTTTGTACACCATCTGATAGCTAGGGAGGCAATTTTAATGATGAAATGGAATATTGTGTCCCTTGTTTTCTTTGCTCTCAGTTATTTTAAAACTACGGAACGCCACCTGCTACGATCCTCATCCTCACACACTCTTATTGCATCTGTGCTCTCGCTTTTAGACTCGAAAGTCGAGACGTTAGAAAGTAATTGGTCTGGCTGTCCGCGACCGCACCAGTCGGAACCAGGATGGGAGGGTTTTCCTCTTTATCCTCACGACCGTGTCTGTTTCTGATCACATATTATTAAAATGCACAGAACTATGACTAAAATAGAATAATTAATCATAACTAGACGTATTTATTCGCACTATAAACTTTATTCTGCGTCCCAAAACTATTCTGGAACTCGATAGAGATATTCTCAGAATGAATTATCACACGTTGACCTAAATATAGTATTCCTAGAAACGGCTGACTAAATGTTTCTTCAGCAAACTGTCATAAATTTTAGTTAATTGCTATAAATTCATTAGCTGGACGCTAAATGAAGTGGCTGACTTTATGTTATTTTAATAGATCTGTTTAGCAATGCCGCCGTCTTAAAGAAAGCATAACTGGTGACCTATTTCGAATGCTCTCTAACTGAACTAACAGAAGCTAGGACTTTCCGTTTTCGATTATGATAAAAGTAAAACCGCGTCACGTTGGTACTTCTTACTTATAACGATCTCTTATACCGTACCTGGCAACTTTTAAAAAGTCCAGATATCTTACTTTTCATTCTTTGGCATCTTTTAAAGACCCCAAAATCCTTAGCCAACACTAGCAAGCAAAAATCAGGTTCCTCTATTTTTGCCGAAACTTTTCTCGAAGTCCTTACGTTACCGTTAGACTTCTCTCTTTATACATTCCTTAAAGCACCAAATTCGTAGCTAAGATTTAGGCTGTCTCATTATAGATCGATAGATATACTTTATTGTACATCAAAATTGATACACAGCTATATTACGATATTGCTAATTTTATCTTCCAGACAACTTTTGAATGGATTAAAGTTTAGTCACTAAAAGAAATTTATATAAAAAGGGAGGCAGTCAATGGTGCACTTATCATAATACATGCCTTATGATGCCATCGACATTCTAAGAAAAAGGCTTCTCAAAATTCTTTTCGCTACGCAACGCTTGATTTAATCTGCGTTACATTTCCACTCATACATTTACATCATCCCATTCACAATCAAGGCTATTCCCGTACATACAGTCATGCCGCACAAGGTCGGGTCTGGACGTGGACAGACGGCTTTCTGATTAGAAGTTCCGTTCAGTAATGACGGCTCATGTGCTATCATCACTTATGTTTGTGTGAGGAAAGGACGGAAAGGCGATAGGACCACTAGCGGATGTTTTAGATAAATATTATCGCCTAGGAGTCTGTTTTAGGGAAGTTTAAAATGGTTGTCAAATATTGTATTGAACGCTTGTTGACCGACATGACGTCTGAAATTAATCGGCGTAGATTTCTGTCAATCTCATCTCAGTCAATATAATTTCTGTCTGATCATTGTAACGTCACCAGACCAAGCTATAAGGCCTTTATACCCAATGATTATTATAAATAAAAAGAGGTAGATATCGCACTAGCGCGCGCAAATTGTTGCAGACAAATTCAGACAATTGTCGTAATTTAAGTACCTTAAGGCGCACTAGCTATCTCTTTCTGTATCATACGTTCCGTATTATCTATCGCAGTCGTAACAACGCAACGATATTTGAACGCCCCTCAGTATGAACGTACCGTATCTTTCTTTATAATATCATTGTTTATAATTCATATCTCCCTCAAAGGTCCAAGATAGACCGTGCTTTCTCATAATAGGGCCTAAAATTTTCACCGGCTCATTTCATCGTAGAGAATGCCTTGTGGCATTAAATCCGCCTACGTACCACTATTGTACATGAAGTTTAAATAAATAAATAAATCGTAGTAAAAGACCTCGCACAAGATAATCTCCTTTCTTCAATTAGCTTCTAATTTGTATGCTATCAAAGACAAATTAAAAGTAGATGAGTTGGCGTGCAAAACTTTCAGTGTTGCATTAATCATTAAACATGCCAACATAAAAATATTCCTCGACGCATCGATGATTCAGATTCATTCGTACGTTCGAATAATTGCGTACGCGGTACACCATAATTGAAGCATCGATAATAATGACTAACGGCTGCGATTTTTGGCTATCACACAATATTTATGACTACCGTTTACTATATTTAGGTATTACAAATATTGTACTACAAGTTAATATTAGTAGATCATGATTTGAAATGGCAATTGTTTGGATTATCCAATGTTGGTCATTGATATGGCCAAGATTACGATGCGAATGGCGATGCTAGTGGGACAATTGTTTTGGCTGAAATAATAACAGTGTTGCTAATAAACGTCTAAATGAAAACAAAAAATTCGCAAATAAAAAGATCGGTTAGACAATCGGTTGGCTGTTTATGTCGTTATGCATTCGTTGGATCAAGTGCATTCAAGCTGAGATGTCATTCTGACACCAAAAACAAGCGACCTAACAACGGATTAAGGGTAGTTTGACAGGCACGGCCTAGAGGATGACGAAATAATGCTTTTAAACTACTTAAATGCTGATGCAAATAGTGAAACTGAATAAAGCTAATTCATGCCGGGCGAAAGCAGTGATGTCCCTGCGGTAACGGTCTCGAGCTACGAGTTGCAGGTCGAAGGATCGAACTCGAATCAAGACAGGCGTATTACTTTGTGTAATTCATTTTAAAACCACTTCCCGAAGCGATAAAGGAAAACAGTCGTGAAAAACCAGCATGTTCTAGACATAAAAAAATCGAAGACAACTAACAACCCGCACTGGGCCCGCGTAGTAGATCCCTCTTATAGAGGGGAGGCGTGTGTCCCGACTGTGGGAACATTACAGGCTGATAATGCTAAGCTGGGCTTATTTAATTGTCGTTCTATTAATTCATTAATTCTTCATTTGGCTTAGGGAGACGAAACCCAATAAAATTCGGGAAGTAACCACATGACTACAATCGCCCTTGATACATCAAAAGAATAGCATACCACACGTTAAACATACACGCAATACATCTACGAAACATTGTTCAAAACGGTCTATAATTAGCTGATATTATTTAAGGAATCTATTTGTGTATGTTTGTGTATTGGGTAATAATTCGGCAGACGGAAATCGAGGGCCCGCCTACGCAGGCCGAGAAAAGCGTAGCGTCGTGTGCAATGCGAAGCGTGTGTAACGCGATTAGCAAAGTTTTGATGCACAGGTACCTCTTGCATGGGGTTTAAGTTTCAGTTTTGATTACCGTTTTGTTCGACGTTGCCAAAAGAAGGATTGTTTAGTTATATGTAGTAGAGAATTTAAAAAGTTGTGGCCAAAAACTTCTATGCGCTTGAATACTGCATGTAATAATGCTCACGTAATACACACAACGCTTTCGATCGTCTACCTTTTAGTTATGGAAGACCCTGCTTCTGAGATGTTGTTCAGTCTGAAGGTTTAATAATTGGAGGCTTTGTTTTATGCTCTCCAAGTGCCCTAAAAGTCTTTCCCTGTCCTGTACATAGCATTATTTAATACGTTACCGACTGATTTAAAATTATTAATTTATAGCTCTCACTTATTTAAAACTAAATTAAAAGCGTTCTTGTTGGAAAAATGCTTTTACTCAGTATCAGAATTTATGTCAAATGAGAATAATAGTCACTTAAAATAAGAGCAGTAAACAAGCTTTAATTTGAATATTTTTTTTGACTTTAGCACTATGCTCATCTAGGACCGAGACGAAGTTGTTCTCTGAATATTTTGACATTGAACTTGACATTATTTTTTGACATTGAATTTGACATTATACCTGCTATTAATTTGACATTGTATTTATTGTTGACATATTTTAAATGAATTGACTCTTAATCTGGATATTTTTTTTTTCTTTTTTAATAGGCTCTTATATGTTGTTTCTGCATGTGATAATTTTATTTAATATGTAATGTTCAACACAATATAAATTGTTAATGAATAAATAAATGAAAAAAAATGTAGACCTGCTGTAAAAAGAAAGCGGTAAGACCATTCCTAGCAAAATTTAAAACTTTCAGCTTTCGGTAAGCAGTACTGTAAAGTCTCATTTCCCGTCATACCAAATCTTATCGAGTTTATTAAACCCGCAAAAAAGCTGACCTCGTTTCCAAGCACTGGACATTTCCCTCGCTCTGAAGTTAAAAGATGAACATCAGTCAACTGTCAGTATGACACAAATATCCCACGTGTTCAAGCAACCTGTACATCTGCACTGACACGTGTCAATCGCACCTGCGCCTGCGCAGCTCCCGATGAAGATAAATCAACCGTTTGATTGTTTCGCACATGAATGATTTATTAATAGAACACATTCTTGGAGGCTGAAAAAGCACCGGTGGACATTTGAGATCGAAATAGTTTTACAACCAAAGGCATCTTCACTAGTGTTAAAATGTGAAAATGATTTAGTTTGTTTGTCATGCCTTAACACCCGCACAGATTTGGATGAAAATGACTAAACAGAAAGCCCATGATCAGGGTTAGGCCATAGACTATTAATGCCGCTAGGACGTTCCCTTGGGTTCCTTTTCGATGACCACGCCAGCGCAACCGAGGGCAAAAGCCATTTAAAATGATAGACGGGACAAAGCGAACATCCTAATCTACTTGCAATAACAATCTAGTTCTAGATGGTTCCTACAAAACTGTAACTTGTCAATCTTGAAAATCATGTCTTTTTGCTATACTTAAGTCCACAGTGAGATAACAGTGTCTCTGTGACATTTCTTCCGACTTTCGTCTCTCTAGTATGTTAAATCTCTTTGTATACAGCTATTTGTGATTAATCAAGAAGTGTCTTGTGTCAAGAAATTCGAGACTCAGCTCCAAAATGTCTGTGACCTAAACTCCGGACAACATCGGATCGAATATCTGGAGTTGCTCAGACTGTTGCCAAATTAGAATAGAACGGGACGACTCTTTCGGACGCATGGTAAATGAAGCTAGTCATGTATTGTAAACTATATCATTAATAGTGCAGGAGACTGCCTCGTTGGTCTGGACCAAGGCTGCTCAATTTATTTTGAAGGTGGGCCAAAATTTTGATTCCATGTCAACCTGCGGGCCATCTAATAAATAAAACTTGCTTATAGTAACTTTTTTGACCTAAATTCTGATGACTGCTGTGGTTGTAGATATACTTTCACAAAAAGAATGAGATTTTTGTAATTTCTAGTTGGATATTGGCTTACTGAGAATGGGTTTAGAGAATTTTTTTTTGATCGGGTTTGGAATCCTGAAATCTGTTTTCAAAAGAGTATCGTGAGTTGACCTCTGCTGGCGGGCCAATTCAAATGCGTTGGCGGGCCGTATTGTGGCCCGCGGGCCTGCGATTGAGCAGCCTTGGTCTAGACACTAGTAGTTTGCCACGCCCAGTAGTGCGTACTGGACGCAGCGATACTGTCTTGTGGTTGATTTCCAGATAAACAAAGTGTTATTGGGCTTTTCCAACGGCAATTTCTCAGGAGCAGCCCGGAGGCTAGATTTGTTCCCGGTTGATGGCTATACGCTCGCCCCCTGTTATATGGGTCTGACACATAATTGTCAAAATGTGGGGTACTATGTTAGTCACACCTTTGCCTAACCTTTCGAGGATTACAGGCGTGATGTTATGTATGTATGTAGTACAGGAAGACGAATTCCTTACGGTTTTTATAGTTGTTCTATGTTCACAGAAAGATACGGTCGTGAACTACGTTTACGACTTCAAACATCGATCATCACGGTTGAGAGTTGACACTCAAATTATCACGTAGTTCGAAAAATATCAAAACAGCACGAAATTAACACGGTTCTGTATAATCACCTCTACTGTGCCAAACTCCTATCCAATACTATTAGTCGGTAACGTTAGTATATCGCTGCATAGTAATATTGGCGCGTGGCTATTAGTCAGAACTAACTTTTTCAATACAATTTTCACGAACGTTTTCTGTAGAGCCCTCCTGATAATGTCATTTAAGTGCCAAAAGAACTGTGTTGCACTATAGCAGAATGTGTGACACAGAGGCACCGTGGCAGTCCGGAACACCGCGGGAATTCGCACTGTAATAATAATGGCCGTTTGGCGACCTGCCATCTACTCGGAACACGGCGAAAAGCATAAATATTCGGGCAAACGTTTGATCAAATGTTACGCTATGATGTAATCTGGTACACCTGAAACTTTCGAGATTATATTGATCCTGCGTTGCTAGGATACAATATACGAACTTGTTTTAGGATTGGAATGTTGGGAGATTGAGTCTGTTCGAACGCTTAGGATACGTTTACATGGAGTATTTGTTTAAGATCTCCTTTTCCACACACTATGGATGTTGCCACTGCGTTTGGCGCGCCCTTGTATGAACTTCGCTGATTGCTCAATCTTTTTTACATAAGGCCCGCATGTCAGATAGGAAATGGTCCAAAAGAACCACTGTGTGAATCTCATTAAACCCTAGAGGACATCACGGTAGACCAATGCGAAGATAGCTGGACGAACTTGAAAGAAAAAACTGGCCGACAGGCAAAAGATAGAACTGTGTGGAAAAGGAAGTGGGATACCTTTGGCCAGCAGTGGGACCCCTTTGACCAGTAGTGTGTCAAAATAGGTTAGATTGCTAGTTAATAGCTATCATCTTATAATGCGTGCGGACCCGAGTAGCACGGCTTGGTATTACACCCCAATTTTGATTCGCATTCAAGACTCATGCGAATCACAGTCTACGGTAGCATCTAGTTTTACGCTTGCAATCTCGATTACACGATAATCTCTTATGAATATTTCCGATATGTATGTGTTATCAGCAATGTGTTAATAATGACGAAATAATTTATTTTTATCGGTGATCTCTTTCTTTCCGGAAATGCGGGATCTAGCACCAGCCAAAATGTCAATGTGACAGATATACAGGTGGCGATTTAGTCATCTAGAGCTCCGCGTTGTACTGAAGAACTTTTCATATGAAGGCTTTCATATGAAAAGTTCTTCAGTACAATAGTAGTAATTCAGTATATATCGAACTGCTCGTAAGTCGGGGCTGCCACCACTGGGCCACCGCATCTGAAACAGAGCAGCGGTGGTCTTTGACACTAATTTATGGTTGCACAAATTTCTTTTCGTTATTTAGTTTTTTGTGCTGTATCTCTTTTGAATATTGGCTAACAAGTCTCAAACAAAAACGAAATATTCTTGTTTCTACTAGAAATAACCTAAAAATATTCACACTTTCGTAACCTATATTTATTCTGGCCATCCACAATGTTGTTAGGAATTCCTATTTATATTGTGGTCGGAAAACTCGCGATTCACGTTTTCAGACGACATTTGGACGCTGATTTGTGTCCTATTTGCTTCAGTTTTCATGCATTAAAGGGAAATATGGCCTGCGCGAGATTGAGCAGCTGACCACGACTGTCTCGACATATTTCAGTCTCATCCTTAGTTTTGGAGGTTTCATGTCATGTAAAATAGGTACTTAACTGTATTTAAAGAAACTGTAAACAAAGTTAATCTAACTATAATATTATAAATGCGAATGTTTGTGACTTGTAAGGATAGATGGATAAAAATCAAAATCAAAATATTTTATTTCACATAGGCCTCGATGGGCACTTATAAAACGTCGACAAAAAGGTGCACGGTTCGGGTTGGTCGTTTCCTATGGAGAAGAACCGGCAAGAAACTCCATGGTTACTCTTTTCAAATCATTTGGTGTTACAATATTATTAAGTACAAATTCTAAGGGGGAAACCGTAGGCCCGACAATAAGTCGTTGCTTACTACACAAAAAATGTAGAACAAAATAAAAAGTTAACAAGCAGCTGGGATCTACAAAGCCTAAAATGTCCACACATCCACAAACAATCGATAAAAACAATCTATACAAAGGTAAGAATGTAGTAAAATACTAAATTAAACAAGAAGATAGATGTTTGTTACTCTTTCACGCGAAAACTACTGAACGGTTTTTGATGATTGGTACACAGATAGTTCATAACCTGGATTAACATAAATAGGACTTTTTATCCTGGTAGTATGATCCCGTGGGACAGTTAGCTAGTGCAGTAAGAACATTATATTCTGAAGAACTAATATGGTTTAAAGGCCGTTTAAAAATAGAGGAGCATAGCGGCACCGATCGAGATAACTACCAGTTTGTCCGTCTGTTACCTTTTCATGCCTTAATGGCTGAAAGGATTTCGATGACCTGAGTTAGGACTTTAGGATTTTTTGTCTAGGTAGTACTTTCCTGTCCGATAATATCAGATTTGTACGTGGGCGAAACCGGGGGAAAAGGTAGTAAGCTATAAATATTATAAAATACTCTGATGCATCTTTCAACCAGTACATATTCATTAAATAAAATTTATTTGTATTAAGTTTCAAATGTCGTCTTGTGCGACCTACATTAGCGATTTATACTCTAGTTGTGGCGCCAAAAATGTTTAATTATGTGTTTTCGTAAACAAAATGGCCGACTTTCACTAGGTCGTTAGTCCATGTGAAAGTTTTCGCGCCCATAATTTTCAGAGACGCGAAATAATTAATTGGCGCGAAGTTTACAGATAATTAAATTGTGTGTTCTTTTTTATAGTAATACTTTCACATTGTATGTTTGAGTTGAAGAAGTGAAATTAGTCATTTTGAATGTATTCGTTTCAGTCTGAATTAAATTACTGAAACGTTTGACTGAAATTAAAATTAAACTAAAAACCTTGACGACTTCGTGATAATGGTAATATTGAGCAAGTAGAACGCTTATAATTATTATTGTATTAATATATACTTAAAACCCATTTTAAGTATTTAAATACGACTGTATGTAAGTCAGAACAACAAGATGGTTGAATAATTTATAATTATGATATTGTCACAAAATGTGTAATGAATTATTAAAGTTGAAAATTATTTCAAAGGACAAAACACCTTGTTATTTCCTCAAGGAAAATATTCTGACACGACATAAAATCGCGCCTGTAATCCCCGGAAGGTCAGGCAGAATACATCCACATTACACGCGATGTGAAAGTTCCATGTAATGCGGGTTGGTGGCAATGGGCGACCTCATTGCCATCAACCGGGTACAAGTCTAGACTCCTGCCTAGATTTTCCTGATGGAAAGCTTCAATAGCACTTTGACCGACCTAGCAATCGATTGAACACCTCATCTGCAACAGTAGCGCTTGCGACCACTAAACCATTAAGGCAAACATATATATTTATTTTTTGTAGACTGCCCCACACTAGGATTTTTTCCTGTATCGTGGGTGCGTTTACAGACGTTTAAACTCACATACACAAACAACCAGACCCGGAACAACTAGCTGTAGTCATACAAATATTTGTTCCTTGCGGGGATCGAACCCGCGACTCGCAGCACAGCAGGCAATCGCTCAGCCACTGCGCGAACCGTGTCGTCAAAACATTTAAAACACATGTGTCTCATCATCATCCTGCCCTGCGTTGATGAGCTCCTGTCTTCTTCCATCATCTGTGTCGGCCTTTGTCTATTTCTAACCTATGTTTATGTCTGTTTCAGGTTGGGCGCATACCAGCGGACCATCCGCTTGTGGGCGGGCACAAGGGCCCCGTGCTCGACATCGCGTGGTGTCCACATAATGACAATGTCATTGCTAGCGGCTCTGAGGACTGCGTCGTTAAGGTAAAGACAATAAGATTAAAGGACCAGAAAAAGAAACGTCTACATACAGGGTGTAAATTTACCCTTTACGAAGCCGTCAACCAAGCATTATGCACATCAAACTAAGCAACTTTACGCAAAAAATATTGCTGGGAAACGTATTTTTTTTTGGGGTGAAAAATCACGTTTTACGGTTGGATTGAATAGTACTGGGGTCGTGGAGGTGTTTAAAGTAAAAATCTTACATTAATAAATACATGTTGTATTTAAAAAATACTTGTGCAAAAGTTGGAACTTTGACCCCCAATATCTCCGTAACTAGAAGGTTCCCAGGTATAGTCCAGAACAAAAAAATTATCGCAATGACGGGGAGAACAAGTGCCGTTCGGCTTCGTTAAGGGTCTGTTTACACCCTTTATTGGGCACCAAATCATTTGGACCAGGCATGCCTGGTCCAGTTTCAAATTATTTAAAGGGTTAGACTTGTACAAACAACATAGGATTATTCGAGTAATCTAAATCTATTTTCTCCTATTCATGATATTCTCCCACGACGATGAAAAGGCAGTATGGCCAGGTCACGAGCTAGACAATCAATAAAAGCGACCACTTTTACCGGCGCTGTCTCGAGTTGCATCATCTGAACCGATACGACGCAAATTACATCTTTTTCACTGTTGCATGAACATTAAGTTCTTTTTGGCCGACCCAAGCCGATAACTCGATCGTGTCCCTTAATTCAGTCGGGCCAGAAAATGGATGACAGATGCGATGAGCATTAAAACTTGTAGGACCATTCTATAATCCCCTCTCTTTGACCCAGGTATGGCAAATCCCGGACGGCGGACTGTCCCGCACCCTCACGGAGCCGGTGGTGGACCTGGTGTTCCACCAGCGCCGCGTGGGGCTGGTACTGTGGCACCCCACCGCGCAGAATGTGCTGCTCACTGCGGGCTCTGACAACCAGGTGAGTTCTGTGTTGATTTAAGGTTTCCCTAACCTTCCGAAAAGTGTTAGTGTAGCGATACATCTGTCGGAAAGCCATCGCTGGATCTCAGCGGATAAATGTACTTTTTAACGGTTGCTATGGGAGTATAGGACACCCACAACATCTTAACAAACCGCATCCTGCATCTTTTAACTCCAGAATCATCTAGTTGCGGAATTATCTTTAAAGTTATCACACTACAATGACTTCAAGCATTAAGAACTGACAATTGTCCCGCAAACTAACTGACTGATCTAATAAAAGTCTTAAATTTGGTTTATTAGCTCCACTCTGTCAGTGCATTCATAATATAGCAGGTCAATTTTGTCGACCAATGTAATTTCCTCAGGAATTCAACATACCCTCTATTAACATCAACAGATAGCGATATGGAACGTGGGCACGGGCGAGGTGCTGCTGACGCTGGACTGTCACCCCGACCTCATCTACTCTGCCTGCTGGAACTGGACCGGCTCCAAGCTGCTCACCACCTGCCGCGACAAGAAAATCAGGTACGTTCACGAATAGGGAATGCAAGTAATTCAAAACTTTTATTTTTTAAATATGCATCGTATTGGACCATAGAAACAATTTAATACACTTGTTTTATTTTTAAAACATCATCTATTTTACAATTCATTATTTTATGTTGCCTGTTTTTTTGGTGAAACGGAACGCAAAGCCAAAACACATCGTCCTCGATAATGCTGGTACCAATATCGTAAATGCGAAAAAAATACCAGCTGTTCCATACAAAATTTCAATACCTACTCGACCGAAATGTATGGAACTGCTGATATTTTTTTCGCATTTACGATATTGGACCCAAGGAGAAAGTTGTTCAGTTTGCTGGTCTGCAGCATATCCTTTCATATGACTATACCCTTTCTGTTACACCCTGTATATAGTTATCAGACGATACAAAAAATGGCTGATAAGCTTAAAAAATCAATTTGTAATAGTGTCAAAAAATGGTCCTATCATGAAAATATTTGAATAAAAATCCTTGTAAATTACTTGACATGACTAAACCGAAATTGTAAATATCCACGATGTTCAGTATTGTACTATGTATATTCAGTAAATAAAATAAAAATAATACTATGTCATCCAATCGCTTTGTATTTAACAGCCTCACCCAGCAATATTTACCGTATGTTACCTGATACTATTTTTACGTGAGTGCAAATGAAATCACCCTCCTACCAGCAATATAATGAAACCACGTAAATCTTCTTCCTTTCCTCAGGATCATCGACCCTCGTAAAGGCGAGGTGGAGTCGGAGGCGATCGCTCACGAGGGCAGTAAGGCGTCGCGCGCCATCTTCTTGAAGCATGGACTCGTGTTCACTACCGGGTAAGTACTAACTGTTGCTAATTAGTTTTTTTACATGGTTTGAACTAGGGATGCGTCGATACGCACTTCAGCCGATACGATACCGATACAGATATTTATAAAAAAGTATCGCCGATACCGATACCGATACGGACAGTTAGGATCCAAAGAAAGCTATAAAAAGCTGTGGCTTTAGTAACAGACAAAATTACTCATATAATATTTACTTAGAAATAATAATTGAAAAAAGATTAGAAAAAGCCGATTTCGTCAGTCTGTTTGAACGAGAGGTCTTTCAGATGCAATAGAACTCATTTGAAAACTGAAATATTTTTGTGATTCAAATTTGAAAAGTATCGGTGTATCGGCAAATTTAATATCGCCGATTCCGATATATCGGAAAACTCGCGATATCGCCGATATATCGGTATCGGTATCGGTATCGGATGCATCCCTAGTTTGAACCCGACGTCTACGGTTCATCGCCACCGATATTGATAGCATCAAGAAGCGCTGTTACCGATCCACGACGATCAACAGTCCAGCTCAAAATATTAAAGGTAAAAGTCATTTATTCGAGTTAGGCCCAAAATCAGCATATACAGCAATAATAACATAAGACCGTCCGTCAAAAACGACTGCCCTTCGCCGCTTCCTAAGGTTTAGTTGAAGGGAAAAAGTGGCAACAACCTCCCCACTCTCTCTCGCTTAATCTTTCAAAAAAGGTTCCTTCCTACAAAAGTGACTATGCTTTACAGTAGCAAAGGGTCAATTTTTGTAAGAGGTAAGCCGGAATACATAATCTTTAATGTGATTATATTGTTTGTCTATAGACCACTGACTGTGTCTTTTTTCAAAGGGAAGCCGGTAGGAATCGAGTTGTAAGGAACCTTCGCCACTGATGCTTTATAATATTTCCCGGGCATTCAGCATTTTTTTAGTTAGCAAGAACGTGAAATTGTAAGGGGAACACAACATGGAAACAAAATGTAAAAACGAACTACGTGTTCGTAATTTGACAACGGAAATTGGTCCTATGGGGCATACACAAGGAACCCTGTAAAAAAACCACAAAGACAGTTTTAATTAAAAAGAAACATTACTATTAATACTAATAACGGGATATTTACCATGTTTACTGTTTTCTATGAGTTCCCGATATTTCGGCGCTGTTGCAAGCACCATGATCACGGATAAACTGAAGTTATTGCGGGTGGGTGTTTATGAGCAGACAAATCGGTCTACCCTCTTTCTTGTTCGTTTTTTGCACTCAGTACCGCTACCGCTGTCACTCGCAACTCGATTCTGCTCCCGACACACGAAACTCACTGTGTCCGCTCGCGAACTTTTTTCGGCACTTTTCCGTGTGTTAGTGACTATGATAGTTTAAAATCTTATAAAAAGAAACATTCCATTAAATTGTGCTTTTATTATGTATCAGGTTCAGTCGCATGTCCGAGCGCCAGTACTCCCTCCGTACACCAGACGCGTTAAACGAGCCGATAGTGACCGTCGAGATAGACACCAGCAACGGCGTCATGTTCCCGCTCTACGACCCCGACACCAACATGATCTTCTTGTGCGGCAAAGGCGACTCTGTTATACGGTACTTTGAGGTGAGTAGACACCAGCAACGGCGTCATGTTCCCGCTCTATGACCCCGACACCAACATGATCTTCTTGTGCGGCAAAGGCGACTCTGTAATACGGTACTTTGAGGTGAGTAGACACCAGCAACGGCGTCATGTTCCCGCTCTATGACCCCGACACCAACATGATCTTCTTGTGCGGCAAAGGCGACTCTGTTATACGGTACTTTGAGGTGAGTAGACACCAGCAACGGCGTCATGTTCCCGCTCTACGACCCCGACACCAACATGATCTTCCTGTGCGGCAAAGGCGACTCTGTTATACGGTACTTTGAGGTGAGTAGACACCAGCAACGGCGTCATGTTCCCGCTCTACGACCCCGACACCAACATGATCTTCTTGTGCGGCAAAGGCGACTCTGTTATACGGTACTTTGAGGTGAGTAGACAACAGCAACGGCGTCATGTTCCCGCTCTACGACCCCGACACCAACATGATCTTCTTGTGCGGCAAAGGCGACTCTGTTATACGGTACTTTGAGGTGAGTAGACAACAGCAACGGCGTCATGTTCCCGCTCTACGACCCCGACACCAACATGCTCTACGATAGATACGATCTTGTGCGGCAAGGGTGAGTCGAAAAGGACTCGAACGCCAGGCCAAAAAGATCCGGCAGGGTCGTCATAGGTGAAAACACACACCCGTGGTGTGCGTCGTGATGTTTATACAATTTCGTTAGAAAAATGGCCATTGAATTTGACGGTGCCTTCACGACACGCCGCGATGGCCATCATTCTACAATACGACATCGTGTCATCGACATTATAACGTCGCTATATGTTTTCCTCCCTATGCCGATCCTGTATTTTATTCTGTAAGTACATAATGTTATGTATGTTTTTGCAGATCTGTGTTCGGATATGACCTTCTGTTCAAAAGCCGGATAAAAACGCTCACAACGTTATTAGAACGTCACTTGAACCATAAATATCAATCTCTGTACGCAAGGACTAGAAATTAAAAAAGGACCTATTTTTTACTAAAAGTACAAGTTGAACTTGAGCTGTTCAAAGATGCCAAATTGAAACTACTTGTGAAATTACAGGTGACACCAGAGCCGCCATTCGTTCACTACATCAACACCTTCCAAACTCCAGACCCACAGAGAGGTGAGAAATATTATTATTATTAAACCTAAGCCTCGACTAAAATGATAATTATTTGTCTGTTGTTAGTGGCTCTCTACGTAGTCTGAAATTCAACTGCATCCAGTTAGACTGGAAGCCAACCCCAACATTGGTCGCGGGACTCATAGAATTACCGTGACCCTGGAACATAAACGGCTATTGAAGGACACCGTGGATTTTGGTCAGTACAAGTCTGACAGTCCCTCCTGCTCTGCCCTGGGTGGGAGGACTCATTTGATGATTTTACCACGCTAAAAAAAAAAAAAAAGCCAACCCCAACATAGTTGGAAAAAACGCAGGAAGATGATAAGATAAGAAGTCGGTGGTTAATTGTATGATTGTTGTTGGTCAGGTATCGGCATGATGCCGAAGCGGGGCTGCGACGTGGCCACCTGCGAGATCTCCAAGTTCTACCGGCTCAACAACTCCGGACTGTGTCAGGTGTGTGAACAAATATCTTATAATACTTCTCAGCACTAAATACGGGGTGGAAGGGACACCGACGCGAAAACGGTTACCACGTATTCAGTACATCATTTGGAGCCCCCCCCCCCATATAGAAATTTTTCTTCGGTGATAAAAAAAACATCCGCTGTTCCATACATTTTGACCGTGTAGATATTGCACTTTTGTAGGAAACAGCTGTTTTTTTAAATAACCCAAAATCACTGTCTACAGGTGGTATCAATGACCGTGCCGCGTAAATCGGAGCTGTTCCAAGAGGACCTGTACCCCGACACGCTGAGCGACGAGGCGTCGCTGACGGCCGACGAGTGGCTCGCCGGGGAGGACGCGGAGCCCTGCACCATGTCGCTCAAGGTACCCATAGGGCGCCATCGTGTCCCACTGTTGGGACAAACACATGGTTCAAATGAGAACAAGTTTGGTAGTAAGGTAGTTTCTCGTCCCAAAACAGAGATTTTGAAACCAGTAGGGTCGGTCAAATTGGGACATGCATTCTGATACTGAAGTCTGACAAATAATTTACTCAAAGTCAAACTAGTATTTCGATTAGGCCGTTAAAAGGCACTTTTGAATGTCAAATATGGAAATACAGAGGTAGTTTCGAATGGAAGTGAATGGGCAAGATACTCCATTGATACTCACAAAAAAATTTGGAATGTAAAAATAATTAAATAGTTTAATAGATACAAGGTGCTCACTTATTTCACTAATATTGCATTCATAGACTATTTTTTTACTTTTATTTCTATGTTCTTTTTGACTGCCAGTGTCTGGTGTACATTTTTTTATAGAGAAGAATGGATAGATAGATTTGTATAGAAAAACTTACGTGTTAGGGAGACAGGTAGTTAGAAAACCGCACATATGATTTGCAACGAAGCCAGTACCAAAGACACAGCGATGAAGTGATTCTATTAGAAAGAAATGGTGGAAAATGCATGGATGACGAATGAGAGCAGGTAAGACTGCAGCACACTAATTGTTACAGTCTGCCTACAATAAATGGAAAGGGTACGCTACTCAAGGCGCCAAATTAGTAGCCCAGTTCTGGGGCGACTCAAGTTAAATTGCCGATCATGGTCAATCGATCAATCTATCTAAGACTAGCTGTGCCCGGCATAAGTTGCAATGCACCGTTTTTAACCGACCCAACCAAACTACCCTACCTACCCTACTTATTATTTATGTTTCTCACCGTTTAAACCTTCCCTGAACTTCCACAAATATTTCAAGATCAAAATTAGCCAGATCGGTCCAATCATTCTCGAGTTTAGCGAGACAAACGAACAGCAATTCATTTCTATATACATACATATATAGATAGATTGATCGATTCACCATGATGTAATACCTTCTTCTTATTCTTAGTGTGTATCAGAGTTTTTTTTAAAACGTTTTTTTTATATTGCATTTTCTGAGATCCTACGACTTACTTCTGGACTGAGCTCAACTAAGTATGTAGAAACGTCCACAAATCACTATGTTATTCAGAAACAACGTTAGAATAAGTAGTTTTAAGTTCTATTGTGATATTTGTCAATAGGCATGCCTTGTGTATAATATGAGTTTGTTTCTTTGCAATAATTTTCCAGACAGGTAAGTATGCTTTTTATATTTATTAACTCTGGTCACTCAAAAATGGCTTATTTGCATTTTGTTGACAACCATTATTCATGAAACTAGCATGCTTTATTTTTTTCACCTAATTGAAGACTAAAAACTTTCGTGTCATATACAGGATGGAAATTTTCAGCTTGGAAGTAATGGGAGCTACCTTAACCGATGCAGCTATACGAAAATGCTCTTAGGAGACTATCCATAATTTTTCGTGAAGTTTTGATCCCTATTCAAAGATTTTCAGAAAAATGCAAGAAAATGGCCATTTTTCACAAAACATTTTATTGATGCCAGACGATCCTGTTTCTAATAATGATCAAAAACTTCTATGGGACCAACCCAGGTTGGAGTACTAAAAAAGTCAAAAACCGCAAAAACTTTTCCCCTTACACTTTGTCTGAAAATTGTAACCAAAAATTTATTTTTGATGTTAATCGATCCTGTTTCTAATACTAAGCAAAAAGTCACTAAACATTATGGATAGTCTTCTAAGACCATTTTCGTGTAGCTGCAACGGTTAAGGTAGTTCTCCTTACTGCCCCGTTGAACGTTTCCACCCTATATAGATGTAAACAAGCCATTAAAATCTGTTAGATTTTTTTTAGTTCTTATTTGAAACAATATCTTTCGGTTTCTAAAAATTTCTATATGCTCAAAACCACAAGGAATGATCACCCGATTTATGAATAGATCAACACAAAAATTAAATATCACGCTGAAAAATCTCATATGACAATAACAACCAATTAAATTAGGCAAATATCTAATTTAATATCGACGGCACGGTGCAGTGCCTGAGCGATTGACTGCTGCGCTGCGTGTCGCGGGTTCGATCCCCGCACGGGGCAAATATTTGTATAACCTACAGATAGTTGAGAGATTCGACAACGTGTTAAATTTAACTGTCTTTCATAAAGCGGGGACTTATCTGTAGTGGTTATGTTACTCTAAACAAACTGGTTTACTGATTTACCAGTATTCAGGGTTCAATCTGCGGAACTTCTTGCCAATTTGTATCAAAGAACCAGAATATTCTATCTAAACCTTGGACTGGAGTCTCCTATAAACGTCAGTGGTGTCATCGGCGTAATTATTACGCTGCAGTGAGCGTTCTATACAACTTGTAACGTAATAAACGCAAGACCTCTCGTGTAGTGTCTCAGACCATGAAACTGAACAACTTTTGTTCTATGACTTTTGGAAATTCATAACTTTTTTTTTAGTTTTACGATACATGTGGATCAGCTGATTGCGTCAGTTGCTATAGAAAGTTTTTTTTTTTTTTTTTCGAATTTCAAGAACTCGTAGAACAAAAGATGTTTAGTTTCATGGTGCGAGAGACCACACGGCAGGTCTTGCGTTTATTACGTTACAACTTGTATAGTGTATGACCATAAAGCAAGACGCTGTAAGCTACTGATGAAGTTTATACGAGACTGCCTCCTTGAAACATCGAAGGTGACAAGTATCAGCCACCTCCACGGTCCCCAGGACCAATATTTAAGTGTCGTCTTGAATGTTCCTGTTGGCTTGCCTCTAACGACTATAATGTGCGTTTTTTTTTTGTCTGTTGTGTGTTGTGTCTCAATAACCGCGACTTTTTCATCGAGTTTGAGTTTTTTTGTCGTGTTACTAACATTTTTTTTTGATGTTCTTATTATGATAAGTTATTAATATTTTGTATACTTTTGGGACTTCTTTGAACCCTATTTGCTATTCATTCTATCGAAAAATAATAATTATCTAGCTACTAGAAACATAATAATCTGGGTTTTCGTAATTCCACTTTCATCATAAAGAATTCTAGCTATTTGTGTTTAATCAAATTACTTGCAATACATATTCAATAACGCTACCAAATATCGCCTTAACTTAGGCCTATTTGCACCGCAATTTAATCAATGCGTTTAGGTCTAAACGTCGTTAAAACATCTAACTGTTCCTCTGAATCGTTTGACGAACACAGAGACAGAATTAATTATGTTTAGAGCTAAGCAAACTTAGTGAGTTGTTGTGCAAGCGGGCCTTAATCAATAAACTAAAACAACTTGACAACTTTCGTCTGCTTTTCTCTGGGGAAGTCGGCCTTGATACTAATGTTAATCAGAGAAACCGGCGTGCCCTAGAAATAAACATTTGAAGACAGTGACATTCACCAACTCGCACTGGGGTCGCGTGGTGGGTTCAGAACCGCCCTCTCATAGAGGGTTCTGTGGCTGTGGCAAATTCATATAATCTCATTATTATTATTTATACATAATTGTATGACTTTTTCATGAAATAATCATTCAATGAGATTAAATGAACTGATTTTAATGATTGTGATTCTGTAAATACATACTTGTTACGGTCGCGAATCATGTTTTGTTCAACACAGCGTGACACTGACCTGCGAATTACAAAAAACATAAGAAAATTCAAAATCAAATCCAAAATTTTTTATTTCACATATGCCTCGATGGGCACTTATAAAACGTCGACAAAAAGGTGCACGGTTCGGGTTGGTCGTTTCCTATGGAGAAGAACCGGCAAGAAACTCTATGGTTACTCTTTTCAAATCATTTGGTGTTACAGTATTATTATGGATACAGCATTTGTACAAGTATGGGGGGACAGCGTAGGCCCGACAATAAGTCGTTGCTTACTACACAAAAAATGTAGAACAAAATAAAAAAAAAACAAAATAAATTCGAATCTCGCGGGCTAGTCTGGTGCTTTCACCTTAACAGCAAAGGTAATTTAGCAACAGTCACGGTTACCTTGGTTGCAGACGCTCTGACCTGAATGTGGATGTTCATCATCAAAACACATAGTCTGGCTGTAATTAGTCGGACGGTACGCCGCGCGACTAGTTGGTGCATGCGGCCAAATCGCGTATTGCAAAAGCAGCAACTATTCTTGGTTTTGACCGTACTCGCGTACTACACAACTTTTGACTGCGTAGTACGCGAGATCCCTAAGGCCAAACGTGGGCTCAGCGCCAAAGTTCAAAGCTTTCTCAATGCCTCTTACGCAATATCAAATGCCCACCGTCACAATGAGATGATTTAATTCAAAGTTAACATACCAAGTGATTTGATTGAACACAAATTGAATAAACATTTTACTAATCATGAAAACGTAATTTTATCAATCATACAAGTAAATTAAATTGAAGTGTTTATTTCTAAATAACAGCTTTTACTGAATGCATATGAAAGTATATACGGTACTAATTACAAAAAAATAATAATTAATGATTTTTTTGAAAAATTCTTATCTTTGTCTGTCTGTCTGTTTGGTCCGGCTGATAACCGAAACGGACCGATTATAAATAGCTGATGTTATAAGGACCTGAGGCGACATAAAAAGGATTAGGGTTCCGTGCAAAAAAATTAAAATCAATGAAATTGTTAACAAAATCCATTTCATTTGGGAAGTAATATTTTTATAATCATTTCATGCGGACGAAGGTCGCGGGCAACAGCTAGTATTTTATGTTACTGGAGCAAAAGTTCAAACTAGTACAGTCAGCTCCAAAAAGACGGACACGGACAAGGAACCATTTTATTGTACTATAATTTTTCAAATATTTTTTTTAAATTCGCCCCTTTTTCAAATAAACGATTAATTTTTAAATCAATACCGTTGTCAACATATTTTAAAAATAAAGAAAGCTTTTTATTTAATTTGTTTATCTTCATATCAATATCGCACAAGATCGTCAAAGTTTAGAATCAAAGACACACCAACTCCCCAGCCCTCATCGAAGCCAACAAGCTCATTCAAAGACAGATGCTATAAGGTAGGGCCCCCCTAACCGAACTACAGGAGCGTGCTCTTGTCGTGCAGGGCGGCTACGTGTCGGGCCGCGCCACGCAGAGCCTGCACGTCACCAAGAAGGCCAACGCGCTGGCGGGCGCCAAGGAGCGCGAGAAGGACAAGGACCGCTCGCCCACACCCGCGCACCGCGCCGACAGCCACGCGGGCACGCCGGCCTCCGCCACGCCGCCGCCCGCGGTCACTGCTGCGATTGTGAGTCTTCATTTTGTATAAGGAACCACTGCAATCAAGCAATTCGAGTTTCACATCACGCAGTCGATTTGGCATCGTATCAGCTCGGATATAAGACATACATTCCCTAAAAATATAACTTAACTGGTTTTTAAAATGGTAATATTTTTAATTCAATTTAACATTGACATTACCCGTATGTCTAAGGAGTATCACTATTTGTGTAGAGGAATTAGTTAAACCAATGTTTTTTGTTATCAGCATATTTAAAAACTAGGTAACTGGAGAAAAATGAATCTGTTATTTTTTCCTATCTTCAAAAATGACTGAGATATTAAATGTTAAAGTACAGCGGCAAAATCCGACTAACGTGTGACGTCACGCTGTGAGCTGCGAGTCGAAATAATAAGTGCAAACCATTTTACAAATCAAATTTTATGAACATAAACACTCCGCATCACCCGCATCGGGCATGACACTCGCAGCGTGACGTCATCGCAGTAGCGCGCGAAGGAACGCAAATTTAAAAAAGCGGTGTCTCATTGAGAGACTTCGTGGCTGGTACTGAGAAATTCTTGATGGAAAAACCCAATAATGCTTTGCCCGATCCGGGAACCGTAGGACCTCTTGCCCAGCAATCACGCTTGCGACCACTCGATCAACGAGGCAGTCAAAAGATTACTAAACCAAAAATGCTCTCTATTTCACACTCCAGGAAAAACAACTATCAGACCTAGTCGACGAGATCCGCAAGCTGAAGTCCGTGATCGTCAAACAAGAGAACCGGATCCGCGCCCTGGAGGCGACGGCCAAGGCGGCCGCGCCCGCACCCGCGCCCGCACCCGCCCCCAGCCCCGCGCCGGCCGCCAGCCCGCACCACAACCACGACGACGACGCCATGGCGCCCGACGAGGTCTGAGGAGGAGGTAGGAGCTTTGTGTTGCTTAATCTGGTGGGACTGACAGGGAATGGAAATATTGTTTTGTAACAATCAGAGCCATTTTTGGCATCATCCCTTTTCCTAATTATATTGAAGTCGGCTTCTGAATTTGAAATATAATGTTAGTGTTGTTTTTGCCTTGAAGACACATTTATTATTCGATCTTTTTAAACATATTCAATCATTATTTTTATAAGTATTAAGTGATAAAAATGGTTGTAGACACTGGAATTTATCTTTTCTGTCATTATTTTTATCAAAGACTTTCTTAGGGCTCTTCTATTTCAATTTTAATGAAAGTTACACTGGATTAAAAAGCACAAAGTTGACGTGTCGATATTCATTTTATATCAGTTTTCACAGATAATTATATTTTGCATACAAGCAGAGTACATACAAAACAGTTTAGAATTTATATCGACAAACTAAATGAACGATGAAAAGTCACTACATTTGAATATAATACAATAAAACTTGACAATAATATTATACTGTAATTAGGATCGGGAGTAAGCAGTAAGGGCTTGTAAAAATAAAAAAATGTTTTGAAGTTTCACTGTTTCGTAATAGGAGTACACTGGCGTGCAGAAATATTTGCACCACATTTTTATATTATCCAGTTAAACGTGTATTTTGCTAGAAATGTCTTAAAAAGTACATAATTCGAGAAAATTTTGGCAAAGAAGACTGTTTATGACATTGAAATACAATGGTCAGTCCTTTGATACATGAAGAGTTTTCCTGTCCGCCAGTTGACTCCACCTATTTATTTATAAAAATAATTTTGTAAATAGTAAGTTTAGTGAAGTGATAAAAACGCGGAATAAAATTATGTGCCTTAACTCATTTAATTGTATAATTTACTGTCACAAGTCATTTTGTAATGCTATTAAATTGGTGATGTACATTTTTGCGTGCTTTGTCAATGTTAGCGCGATAGCCTTTAGCCGAGTAATATTTAGACTAAGTAAGAGCAATGATGGAATTGAATAAGCAGACTTCAAATTGAAACTATAGGGACAGGTTCATAAATCTTTAGAACTGTCTTGATCGTTTCGACGATAGAAAATTGAAATAACACATTGACGTGGGGTATGTTGTTATATTTTCGATGCTGAGCTGAATGTTGCAAACCAACGATGTCCAACAACGCGCTCAATGCACCTTACGGCATTCAAATATCCACCGTCGTGTTGACACCCAAAGGACCAAGTTTATCCAGCACAGATTTTAGACAAATTTCTACGTAATATTGTTATTCATATTGCTCCACAAACGAAGAACTATATACTTCACTGCTAAAACTAAACGCTATATTTAAGGCTACTTGTGTTATCTTCAAATGATTACCATCTATATTCAGAATAGTTAAAGTATATTTTAGAATGAAAACCTGTCACAAATAAAATGAATTCATTGAAGTCCTCTTGTGAGTAACATTGTGTGTGACATCGACGAGCTGCACAAGCTAATACCATGAGTTCAGAACATGATTCTAAACGCCTCAAAGTAGATTCAATTAAACTTTTCGTGGTTTATCAAAAGCTGCTTCAAACAAAAAAACTTTTGTATGAAACAGCTTGTTTTACCAGCTGTTTCATACAAAAGTTAATAAATATCTCACTCAATCTCACACTGACAAAACCCATGTAACACAGATTTCCAATTTTGGGTTAAGCTCACCGTTGTACATAAGCTATATTATTGCAATTTGTGTGTATATCGTTTAATTTAGTGTGCATAAATAAGAATAAGATTTTTACTGAATATTAACATAACATCACGCCTTGTAATCCACGAAGGGTTAGACAGAGACGTACCTAACAGCATACACATGTTATGTTCAAGTCACATGTGCCGAGCCTATTGCCATCAGCCAGGCACAAATCCAGACTCCGTCCCAATAACATTTTGCTCGACTTGGGAATCGAACCCAGGGCCTAATGCTCAGCATTCGCGCTTGCGACCACTGGACCAAAAAGGCACTTTACTGAATCTTGTACGTACTGAATTCATGGTAACAGATCGTCTATGCGTCTCTTGACACTTTTTATAGGAGAACTATTCTGAAATTCATAAAACGTGACCGTAATAACTGAATGTCTTAATATATAATAAAGTATACACTGTTTCAAGCTTTCACGGTTTACACATATACATCGGGAGCTCAAAATAATGAACAATCACGGAAGATATCCCGTAAGTGACAGTATATAATAAAGTATATTTCACAATAAAATAGTAGGAACAAATCAATTATAGTTGTAACGTGGGCACACAAACGTCGCTGGTAGAAATAAGCTAATTTTATTTATTGTTTACGTGTTTTACGAATATGTGAACAAATATTAATGAACTTACACTGTCACTTACGTGATATCTGCCGTGGTAAATAATGTGAAAACGTGAAATAGTAATGAGGTAGATGCAAAAGGTAAATTAAAATTATTTTCGTTACATTATGTAGGAGACATGCGTTTGATAAAATAATAGAGGAGTAATCACCAAAAATCACTCTAATATAACGTACAATTTGAAGAATTGAAGTTATTATTTGTATAGTTCAAATTTCTGTCTGAGACATACAAAAATTGGCCCTTCGATCACCACAGGACCATTCCTGACTAGTTGTACTGGTGATCCATGATATCGTCATCATAATACCAAATTTCTTCGTTTGAACTTGAACTTTGTTCACACATTCGTATTAACACGAGAATGGACCCTAGTTCACACGTTTCTCATGAACCCACTATCTAATATTGTACTATGTTATGAACTGTCAATTATATATGAAAACCCGTGTGGATAAGGCTTTAAAATTCGAACAAGACGTTTGGAATGTTTTAGTATAGTAAAATATGACATCCTACGACAAAAAAGGTACGTAGTTTTTTTGTAAAGAAAAATGCTTCCGATTCTCTGTACTGGAAGTCGGAATGTTAATGAATAATTTATTTAATTATTTTCATACAACGAAAAATGTTAGCGCTCATACTAAAATGATTCCAAAGGTCAAATTCGAAAAGGTTTTGTAAGTTAGGCTTAAGAGTCCAGTAACTTGGTGCTTTTGTATATCTTTTATATTTTCAAATAACTTAAGGCGCAACGCTTCTAAACAAATTGCTGGCTCAATGCATTATTAATAATTATTTTCTACTATTATTCTATTTTAGTTAATATAAGTTTGCTGTTTCAATATTATGATGTCTAAGATTTTTTTCGTAATTTGGGCGCCAAAATCTGTCGCCATCTTGAATTTTATTAAACCTGCGCGTCATTCGATTATTTAGTATTTCTTTTCTCACAAATTAAATGGTATTTAGTAGGATTGTCAACAAGGACGCGGTTTTCAATTAACACAGTATAAAGTATTAATTTCATATCATTGGATACATTTTATGGTCCTTGGCAGCTAGTCATGTCAGTTATGAAATTTGACATTTGACAGTAAGTCGCGCTGTCACCTCGACAGTTAGTATTATAGTTTAAATTTTAAATAGTATTATTACGACAATTATTTTTCTGTAATTTATGATGGCGTAAACTTAGAAGTTCGTTTTAGTATCATGACAAAGCAATGTATGAATTTGTATGAAAAAATGCTTGATTTTACCTTTATAAATATTAGTGTAAATTATGGTAGAGGCTATATTTTGTATCATACTGAAATCTTTACCTTAAGAAATATTTTACGGTTACTACTTTTGGCATGGTACAAAATTGGTCCTTTCATTATACATTTCTCCAATTTGTAAGTGACGCTTTTGTATTTTTTTTTTCATAATCGAGTTTTTCTTAGCATTTTTTTAACCCTTTGTGTATAAATACGCGCTATTTTAATGTACTTAGTGTAAATTTTATAATCGACAAGAAGGCGAACTGTCCTACGAATGTGTTGAGACGAAATCGTACCAATGGAGTAGCTAGTAATAAACAGAGCTGCAAACTGCTTCTGATATATTCACTGAAATGTACATTACAAGCCCCCGATACCCGAAATCCTATCTAGCTAACCAAATGATTTGATTGGTTGCCGTGATTTTGGTCTTTAGCGCTCAAGGGTTTAAATTGTTACATGAACCCTATCGCTCCAGAAGAGTTAATACTGAGAAGGGTGACCTCGCATCCCACATGGAACAACACATATTCAATATAAGTGAGCGAGACAATACTATTTAATGTCTTTGTCAATAAAACAGTTACGTAATCATTTAAACGCCGAATCTCACTATTAAAGCTTTTGTTAGTGCTAAAATAGGAAACTTGCTAGGGTTTTGTTTCTTATTATGTCACACTCGTTGGACGATTCACCTGATGTTAGGATTTCGACTGTTAATATTTTGACGTTAAATAATTTGTAATGGTGTTTTTTTTTTCTCTTAACACCGCTTAGACGCTTCCCTAATAATAATGTATTTCATGTGTAATATTGTTTTGGGCTCGTTTGTTTGAAGGTACCTTTACCTTCCTTTTAAAAAAGAACCGAAGATAGAAAAAAACGATGAAAAAATAATGATGAAATGTTTCTACATCGAGATCTTTTCAATGAAATCAGCGCAAAGACTTTTCAATTAAAGATTTCTCAAAACAAACAAGTTCAAAACAGAATCGCAATATTCACGTTATTGTAAATATCTGCTCCCTTTTTTATTAGAAAATGTGACAACTGAAAACTGAAAATAGTAAAATATTTGACGCACAATTTTGTATAAGATGTAAAAAGGCTGGATGGTCTAAAGACTCAAAATTGTATTCAAAATAGTATCATAATGGTTTTAAATCCATCTAAGAAAACGTAATGTAGAATGTTAAATAAATTGGTGCTAGATATGACAGTGTGTTCTTGTCATGATTTGTGATCTTTATGAACTTTATAAGGCTGTCACCAGATATGAATAACACGAAATTATGTGCAATTTTGAGCGTTCACTCAATAGGTTAAATGCTCAATATGACTTGACGAAAAACTATTGCGGACATATTTAGTCACAGTCTATTATAGAGAAGATCACTATCAACAAAGTAAGTAATTAAGTATTATGAAATGTCACACGACTATGATTTTATTAGTCTATTTTCTATCTACTACAATATCCGTTTTCAGTAACACTGTCGGAATATCCACTTTCGATGCTGAGTCGAGAGTGAAAATTTGAATGGGCGCATTCAATTGGGGGTAGCCTACAATTAGTTTATACGGTGTTTCGGTAACGTCTCGCGATTACGCTGCGGTTGCTATTTTATGGGTCGTACATAATTGCGACGTCGCGTGATGTGGCAATCAACGTGTTGAAGCCTTCATCAGTCTTGTCACTGTTCATCCATTATTTTGTGAAGTGACTGGGTTTCATGTCACTGGGTCGCATGATGGTTGACAATAAGTCGCATAGTAAAGAAAACATTTTCAATTTATAAAATCTATACTATACATTGTTATTCTAACTCTTAAAAAAATGTAAGCTCAATTTAATTATGTATCAATGTAACCCATTTTTATACGATCTATGATTTATATTTCCGGTGCTAACGTTTCAGTGCCAAATGCCCCCGAGCTAATGCGAAATTGTATAACTTTACATAAAATTGTCAATATATAATATTAAATAGGTAATAAGTGCCTTGTTGTGTTTTGATATGTAATACTCAGATCATTAATGTTGCTACGAAAGTTAAACAGAAATATATATTTATTTTACTATTTTCATTGGTCGTATTATTTGAGTTTTGTCCTATATCTATACTAATGAGTTTGTTTGTTTGGTTGAACGCGTTAATCTCAGGAACTACTTGTTCGAATTGCAAAAATTCTTTTAGTGTTGGATAACCCATTTATCGAGGAAAGATATAGGCTATATAACATCACGCTACGACCATTAGGAGCGGAGCATCAATGAAAAATGTTGCAAAAACAGGGAAAATTTATTCCTTGTGAGAGCTTCCATAGACGGCTAAAGTTGCGCAACAATTTTTGTATGACGGGATTGTTCCTCTTAAAAACTTCTAAAAAAAAAAAGCCCGCGATAGCATATGTCTATCTTTTAAGGTTGACTCACTATAACCTTTTTTATGGTAATCAAATTTGTTCTAAAATAATGGATTATTTGTGAAGTTGTTTTTATAAACATGGTATAAATCCTTATCCAAATAAATTAGCTTTTTATCACAAGTAATTAATTTTGAACAATTACCCTTGCATCATTCGATTTCAATGAATATCTTAGCAGTTATCACAGTTTTAAAATAGCTCCGCAGCAATATAATGATCAAGTACCGCGTGCGCATTTTTATTATGCGGAATGATGTGCGAGGCGACAAATGGCTGATGTTATAGGGAGTCACTTAGGCTTTTAATTTAGAAAAGCGCGGATTAGGTTTCCGTGGAAAAAAATTTAAACCCTTGAAATTCGTTAACAAAATCCGATTAAAAAAAGGAAGTAATATTTTTATAATAATTTCACGCGGCCGATGGTCGCAGGCATAGTTTCATAATAATTTTGATTCGTCCATACTAATATTATAAATGCGAAAGTATATCTGTCTGTATTTTCCCTTTTCACGGCTAAACCACTGAACCAATGGCTGTGGAAGTTGACAGATTCTAGGACCTCGAGAAGGACATAGGCTACTTTTCGTCTTAGATAACATACGAAGTAGTGGGCAACAGCTGGCAGCTAGTATAATTTAATAAACACTCGAAGACATTATTTAAATTGGGCCTGATATCACACGACCTGGTTGTGCAGTTTAGTATTTTTGCGTTACATTAAGAATTTCAACACTATGTGGTTAATGAGAACAGTAAAACAATATAACGGTCATATAAAATATTTGTGTATTTTATTATACTTCAAACTGCTGATCAAATTGTTCTTGAGTAATTTTCCGCTTTTTCAGCTTCTTCATAAGCGCTATATCAGCTGCCAGTTCATTCAACTCTTCCTGTGTCACTGCTTTACGTTTGCGCTTCTTTCCGCTTTCTGGATCATTCTTTTTCAGCTCTTTTCGCTTTTTTCGCTTCTGTTTTCGCTCCTCTTTGTTTAGTTTCGCTTGTTCCCACGATTCTGTTTGCATCTGAAAATAGAAAATATTGGATCAATGATATTTTTTGTAGTTACTTCTATTATAACCACGATGTGGAGCCCTGACACAGCTAGAAGGTGACGTGGTAGACCTCGCAGGAAATGGCGGGACGAGCTGGAGAAAACTAACAACCAGTGCTCGACATTGGCCCTGGATCGAAGGATTTGGAAGTAATGGAGAGAGGCCTTTGCCCAGCAGTGGGATGAAACAGGCTAACAGTATCAGTACTTCTATTACTTTGGCGATGTCAGTATTCGCGTGCTATCTTATGGCGCTTTCATACGAGGAGCATGGCCTGTAATGTAACAGTTCACATTCGCTTGTTTCTGTAAAAAATCGAATCTTGAATTGTTACATTACAGGCGATGTTCGCGGTGAGGGAGCGCCTTTATAAGAATGTGGAAGAGACTTTCGTTTATTTGCCATTTCCTGCTGATGGGGCTAATACCCGCCCCTTGTGAAGCGCACTTATAAGAACTAGGCTTGGTTGTCATAGGCACAAGGATGTTTTGGGCGAATTTGTTTTGAGAAATTTTATTGAACAAACAAGACGGCGGTACCTATTCGTTTCGGTTGGGGCAACACGCCTAAACATCCGTGTACTTATCGACAACATTGAAGCTCATAAATGCGCCAGTTGTTTGATGTTTTAAAACGAGATTAGTAGTAATGTCTCTAAACGTTTTATAAGTGCCCATCGAGGCCTATGTGAAATAAAATATTTTGATTTTGATTTTTTTTTAAATGCTATTCACCTGCGTCCGGTTTGACTGGAAGCCGACCCCAACATAGTTGGGAATAGGCTGGGCAGATGATATTGTCTCTAAAAAATCAAAAAGTTCTTACCATTTTCTTTTTCTTCTTCGAAGGCCACACACCCGTCTTCTTGTACTCTCCCAACTTCTGCAACCTACTTGTTTCCTTCTGCTTATCCTTATACGGTATACTGTTAAAATCTATCTGTTCCTTCGGTCCTACAAATTGGTCCTTATGTTCTTGCTTTATTTCTGGCATAAGGGGTAGCTTTAGAAGCCCATAGCTGGTGGCTATGTGGCCTAGAGGGAGCTCCTTGAATTGTAGGAGGAGGTTACATTCGTGTTTAGTGTAGGCTCTCATGTGAGACACGAAGGCGCGTTGTCCTTTGTCGAGGACTGATCTGTCTTGTTTCTGTTGTTCGTGTAGCATTGACAGTACCTGAAAAGTTCACAATAAGGCTTTGTATAATGACTTGAGTAATTATCGAAGAAACGATTTTACAAATGCTATAAAGTTCATTGCTTTTCATGACAGGACATATTATTATAAAAGGTATGGTCAACCACAGACCCTACTGCTACTAAATAAAGATGAACTAAACAACTATAACATTACGCCTGTATTTCCCGAAGGGTTAGGACAGAGATGTAGCTACAGTAACCAACATTTGGTTAATTATGTTTAAGGACCACGTCATAGGGGGCGAGCCTATTGCTGTCAACCGGGAACAAATCTAGACTCCCATCTGCTAAAAAAACCCAACGATAATTTCCCCGACTCGGGGAATCGAACTCAGGACCTCATGCCTCAGTGACTATTAGACCAGTCTTCCAGCAACATTTCTTGTAAATTCTGCCTACCTTCTCTTTCAGCTTAGGACTAATCTTGATCTCATCCTTCGACTGCCTCCAATCCTTGAGCTCCACCATCTGGTTGGTCTTAATGAAGGGCACGTAGGTGTCCTCAGCGGGCAGCAGCGGCAGCAGCGAGCAGCCGGCCGCGCCGCCTCGCGCCGTGCGCCCCACGCGGTGCACCAGCGCACTGGGGTGAGTGGGGGGCTCCCACTGAAGGACCCATTCTACTTCCGGGATGTCTAGGCCCCTGAAGCGTGAATAGAGAACAGAATGGGAATGAGTTGCCGACCCAACGAAGTTTAAGTGCCAAACAAATATTAATCTTCGGTAGTGGAAATAAAGTTGATAAATAAAACTCTCTAAACATAGTCATGCCAAAGGGCGTATCAAAGCGAGTACAAAGTGAAAAATAACATTAGCTTCAGAAGTCGGTGACAAAAAAACTAAATCAACCAAACAAAAGTCACCGAGTTCAAAAGCTAAAGTCAGTTTAATTTTTAGCAAAAATTTCGTTACTGCATGTAATAATTACTTTCGTTAATTGCATATTCAACTACAAAAAACATCGAAAAATCTGAATTTTTGAGTTATGTCATCCTTATCGCAAATGAGCGAAATGTAGATATTTGCCGATGATATGTTGTCCTGCTTCAAAAGATAAAGGTAATAAACTTCAAAAGGACCTCACCTTGCCATCAAATCTGTACACAACAAAATAGTATTGTCAGCCTGTCGAAACTTCTCCAAAATCTTGCTCCTTTTCAGCTTCATCTTGCCATGTATAGCAAAGACTTTTATATCTGGCAGGAAAACTGGCAACACATCCGCCCAATAATCGACGCACGCGCACGTTGGCAGAAAGAATAACCCCTTCGCTATCTTCCTGTTTCTCAAGAAGTTTAGAAGAAATAAAAACTTGTCCTCTGGTTCTACAATAACATAATAGTTCTCTAAGAGAATAGGTGTGCTTATGGTTGATTTTTCTTTGACACTGACGACGACAGGGTTCCTTAAGCCGGCTCTGACGAGGTCTTGCAGCTCTTTGGTCTGTGTGGCCGAGAAGAGGCCGGTACGACGCTGTCGTGGTAGGTATTGGAGTATGGTCGTGAGGGTTGAGCTAAAACCCAGGTCTAAGAGGCGGTCGGCTTCATCGAGGACTAAGATGTCCTGGAATAAAAGAAATTGAGTTGTTAATGTCTTTGCAGAGGACTCCAAAATCGCCATGTTGAAAATTACATACATACATTAAGTAAGTTTTAAACGTTAATTCTCAAAGGAAAGGCCAAACCTAGTGATTCATTGACTGATAATAAAAATCAATTTATTTGGGGGCTTAAAAGTTATAAACTTATACTGTCACTTACGGGATATCTTCCGTGATTGTTCATTATTTTGAGCTCCCGATATTTCGGCGCTGTTGCAAGCGCCATGATCGCGGGTTGACTCAACCCGCGATCATGGCGCGGGATCAGTGACAGTATAAGTTTAGTTGTAAACCGTGAAAGCTTAAAACAGTGTCTAAAACTTATAATTGATTGAGTTGTTGTCAACTGCTAAGGATTGCACCACCCACAGCCTTTTTTTTATTCTCTATGTGGCAATCCTCAATGGATGTGCTCCGCCCTGGGGAGAGCGGAGGGGTCTATCAGACTCGTACTGACTAAAACCACAACGGTGTTCCGTCGCACACTTGTATCAGGGAGCAGTGCGATATTCGACTTCCGCTGCCCCGGACTAGTGCCGGCCCGCTTGACCTGCGAGCCTCGTCCTGGGGGCTGGTGATGTAACTAACATAACGTCTAAGAGAGGCGCGCGAGGAACACTACGCGCCGTCCGTCTCGGGTCCAGTGTGATGGGGGCGACGGATCCGTTGCCCTGGACCTGTTTAGGGGGGCCGGAAGGGGGCATTGTCTGCCCTCTGCCGACGCCCGGTGCTTCTGCTGCGAGATGGGCGGGAGCTCGTCATCTCCCTCACCCTTTCCGCAGCTTTCTTCTGCGACATAACGGTTTCGCAGACGGACATCACCGCATCCCAGGACTCTTGCGCTTCCGACCATCGAGCGAACCTGCGAACAACTTTGGCAGCTACAGGTCTCCTCCCACCTCTGTAACGAGGAACCACCCACAGCCTAGTCAATGACAAAAAAGTATTCAACAACTTTGGAGAGAAAGGTGGTTGGGCAGACCTAAACTGCATACAATAACAAAAAAAGACAGCATACAATAAAGCATGTATGATATTTCAAAGCAAAAACTAACCAGTTCCTTCAATCTTCCAGACAGATTGAGCTGTTTCCTCTCAGCTAACAAGTCTCCCAGCCTGCCCGGAGTACACACGGCTATGTGTGCTCCTTTCTGAATGGTCTCTATGTCGGCCTCCACCGGCCGGCCACCAAGGAGGAGGGCTATTGTGATGTGTGATAGCTCTGGCTCTTGTAGGAATTGTTCTATCACCTGAAAAATAAGAGAAAATTGAAAGTAGGTATTTCGTGACTTTTATTTCAATTAACTTAAGGTTGAAATTCCAATCAATAACAATGTATTTTTGGTACTATGTTGCTGTAGTACTTTTTGTAGTGCCGCTACAACTGTACATTAACCTTAACCCCAATTAAATAACCAACTAAAAGAATAGTTGGACTTTGGGGTTATGTTCAACTATTCTTTGTCAGAAGAAGGCATAGTTATAAATTTCGCACCGCCAAGCAAATTCTTTGTTGTCGAGGTACTATTATGAAACATCATTACCGTGTAAATCTGTGAAGCCAGTTCTCTAGTCGGCGATATAATAACTGCATAAACGTAGTCCTTCCTCAGTGGCGACTCCTTCTGCTTCTTTACCAACATTTCTAACATCGGCACCACGAAAGCCAAGGTCTTGCCAGATCCTGTTACAGCCTCGGCGACCACATCTTTACAAGACATGATTAATGGTATTACCGCTGCCTGGATAGGAGTCATGGTCTTAAATCCCTGTTTCTCAATACAGGATAACACGGGCTTTGATAGCCCAGGTGATATTTTAGCCCAGTCTTTGATAACCATTTTCAAGTTCAAGTTTTTTCGACACCGAAGCACAAAAATAAACACGGCCTACCATGCGGGTTTGACGTTTGACAACTTTGTTTATTTTGACATTGACATTGAAGTTTACAAAAGGTGTTGCCAATAAAAAAAAACACACATGGTCTTTCCAGCTCGCCTTTTCTTACCATCTAGCCTAGGTCCAAGATGGTAAGGAAAGGCTCTTGTTTTTTTTTTTTTATTAGTTGGAAGGCCAGTTATAATATATTCAATTAATCCTGTATATCCTGTATACTCAAGTGAAAATAATGAGATTTTTCGATTTTGTTTCGTTCGAAAACAAAGATTTCATTCAAGACCTAAATTGTGGCCTATTTATGTTCCTTCGCTTATTCAAGTTCTTATTGGTGATAATTACCTTTTCAGAGTGACTCAATAAGAAATCTGAACTAAAAACCCACTTCTAGTCTTTTTTGTTATTTTACATCCACAGATTAATTTCAAAACTGCATGCAGATTTCCAATCGTGTATTGGCATTGCAATCAATATGGCGCATGTTGATATGACAAATTGACAGCTGCTGTGTTTTGTCCCGTACGCTCGCTGTGATGTTTATTTTACATCTCCAGACAGATAACAACGATATTTAACCATGACGAGGCCGTTCGGTACCAGCGATAAGCGTTTCTCAATCGACGATGCATTCGAAGAGGAGACCGATGAAGCCATCAAAGTTTACGGTGCCACAGGAGACAGATCACCTTTACAGAACAAATACAAAAATGGAAGTGAATATATCGCCAGGTAAATTAAATTTACTTAATGACACACAACATTGTTCCCATCCACACTCATAATTTAAGGCGTAAAAATGATTTTCTTTGTTTTAAAATGTCAGTATGTTCGTGACCTTTCCGTGAGTCATATTTCCTTACTGGGCCATAGGCAGTTGAACCTCGTAGCCGTTACTTAGTTTGCAGACATACTTCGGCGTACAGCCGCGCTAATTAGTCGTTAGCGAACGCTAATTAATCTTGCACACTGACCCGTTCCTTATTGATAGCGTTCAATTTGTTGTTGACCTGATAAACGAGATAAAATGCGGTTCAAAACGTTTGTGATACTGCGTTTTTGTTAAATAAATGGGCATAAGAAAAGGTCCGCCAAGTCTCTAAATATGTTGATTGACACAATGTTGTTTTCCAATTGGTTTCTCATACAATTTAGTTATTAAAGAACTTCAATATAATAGAAGACCAAAAAATCTATATGCTGTGTCCTAGAAACCTAGACTGTAATAGGTTTAGTCAAAGGCCATTTTGCAATGTCTGTTGCTAGATGAAACTGTAAATAATATTCAATCATTGAAATACAATACAAAAATTGCATCAGTAATGAAGCCTTTTTTTTTTTGTAAATATGGGCACAGGTAAACACAAACTAAGGAGCCTGTTGGAACCAGTCTACCTTGAAAGCTCTCTTTAGTATGTGAGAAATGTCACTAATCAATAACTTAAACATTTTATGGTGCAGTTGCAACAGCATTATGGTAATCTGAATTCTTATTTTGCATAAAAATTTTAATAGTGGTTGAAATTAAAAAGATAATTTTTAAAACCCTCTTATTTATTTGAATGATACACACTCAAAAGGTGCAGAGGATCTTTGGATTGGTATACATTTGGTATGTGTGTATGAATGAGTGAATGTGGATGAGGCAAAAGGAGTATGTAAGGATCAAAGCAGGTGGCATTCTGTAGTTCCTGCCTACCTCCATGGGAAAAAGGTGTGAATCTATGCATTATTTTATGGTACATATCCTCTATGTTAAGGCATAGTTTGGTTAAGATATGTTGTTGTTATGTTATGAAATCCAGAACATCCTATGAATAATCAGAATGTTTTTAAAACAGTTGTTCAATAGAAACATGACACATGTATTCTTTTCTTCTTTCAAATTACCAAACAATTTATTACAGCAAATTCTAGATTTGAATAACTCATTCATAAAATCCCGTTTTCTGTAATATCCCGTTTCTACCATGATAGTTTAAAATCTTGTAACCTATTCAATATCAATCCTAATGAATAATTGTGCTATTGTTCAGTGAATAGCTGAAACAAACAATTAAATCATCTTTCCTATATTTCCTTATAATTTATTAGAGGAAACTTGTATCAATACAAATAAATAAATAACAAATATGTAGGTATTCCCCTATGGTTATTATGAATGGTGGTGTTATTATTTTATTGTATAATATATTTACCCATATAGGTGTAAACTATGCTGAATTTTACCTGGTGCAATCAGTCATGTAGAATAGATGAATGATGACACTTCTCTGCGGTACAAGTAGTCATTTTGAAGAAAGAAAGAAAACATTTTCACTCTCACATGAGGATTATGGAAAAATTTAACTAGCAACCCAGAACCAGTGTTCTCACAGAATAAATAAGCTGAATTGGCAACGGGCCAACCATACTGTTGAGGTAGACGTGTTTTTGAGTCAGGACTGCGTATCGGATCTATCGTATCACGCTTAAGGTGGGACATCCTCAGGCTCGATGGAGTGACGATCTTCGCAAGGTGACTGGTAGCAACTGGATAAGAGTTGCCGAGAATCGAGTTAAGTGGCGTGCGATTTAAGAAGCCTATGTCCAGCAGTGGACTGTTGTAGGCTGATGATGTACTAGTGTCCTGTCCCTGTTACGCTCAACGCCACCTAGCGGTCCAAAACTTCCCTAGCTTTCAAGCTCCAACCATACATTCATAAAATCCATACAGACATTCATAAAATTTAATTGTCATCTTGGATGGGTTCTGGGATAAGCATGTACAAACATAGTGATTTGTAATTGTTAAATAGAAGGATTAATATAACTAGCAATCAAGCATCATGATCTGTGTCCGTTTCCTAACTATGTTGGGGTTGGCTTCCAGTGTAGTCTGACTGAATGCATCATCATCATTTCAGCCGAAAGACGTCCACTGCTGGACATAGGATAGGCCTCCCCCAGGTGTCGCCACATTGACCGGTCCCATGAGTCTCGCATTCATCAGTTCAATCAACGTCGTCCAGGTCGCGGTCGCCACTCCGGAACTTTTCGGCCCCATCGGCCATCCGTTCTGCGAAAAATGTGCCCTGCCCACAAAATGAATGCTGCTAAATAATATTTTACACGGAGATTGAGTATCTGATGTCTACAACCCTAACCACAATAACTTAAAACTGGTTGTCGGACAGAAACAATTAAGAATCAAATAACAACAAAATTGTTACCATCAGTATCCTCATTTCTCATGTGATATAAATAATATATAAATAATTATAAAATTACAATTATATCGCTTTTTCTATTCTAGCTATGTGATTGGTTAGTTCCACACACATCCCTCGCTATGCATCCTCGTTCATCTCTGGTGGAAACGCAGCCTTATACTACAAGCAATCCCTAGTTGGACATTATAGATATGTCATCTACTTACCACGCTGTCAGTCTAGTAACACTAATAAAATACTTTTCTGAATTGTGCAATCTTAATTTTTATCTGAAATTATTTGGGATGTTAATCATACAAATGATTCACCCAATATTAAAGTGGGCCCATCTTTTGTTCCGATCCAGTGACCTCTTGGCACATCTTGCTTCTAATTAATGTACTGGGGACTCATCAATTAAAGCCATGAGTAATGCATTGAGAATGCCTTCCTTTTTTTCATTTTAACTTATATTACTCAGTTGCGAATATCCTTCCTTGGAGAAGACTGGTTTTTATAATTTTATAAAAAGTTCTGTAGTGTGTCAAAATGAAGTGCGTTCAAGAAAAGAGTTTTGATACCATTTTTGTAAATGTCTGTCTGGAAGCCAACAGGTTTTTGTTTTACTTTTGTTTATCAAGTTTAGAGTCTATTTATCTTGAAGTAAACCCTTTTTAATGCAATTGATAATTTGGGCCAGTTTTGTGAAAGACCTTGCTTGCACCTTTGTGAAACGTGATTCTAAGTTATTTATAACTAATTGTTTATCCGTTTTAGTTATGAGCAGTCATTAGTGTTAACCACGTGTGTATGTTTAACCCTAATCTGCCATAAAGTTCTAAGATTATTGACATTCAGTGTAAACTATACCGGCCGGTTTTCACTAACCTTAGGCTTCACGTAAAAGGATACGTAAATATCATTGCACGGATGGAATTTAAACTTTCGGCGCTGAGCCGAGGGTTAAATATCCAACAGAGTGATTTTATTGAAGCATAAATTTCTAAGGCGACTTTACTTACCTACTGACTGACTTTACTTTTTGATGCTTCCATCGAAATGTTGCTCACTATTTATCAGTTTATTTACATAGCATTCGTTTTATTATGCAGACACATTCACATATCTAGAAAATGTTAATTCAAAGTTAAATACTGACTAACATACTTTCAATATTGTGTTCTTTCCTCGTCCACGTCTTACGATAAATAATAGTTGATGTTCTAAAGAGAAATAACTTAGACATGTTATTTACCAAGATTTTGTTACAATATTTTGAATTAAAAGAGTGTCCATGTAGTTTCTTGCCCATTCTTCTCCATAGAGATCTACGCTTTGGAATGTGTAACTGCAGTACTTTCTCAAGTTATTATGCCTTGTGCCTGTGATGGCCTTATTGAAATAAATGCGAAACGGGGCACTACGAAAAAGTCGACGTAGCCCCACAGCGGGCCTCCTATTTCTATCTGTAGGGTTTAAAGTAACTTAACCTAACGCCGCGGTGCCCCAAGGGGGTTTCCTCATTGCCCCGTTACGTATACTCCCAAGTCTCCAAGCTAAAAAATTTCTAAGTCCTCGCTCCATAGCGCCCCCCTAAGGCTACACTTCAACCTGTAATTGACGTTCATAAAGTCCTGATCTTCAGCCTAGTTTGAATAAATTTATATTTTTTATATTATATTAATATTATATATAATTTATATATTTTACAATCGTTGCTGGTTTTACACACTGCACGTGTTGAAGGATTAGTACCTACGACTAGTTTCGAGGTCAAACCAAGGCCTACACGTCTGGCCTATAATACGTCCTAGCGATTCAAAGCATTGCTTTGTTTATATTATATTATAAACCCATTCAGGTAATCCCTAAGAATGCACGTAAATAAAAACAAACACAATCAGTTTTACCCGATAAAAATAAAAACAATTGGATAATGATAACAATTGGATCAAGGTTCAAGGAATACTTACTGAGCCTCTGTTTTTGATTTAATTTTTTTTATTATCTGTATAAAATAAAACCGAATACCAAGCTGCTTACGTTACTACGATATCTACTTTTACTTTTATAATACTAGTATATACTAGTATTATAAAACTGACGAGTTTGTTTGGTTGAACGCGCTAATCTCAGGAAGTACTGGTTCGAATTGAAAAATGCTTAAAGTGTTGGATAGCCCATTTATCGAGGAAGGCTCTATAACATCACGCTACGACCAATAGAAGCAGAGCCTCAATGAAAAATGTTACAAAAAACAGGGAAAACAGTATTTTTATAATAACTTCACGTGGATGAAGGTCGCGGGCAACAGCTAGTACAATATAAAGTAAACACCCTCCACCACCACCTTCTTCTTCTTCTTCTTCTTCTTCTTCTTCTTCTTCTTCTCTTCTTCTTCTTTTTGAGCCTCAATGAAAAATGTTACAAAAACAGGGAAAACAGTATTTTTGTATTAACTTCACGTGGATGAAGGTCGCGGGCAACAGCTAGTACAATATAAAGTAAACACCCTCCTCCACCTTCTTTCTTCTTCTTTCTTCTTCTTTCTTCTTCTTTCTTCTTCTTTCTTCTTCTTTCTTCTTCTTCTTCTTCTTCTTTATCTTCTTCTCTTCTTCTTCTCTTATCTTCTTTTCTTATATTCACATATAGAAATTGACAGCATCATCATTCTCCTGCCCTTATGAACGGGCGCTGTCAGTTGTGACTGCTCATCTCTTGGTTGCCACGGCTTATTTGAATTAATTATTTTATTTTTGAATTGTTTTCTATGGACACTTTTAACGTACACATCTTGCTACATCGTTCTCACATAATGTACCATCTCAACATGAATGATGTAACCATGAGTTTGTAAAAGTATTCTGATTTAAAAGAGTGTCCATGGAGTTTCTTGCCCGTTCTTCGCCATAGAGATCTACGTTAGGGAATGGGCAACTACAGTACTTTCACAGTTTTTATGCCTTGTGACTGGGACTGTAGCTATTGTTGTCTTTGTTTCCACAATTCAAAAGTGCCTGTAACTGGCCTATTTGAAATAAATGCTTTGATTTGATTATCCCAATTTATTTGGAGTCGGCGAAGCATGTCTTCTTCTTCAATGCTTACTTGTCATCTCAATAGTCACCTCCTTTTTAACCATTATCATCTTTCACACAGTCTCTCTTAAAGCCATTTACATTCACACTCCAAGAATTTATCTGTTTTAAAATTCATTTTTTATTTTAATCTAACTTTCGTAAAAAAAATGTCACAATCTAAATGCGATAAAAAAAATCGTTAGATTCTGTCGGTTATAAAATCCGCTACAAAAATATGAAAGTGATGAATATTAAAAATGACTAGCTGTTGTGCGCAACCTTCGTCGCGTGAAATGATTATAAAAATATTACTTCGCTCTTTGAATCGGATTTTGTAACGATTTCAAGGGTTTTATTTTTTTCCACGAAACCCTAATCCGCGTTTTTCTAAAAATAAAAGCCTAAGTGACTCCCTATAACATCAGCTATTTGCCGCCTCGCACATCATTCCGCAGAAAAAAATGCGCGCGCGGTAGTTGATCATGATTTTACTGCAGAATTATTTTAAAACTGTTATATCTCCTAAGACATTCATTGAAATCAAATGATGCAAGGGCAATTTTGTTCAAAATTAAACACTTGTGAGAAAAAACGTATTTATTTGGACAAGGATTAATACCATGTTTATAAAAAACAACTTCGCAAATAATCCATTATTTTAGAATAAATTTGATTACCATAAAAAAGGTTATAGTGAATCAACCTTAAAAGATAGACATAGGCTATCGCGGACTTCTTTTGTAGAAGTTTTTAAGAGGAACAATCCCGTCATACAAAAATTGTGGCGTTACTTTAACCGTTTATACAGCGCACGCAAAGGAAGCTCTCAGAAGGAATAAATTTTCCTCATTTTTGCAACATTTTTTAATGATGCTCCGCGCCTATTAATTGTAGCTCGATGTTATATAGCGTATAGCCTTCCTCGATAAATGGGCTATCCAACACTAAAATAATTTTTCAATTCGAACCAGCAGTTCCTGAGATTAGTGCGTTCAACTAAACAAACAAACCGGTTAAAGTTCTTATATTTGCAATGTCGATGGCGTCTCTTACCAGTAAAACTGATGTGTGATGGTTAGCTAATTGGCTAACCATCGTAGGCACCTGTTCCATCGATGACGAGGAAGCGACTAACTATCGACTATTTTAACTTATGTAACAGCACGCCTGTTGTCCAGAAAGGTTAAGCAGAGGTGGACCTAATAGTTACCCACAGTCACATTTCGCTAGTTATGTTTAAGACCCCAAGTAATAGAGGGCGAGCCTACAACCATCAACCGGGCATAAATCCAGACTCCGTGGGCTGCTACTGAGCGATCCCTGATGACCCAATAATATAAATATCCCGTTTCTAGTATTAATAATGATGTTAGTGACCATGATAGTTTAAAATCATAAACCCAATAATATTTTCCCTACCTGGAAATCGAATCCTGGAGGTCCCGCTCAACAGTCGCGACTATTCTCTCCCTCAAGAAACGCACCAAAGATAGTAGTTCAAAATCAGTAAAAGAGATACATACAAGTGAAGAGAGCTGTCATACGAACAACTCGTTTTTAGTTGCTAGCTCTATTCGCTTCTCGCTAATCACTGGTATTAGGACAAGTGCTTCAGATAATAGATACACAAGTACATGTGTTACTAATCGTGTACAATTGACCCTGCGAGGAATTTAAGTGGGACGAGATACATCCCATTCCAACTGTTTAGTTAATCAAACTAACCGTTTGACGCAAGCATTTTTGGTCCCTTACTTACTTTATAGGTGAATTTTGTTCTCTGGATTTGGTCTTGCCTTTCGTTAACCTAAACTCTACCACTCCTGGGCTAAGGCTACTCCCATTGCTTCCACTTCTCGTGATGTTGTGTTTTTTTTCGCCAATTCATTGGAAAGTTATCCAAGGTGTCTCGCCAACTTCTCCTCGGTCTTAACCGGTCCTACGGCGACACTCTGACCAATTTTCCAATCCTTCAAAACGGGGTTGCTCCGAGCTTGATGCCCTTCTGCATCAACAACATATCTATTTTCCAAGTTTGTGGGTGTCTAGAGCGATCTATCCATTTGTAGATCAAGCGGAATAACAGCAGTTATTTTCTACAAAGAAACTGCTATCACGATTTACACCCGGAATCTAATAAGATACCATTTTGCAAATCACGTTCAAACCACGTAATGGCCTAATCTCCATCATCTTAATGTACTCGTAACGTCCAATATAATTTACAACATCAAGCCTTATCATTGTTACCAGTCAAGGCCATTGGCCATCATGCAACTTTCACACAGATAAGCTATTTCCTAACGATGTCGTTCTATTGCAGCGGCAAAACCTACAAATGCACAGAAGACACCACGTCGAGGGATTCAGACTCGCTGATACATGAGTATGTGGAGGCCACGCAGTCCATGTACTGCTGGAACCATCCCAAGGTCAGGGAGAACTGGAAGACGGTATGTGCAGCGGTCGTGCTACTGCTGGTTGGTGTAGGGCTCCTCGGCATGGGGGCTTTCGCCGTCGCAGAGCCAGAGAACGGCCTCCAAGGTGCAGTATTCTTCGTCGCCGGTATGATCTGTTTCGTCCCCGGCGCGTACCACGTGGTCTACATCTGGCTCGCCGCGCGGGGACAGAGAGGCTACGACTTCTACCATCTCCCATTATTTACCTGATTTATTTTACTGTTTAAGTTTGTGTAAGCTTGTAAAATGAGTGTAAATTATACGAGGAGTCCGAATATCATGTCTGGAGATGTTTGTTTCGCGGTTTATTTAGTTTTGCTCTCTAAAGAAGTTAAATCGAACAGATGTATTGTAGATAAATGAACAAAAAAAAGAATAATAAGGGTAAGATTTAAAAAAAAAAGCTTCAAAGATATCTATTTCAAAAGATGCTTCTCCTGTAAACGTTATGATGATGTTGGATGATATTGAGGAATTATTTATTTAAAATTAAATTTAAATTGTGTTAGAATGTTACGTAGATCGTCCTCTTAAATAAATTAAAGATAATATTCCCAGTAATAAAAAAAATACTACATTTCCTCTGTATCGATGTTGATATAAATATATTTGTATCGATGTTCATCTTGGATACAGAATACAGAGGTCCTACGATATTTCAGAATTACCTATGTAAATATTAACCACGTTAAATATTTTAAATGTTACAACTTGACAGATTGTATTGAACAGTTGAAAGAAATAAATAAAATGTATTTTCTGCAAACTACTTAAAGGTTTGATAACTAAATATCTAGTGATATAATAATTTTAAACATAATTTTAATAGACTTTTGAAGTGCCTAGTTGCATAGACGCCTAGAGATTGGAATTACAATATCGACTAAGTTTTGAATCAAAAAATCTTTTTGGCGGGAAATTATTAAGTTATGTTTTGCGGTGGTCCAAATAGTGCCGTCATTAAAAAGTAGATTCCTCATCTCTGGGCATGAGGAAAATCTATTTTTGTTTAATGATGTCATTATTTGGTCCATCCAGTAATTATGAGCTGCCAGTAAGTTCAGTCATAATAACTTGACATTATTTCATTTAAAACCTCAACAAATGATTTACATCTGAATTTATACAATTTGCCCGCCAAAACTGAAGAAATGATTTATGACGAAACTTAAAATATTTTTGTGAATATAACCATTTCTTAGACAGCCTTGGAAATATTATCCATTTAAAATCATTGACGAATATTGTGGATGTTTCCTAAAATGCCAATCAAGAAATATTGATATAATGTAATTTATTTACTATGTTATTATTTATATATTTGTTCTCTCTGTAGTATTTGTTTTTGTGAAGTTTTGACAACTTTTACTTTCCAAAACAAGATTTTTATTTTTAACTCTTAAAAATCGAGTTCGCTCCACTGAGAGAAAGTGTTTTATGTTTTTTCTCTCAAATTGAGAACATATTGAATCGAGATAGATTGATTACGTTGATAGATAATTAACCAATTAGCATTTAATCACGCACGCGCGCCACCAGCAGTGGGCCCGCATGATGAATTACGGCCCACTCGCTGTCACAGGGACCTGACCAGGAGGCTTGTTTCCCAACCGTGGGAGTGTGCCTGAGAGTGGATCAAACTTATAAATGCCTTCCATATAATATCATTTTATTGGCAACGGTTTCAGATGGTTGACCTCGACCAATCGTTTTGTGATGAAATCTCTAACTTTTGTATTTTATTAAGCGTTAAACACGTTTATATATTTTTTTTTATAATGGCTCTAATATCAGGTTCCTGGTCAGTCAGCACACCAATCTATCTTGGTTTATTTGATAACTTTGACGTACTTACGTATTTATACATAGTTATCTATAAAAATGCAAAGTAACAATCACTTAACACTTTTACTTACGCGTATCGTCAAATATCTTTTTTTTATCGATTTTCACTACCCGTCCATTCGTTTGATACCTATTTATTTTTAATGATATTTTTATCCGCCTCTCTGAGTTAGCAGTTGTAAAATAAGAAGGGAATACGAGGTGGGGCAATATAGGCAGCTTTGCAGCTACAGGGAAACCGTCCACAAACCAAAATGAAAAGTTGAGCTGCATTCATACATTTTGGTAATAAATTTGGTAAAACCGGTGAAAATACCGAGTTGAGTTTTTACGCAGCGACGACGCCGCCTGCGCCGGCGCCGGTCCAAAAGATTTACTTAGGTTACTGTCCCATCTCATACTTCCATCCTGAAACACCAAAAACATTTACAGCCACTGATGAAAATAATTTTAAATGGATCATATTTTATTTAATTTTTAAATGCATAATAAAGTTAATCCATTGATATAAAATTCGCTCTTATGATGTTTGTACCAATGCAGCAATGAGTAGACTTGTTTACTAGATTAAAATTATTTTATCTAAGGGCAAAATTCACAGAACGGACTTTGACTTGACTTTGCCAAGTAAAATAGGTGTTTCATACGAATATCAGCATTACTCGTAAAATAATAAAATGCGTATTAGCATGAACCGCTTCATTTACTTAGCAAAGTAAAAGTACGCAAAAAAAAAACGTGGAGTTGCGGACACCAGCCCGTTATACAATAGGTCTGTGAATTGTGCACCAAGTCCCTTTGCTTGTGATTTTTCAATTTGTAGTTACCTACCTATACTTTGTGAATGAATGACTGTCGCAAACTTGAGCGTTACTTTAATTTTGTTAGGTACAGTCGCCAGCGCATCAAGTTACTACAATTTGTCAAAATTTTCTCATTCGATTTTGAACTTAACCGTCAACATTTTATGGTTTAAAATCATTTGGAGAAATTTGACAGTTTGTGGTAACTAGATGTGCTGGCGACTGTACCAATATTTCTGAAAAACCACAAAATCTCGAGTTTCGTTCCCCGCGTCCTGTTATCCAAAGATTGCAATAAATTGATAAACTAACTCGAAATATTTTAATAACTTTAAATTAATTATATAACAACGAGACTCGAAATTTGCAATTGATTATTTTAGCATAAAAGAAAACGAATTATGCTCATTTTTAATATTTTAATTTAAGATGTTGTTCGTATGTGATATAGTGACTGATTTTGTACGACATATCAGAATGTGTATTTTTGAGGATGCGTTGAGGGAATCATAGATAAATTTTCTTTAAATGAAATTTAACGGCGTTCGTAATACCATAGAGCCATACAGAAACTACGCCCAGTTACCCTACTAACAGAATGTCTACGTGACTGGCATTAGGTAGTATGTATGTTACTAATTTTATTTTATTATTGACGGACTCATTTATAAATAATTGACGTAGGAAGTCGACATTCTCACATGCTATAGTAAATAATAGGTCACAGATGTACTATAGAAGATAAGAATGACGAATACACAACGTAATAACTATTACTTCAAACTTGAGCTGACGAAGGAGGTCTGATGAATGAATCGCATGTTTTTTTTTAAATTGATTTGCTTATTACTTAGGGCGAGGCCACAACACTGCGTTGCGGCGTCGCATCTTAACGCAAGCAGAAGTAGGTCCCGTGTAGAGCCGTCCATGTCTCACTAGAAACTGAACTGACGGTTAACGTCATGTCGTACGATGTCGTATGCAATGCAATTTTTGCGTTGCGTCATCGCATTGTATTGCTGTGTGACGTCGTTTTTGCGATACGACACCGCAACGCAGTGTTGTGGCCTCGCCCTTAGGCGGTGAGTAAGTTTGACGTCACTTCTATATATAGCGATTGTCTTTGAATGGTTTCCTTACGCATCCACAAGCTATATTGGGGCTTTTAATGTTTTGTATATTTGCGCTGGTATACCTACTGTTCCTTAGGTTGTGTTCAATGCTGGTTTCCATTTACTATCCTATTTCTACACATATGGAAGTTGTAAATAGTTCTTAATAAATTAGTCATCTTCTTCAAACGTTGTGGTTTTATTTTGGGATCTGTTTGTGGTTTACCATTTACCTAGACATACAGGAAAAGTACATGATGAACCAACGTCACTATACTCCAAGAACTCAGCATTAAACAACTCTTTCGGCAGTACCTAGTGCAGAGTCTCACATTACAGTTCTTCGGACGTCTCCTGCCGCGAGAGAGCCTTGGCGTGCAGGACAAAGTGGACGGCACCACAGGACGAGGAAGGTCACCCATGCGATGTACAGATCAAATTAACTCCGCTGTGGGTGGTCCCTTGCACGAGCGCACCAGGATGTCGGCCAGCAGAGACAAGTGGCGAATCATCTGCCCCTACAGCAATTGCTACATGACGACCACGACCCGTCTAAGAGTGTCACTACGAACAAGAAGAATTAGATATTTGCTAGGCAATAACCTCCACTGACCAACGTAACCGTTTAGATTCCGCTAGACACAAGTGACGCCGAGTGAGACTAGCATGGCGCAAGTGGATAATAAACTGTGTTACTAAAGGACTTTACGAAACTCAACTCTCAACTAATGAAGGAGAGGTCTTAAAGTACCTACGTGTGTGGTGTGAATGAACTAAAGCGAAGGAAACCGCTCAAATCACATAAAAAAAGTAGACCAACGGGGCAACCTCGTTGGTCTAGCGGTCGCAAGCGCAACTGCTGAACACGAAGTCCTGCGTTGTATTCCCAGGTCCTCGGACGAATAGGTAGTAGCCACGGAGTCCGGATTTGCCCCCGATTGATCGAAATAGGCTCTTAAACATAATTGATGATTATTGAGTGATTTCTTTAAGGTACCTACACCTCTGCACAAGGGCGTCGCCAGATTTTGAGCGGGGCGGGGGGGGCGGAGGTTGCAGAAAGATGAGAAATAAAACTGATTTTTAATGATATTTTCAGATTACAGATGTACCTTAAATTCTAAGAATCTGAAATGCAATAGCCATCTTAAAAAAAAACAAGAACCGCGGATTGGTTACATTTTCTACACATGTAGAATGTAGAAGTTACTAATTTTGTCGAGTTATTTGAATAGTCTAGGAACTAAAATAAAATGTAAAATCTCGACTCAAATTCGAGTCAGTGAAAAATAAATAAATGTAAATAGTAGCTTTACAAAAGTCCTTTTATTCAGAAATAGATGTTATGTTGACAATTTCAAGAATAAAAGACGTAAAGCTCTAAGTGCGAGGCAAGCTCGAAAATTTACACACCCTACCCTGGACAGGTTAGAATTGTTTTGACCCTATATAGGTAAACAGGAGTTACTTGGTCGACATTCAGACCAAGCTAAGACTGAAGAGAAAGTAGGTCACAAGAGCGAGCTGAGCGAGCACGAGAATATTAACATGATGCCTTGAATGAATACAGTTAATACGTAATTTGAGATCAAAATATATTCATGCTAAATTTTTTACAACCTTATTATGACATAATTGCCTACTAAGGCCTGTCATGCGAAAGTCCAACAGGAGTGCCAATCTAGACGCAGAAAAAAGTAGCCGCGGTGATGAAAGTTTTTTGGAAAGGATGCAAAATGTGTAAGTTAGTGGAGGCAGCAAGATGAGCATAGAATGAGTACGAACAAGATTTTGATATCAAAAAACCGTTTGAAAATGAACTTTATCTCAAACTCATAGAAATAGATGTTCGTACTCATTCCAGATAATATATAATTTCCTTGGGTAATACAGACGTGATTTTATGGTGTTACGTAAGCTGATAACAACGCCATCTATGAACGAATACGAACTAAAATAATTGTGGCTTGTGGCGCCACAACAGTGTTCGGTGGCAGAGGTCTGATAAAATAGCAGACCCAGCATTGCAAACAAAACAACTTCTTTAGTTCCAAAAGGATTGTTGGGCGCCGTTGTGTTGTGATAAAATATATAAATATTTCTTTTTTAAGTACCTAGTCTATTCTCTGCGCCACTACTGGGCAAAGGCCCCTCCATTTATTTCCAGTTCTCCATGTTTTGCTAAAATAAGGCATTACAAAATGATGGGTTGGTACAGTCAACAACAAAAATAGATTCAATTCAAAAGTCTATACATTTGACTGGCTGCATGTATTGTTCCATACCAAAATTCTGAAATAGATATGTATCCACAGACAAAAAACAACTTTTCCTTGATTAAAATTAAAAATAAAAAATAATAAAAATCTGTACTAGGCTTGTGGTAGTACCTACTGATATCTAGAACCCTTGAAATGTTGGGCAGTGTAAGCAAGCATACAGAACTGGATTATGATGAAACTAAAGTGATGTACTGCCTCTGTCAGCTATTTTGTCCTAACCTGGGTGGGAAATAGCCTGCTCCTCTCCAAAATTGATCCTCTGACCAATAGCTTACAGAAATGGTACTGATCATATAGAAAAACTAGCTGTGCCCGGCGACCTTCATCCACGTGAAATTATTATAAACTTACTGATTTAAAGCGATTTCAAGGTTTTTTTTTTTTAATTCTCTTTTCTATAATAAAACTAGCCTAAGTTACTCCTTATAACATCAGCTATCTGCCAGTAAAAGTCCTGTTAAAATTTCCAATCAATTTGACCATGTAGGTATTGCACTTTTGTAGAAAACAGTTGATTTTTATTTAATAACCGATGAAAAATTTCTCAGAATGATGTACTGAATATCTGGTAACCGTTTTTTTTTCCAAAATAAATGACTTATGACTTCAAAAAAAAAACAAATTTACATCATCTTATTGCTATAATAAATGTTTCCTTGCTATTCTTTTCAGCTTGAAATGCTGTAAGAATCTTAGTTCACCATTCCAATTCTTCAACACTTTCATTTGTTGACGATCTAGGAGGTCTGGCATCTCTAAGCCACAGGTTTCAAACTCTTCTTGATCTTGTTTCTTGGTAATATTGATCATGTCTTCTCTGCTAGCATGTTGGCGATTTCTCCTTTGCCCAACAGAATTCTTCAAAGCAATCTGTTCCAACTCTTCATCAAAACGCGCCAAATACTCTTCTATCATCGCCAACGTTTCTTCTTTATTTAAAACCACGCATCCTTCCGGTACCCGTTCTTTGAACCATAGAATCTTTTCACCAATGAGGTTTTGCTTTATATGGGTTCCTACTTTTTTTTCATCCTTCTTCTCGTGCTTCTTTATTTTACTTATGAGCTTTAATGTTTTTCTACTGTTTGGATGCTTCAGTTTATCAATGTCCTTTTTAATTTTAGGCATTTTGAGGCTTGTTTTGGTTAATATCTACTCGAAATCAACTCACGTGCTGTTGTTTGTAGATGTCAGTCAAGTCAACTGTCAAGAACTCAAGAAAGAAACGCATTATTTATGTCGATGTCGATAATGTAAAGTTGTTGTTCTTGTTCACTGCTTATTGACATTATGTTACGGCTCGCATCTTCAATATAATTAATAATTCCACTTGAAACATGCGAGCCACTTTACACTAGAACCAATCTTAGACTGAAATAAAGAATTATGCAGTATTTACTCTTCAAAAATCTTTTTGGTGTTCTTCTTTCTTTGTTTTCTTCTTGATATTAACTAACCATCTTGTGTTAGTTACATCTTCCAGCTTCCAGTAGTTAGCAACTAAAGATTCGGTCAAGAAGGTTCTATCTTTCAGATTTTGGCTGTAACGAACTTTATAAACTTAATGCAATATACTGTCAAAAGTATGAAAGTAATGTCAAATGACAACACTGGCGCGGGGAATTTTTTATTGGCAGCACTGTGTCAAAGTTGTCAAAACAAAATAACCTAGTTATACCTAGTTGTTTTTGTCTAAATGTTTCTATGCGGATAAATCTGATTGTGATATTAGCAATATCTTATTAAATAAATCATGTTCAAACGCCCACAACCCGGTGAAGATGAAGACGACCTCCTCCGCATGCAAGAAGAGTTTCTAAGAGAAAAACAAAAAAATCAGAACTTACAACCTGCCGCTGCAGTGACTAATTTAAGGCCGCGAGAACGTTCAAAAAGGCCCAGTAATGCTGAGGCAGGTCGGAAACCTTCGAAGTATGCTCAGGCTAAAGGACTTAAAGGTCAGGCGGAGAAAAAGGCGCGATTTGAGGACACTAGTGTTGTAGGAGACATCTTGGAAAAAAACGCTGAAGAGCTAGAGATATCAGAACCTGAAATTGAGGACGACAAGGTTTATTATCCTAAAGTTATTCCTTCATTATTAGGCAATATTATAGAAAAGAATGTCTCTGATTTTGTTGAATGGAATGCTAAAGAAATGCCTGCTCAAGGTTTCCCTGTAGCTACTAAGAGATCAACTATATTTAGTAAGAGAAATGAAATACAGCAAAATGTAAGTAAAAATGAAAATGTAAATATGGATATCGATGAACCATCAACTAGTAATAACAATAAGAAATCATCAAACATCGCGTTGCCAGAAAAAAGTTTTATAGTTTCATCTCAGGATGCTGAGGTCATTCACAGTGAAAATGTAAAGCTTTTAAGTGAAATGTCAGAGCAAAATATTTTAGAAGAACAGAAAATACTGCTTTCAAACATAGATCCTAAACTAGTTGAGTTTTTGAAAGCTAAACGGCAACAAGCTACTAAGTTAGAAGAAAGAGTACTTGTAAGCAGAGTTACAGACAATTCAACTGTCAAAGAAAGCACTACTGTTGCAATATCAGAAAACAATAACCTATGGGAAAATGATGTTCTAACACATCCTGATGCAAATAAATGGCTGCATTTTGATTCATTAGAAAAAGACAAACTGGAATGGATGAAAGGCATAGAGGAAAGCAAGAGAATCAAAGCTGACGAGCCGTATGAAGCTAGATTTGATTTCAATGGATATCTTTTACCATACACTATGGAGTATAATGAGAAAACAAAGCCTTTGTTCCATCATGGTGATGAACCGCATAGACCAGGATATTCTATCACTGAATTAGTGGAACTAACTCGGTCAACAATCACTCAACAAAGAGTTGTGGCTCTCAACACAATAGCCGGTATTCTTGAATACTACAGTGCAGGCACATACAAAAATGTGATTGAAATACCCATAAGCAAATTATTCTTCATAGTCAGAATTGCTATGGATGACAACAAAGTTATCATCCTAGAACCTGCTCTGAGAGCCATGAGGAACTTGCTTTACAACAGAATTGATGAAGCCAGTTTAGATGCTTTGATCGGCTTCGAAGAAGGCACACTGCAGCCATGTTTAGAAAATGATAAATCAGAAATTGAAGAATTACAGTCAAAAGAATCTGAGTTCACCGACTACCATTTAGCGGAGATTGATATAATGACAGCACTTCAGAGAACAGAAATTCTTCAGAGATTGTATTATATCTTGGAAACAATAAAGCCCAACTTTAACTGTGTACAATATTCTTTACAAATATTGTCCAGATTAGCAAGAGACTCGGTTGAAACAGCACTGAAGATTGTTGAAATGGAACACTTGATGAAAACTATTATAAGAAACTTTGTCCCAGTTACTAGCACCAATTTTGTGTTTGATCCCAGCATTGTGTATAATGGAAGACCCATATTAGCTGCACTGAAGTTCATCAGAATCATGTCTTTGCAGTCTATTGATGTCACCAGGATTTTACTGTCCAAATATGATGTACTGAAACCTATATCAGAATACATCAGTTCTGGAGTCGACAGAACATATGGTTTGAAAATACAGATAGAAGCTTTTTGTACTTTGTCCAACTTGCTATGTTTTGGACTAGGAACTGAAGTGGCCATATCTCTGTTTCCTGTTATTGTAACTGCTTTGCACAAGCATGTGAAAGGGACTGATATGTTTGTGGAGTGTTCAATTCTATCAGCAACACATGCTGCAGTAGTGCTACAGCTAGTGAATAGACTTTTGAGGTGTATCTTGGGAGGTATGGACAGTTACAAAACCCAAATCTATCCGCTACTAAAAGAAGGTGTGCAAAAATGGATGGGACAGTTGTCAAATGCTAGCAGTTACACTTGTGGACATCTACGTCTTCTTTGTTCGGCTCTTGATTGCTGCAAGACTGTCACCTTGATAGAAAATCTTCCAATGAAATTCTTAAATGATTCCCTAAGGACATTGTCACAATCTCAAGGATTTGAAATGATTGTTAAAAATCTTATACCCAGTTCGAATTTACTGTCTGGATTGGAAAATAAAGACCTACATTTGACCAAGAATTTGATGTTTCTTGGAGGATCAGTTATGGACTCTGCACAGAAAGTTTTACCAATTTTGAATATAGCATCACCTGTGCCGTTTTTGGCTTCACTGTTCAATCTTCTAACTTACGTGAATGATAAAGAAATCTCCGAAACATTTTTAAGGCACCTGTCGATGTATTTGAGCAAGATTAGCAATAAAGTGCCAAGTTTGTGTGATAACTGGTTCACAAGAATGGAAACCAATTTCGTTTTCAGTTTAATTAAACTGTCTACGCAATACGACATCTCAGAAGGAAGCAAAGACCTGCTGTATACAGTAGCCAACAAGTTATGTTACATCTTAAGGAATGACAAAAAATACGAATTAGATTTTCTGTTTGGGTATATAGTTTTCAACAAACATTGGTTCACAGCTGAAAGATTGTTACATCTTGTGAACTTAACGGATGCTGATGGCTTTTCGAAAGCTTTGACGTCGATTGAGGAGATAAAACTATGCTACAGCAAAGTAGTAAACATCAATTACAGAGATACAGGTCCTAATATCCGATTCAAGAGTTGGCAAGAACCGATATTGCCGCGAGACTGGATTTATTTGCCGATTCTTACGCTGTATAGCAGGAGTCAAGAGATGGACAACAGTCCTAAAATCCTGGGAGAGCATTCAAAGAAAGTAGCAGAGAGAATCGCAGCTGAGAAAGAATTCATCATCAGATGTAGTTTAGAGTGGATATTATTCAATGAACTGTGCTTCCCTGACCTCCTAAACGATATAGACTTAACGGACAGACTTTGCCGCATCATGTGCGTGTTCCTTTGCGACAATTCTCTATTTTTGGATCCGAAAATCAAACTTTTACTAAGGAAGTGCACAGTAATTTTGTTCAAAAACAAATCAAAGTTGAATTTCGACAAACAGCTGGTTGGATTGCATAATTTCCAAGATTTCTTTACGCAATGCTTAGAGCAGTTTCAATCAGTGAGTTATGGTGACCCTACTTTCGCTGCTTGCGTTCTAGTACCCTTAGCCCAGAAGCACGACGTTAAATGGCGCAAACTTTTGTGGTCAGAATATGCAGGATGTCTAAGGGCTCTTGACTGCCCCGAAGAATATCTATGTTATGAGTTAAAAGACTACTTATACCCTGAAGAAAAAGACGAGTCCCTCATACAATCCTATTTCCAAGCGCTGTCTACTAATTTGCTGCGACCCGGCACGATAGCGCACGCAATAGCAACCCATCACACGGAAAACTACAAAAAAGCTTCTGTATCTAAACAATAAAGATTTGTAAGCTGAATGTCTCTGTTTTTTATTTTAGGTAAAACCTCCATGTGCCTTTCTGTAGTCTCTTCCCACTAGTGTTACACTCCACTCCCAATAGTGTTTCTTGACATTTCAACCTAGCAATGGATCTGGATCATAGATCCCTGTAAAGAATATAGACAACCCTTGTTCTAGTCTAGGCACTTTCAGTGGATGCCATTAAACCAGGATGACCAGCAGTAGCGGTAGCATCATTCTACGTACCTACATACACATGCAGTCTACTACATGCCCCACCATGTGGAATGTGCTTACCGCGTCAACTATCAACAGCAACCAAATAATTTTAAAGACATGCCAGCAGTTAAAAGACAAAGTTAAGTCATCTCATAAACCTGCAGGTTCACTGGTATCCTTTTAGTTGGAAGCGCCAGGGCCAGCAAGTGGAAATTCAAATTTTATTACTTTTTTCGCAATTTGTAGGTCAGTTTCAGATTGTATGTTGATTAAAATATAATTCGCGATCGCAACAAATATGGCTTTACAGAGTTATCCTTTATTCATTTAATCATCTTAATTTATTTATCTTTTTAAATTAGATAATAGTCCGCCGGTGTCGGGAGCAGGTTCCAAGCTACCGGTGGTGAGGGTTCTATCTAGAGACAGTAACCTCCCCACAATGCGAGCCGTATCGAGCAGTACTGCTTTCTTAATCAGGCCCTTGATCCAACCACCTAAGGAGAGCCTGGACAGAGGTTCGTCGAGGCTCTTGGACATTGGCCGTTACGACAATCGGCACTATAATAACCGAGTTCACATTCCACATGCCGACTACCTTGTGTGCCAAGTCTAGTTATTTTATTTGTTTTTATTTCTCAGCTTTCATGAGGTTCTCGTCATGCGGGATGGTTACGTCGCCTATCATTACGCGGCGAGCTGGTCGCTCTATCACCACTATATCAGGCTTATTGGAGACAATAGTCCTGTCAGTGGCGATAAACCGATCCCAGTACCAGTACCCACCTCGACTTTTAAAAAATATTCCATTTTTACAGTCTCATCAGCGATGATCGTGGGTGATGCATCCGGTTTACGCTCAGCAGTGTAGTGGACTCTTCTACCTAGGGCGTCAAGTTATAATCATTAAATTATCAATACAATCCTCTAAGTTAATTTAACCCCACTATTATCGCAATGACTTTTTCATGAAATAATCATAATCGGTTGTATAGATCTACACTATAATATTATAAACAGGAAAGATTTGTATTTTTGTATGTAATGAAAAAACTCAAAAGCTACTGGACCGATTTAACCATTTTTCACCAATAGAAAGATAAATTAGCAGGAAGTAACATAGGCTATAAATTATATTTATATCATGTATATTAGCTGAGCTATCACAATTTTTGCGGATGAAGTGCTAGTTTTTATAATTTGAATTTCGCGGGCTACCCTGGCGCTTCCACCACACGGCATTCGTGTTAGCAATGCAAACATGTACACAGAGAGCAAAATAAAGAAAGTAAAAAATTATTTATTACACAAGATTGTTGCATAATTAAATATTTTTTTATTTTTGTTGTATCAATGTCGAGTATTAATAATTAATGACTCAACATATATATCAGCTGATTGAAAACGACAAAGTTTTTGAACGCTCCGATATATTTGGCGGGAATAGTGTATTTGACATTTCTGACAGTTCGAATTTGCAGGTGTTTTTCTTTCGAATTCGCGGTTTCGCTCCTGTTACAACTTGTTATAAGTACGAAAAATATGATTTCCTGATAAAAATCACCGGTGTTTACGTCCATGACGTGCCAAGATGTTCATAGAAGATATTAAAAACGATTTTTACAATCAGCTACTAGGAAACGTGAGTATGCCGAGAGCATTGTTTACTAGTTGACAACCAAGCTTTGTTATCAAATTGGTTATTTGACCATTCTTTTTTGTTCCAGAGGGTGTTATTACTGGTTCATTACGACGTAGATGCTATCTGTACTTGTAAAATACTTCAGAGTTTGTTTAAATGTGATAATGTGTCGTATACGTTGGTCCCTGTGGGGGGTATCGCCGAGCTGAAGCAGGCTTACGAGGAGAACAATGAGGAGATCAAGTACGTGGTTTTGGTGAACTGCGGGGGTACCATAGACTTGGTGGACATCCTGCAGCCGGAGGAAGAGGTTGTGTTCTTTGTGCTGGACGCTCACAAACCTACTGATGTGTGCAATGTATATAGTGATGGACAGGTATGGTAGTTTGTCTGTTTCTAAAGCTGTCATTGTATCCTGCAATGCCTTTTCAATGATTCAGGATTAATGTACAAGTCCTTGTCATTTTACTTCAATGAAATAAGAGACTGAAGGGTACTTGAGTGGTACTCAAAACAAACAATTGACTCATCCTATCTCGGTTAACTGGTGGACGTAGGCCTCTCTTAAGCTATGCAACACCCAGTCCTCCACCAAAAACAATACCAAAGTGATGTGACTAATAGGAACAGGCTTATCTATAAAGACCTTGGTCTTGGGGAATTGCCTTATAGGTGTGTTTAAAGTCAAAAGTCTTGTATGAACTGGTACTCTCGAGTCTTTGACAGACTTTCCACAGGCTATACAAATTATTCTGTGCAAAATATAATAAGGATATAATTAAATATTTCAGGTGAGATTAGTATATAAGGATAGTGAAGAAAACATTCCCAACTTTGATGATATATTCAAAGAAGATGATGAGGATGAAGAGGTGAGTTCATAATAATACTATGGTTCAAACACTGTTTTAAGCTTTCACGGTTTACAACTAAACTTATACTGTCACTTACGGGATATCTTCCGTGATTGTTCATCTATACTTCTATACTAATATTATAAAGAGGTAAAATTTGTTTGTACGTAGGGGGTAATCTCCGGAAGTAATGAACCAATTTAAAAAATTGTTTCACTGGTAGAAAGCTACATTATTCGTGAGTGCTATAGGCTATAAATTATAAAGATATCACGCAAATTAGCCGAGCTATCAAAATTTTCGCAGGCGAAGTGCTAGTTATTAATAATGTGTGTGTAATGTCTGTATGTGTGTGTGTGTGTGTTTATTATAAATGATGAACAATCACGGAAGATGTCCCGTAAGTGACAGTATAAGTTTAATACTATGGTTGTTTAAATAAAACAGTCACCAATAATGTCTTCCTATCTCTATTTCCTTAAGTGTCAATTAGCAATTTGTCCCCTGTTAACTAGTTTATTATTGCCTACCAATTCAAACACAAATGTTTATGCTACACTGAAAACTTCTATATCAGATCATTTCCAAATAGGGATTAAATAAATTTCTCAATAATACCCGAGAGTAAAATCTTCAGAAAAGATGTCTGTCTGTAATTATTATGATAGTTTTCTTAATTGTGTCATGCTGTATGGATCGGATGCTGGACTGTGAAGAAGGTGGATGAAAAAGGTTGCATGTAGTGGAGATGAACATGTTAAGGTGGATGTGCAGTGTGACAAGAATGGATAATGTAAGGAATGAGTAGATTACAGAAAAGTTGAAAGGGAATCAACTGACTTGGTATGGGCATGTGATGCATGTGACTAAAAGATGATGAATATAAATGTTGAAAGATAGAGAGGAAAACCAAGGAAACAATGGATGGATTATAACTTTTTAGACTTATGTATCCTGCTTATGCATATGAAGTATTTCGAAAAAAAAGGACTTGATAGTTTGTATGAAATGCAGTTACGCCCTTGCGTTAAGGCTTTTAACAGTTATTTGTTTTAATGTCTGCGATAGAATGTGGATTTGGAGAGTGGGCGTGAGGGCTTAGAGGCAATGGTGGAGAGGAGACGCGAGCGCCGCGCGTGGGAAGAGAGGAGGAACACGCTCATGTTCAACTACACACAGTTCTCTTACTACGGCAAGCCGGTGAGTAACCTCCTGTTGTATTTACTCTTAAAAACGTTTGAATTGTTTGTAATAGTTGCCATACAGGGTGAAGTTTTAAGTGGGCGTGGAATCCGAAACTATGAGGAATAGCGAAAAATACTCAAAACTGCATCATTGGATTTTTGGAAAATCAGTATCGCTGTTATCTTTAACCATAGCCTGCAGGTTTAGGTTACTACAATCCTACAACAACATAGTTATAGTCCCGCACGGAACAAATATATTGTAACGCCTACAAGTAGTTGTTCGGGACCTGGCTCTTTGTGAATGCGAGTTTAAATGATTGTAAATGCACCCTCGATTCAGGAGGAATTCCTAGATTGGGGCAACATTTTATTAAAAAAAAAACACATACCTAACGAATTATTTTGTACCACTGGCACTGTAAGATCCATGTTTCTCCATTAAAGCGGCGCGCGTATTTATAAGTGGCTATAATGATTTATTATCTTCTGTAATTGTTTTCCATATTTTGTTTGTTTATTTTTCAGAGTGCCTGTATAGCTCTGGAGCTGGCGTGGCGGGTGTCGCGCTGCGGCTGGGGCTGCGTGTGGGCGGCCAGCGTGGCGTGCGCCGCGCAGGCCGCGCTGCACACGCGCTCGCCGGCCGCCGCGCTGCTGGACGCGCACCACACGCACACGCACACGCCCGCCCACCATGACCGCACTGTACGTATACACACCACATAACATCATGCCGGTTATCTCCGAAGAGATCGGCAGCGGAATAACACCCACATTTTGACAGTCACGACAAAGTAGTAGTATTACATGGGTAATGAGCCTGCTATGTGCCTATTGCCATCAGCTAAGCATGAATACTCTGGGCTCTTACGAAAAAATCAAAGAAAATTGTATGACAGTCAGTTTCATTGACTGTCAAACACTCTTTATCAACTAGGTGAGATGTGTTAAAAAATGGTTCCATACCTTCAAGTTAGTTGCAACAAAATGGTTCCCTGCCTGCAAATTACTTACAACAGTATGGTTCCCTGCCTGCAAATGCTTCGATTCCATGCCTACTTCATCTCTGGGAGGAGGACTGGGCCGTCACCCTAGTCCACCGAGTGAGCTCAATGCGCGTTCGTGGATATCAAATGTGTAACATTATGATTCTAGGACAAGCCAGCTTATCAATAGATTTCTTCACCGTTTTGAGAGACGGTCCGTCCATCCACCATCACGTTACTTAGTCGTTTGCACAAGTTTCGTAATCCTTCCACAGGGCCCCCTCGTGACGCTAGAGAAGGACCTGTGCGTGCCGCTGTACCGGCGCTGGTCGCTGCAGACGGCGCTGTGCCACGCGCCCGCGCTGGCGCCGGCGCTGCGCCTGCACACGCTGGCGGGACAGGCGCGCCTCAGGCAACTGTTAGCTGATACTGGGTATGTATTCACTACTATTGTGTGTCATCTTCATCTTCCTGAGCTTGTCCCATGTTACTTGCGGTCGGCGCAACACGTTCTCTACCGTCAACCGTCACTATCATTAACTCCTTCTTTCATATCATTCCTCACACAATCCATTTTCTTTGGTCTTCCTCTCCCTTCTCCATCATATATTTTTGTTAAGTATGATACTCAGTGAAGCTGAAGAATTTGTTTTACCACAACTTACGGGTATACTCTATATAAACCTCTGCCAAACCCTTCCGAGGTAACGGGCGTGATATTATGTTGTGATCTAAAATGTATTTCCTGGAGCCGTAGATAGAAATAATAATCTGTCATTTATTCAGGGTGGAAGGGACACCGACGCGAAAACGTTTACCACGTACTCAGTACATCATTCTGAGAACACATCGAAATTTTTCATCGGTTATTAAAAAAAATGTGCTGTTTCCTACAAAAATGCAATGCCTACACGGTCAAAATGTATGGAGAAGCTGTTTTTTTTAATAATCGATGAAAAATTTCTATGTGAAGGGGCTCAGAATGATATACTGAATACGTGGTAACCTTTTTCGCGACGGTGTCCCTTCCACCCCGTATAGGAGCTTATTGACGGCAATAGACTGTGGAAGTCGGAGTCTGGAAGTTAATAGAACAGGACACAAATCTAGACTGCGAATTCCATTGACAAAATCCAAATCAATCGAGACTCGACCAGCATGACCATATTAGTAACAACTTCCATTCATTCTTGAAACCAAAGGACACTTTTTTTTTTTTTTTTATCGTGGTAAAATCATCAAATGAGTCCTCCCATCCAGGGCAGAGTGGGAGGAACTGTCAGACTTGTACTGACTAAAATCCACGGTGTCCTTCAATAGCCCTTTATGATCCAGGGTCACGGTAATTCTATAAGTCCCGCGACCCCGGCAGGCTTTGGCCCTCTAGAGGGGGGCCCCGTCATGATGCTGACAATCTTTGAGGCGCGCGTGGAACACAACGCGCCGTCGACCCGGGCATGGTCCATGGTCGGACAGCGAGTCGCCCATTACTCGCCGCCCGCATGCCCGCGCCTACGGTGGCCGGAGATCGTCTGCCGACGTCCGGCGCCGTGGGCGTCTACCACTGCGGCTCCCTCACGCGGCCCGCCTCCACCAAAGGACACTTATATTAATTTGAGCCATCTGAGCCATTACAGTTTTAATCTGCCAAATATTTTGCGGCGGCCCCAAACAAATAATCAAGGAAGATCAATCAAGCTACCATCATTTTACGCTATAATTGCTTGTGTATTAAGGCGGCCTCAAAATTAGTTCCGACTCAAAATCTTACTTTATTTTTCGCTTTTGAAGGCTTGCCGTACTCACAGCTTCTACGGGCTAATGAAAAGTTACATAACGATCGACTGTTTCAAATCAAAGAAGCTGAGGCCACGTCGAAGCTATTGAAAATAAAGGCCCCAAGGATCAGTGTTGGGGCTACTTCTGCACATTAGCCCCACCTGGGAATCGAACCCAGGAGCCCATGCTTAGCAGTCAGCAATACCTACGTGACCTCTGTTATATTCAATGCATCCATCAGCACAATATTTTGAGTGTGTACCAATTCTACCGTCAAACTTCTTTTTTCACCCTAAAAAAAGTCGTTTTGCGACAATATTTTTTGCGTCGAGTTACTTAGTTTGGTGTATTATACAGAATGCTTGGTTGACGTTTTCGTGAAGGATCCGTGTACACCTTGTCTTGATAGTTGCTCGCCGACTATTCACACCGCCGCCGCGCGCCGCGAGAACTCTCTCAAACTTGAGACTGGCTCAAGGCAATTTTTTAAACTGATTTTCTCTGTCTGTTTCAGAATACCTCTTCAGCAAGCTCGGCAGGCCTATCGTTCAATGGATGTGGAGCTCCGGCGCTCCTTACTAACAGCCCTGGAGACGGCCGCTCCGAAGCACAAGCTGCCTTCACCCACACACACCACCTTCTTATTACACCGCATGCACTCGCCCACGCTGGCCGCCATGGACGTCGTGTACGCCATCATGGGCCTCATCGAACATGTAACGTAGTCCCACACACATCACCTTCTAGTTACAACGATGATGACGCTAAGTGTGCATTCACACGGCGTATTATATCGCGCCGACGACGCGCGTCTGCTAAGGTTAAGTGGCTGCGACTGAATGTCGTTTGAAATCGCGTTGAACGGGAGTTTATCTGCACCGAAAAGATATAACAAAAATACACTGTGTTAATACGGTTGCCCTAACTACATCAAAATTCCTTCACCAGGCCATCAGTCGACCTTGTCTTTGCCCTACATGACTCACGGTCACGGTACCCATAATTAAGTATCCATCCATCTGATGACATATTGAATACTGAAGTATGGGACACCCAACTCTATCATAACCTAGGTACTACTACTATTTCCTGTACTTACAGAAACGAATTCTATTCATAATTCTTTTCATCTTTGCAGGAGACGTTACCAAAAGCAGAAGGATTTCAGCACGCCCTCGCATCCCTAGACACAGCGAGCGGAGAGAACGAGAGCATACGCCTGGGCTGCCAGTCGGCACAGAGAGCACTGGAGGCCGTGGCCAAGCTCGTGCATGCCACGCTCAGCGGACGCAAGCTGCACCTCGCTGGGCCCTTCAGCTACTTCATAGTGCAGGAGGTAACGTCTAAGTGGTATATTAGTGGCTTTTTTTGGTAAATCGGTGAAGGAATTCATCATAAGTCACAAATCGCTTGGCAACCTTGCAAGCGTGATGGTCAGTGCTCATGTTTCAGTGTCTATATGAAATGAGGTTTGTGCCCTGGAGTAGTATCAAAATAGGCTGACATTTTTTGCAACCCGAACTGCTTCTCAGAAATTCCTATTTAAAACTATGTAATGGACCTTTTTTTATTAAAAAGATTTAAAAAATAGTTTTTTCATCAATATTGAATGCAAAGTTTCGAGACCGTGCTATTAATCGTCGAGTTCTCTCGTGAGGAAGCAATCCTGATTATGACGTCATGTCTGTCATAAAAATTTACTGTCACCACCAAAGGTGTGGGCAAAATTTCAGCTAAATCGGTTGGGGGGAACTGGTTTGAATACATGCTGTATTGGTCAAATCTTGTAACTGACAACAGGGCAAGAGCTTATAGCTAGAGCTAGCGCTGACGCTGACTGCTAGAGCTAACGATACATGTTCCAGGGCAGTCCGGACGCGCGCCTGGTGTCGGGCCCGCTGTGGCTGGGCGTGGCGGCGCGCTGGGCGGGCGGCGCGCGCGCCGTGCTGGCCAGCGCGCCGGCCGCAGCCGGGACCTGCCTGCTGCTGGGCGTTCCGCCAAGATACCAGCACGAGCCAAGGAAGTGAGTCACTGTTGCGACCATACAGGGTGGAGACACCGGCGCACAAACAGTTACCACGTATTCACTGCATCATGCCGATCCCCTCCATAAATATGCTGTTTCTTACAAAAGTGCAATACCTACACGGTCAAGATGTATGGAATACCTAGCTATTTTTTTTAATTACCGATAAAAAATTCCGAACGATGTTCTGAACACGCGGAAGTCGTTTGAGCCGTCCCTCGCCCTGTCCCTTCCACCCTGTATAGCATGGAGAGTGTGGCACGTCAGCTGTGCGGTTCATCTGTTAGCCAGCCACTCGTCCGCATGCCGCGTGACTGGACGCCTACATTTTCATAGTAACCCTAGCTTAGCTGTGGACTGCTGTAGTAGCACTCATTTCCAAACGTAAGGTCGAGAGCGAAGACAAGGGGAGCGTACTGGAGACGTACAGGAATCGCCAAATTACGGTTGAAATGCCCAGCAAGTCTCCTGTTATTGGTATATTTTACACGTCTCTTTAGCGCTCAACTGTCTTCGCTTTGGTGGACCTAATTATCGCAAATGCAAAACAAAGTGCGATATTGAAATAACTTTTTAACGGGGTAAAACGTGGTGAATACAAATATGAACTAATATGGTATGTTTATTTTTTTATTTGATACACCAACAGCAGTACATGCTAAGAATTAATGTGAAACAATAAAAATTACATTAGTCCTGGTATGTATGCCTATTCTATAATAATAGGCACACATATCAGTATGGTATTTTTATGGTTTCACATTAATTCTTTATGCGGCATTTACCATAGGACAACAACATAATATAGTTTTGTAACTGTCGTGGTCACTAACATTATCATTAACACTAGAAACGGGATATTTACCATGTAACACAAAACACACACAAACAAACAAAAACACAGCTATTATAGTTTCACCGACAATCACCCTAACAGCTAGTTTGTTTCCAGTCTGTTCGGAGCGGCTTTCGAGCAGGCCGCGACCAAGTGCGGCGCGTCGGTGTCGCTGGACCACGTGGACTGCTCCGTCATCACACTGCCGCTCGCTCAGCGCGCACAGTTCCTAGACGCCTTAACTGCTTTGTTAGCCTAATGTATATATACTGCCCCCCTATACCCAGAAGCGGTGACGCATGTATCAAAAAAATAGCGATACTGGAAAACATTTCTCTTGTTTAGTACAAAAACGAGATATGCATTTTCTTAGTGGTTCCAAAATGATCCTGTTATTTTGATTAGTACATCTGCTTTAAGCTGTCAGATGCTCAAAAACCCTAATTGCCATCAGACACCGCTTTTTCGTTTACAAAGGCAGAATAATTATGTCCTAGCTAGGAAATAGCTGTGGAGTTGATTGCGTGATCTTGAAAGGGCAAGAATGGTCTTGTCACGTGACCCGGCTGTGCTGGATACCCGTGTCAGCCCTTTAAATTGTGCGACACCGAATTCGCCTATGGATGCCCTGTTGACGGAACCTGTGGAAAAGATCTAATACAGTTTTTAAAAATGTTACACAAACAAACCATAACTTGATTGATGTTATTAGAGTAGTTATTTAAAGTAGAAGCCAACGTTTGCGGTTTTACTAACATGTCACGGAGCGGCTCGCATTTCATAGGAACCCACCGCTAATAGCGTCAATATTATATTTAGACTCAACGTTTCGTAGCACATGACAGAGAGATATGAACTTTGTGAACATGTAATTTAAAGAAAATCGCTGTTCTTCTAGTTAGAACACTGCCTTTTGGTACGTTCCGACTCCCGAAGTGTTTTAAAGGAAATCATTGAAATATGAGTTTTATATCTTGTCACATATAGTGGCTGTTCAGTTGTTTCGGCGTGTAACAGCCATAAGTATGAGAGCTTCATGCAGCTGATACACTTGATTCCAGATATTCGGCAGTGGGGACGTATGAACACGGCCCTAAGCTAGCCTAGCTCATAAGTAATTGCATTAAAAAATGCTACAAATATAGCAGCTGGAATGTTAATATAGATTATGAAATGATTGCAGACATTTTTTACAGGAACTATCTTTTATGAAGTAGGTTAAATAAATAAATAAGTTTGACATGAATCAACAAATTCTTAGATAAAATAGTGCTAGAACTAGCGACCTGCCCTTGCTTCGCACAGCGCCACCTATCGGGTCCAAAATTATATCTAATGTAGCCTATATTTTAAGTTAAGCACCTAGCAGTAGAACGGTGAAAACTGCGTTCAAATCCATGCAGTCGTGTTTGCGTGTTGCGCGTACACACATACAGACAGACAAACCGACAAAAATTCTAAAAACTTGTTTTGGCTTCTGTTGCTTTAATAAACACCCCCCATATCATTTTTTTTTTTCAACATATTCAATGTACAGACATGGCCTGTTACAATTTTATTTAGATTTTATATGTACTATTCAGTAATAATTGAAATGCCTTTTAAATGTAATAATAGTTATTATCAGTAGGTTCTCTTTAAATAAATAATAAATGGCAATTATCAAAATACTTATAATAATATTCACAAGTGATCCTTATTTGCTTAATGATTTAATGTAATAATAAATTATCAATATAATTTGCCTGTATTTTGTTATTTGAAAACGGTTTCCAATTAAAATAATATGTTTTGTAGAATGATAACTAAGCGTGTGTGTTATGTTGTGAGAAGTAAAAGAACAGTAGTTTAAAAAAAATGGTAGTCCCAACAGACGCCGTCGTCGCTAACCCTACGCCGTCGTCGCTATTATTTTGTTCGGCGAACCACAACGCGAAAAGTTACCCTCATCCGAACCTAACCAAACGTCTCACTCAATAGCTGAGACCCCGGAATCTGCACTCTGGCGCGACCACGCTTTTGCCAGACAAAAAGAACGGCGAGTTCTTTATGGTTAGTAGACAGGGTAAAGCCTCAAAAGGCGACCACAGGAACTGTACCAAACAGTCATAAAAGGGAGTAAAAAAGAAAACCGTCTGGTGGCTACGTTACATGATAAGTTCTAACGTCAGTTCCGCTTTACCTCTGATACTTAGCGTATTCTCGCTAATATTCACGATTTTTCGTTTATGAAATACAAAGTGAACTTTATTCTGAATGTGGATATCCCAAGTAAAGGCCCTCCTTCACCGGGAGCATTCGCCTTTATACACGCTAGCCGCCAGGGTGTACCTGACAGGTTTGACTGTGTTCGGCTTCACTTGTTTCTGCATAAAATCGAATTTTGGATTTGTTACATTACTGGCGAATGCCGAGGTGAGGGAGCACCGTGACACGAATAATTTGATGAAAAAAACCCTACATAAAAACCACCCCGTTTCCATTACACATACATCGTAACATAGTCATATATGAATTTGGATTTAGACGCTAAAGAACATAATTATATATATGAATTCACGCTTCTTGATTCCCAATAGCAGTGGTGGCGTTCTGTAGTTTTCCTACCCCTATGACAAAAAGGCGAGTACAGATGTTGGTTATTGCTAAACAAAACTACTGTTCTTTAAACTTCTGTGTTACTTGAAATGACTGTATCTAATTATAAGTTCTTGATTAATAATATTTATTTAGAAATAGTAGCAATATGAATTAAAACAATTGATAATACAAAAATCTTTAATTTTTCTTCCTCATAACACACACATACACACAACACATTTTACGTAAAATACAACATTGCAGTACACTAGAAATATTTTTTTTTTGTTTTTTCTTTTATTATAAAATAAACACTGCTACAACTATTTTATAACAGGGTACCTAACTATTACTGTGCCCACGCGAAGAGTTAATTTAATGTTTTCATATTATTTAATCAACATAAATATACAGGGTGTAACAGAAAAGGTATAGTCATATGAAATAGTTATGCTGCAGACCATCAAACTGAACAACTTCCTCCATGGGTCCAATTTCGTAAATGCGAAAAAATTATCAGCTGTCCCATACTAAATTTCAATACCTTTTCATTTACGATATTTTTTCGCATTTCCGATATTGCACCCAAAAATAGTGAGATTCAGTAACAATCGAGTGCAATTAGACAATAAGGTGGAACGAAGTTTAGTGCTCGAATTTTCATGGGGCTTTTTTTATTTAGTTCCTAGAGTTCTTCAAATAATTTATTGTGGATCATAGGTTCGTAAGATGTTGCGTTAAATACAGGTACGTCTGATATGTCCCGCCATTGAGGCATACAAAATGTCACAAGTAACAATAAATGTGTAGTTAAAAACTTAATATTAGTTAATATACAATACATCCAATTGTCATGCAATACATCATGATTAAATTAGTAAAATATTTATGTCCAATTACAAATGGAATTACGAGTGGAAGAACAAAGTAAAAAAATTATGAAATTGAAATTCGACGAATTCATATTATGGCGTAAGAGTGTGACCTGTGCGCATCCATTACTCGCCAATTTGACCTGCTTCTTTGTTCCTTGTCAAGACTAAGATTTCTTTCAAAATGGGTAACTGATTTTTTTTCATAGGTAAGTGGACCAGAAAATGTTCAAGAAAACCACATTCCTGAGTGTAGTGACTTAAAATTCACTCGCAAATGTCAGAAAATCGTCTATGTTAAGGCAAATTTTATTTTTAACTTTCTTCTCCACTGCTCTAGGAACTTAATAAAAAAGTCCCATGAAAATCCGATCACTATAAACTTCGTTCCACCTGAGTATTTTTTGTCTAATTGCACTCGACTTTATGTGAATAAGTAAAGCCTTTATTTATTTCGAATCTTTGAAATGCAATAGACTAATGGATGGTTTTGATATAGCAACTACACATTCACAAAATTATCTTACTTGCCAAGTGTAATAATTGTCTCTAATAAACGATTTCAGCTTGAACGGAGCTCATAGTCATGCATGAGCACATCACAAACTAAACTCATAATCTTGCCAATCGGCAATCTTCATGGATTCCGTGGTTCTCGGTCGAAGTTTTGATCGTTCCTATGGAAACTTGGAAACGAGTCCTTAGTTCCCACTTAAAAGGCAGAGAGGCATCAGTATTACGAGATATTGATATTTTTCTCCATATAGAACACTCACTTGACATAATCATTATTTACAAATCTTGTGATTAAATCAAAGGACCATTTCGGCTGATCCTTTGGCACCATGTGACCAGAATTACGTACCAACACTTCCGTAAGGTTTCCCGCACATTTTATGTACCCGGCTATACGATTCCCCACTCTCCAAATTCTTCTGCTCACCCATTTGTAGTCTTCAGACGCCGAAAACTTTAAATTATTTAGAAAGTTGACTGTCAGGGGGTACGCCACAATAATATCCATCTGGCCGTTATAAAACAGCATTCGGTAATGAGATAATAGTTCGGAGATGGCAGGAGCCACGGACTGCATTAAGTCCAATCCTAGCATCACTTGCACGGTCCCTCCGTCATGGAACGCTTGGCCCCCGACGTGTATACCACGTCTGATCTCATTCTTGTGTATCAAGCTTAGAAAAGGTGTCTTGTCGTGTATCTTTGACGTACGCAAATAATTGTAGTAGAATTCATACCCCGTGTAGAACTTGAAGAGCGAGAAACGCGTCAGGCATCCATCCATCATCCGGTCCAACATAATCTTCGCTTGCAACCAGTTCTTTCTCTTTATTGTTACATAAATCTGCATCTGAACTTTCTGGAATACTTTCAACTGATTACCGTCCAACAAACCATGTTGATGTAAGTAGTTACCGTAATCTAATTGATTTAAAGGATCGCAGTAAGCATTACCCAACGCCATGCCTTTTAAATTTATTTTGAAATTTCCTTTAGCATTTTCACGGTGGATTTCCATTCCTAGAGATGGTATATACTTCCCCGCATAAGATTCGCCGGTCACGTAGAAATCATTGTCCCTCAAATGTGGGAATAGTTGAAAATATTGATGCAAGCCTTGATACAGTCCCTTAGCAACGCATTCTTCATTGACGCAATAACCATTGGTATTTTGCGTGAAGCTGAATCCGGTCCCCACTGGGTTGTCAATGAAAAGTAGATGATAATTCAATGCCCAGTGATATTTCCTTATAAAAAATCTTCCTTTTTTGGCTTCGAGAGGTCCTAATTCTACGAACAAGCCATACAGCGAGCTACAACCAGGTCCACCTTGAAGCCACAAGAGAACAGGAGCCGTCTTGTTCTTAGAAAATGGCAGAAAGTACCAGAAATACAGATTGGAGTTGTAGTTCGGGTCGATTGTAAAGAAACCTGCGTGGCTTTTTATTTCTGATAAATTCGCCAGGTTCACGCGTGATAGATTTTGGGCGAGGAAAATTTGATCCTTTTCAATATAGGGTGTTAAAAACAGTGGATCGCCTGCTTCACTGGCTGGTTTTGGATCCAGCTTTAACCTCGGATAAATTGGTAAGAACACCGTGTTTACGAAAGAAAACAAGCTGATTACGGTGAAAGAGAGTAACTTAACACGCATAGTTTTCAAACCTAACGTGATGCAGCTTCAGTTCAATGCTATATAATATTGTAAAACACTCGTGAAACATACACACGTGGAATCTACACTGTTCAAAGTGGAATTCCTCGGAATAGATGATAGTCTTTCGCGACTGACAGCGATATTGACGTCAATCAAGTTCGTCAATCATCGAGTATTTTTGGCGGGTAGTCTAATGAGGTTTTAAGTTAATTTGTCGTCTTGAAATCGCAGATCGTTCGGCAGGATGTCATTCATCTCTATGAAGAAGCGAAGGCTGTGTACGTTACCCTAGCTGGAGTAAGCGATTAATGCATACGGCGCTCGGGTTAACTTTGCCATATATGGTTTTAGACTTAGACCTTTCATTTGACACCAAAATATTTATTTATTTATAGTTAAGATATCTCAACAAACAAAAAATCTCATTTTCGAGTTGCTCTCGTAATTATCCAACATTATCAAACGCGTAACAATTTTTTTAAAAACTATCTTAGCAAACTAAAAATGTTAAATTTATTTTAAACTGGGTCTAAGTAATTCAATTAAAAAGGAATCAAATTTTATTTGTGAACAACACGATAATCTAATATTAAACCAGCCCTTCTTGTTGTTCACTATCAATACTTATTTAAAATATTACGGATGCGTGAGCTCCAAGAAACATATATACTCTAGGAGAGTGAGCTCTGAGCGCGAGCGGTGACAACCGACTGGCGGAGTGGCAGCGACACCACGCGAAAGTAGGCATTTATCGCTGTAGGTAAGGCCGAGTGAAGGAGGCCTGCTTTGGTTCACAACGCGAACTACCGAAAAAGCCGAACGAAGTATGAAAAGAGCCTCACCCGCCTCGCTCGCTCGCTCGCTAGCTGGCGGTGTGGCCTGCACTTTAAAAGTATTTTTTACATCCAATTTACAAAAATAAATATCATTGTATCATCACTTTTTATTTATGGTTTTGTTAAATATCTAAACTTATCTAAATTCTTCTAACACAAAATTGAATCATTTTTATGTTGATTGTGATAAATATACTGTACTCAAACATTCCAGATTTTTATTTCTAAACCTTATTGATTTTATAATTATGTTACTCAATAATATCGTATAAAGGATCAAAATTGTTGCGATCACTACGCTCGATCTTTACCCATGTGTGCGTGTATATCTGCATGAGCAGCGCACACAAACATAACATTGCAACGAATTTGCCTAAACTCTAGCGAGTGAATTTTATGCTAGGACTCTTAAATAAAAATTATTAACTCAGAGATAGTACTTTTTGAGATTTAGACTATGCCACTTTACGCACGCGTCTGGATTGAGGGCCCGACAGGCGCGGGGTCACAGGGGTCATGACCCCCCCCCCCAAAATCATACACGCCAAATTGATAAACCTTCTTAAAATAGCTATTTTGGGATATAAATTATTACCTAATTTCCTGCTTAATCGTTCAACAAGAGAAACTAACCTTTTTCGAGACAGAATTCTAAAATTTTCCAGCTCGCTTCGTTCGCTAATGCATCTGAGTTATTTTTATTCTCATCTCTGTATGAATGAACAAATAGAACGTAATACAAGGGGTGGGGGCGGGCTGCTTCAATTTTCAGCTCTCTCTCATCTCTCGCTCTTGCATTCTATTAGTATCAAGAGCGGATCCGGGAGGGGGGTCATGGCTGGGCGTCATGACCACCCCGCCTGGGTTGGGCCTAGGTCGACCGTGATCATGTTTCTGAACTCATTGATTTAAATAAAATAAAAAAAGGCCCGGCTCGCTTCGCTCGCTCTTGCGTTCTCTTCATTTTAAAACTTGAAAAATGTAACTATCTTAAGGGCAGGGCCGTAGGCAGGGGGGGGGGGTGATGGTTCAACCTCCCGAATTCTCCGACAACTATTAAAATCAACCTATCCAAGGCGGAGTGCAAAAGACCCAATTTTATAGACCATGCAGTCTTCTGATTACGTACACACAGCGACTTTATCAAGCTCTACATTTCCAGTACAACATGGCTTCGCTTTGTATAGATTTCTGGTACAATAACTCAATGAGAGATTCGCTTAATACTGGTTTTGCATAGCTGGATTGGTCGTCTTGCATACCTAATATACCTACGACGCCTACAAAAAATGAACATTACCAAAAACAACAGAAAGTAACCTAGGGTTTTAATTTTAATATCACATTTCAATACAAGGAATAAAAAAAATGACATCTCATCAAATCAAGTTCATAGCCAAGAGTCAAGTTTAAGATGATAAGGATCCGAAATGCTTATAAATTAAAATCATTCATAATAAATCTTGTGATCAAATCATAGGCCCACTTTGGTTGATCTTGTGGGACCATGTGGCCAGCATTTCGGACCAGGACCTCAGTAAGATTGCCAGCTCTCTTAACATACCCTGCTACCTCATCATGAACCTTCCATATGAACCTTTGTGCGTTTCTATACTCTTCAGCTGCAGAAAAGTTTAAGTTATGTAAAAAGTTTTCTGTCAGTGGGAATGCAACAACTATATCAAGTTGCCCATTATAGAACAACATCCTATAATGTGATAATAGTTCTGATACTGCTGGAGCTACTGATTTCAACATGTCACGAGCTAAATGTGACTGCACAATTTGTCCATCCTGGAACGGTAATCCTCCAACGTGCACACTACGTCGCACATTGTCATTTTGCAACAAGTCAGTGATCACTGTCATAATATCTTTATCTTCTTCGGCTGCTTGCAGGAAGTTGTAGTAGTAATTGAAGCCTGTGTAAGATTTGAAATATGAGAAGTTAGTTAACTCTCCGTCCATCAGGCGGTCTAAGAGATTGTCAGCTTGCAACCAATTCTGTTCCTTAATTTGTTTCACTATCTCATTCTGATATTTTACAAATACTTTCAATTCATTGCTGTCTATTAATCCAAGTTGGTACAAATAGTTCCCATAATCTAACTGATTGACTGGGTCACAGTATCCATTGCCAATTGCCATTCCTTGTAGATTGAGTTTCTGCCTACTTTTTTGGTTTTCTTTATGTATAAACAGTCCTAAGGCTGGTATATACTTTCCTGCATAAGATTCGCCTGCAAGATATAAGTCATTGTTCTTCAAATGTGGAAAAAGTTGGAAGAACTGTGTTAAAGCAGAGTGCAATCCTTTTGCCACACACTCTTCATCGCCACAATATCCCAAATCATTCTCTGTGAAACTGAATCCTGTACCAACAGGATTGTCAATGAAAATTAGGTGATTATTTAGAGCCCAGTGATATTTCCTTAAAGCAAATCCTTCTTTTTTGGCTATAAGAGGTCCCAACTCTATGAACAGGCCGAAAAGCGAGGTTCCTCCTGGTCCACCTTGTAACCACACGACGACGGGAGCCCCCTCACGCTTAGAAAAAGGCGGGAAGTACCAAAAATACAGATTGGAGTAGTACTTGTCGTCAATCGTAAAGAAACCAGCGTGACTTCGGAATCCTATTTTATCAGTAAAAGATACTCGCGAAAGATTTTGTGCGAGTATTATCGAACCTTTTTGAAGGTAAGGAGTGATCATGAGAGGATTACCGGCATCATTCGTCGATCTACCGGCCAGTTTTAACCTCGGGTACACATTAGGAAAGAAAGTTGCGTTTACCACAGAAACTGCACTGACTAATGCTAGTAAAAGTGTCCAAAGTTTGAAGGAATCACGCTCTGTTTGCATCTTGTTGTAATCAAATATTACAATCAGATACTAGTTAGTCTAGTTACATTAACTTTATAAAGTCACAAATAAAAACCCACAACATCAAGTATCGATGTTTTGTTTGTGTATTGTGTATTTGGTTTCGGTATGACCGATAATATAGACTATAGTAGTTTAAGCTACTTGACGTCGATGACCATTTGACATTTCTCTCTTTCGGGAAGTCAATTCAAAAACCTGATTACGAAAACAACGAAGCGCTGGAAAAATTATATAAGTGCTGAATCGAAGAAGGCTTGAATAAAATATATACAAACGAAGTTTTATTGAAGGGTTGCAACATTTATTATTCTGTACCAACGTAACAATACGTACTAAAACTAATTACTATGCTGCGTATTATATCTAATCAAATCATCTAAAGAGTCGGGTAAAGCGTTCGATTTACAATTTGCTGCCCGCGATCCACAGTCTGATCCATCAACTATTGATGGTGACTGGAGACGTTTTGCCAAACGGCTTCATGCCTGTGCTCTGGAAACTATAGGTAAACTTTACCTACAATAAAACGTATTACCGGTGTAACATTATGGCATTTACGTGACGATTTCCCAATAAACAATTATTTAAGTACACACAATGATCACGGTGCCACAATAACATTCAAAATCTATACGAAAAGTAATCCACAGCGCAAACACACACGTTCTGATTTATTTACAATAAACAAACGATGCACCACAACAAACGCATCGGATCTTGGTCCACCAATTTTTTTGCTCCCATTAGTCATTGTCACGTGCGAACGGCATGCGCCACTCGCCGGCCCCGCCCATTTCTTTCTTGTCGCAATTTGTATTACATTCGCATCCGCATGAAAATGCGCATTGATTACTGCGGATGAGGATGCGGATTCAGATGTCCAAACTATTGCGGAAGCTCCGCATTTGCGGATGCGGATGCAAATATTCGCAACATCCCTGGTGTGTATATACTACCACCGTGAATTTTTTTTTTCACACACCCAACCACAACCGTTTAGCTGGTAGAGGGGGGGAGAGGAAACTTGAGTCAAACAAAAATTAGCACTATAGAGCTTAATATTTCAAAACGAATCCCATAATCGAAAAATTATATGAACAAACTTGCAATGTATTTTTTAATGACCTATCCAACGACATATCACACTGGGGTACGCAAAAATAAAAAAATCCCCACTTTACGTGTAGGTACAGGAGATAGCTTATTATAAAATACTATTCGAGATTTTATTGTACCACTTTGTCGGCGTAACTAATCTATATATTCATGCCAAATTACAGCTTTTTAGTACTAAGAGTCTTTGAGCTAAGCTGCGGACAGACAGACGGACATGGCGAAACTATAAGGGTTCCTTTCCTTGTTGACTACGGAACCCTAAAAACCAACTTGGGCCTACCACGGATTCAAGAACGCAATGTCTCTGTGACAGCTGTCAGCTCATCAGCTGTGTCTGTGTACTAATACTAATTATGTAGTTTAGTTTTGCTCTGAGATAGGGTTGGCACCACTGTTGCGGTCGTATGACGTGCAACAGTCATTGATAAGCCGGCTAAACAACAATTTATTATTATTATTATTCGCAGATTCATGATAAAAAGGTGAAGCCAACTTATTGGATCAGTATTCGGGTCGAGATGGCGGGCACATTGTGGGCTTTGCTGATATTTCAAGTATTTTTCAATGCCGAGGGTTTCTTCCATCGATATCCGAAGTTGAACCTTGGTGAGCGTGATGGAGGTGATCCGGGGCCACCGTTGTTCCTTACTCCGTACATCGAGAGCGGGAAAATTGAGGAGGGCAGGCGTCTTGCTCGCGTGCCCTTTACGGAAAGTCTTCGTATTAAAAGTTACGCTGGATATTTCACTGTGAATAAAACATACGACTCGAACCAATTCTTCTGGTACTTCCCTGCGATGGTGCCGGACAATAAGAACGCGCCCGTCGTCGTGTGGCTGCAGGGCGGCCCGGGTGCGAGCTCCTTGTATGGTCTGTTCACGGAGAACGGTCCCATTAGAGTGCGTAGAGATAAATTCGAGAGGAGGAAGTACAACTGGGCTTTGAGTCACCACATGATATACATAGACAACCCAGTGGGCACTGGGTTCAGTTTCACAAACGACAGCAGAGGGTACTGCACAGATGAGACACAGGTTGGTGAGCAGTTGTACACCACATTGATACAGTTCTTCCAGCTCTTCCCTGAGCTACAGCAGAACAAGTTCTTTGTGACCGGTGAGTCTTACGGAGGGAAGTATGTGCCTGCTCTAGCATACACCATACATAAGAAGAACCCTACAGCCAAACAGAAAATTAACATGAAAGGTATTGCTATTGGCAATGGTTTGAGTGACCCAGAACATCAGTTGGTATATGGAAAATATTTGTACCAAATCGGACTCATAGATTCTAATGGAGCTAAAGTATTTGAAGAATATGAGAATAAAACGAAAACCTATATACAACAGGGAAAATGGGATGATGCGTTTGCCACATTTGATTCTTTGTTGAATGGTGACATGATAGATGGTAAAAGTATCTTCACAAATCTCACGGGGTTCAATTTCTACTTCAACTTTTTACACACAAAAGACTACACTCAATATGAAGATTTTGGACCAATGCTACAAAAGACTGCAGTGAGAAAAATGATTCACGTTGGAAATTTACCCTTCAACAATGGGTCAGTAGTTGAGAACCATCTAAAGCAAGATGTTATGAAGTCTGTAGCCCCTTGGATATCAGAACTCCTTGATAACTACTATGTGGTTATATACAATGGTCAACTAGACATCATTGTGGCATACCCCTTGACTGTTAACTACCTCAGAAATCTCAACTTTACTGGTGCTGATGACTACAAGACTGCCAAGAGGTATGTGTGGAAGGTGGATGGGGAAGTAGCTGGTTATGTGAAACAGGCTGGCAAATTAGTTGAGATCTTGGTCAGAAATGCAGGACACATGGTGCCCGGGGACCAGCCTAAATGGGCACTAGATCTGATCACCCGGTTTACACATGAGAAAACTTTTGATGGCCCCAAAAAAGCTGTCTATTTGGGATTGAATTGAGTAATGTTAAGGATTTAGAATGCTTGTAAATGATGTCTGTAACATTCACAAATTCAGCAACTGTAAAAACTTGTGTTAACTTCTGATAATAAGTGCACTGGTCCAATTTTTTCTGCCACATTTGTATATTACCCCTTGAAATGTTCATGTTCATTGCATCATTGACAAGCTACCTTACTAGGATTTGATGGTAAAAAAACTGGTACTTAGTTGTATAATGTTAAGATTAAACCCAATAAAACAGGTGTAAGTATAATATAATTGTCCACCATGGACTACTGTCTCATGAAAATATTAATTTGTTTTTCTAAACCTACTTGATTGTATACAATCTATACCTACAAATAAATAAAATTGAAGTGTGTGTTTGTAATTTAAAAATAACAACTATTTACTGAGAAAAGTGTAATTTACAGTACATAAAACAAAAAAAAGTCATTTTTTATTTGGTCTGTCTGTCCCGGCTAATTTCCAAAACGGCTGGACCGATTTTGATGGGGCTTTTATTTGGCAGATTAGCTGATGTTAAAAGGAGTAACTTAGATTACTTTTATTTTAGAAAAAGGATTTGGAAGGTAGGCCTTTGCCCTGCAGTGGGACACAAATGGCTGATAATAATAATAATAATTTGGGTTTGGTGTAAAAAATTATAACCCTTGAAATTGTTAGCAGAACTCGATTCAAATAGGGAAGTAATATTTTTATAATAATTACACCACGCGGACGAAGGTCGCGGGACACAGCTAGTACTGATTATAGCATTATTCTTTCTTTGTAGAAATATAACATTTGTCTTGCACGACAGTTTGTAAAAGTAAAATAGAAGCAGATGCTACGTACGTTAACGTCATTGTACTTCTTTCATTGTTTTGCATACACCCCTGCATATTTTCTACAGATTGTGTTCAGTTGACTGTCGTGCAGTGCAAATCATTTCAAGTATTTTGTTAATTGTTATATTATTAGCCTTTACGTCATTGTTTTTATAGCCTACCTGCTTTCAGAATTCAAAACCACACGTGCAAATGACCGCATACCCATTATTAGATTGTGTTTGTTACGAATATTTTGAACAATAAGTAATAAAAATTTTCTAATATTAATAATGACTTTCATTTATTTGGTAGACTAATGCCCTTGATTGACCATGGCGGACTGCCTGCCATGCAAGTTTTTTAAAAAACATTAGAAATGTCTTATTTACCTACTTTTAAACTTTGTAGGCGTTGCATAGGTAGGCTAACCCCTTTGAATCAGGTGGGATTTAAACATAGTATTATACATGATGCACTGTGCGTAACACAGTTGCTGTTACAACTTTCAGTCTCTGCTCAGCTGGCAAGATGTACCAAATTGATAAAAAACATTTGACTTTTTGTTTTGATCGTTCTTTAATTAAACATGGGTTCTTATAATAGTCAAGATTTAAATTGATAGCCCGATATAAAACTCCACGTTAAAGCGCGCATTTTGCGTTTTGAAGGTGTCATGATTTTCAAATATTAATAAGATCTGTTGTAATGATTTATTAAAAACAAACATAACATATTGATAGAATTTGATGTGACCAAAGAGTTTATAAAAACTCTTTGGTCAAATTTTTGATACAGTTCCCGCCAAATAAAAAAAAAGAAAAGGTATCCTATTTTTGGAGGGAAAAATAAGAGGTTCTTCTGATGGAAGTCACCTTTATGAGATTACATAATTATTACATATTAATATATTAAGCTTGATACTGATGTTAATACCAAGTTTGTATTCTGTACGTATGCGCACAAGTTTATAAATACAATTGTTGGTACTGAAAAGGCGTATCATTTCAAAGGGATACCAGAGATGAAATATTGATGCTTATTAAATAAAGGTACCTACGTGAAGTTTCTTGTGCCGATTGCACATTATGTAGAAGTTATGACGCCCGCGCAAAAGGGAGAGAACATTATTATTTGTACAGCTTGATCAATATTTTTGTTAACATTCTCTGGTATGACAAAATACAAGTAAAAAAATAATAATAAAAGCCAGTTTATCACAATATCAAATGTTACTTTAATTAATCTTTAACCTAGAGTTACTTTGTATCTGGATATGAGCAATCTGTGTTTGAACAAACCACACAACACTACATCCGAGGAAAGTAAACATTTCTTAGTCAAATAATTAGAAACACACTTGTGTTGAAAAAAACTGTACTTTTTGAATGCCTGGCATGTTAGTTACCATGTCAAAAAAATATATGTATTTGCATGATATTTTCATTTATATAATAACTTGCAAATCAAATAATGCTCGGGAACAACAAATCTTAAGTCAAATTACAAATAGGGTTGCATGGCATTCAAAAAGTTCAAACATTGGTAGAAAAGGAATGGAGTAATCTAGTAATTTATCGGCCTTCTATATAAGTTGATAGCTCAATTTCTTCTGGTAGCTCCGTGATGTTGACATCAAAGCGGTCTTGAACTTCGTTAAGGATTTTGGCATCATTCTCATCAGATACCATAGTTATAGCTAAGCCTTTAGTACCAAAACGGCCAGCACGGGCCACACGATGCAGGTACGTGTCAGAATCTTCAGGCATATCATAGTTGAACACAATATTTACTCTTTCTATATCCATCCCTCTTCCGAACAAGTTGGTAGCAACTAAAATTCTCTTCTGAAACTCCTTGAACTGCTGGTAACGGGAGAGACGCTCATCTTGAGTCATGTTCCTGTGTATGCCAATAGCAGGGAAGTTCTGGTCTGTCAGAAGTTGAGCTAAAGCTATGCAGCGTTGCACAGACTTCACAAATATAACCACTTGGTTAAACTCCAGTACATCAAGAAGCTCAAATAGCTTCTTATTCTTCTCGTTCTCCTTAAGTTTAACATAGTGCTGCTGCAGGCCGTGCAGCGTCAGCTTGGCTTCATCATCCACATACACCTCCATGGGGTCTTGCATGAACTTCTTGCACACCGGTCTGATCTCTTTGCTTAAGGTGGCAGAAAACATCATCACTTGCTTGCCGTGAGGGGTGTTTCTAAATATCTCCTGAACGTCGCGTCTCATATCTAGAGATTCAAGCATCTTGTCACATTCGTCCAGTATGAAGTGCTTCAAATGTTTCAGATTCAGCTTCTTACTGTTGACTAACGCCAAAATCCTGCCCGGCGTACCAACGACGATGTGAGGGCATGCAGTTTTGAGGACCTCTTCGTCTTTCTGTACGGGCATTCCACCGAAAAACACTGACACTCTGACGCCGGCCATGTACTTTGAGAAACGCTCGTATTCCTTGCTAATCTGGAAAGCCAATTCTCTGGTGTGGCACATTACGAGGACGTAGACGTGGTTTTCTGACGGCTCCAGTTGCTGAAGAGTCGCTAACACAAAAACGGCGGTTTTTCCCATGCCGGACTTGGCTTGACACAGAATATCCATTCCAAGGACGGCTTGCGGAATACATTCATGTTGCACTTCTGATGGATGCTCGAAACCGCAGTCGACAATGGCGCGCAATATCTCGGGTTTTAACAGGAAATCTCTAAATCCAGAGCTGTGAATAGATACGTAGGATCCCTTAACCTCTTTCTTTGGCGCCGCTTCTGTCGCCCCGTCAGCGATCGACGGATCTGCTTGCTCCTCGTCTTCGTAATCCAGAAGATCGTCGTTGTCAGCCATGATTTAAAGATTTCTTACTATTTTATGTAGTAATTAGGAGCTGCGCTCGTTTAGGAGCACGTGAAATTTATTTTGAAAATTTTATTTCACAATAATGGACAATGGCGGCTATGGTTTTGGCGTCAATTTCAACTTTTTTTTAGCAACTCGCAAGCGTAATTTCGAAAGTGGAATCTAGTCTTTTTGCTTTCAGTTTTACCATTACGTATATTTTATGTAGGGTTACAGATAAATAAATAAATAATAAAATGTATTCAAAAATATAAAGTACAACGAAAAAAAAAGAGGCAAGAAGATAAAATAGTAACTATTAAAAAATGAAGTTTATTAAGGTGGAAGCGTCAGGGTAGCCCACGATATTCAATTTTTCTTAGGTTTTTTGCAATTTCGTTGTAGTTTAATGAAAAATGAGTCACGCGACCCTATTCCGTAACTATTTCATGAAAAAGTCATTTAATGGGTAACCCCATTGAATGAACTTAGAGGGTTGTATTGATGATTTTAATGATTATAATTCTTTAACTACATACGTGTTACTGACGCGACTCATTTTTCATCAACATACAACCTGACACTGACCTGCAAATTGCAAAAAACTTGAAAATTGAATTTCGCGACCTACCCTGACGCTTCCACCTTAAGTTGTTCAATACAAGAGCAGTCCTTGAAGCATGTGGATTGGGCAGTGATTGTAATCATAGGTCTATCAAATATGGACTGATGGAGCCAAATAGAATGGAAATGTCCTGGCCATGCTGCTGAATGGTTGAAATTGGCTCAATACATAGAGGAATAAGCCATTGAGGTGGAATAGGTGGGCTTACCCCTCTGCCAAAGTATACTTTGGCCATTTGACCATACACATTATAAAAAACTAGTTTGATCGCCGCTCATCACAGTGCGGAACAGGGTCGGACTGGGCCGGAAGGGCCCGGGTGGCTCTCTCAAGTCCGGGGCCCGAGACTGGATAATGGTAAATGGGATAAAATCGGAAAATAATGAAATATACAAATTCATAATTATGAACGATATATACATATATTATGAGGTACCTAAGTGGAGTTCAAATTACATTCCAATAATATAACAAATAGGAAGCTAGCAAATCAACATTTTTTTAAACTTTCAGCCAACCCTTTTTTAATATCTCTGAAACAATATCAAATGTATTATAGACTATGAACTAAAATAATTAGGCTCTCTACTACAGACAAGTTAGCTTTTATTTAGTTCTTTTAATGAAAAATAGATTTTATTTAATCGACTTAGGGACACAATGTTAAGAACAAAGCCTCTAAGAGCAAGCGAAGCGAGCTCGAAAATTTTACCACCCTGCCTTTGACAGGCTAAAATTGTTTGAAACCTTTATACAGGAATTACTTGGCCAACTTACAGACAAAAGGAAATAAGCTAAAGAGCGAGCGTAGCGAGCTCGAAAATTTTTGACACCTTGCCTTGGACAGGTTAGAATTGTTTCGATCGTTCGTACAGAAGTTACTTGGTCGATTTTTAGGAAAAGCTAAGATTTAAGAGAAAGTAGCGAAGTGAAATTCGATTGAGTGAAAGTCGACTTATATACAAAATGAAGATTCAAGATAAAGTAGGCTGCAAGAGCGAGCGAAGCGAGCTCGAAATTTTTTACACCTTGCCTTGAATAAATTCAGATATGTAAGAAATCAAAACGTCTACAAGCTCTATTTTTACAACCTTGTGTATGTATGCCATAATTGCTTATTAAGGTCTCGGGGAAGGGCTCCTTATTTCTTAAGGGGCCGTGCACAAAATCAACCCGTTTTGAACAATTTTGATCACTACTTGTGGAAAACACAAGAAGAATTTGAAGTTTCTTTTTTGATATTATTAGAGTCGAATTCTTATTCTTGCAGATAGCCTGAACAAATGTTTAAACTAATGCATGTATTAATGGCAATCACCCATATTCAAAACCCCTTTTCCGCAAAAGTAACGAGCGAGACATGTTTGAGCTTCGCTGAACAAAAACCTACAAAATATTCTGAATATTAAAAAATATCAATAACATCATTATATGGTCTACTCATATATGAACTACAAACATTTTTGACTTCAATACGAAATATAGCAGAAAAAAAATGTTGAAAAAACGTAATTTTTGGAAAACGTTTACACAAATAAGATTTTTTTTCTTTACATTAAAAACACTTTAAAGAAAATTTAAAAATTACACATTAGTCTTAAGGTAACCTTTTAATAGAATCTAAATTTTATTTTATAAATAAACAATAACTTCATTTCGTAAATTAAAGGCAAAGTTAACTATATAATCGACCGCGCATTACTGACGTGAACGATTTGCGCGGTCCGCGCAAAATCGTTCAATTAGTAACTAAATAGTTAACTTTGCCTTTAATTTACGAAATGAAGTTATTGTTTATTTATAAAATAAAATTTAGATTCTATTAAAAGGTTACCTTAAAATTAATGTGTAATTTTTAAATTTTATTTAAAGTGTTTCTAAGGTAAAGAAAAAAATTCTTATTTGTGTAGACGTTTTCCAAAAATTACGTTTTGTCAACATTTTTTTTCTGCTATATTTCGTATTGAAGTCAAAAATGTTTGTAGTTCATATATGAGTAGACCATATAATGATGTTATTAATATTTTTTAATGTTCAGAATATTTTGTAGGTTTTTGTTCAGCGAAGCTCAAACATGTCTCGCTCGTTACTTTTGCGGAAAAGGGGTTTTGAATATGGGTGATTGCCATTAATACATGCATTATTTTAAACATTTGTTCAGGCTATCTACAAGAATAAAAAATCGACTCTAATAATATCAAAAAAGAAACTTCAAATTCTTCTTGTGTTTTCCACAAGTAGTGATCAAAATTGTTCAAAACGGGTTGATTTTGTGCACGGCCCCTTAAGCCTCTGTCTATACTGGTCGATCACGTGAAAATCCAATAGGAGTGCCTATCCACAGGCAGAGGAGCCCATATGACAAAAGTTTTTCGCAGGGTTCAAAGAAAGTCCCGCGCGCTGGTTTTAAGAAAATTTGTAACTTTTTAGCGGTAGTACGAGTACTCTGACTACATGGCCAGTCCGTCCCTGTTGCGGAATGTAATTTTAAACATTACTGTGACTCGAAATAATTATAATATGAACCTGCATTTAAATGAGTGATAACTTTTATAGGATGGAATCTGGATCTCGAGCAAGCCCAGGACAGTTCGTAGCTTTATTGGATTTCATAGGAAGGTACGAAAATGATTAGTTATTTCGTAAATATCTTTCTGTGTCATTCGAAAATCTATCATACTCGGGCACTTGAAAGTTTGAAACTTGAACAATGACATGATACACGACATCCCTCAGTGGTCGTTCAAAAACTTCGATATTGTTTCGTTAGCGCTTGTCAAAACTGTAACTTGGCTACGATTTATATGGGATGTAGTGATCAGCATTGGCCATTAAGCCAATTAATTAACCAATTATTGTAGTTCTGATAGGAAAGGTACAGGCCCAATTGTTAACAATTTAAAACAAAAGTTCAGCCCGCGCACAAAATAAACAACTGTGACTTTGACATTAGTTTGACGTGGGTAGGAACCTCAGAACAATAACTAAAGAAAACTTAGTATGGTTCTGGTTCTGAGGTAGGAACACATGAGTAGGAAAACGGAACAGAGGTTAAGCTTCATACAACCGCGCGAATCGGTTGCACTTCTACAAGCACGCGGGGCATGTGTGCGTGACCACTGGCCGCTTGTCGCGTACGCGGCGAGACTGGAAAAAACCGGTTTACGCTGGCACAGCCAGTGGACAATCTCAGGGTTAGCACGGCACGGTGCCATGGCAACCAAGGGGCACGTTGTTTGTTTTGTCAGTTGCAAGATTGGTTGCAAGTTTGAATATTAAAATTAAAATGGTTGTTTATTGTACTGTGTGTATGAATAATAGTAGAAAAAACAAAAATATATCATACTTTAACTATCCCAAGGAGTACAATAGGTAAGTAAATATTTGACTATTACTTTTTCAAGTAAGTACCTATTATATTTTATTGTATGATCCTTTTTTTTAATAAGAAGAGGATACTACTCGGTGTGTTTTTACCCGAATGCGGCGAAGCCCAAAAGGAGGGTTATGTGTTTGACCTGTATGTATGTAATGTCTGTTTCTATGTTCCCTCGTAACTAAGGAGTTAAGGAGCCCGGTAAGCCGAAGATTATCGAGTTACGACAAGGACAGAAAAAGAAAGTATGTATGGGAGAACAAGATAGAATGAGTAATGGTCTATATCGTATTTGGTACCAACTAGTTTTTTCATTTTGTTGACTTATTTACGTTTTTTTATTATACTCCCCCTGCATTTTATGCTTCACTTTATTTTCGGCTTTCTTGTCATGGGTGTCATTTTCGTGGTTTTTGGGGTCGCTGATAACTAAAATTAGGTCAAAATGAAAATCCAAGATGGCGCCGACTAAAATTTTCGGTTTCGTGTCATAGGTGTCATTTTCGTGGTTTTTGGGGTCGCTTATAACGAAACTGAGATCAAAATGAAAATCTAAGATGGCGCCGACGGAAATTTTCGGTTTTGTCGTCATGGGTGTCATTTTCGTGGTTTTCGGGGTCGCTGATAACAAAAATGAGGTCAAAATGAAAATTCGATGGCACCAACATTTTTTTTTTTGTTTTTTTCGTCATGGGTATCATTTTCATGGTTTTCGGGGTCACTGATAACGAAAATAAGGTCAAAATAAACAGAGATAAAAAACTAAAAAAAATGTAATTCTCATTTTTTTTCTTCGGGTTCCCCTGACTGAATTTTCACCCTTCACCACTGGACTGTATCATACTCAATAATAAAACTGTATAACAAATGTTTTGTTTAATTTGTCTTAACATATTGTGACAACCCTACCAAAATAGGTAACAATTTTGAACGTTCTTTAGAAGCTTTAACTCTGTTCCGTTTACTTACTCATGTGGTAGGAACGCTCACCATAGACAAAAGTATAGGTTTTTTCTACAGACATTGGAGAATGAGCGATTGACTCAGTCGTGTCAAGTTGGCTATCAAATAGTGTTTTCTCAAATCCCTTACTTTTACGCCGCCGCCGCGCCGCCGAGGCGTCAACGATTGTAGAAAGAGATGCAATAAGACACGTTTGTAGCTTGGCTAGGCCTGCAAGTCATTGGAGTTGGTGACTCAGCATTATCTTGGTCTCATAATATGTAAATAGCAATTTCATTGGCGGCCGCACATTGATCACTTATGTAATAAGCTAAAAGTTTAGATCTGTACTATAAAAGTTATCGATACTTTAGTATAACTACCATTTAAATTATATGTGCGCCGCTTCCTATAATAATTATTGTAATTTTAATTTTGTATTGTATTTTTTTTTAATTATAAAAATAATTAAAAATGTAATTAATGTGCACAGAAATAAATATAGAAAATAATTAAAATACTTTGAAAATCAAAAAATATGGTTAACAAACAGTTATTTTGTGCCAAAATGTTAGTATCACGACACGGGGTCAGCGGACTGTTCCCGCCTAGTAAGACACCTAGTTATTTAAGGGAGGCCCAGCAAGAGACGACCAGCGACAGAGGTGCCGAAGTAGCACCTGCAGTAGCCGGTTGCGGTCCGGACTACGGAGCCGTCGTGTGTGTGTGAGCGGTATCGTGTTGTGTCACACCACCCTGTGTCTGCGTGAGTCGCGAGCCTGCTTCCAGTCTTCCTTTTGGGACTTACCGCACAATATTAGAAACAAAGAAAGAATAAAGTTTATTTGACATCAGTTCATCAAGCACAGAATAAAGAAAGATACAAAATAAATGACGAATTTAAAAATTAAAAAAAAAACCAGAACATACATAGGTATTACAACTCAGCCCATCTTTCAAGTAATATCAGGCGTGATGTCTTGTTTTGTCCGTCGAAAGTCCGTTCGCGCAAATATCTTCTTGCGCAAGTGTCCTGGTCCGTCCTGGAGTTGTATTGTCGCGGGGTCGAGTCGTCCTGGGGTTGAAGTGTCGTGGAGTCGAGTTGTCGTATAATCGTTCAAACTGGCGTAAATAGTTGCGTGACGGGGTGACCTCCTAATGATTTATCAAACTCAAAGCATTTATTTCAAACTGTGTTTCAAACAGATCATTACAGGCACTTTTACATTGTCAAAATCAACGTGAGCACTAAGTGTAGTGCTCACGCAAGTTACGTGAATCCCTCTCTGGACACTTCCAGAGAGGGATTCACGTCAGTTTGTCAAGGCTTTTATGGGCTACTTCGTTAAACAGGGATGTATAAAAACCTCAAATTCAGAAACTTTTTCAATTATATGCGTAGCACTGGACAAAAGTCTTTTGTTTTACGAAACATTCAATTTTTTCAAATCTTGACAGACTTCAACCGTCTAAGTCGGACACAAAATAAAAATACCGTGTAACAATTGTATTATGAAAAATAAACTACAATGGCTTCGTAAGTATAAATAATATCGCTAGTGAACAGCGTGAATATAAGCAGGGAGACGACTGAGCCCTGAGGGACTCCGGCTCGAATGGGGTGAGGGGAAGAGAGAGCTTCCCCGATGCGATAGCGGAAGGTGCGATCCGTCAGAAAATCTCGTAAGACGAGCACGAGACGGTCTGGCACTCCCAGTTGGTACAGTTTGTATAATAAGCCGTTGTGCCAGACTTTTTCGAAGGCTTCGACTATGTCGAAGAACAACACGGCCGTCATCGCTCCACACTGGAAGCCAGCGCTCAAATGCTTGACGATGCGGTGGACCAGTAGGATGCACGTTTGTTCGGTCCTGAAGCCGAATTGCTCGTTCCGTTCGTGCCTCGGCATAGTCTTTGAGTCGTCTCGTAACTTTTTACCGAGCGCATTCAGGAGACTCATAGGCCGGTAGATCGAGGGCTCCGAATCGGCTCATTCGTTCAGGAGCTATGATGCCACAGACAGATACACACTTCAACACCCCTCTTTATTGAAAAGAAAGAAAGAAATAAAGTAATATTATCGATCTTAAAGTTAAATTAATCTATGTACATCTTGCTCAAGCCTTCTTATGAAGCACCTGTTTATAAATACGAGTGTGCATAGTCTTACCTAGTAGGGAGATGAATTTTCAAAAAGCCTTCCATAGTAGGGAATCAATTTCATAATAATCTATAGTACTCTTGTGAAATTAAAATGATAGGCTTCATGAATTTTCGGTTTAGGCTGAGCCTCATCTGTTGGTGAATTTAAGATTTTTGTAAAGTTGATTTTTAAATTTTTTTTCTTTTTATTCCAGGTACTTGTAAGTATTTTATTTCATTTTTACTGTTGAGGTAGGAGTCCCTATGGTGTCTGGAGTGAAAGATGGTTCAAACGCGAATGACTTTATTGCTAGACGTAACCGTAATAATACAAAAATATTTACAATATTATCAGTGACTACCTAAAGCGCAGGCCACACCGCCAGCTGGCGGGCGGACGAGCGACGCGAACGACGCACCGTTTCACCTCTTTTCATACCGCGAACTATCGAAATATACGAATTAATATTGTATTACGTTCGAAAGTGTTTCCATGATGCCTAGGTATTGGAATAAAAAGATTCTGATTTTAATAAATTCATTTTTATTTTTCACTGTGTTTGATTGTACTTCTAATATTTTGAGAATATAATAATTCGAGAATATAATATTTTGCGAATATAATATTTTGCGAATATAATAATATGAGAACAAAGGGAACAAAGTATGAAAAGGGCGTCGTTCGCGTCGCTCGCCCGCCCGCCAGCTGGCGGTGTGGCCTGCGCTTTATACTCGTAATAAAATAAATCAAATCATACGTGGGTGAGTCGAAAAGGTTTGAATTTCTAGCTCATATAATACCTTGCGCCGCGCCTCCACTAGCCGCCGCCCACGGCGCGCGCGCTTTATGTATGAACTAGCTTCTGCCCGCGGCTTCGCCCGCGTGGAGTTCGGGAATTGCCCACGGAATCTTACTTCTGGGATAATAAGTAATCTATGTATGTATAGTACATACATAGGTTTACGTGTACTTGCTATTGTAAATATTTGTTCATAGTAATATCAATTAAATTACATACGTGAAATATCTTGGTTTGAGATTGGACACCGGGACACCAATCAAATGATTTATTAGGAATCTATTTACAGACATAATACTTTGACATAATATTTTATATCAATGTCCCGTATCGCGAGCCAACGCGAAAATCGGTGGAATAAACCATATTCACAGACACTTCTACCTCAGAAAAATCCAACCTACTTAGTAATAGGTTAATACTCCCGCGCCCCGCACGCCCCACGCAACGCTGCGCGGCATGCGCCCTTCTACGTGAGCTTCGAAGCCCTATTTAACTATATTGGGGGATGATTTTGGAAAAACTGATACATATGTCTTATAATTTTAATTGAAGAGCGTGAACATCAATTTTCGAGTCAATCGACCCAGTAAATATTAAGTTTCACAGAAAATTCAACACCCCACCCTCTTAGGGGTAGAATTTCAAAAAACCCTTTCTTAGTGGATACCTACTCTTCACAAAGAATACACCGTCCAAATTTCATTTCTCTCGGACCAGCGGTTTGGGCTGTGCATTGATATATCAGTCAGCCAGACAGGACATTAAATTTTAAATTGGGGAATGATTTTGGAAAAACTGTGATACACGTATCTCATAAATTTAACTAAAGAGTATGTACACAAATTTTCAAGTCAATCGCCTCCGAGAATAAAAAGTTTCACAGGAAATTCAACACCCCATTTCACCCTCTTGGGGGTGGAATTTCGAAAAACCCTTCCTTAATGGATACCTACTCTTCACAAACAATTCACCGTTCAAATTTTATGTCTCTGGGACCAGTGGTTTGGCCTGGCGGTTGATATATCAATCAACCAGACAGGACATTGAATTTTAAATTGGGGGATGATTTTTAGAAAACTGTGATACACGTATCTCATGATTTTAACTGAAGAGTATGAATACAAATTTTCAAGTCAATCGACTCCAAGAATAAAAAGTTCCACATATAATTCAACACCCCATTTCACCCTCTTAGGGGTGAAATTTTGAAAAGCCCTTTCTTAGTGGATATCTACTCTTCACAAACAATTCACCGTCCAAATTTCATGTCTCTAGGATCAGTGGTTTGGGCTGGGGGTTGATATATCAGTCAGCCAGTCAGGACGTTTAATTTAAAATTGGGGATGATTTTGGAAAAACTGTGATACACGTATCTCATAATTTTAACTGAAGAGTAAATACACAAATTTTCAAGTCAATCGACTCAGGGAATAAAAAGTTTCACAGAAAATTAAACACCCCATTTCACCCTCTTAGGGGTAGAATTTTGGAAAACCCTTTCTTAGTGGATACTTACTCGTCACAAAGAGTACACTGTCCAAATTTCATGTTTCTAGGACCAACGGTTTGGGCTGTGCGTTGATATATAAGTCAGTCAGTCAGTCAGTCAGTCAGTCAGTCAGGACTTTGAATTTTATATGTATAGATTAATGTGTTGTAGCAACATAACATTACACTTCGTCGCTGCTTACTGGACTAACTACTAACTGTATTTTTTTTTTGAAAATCTGTGAATGGGTATCAACATTTCACAAAAAAAATATTTCTATTGTCCTAAGACCATTTTCGTGTTCCCCTTATTAACCCGCTGAAAGTTTTCACCCTGTAACAGCTATATTTGCCATATTTCCTCGGTTGCCGTCTAGCGGTCGAGATGGAAGGACTTAATTTTTTTTATGACTTTTCCGTATCGAAATCATGCTATCGCGTTCATGATAATATGTCATTCGGGCTGCTCTACGTAATAATTAAACCGACTGCAAAGAAAATAAGGGTTATGTTTTTATTTTGAAGGGTTATTTTTTATTAATTTGGGACCACATCCCGCTGTGTAAATCACAAAAAGCAATAATAATTTTATGTTTTTAGCAAAAGCGAGGCGACTTCAAGAACCCCGGCTATCCTTGCTGACCGCGTGCGCAACATAGCAGTCAACAACTTCAGGGGTCTGGTTGGTTCAATAGTACCACTAGCTGTGTTATTGCCTCTATGGGAAAAAAATAATGTGAGTATAAATTTATTTATTTATCTTTTACTAGCTTCTGCCCGCGGCTTCGCCCGCGTGGCCTACATGAAACAAATGACATTTTTTTTCAAAGTTCTCCGTAAAACTAAACTAATATCTGGGATGAGAGTAACTGAAGGTCCAAAGTGTGTGTGAAAAGATCTTATTAAGAGACAACCAGAAGTGGATAATAAGTAATTAATATTGTTTACAACGAAATACTTTAACTACCGCAGTATTTTTTTGAAAATAATATTTGTTGTTTTCCCTTCTGGTGCTAAAATCAGCAGGCTGCTCCGGGAGCTTACTCTAGTGCAGGCCACGTATAACTGGAAAAAAAAAAACAGTCTACCCCTGCTAAATTAGGGCAAAGCAGACTTTGAGGGGAACTGTACTCTATTGAACTCGAAGAGGTACTTCGATGATGTTAGAGGAATCTTCGGAATAAACACAGACTCGCCTAGGGACAAAAATATTTAGACAAGTGAATAGCGCGCGGTAATTCCCCTAATCGGTTCTAAAGCGAATGCCTAAACGTATGCATTATTTGCGGGAATAATTATTTGCCCGAAAATGCGTTTCGTTTTCAAGCATAGACAATGTGAGGGTTGCCATTCGTGTAAAAAAGTAAATAACTACCGATGACGTAATCATCATCTAGACTCCCCTACCCCCATGTCATCCAAAATAAGCAAAACAAAGACCCCCCACCCCCATAGTGCTTACGTAATACTTGAACGGCCCCTAAGGTAAGTAAACCAATATAAGGTAAGTAAGCAAATACTAATAGGCAAATGCTCTCGCGCCCCGCACGCCATGCGCAAAAATAAACTAAAAAATTTCTACTTCAACTGTTTTCTATCGGAAACTATTGACTCAAGATTGGACAGACAAATGGAAATCAAAGAGCCCGAATACATCCTAGAAGCAATCAATGCACGGGCAAAGACAAAAGCGAAAAATTCAAGATGAAAAATTGACATCTACGTGAATCGTAAAAGAGCGTATTAATGTAATGATTAGTAGATAGAATCAGCTACGGCCCTGAAAAAGAATTTTTGTACCAATCGACTCATGCATGTCCATTTGTACAAAATTTATTTTTGCTTTAGCTTTAGCTTAAAATCAATAGCTTTTGATGTACCTTTTTTTTTTTGCTAAACATTTTCCATTGGAGGAGCTCATGGCTTTAATTAAAATAACAGGCGCTCGGGTTGATCTTTAGATTAAGTCATGCTTGCCTAGGTTGGTCCGTGGATGGGTGACCACCCATTACATACCGAAAGTCCTCCGTTCCTCGGAAAGCACGTTAAGCGGCTGGTTGGTCCCGGCTGCCATATATTATAATATAGATTACAGGTAGTATATACGTTACTGGTAGTCAGGGGCCTGAAACTCGGACAACGAGTCTTACCATAGAGTATCGTATTACCCAGTACTAACTGGGTTGTGGAGGGCAGGCAGGCAGTCACTCCATTTAAAGTACTGGTATTCAGCTGCCTCCAGTTAGACTGGAAACCGACCTCAAAAAAAGATTGCACGAATTGTTATCATTTCAAACCATATTCAAAAAAATAACAAGCTTTGGTAAAATAGTACTAGAATTATATAATATTCACTTATAATCCACATGATGCCATATTTTACTAAATGTAAGTTACCAACTTTTGTTTTCCAACAGCCACGCACGTGTGCAGCTGTATGCGTGACTCGCACACAGCCACGCACGTGTGCAGCTGTATACGTGACTCGCACACAGCCACGAATGAATGAAAACCGATGAAACCGATTACATGAATTTAATTTAAATACGGGAAATAGCGCTCGCCGTTTTTGTTTGGCACAGTTTAAAGCTTGGTGCTTTTAATCGGAGATTCAGCCAGCTGCCAATGTCGTTGTCAGACTTTTTTTTTCTTGACGTGGAAATCCTCAATGGTTGTCCTCCACCTTGGGAAGAGCAGAGGGGTCTATTAAGCTCGTATTGAGTTAAACCACACCGGGGTCCCTCGCACACTTGCGTCGGGGGCAGCGGGATCTAATGCGACTTTCGCTACCCGGACTAGTGCCGGCCTGCTTGGGCCTAGTCCCGTGGGGGGGGGGGGGGGGACGTTGCCAGGGTGTCTCAACCACCTCGATGCGGAATCGACATCTGAGGGTTGTGTTGATGCAGCGAGACCTGAAGCGCGTACTTTATTACTATTTCAATTTCGTTTCAGGTCCCTAGAAAACTTTTGATTATGTGGCTCTGGATGTTCTGGTCCTACTTAATACAACCAGTTGCGGTTCCCAACACATCGCTTATTCCTGTATTTTATCTGCCCATGGCTGGTATAATGCAATCGGCGGATACTTGCAAATGTTTTATGAACGTAAGTTGTTTTAATACTTCTAGTAATTGTTACAATATCAGCTTTGCCCGCGGCTTTGCCCGCGGGTTCGCTCGCTTTAATTTAGAATTTGACATCAGTTTGCCCAACTGAAGTTTTTATCAATAATTCAATCATGGTTATTGTTGTTTTCCTCGGCAACAGTACTTATTTTTGGAATGAAAGGTACCCTATGTCTGTTTCTGTATACCTGACAACGTATATGCAAAATTTCAGGATGATCGGTTTAGTGGTTTAGGCGTGAAAAGGTAACAAACAAACTTACTTTCGCATTTAGTTAGTTAGGATTTTCCTGTAAGTAGTTTCCATTCCTGGAAAAATGTCTAATTTGCAATTAAAAACTCCACAGACTCTCTATTCTCGTCTATGGGTGAGCATTATGCACTTGAGCATTTTGTCAAGCATTGACATAACACGGTGTCCGTAGTTGTAATGCTGACTTGCCGTGACCTGTGACATTTTTTCTATTTCGTGTCTCCATTTCATTGAAATTTCGAATCTGCTGATCGCGTGGTGCTGCCTTCATCTTTTGATGAGATGTTTTAAAAAAGCACTGAGTGAACTTTGACAAGTACCGCCCTGCGTGATCCCTCATTTGTTTGTACAATCTACTTGTAACAGAGCGTGGAGCGACTCGATGTTTTGTTACAAGTGAATGTCTTACCATCCAAGTAAGATTATGGTAGTGGGTGGGACCATAATCTCACTTGGGCCAGAGGGTTTTTCAGCAAATAACAACAAACTGTGTTTTTGACTGTTTTATTTTATGGCACTGCAGTTTTTAATCTGAATGATTACGCAGTTACAATTTGAACTCAATATTTTCATGAATAGCCGGTAAAAAAAAATACATTTAATTTTAATTTTTTACCTACTTATTTTTACCTTTACTTACAGATGATTATTAAAAAACTCTAAAAATGTATAAACAACACTTGCCTTTACAGGAGTCTATTATGCTGTACGTCTTATCTGCGTGGGCAATAGTAATGTTCAATAACTCAGGCGTGGACAAACGCATCGCTTTATGGTTTATAGCTTCTGGGAAGACTTCACAGTATTCTGGAGAAAAGTGAGTACGTTTTACGGTGTAATAAGGTAAATGATTTGTGCGAAGCAATGTTTCGGGGAGAGGCACTCTCGCACCGGAGCATTCGCCTGTGATGTAACAATCCAAGATTAGATTTTGTACAGAAACAAGGCGTGATTGTTACAAATTGTGTCAGAAAGGTTGTGCACTGTAATGATCGGTAAGTTGCGCCTTATAGCAACAGCTATCAGCCAGTATAAGTTCTGTCAGAATCGGCCCAGTAAGTGTTCAGTAAAAAGCTGTTATTTTGAAATTACAAAAAGTCACTTCAATTTTATTTATTTGTACAGAAGATGTATAGATGTATAGATTTCATACTCACGTAGTTATCGCGATAGGTATTGTAAGACTGCAGCCTGCGACGGCGTGGCAATGATATGGCTATTCTGCATTTCAGTCCGCAAGCGATCAAGCGATGACGGCACGATTGGCGCAGTGGCTGAGCGATCGGCTGCTGCGCTGCGTGTCGCGGGTTCGATCCCCGCACGGAACAAATATTTGTATGATCTACAGGTAGTTGTTCCGGGTCTGGCTGTTTGTGTATGTGAGTGTAAATGTTAGTAAACGCACCCACGAAACAGGAGAAATTCCTAGTGTGGGGCAACGTTTTTTTTTAAATTAAAAATAAATGAGACGGTATCATCCAGCATACGATTACACTGGATGATACGAATACGATAACGCACCTGTAAATATTGTAGTTAATCATTATTGTTTACTTTAAACTTGGGTGTTTTAATAAAAATGTTAATATTTAATATCCATAGGCTCTATTTCCTTTATTTATTTCTATACAAATTAATTACATTTTTAAATATTCCTTAGAAGAAAACAATATAAAAAAAAAACATTTAAAAATATAAAAAATTGTAGCCCACCGGTATCGGGAACAGGGTCCAAGCTACCGGCGGTCAGGGCTCCAGAGAGAGGAACCTCCTAACAATACGAGCCGTGTCCAGAAGTACCGCTTTCTGAATCAAGCCCTTGATCCAGCTGCCTAACGAGAGCCTCCTCAGGTGTTGGTCGAGGCTCTTGGCAATTAAGCCATGGGCTGATACAACTATCGGCACAATGATCGTTGAGTCCACATCCCACATGTCGACAACCTCGTGAGCCAAGTCAAGGTACTTGATTTGCTTATCTTTCTCGGCTTTCACGAGGTTCTCATCATGCGGGACCGTTATGTCAACAATCATTGCTCTATTTAATTATTACGATTATTTCGTTGAGGCTCAGAATGTCAACTTCCCAAAATGTCCCCTGGTACCAAAATGTCAACTTCCCATAATGTCCCTTTCCCAAAATGCCGCTTTCCCAAAATGTCCCCCATTCTTAGAATTAAGCGTTATAACCCAACTAAAAAATTGCATTGCCACGTCGCAAATCCCGGACATGGCCTCCTGGAACCAACCCGCCTCGTTAAACAAACATATATGCGCTTATTTAGTCTCATAAAAGAGAATTTACAGATCCAAATTAAAACTTTCAAATCGGATTATGAAATTGCCATCATGAACGCAGTTTCGGCGGTTTTTCCGCAGGCTAGAGTGACTGGTTGTTACCATCACTTCAATGCAGCGATTTGGAAATATTAAAAAAAAACAAAATTGATAAATCAAGAGCTGGTCGTAACGTGACTAGAATGAGTGCCATTCTTCCTTTGGTGCCGGCAAATCATATACCAGGCGCATGGAATTATATTTTGGAAACAGCGCCAAATACATCAGAGATGGGGTGTTTTCGCAGTTATTTCGAGTCTACCTGGTATCCCAGAAAATCACCGTTAATATTAAGCTGCGCTGGCCAACGCCATAGAACCACCAATGCTCTAGAAGGATGGCACCGACGTGTAAATAGCCTTATACCAAAGAATCCAAATTTGTATTATTTTTTATATAAGATAAAAAAAGAAAGCAAATACTGGGATGGCCGTATACAGGATTCACTATTTAAGCAGACCAACCGCAGAAGAAGGCTCAGAGATATTGAGTTCGATAGAAAATATGCAAGATATTTAAAACAATTACAAGGAAATCATCTCACAATTCAACAATTTTTAAAGAAATTGATATTTTTGAGACTTGCTTTATTTAATTGAATTTCTATCTAAATTTGATAATAGTTTAACGCTTAATTATCAGTCTGTATCTGACTATTGAAATCCTATTGAATTACTGTGTACTTGAACGTATTAGTTCTAATTAAAGTTATTTTTATAATATGTTGATAATATATAACTATATTTCATTTCAAATTCCTTATCTAATAAAAAATTGACGAAAGAGTTGATACAAAGTAATTAAAATAAAAAATTTGATTATTATATTGTTTTTTATTTTCTAGTTGGGTTATAACGCTTAATTCTAAGAATGGGGGACATTTTGGGAAAGCGGCATTTTGGGAAAGGGACATTTTGGGAAAGGGACATTTTGGGAAAGGGACATTTTGGGAAAGGGACATTTTGGGAAAGGGACTTTTTGGGAAAGGGACATTATGGGAAGTTGACATTTTAGTACCAGGGGACATTTTGGGAAGTTGACATTCTGAGCCTCAACGGATTATTTTAGTTGGCCGGCAAAAAGAATTGGCCCAACTTGGGTGATCTCCTTATTTTTTATTGAAAGACTTTCTGAAACTATCTGATATATTCAATAATAAAAAATACAGGTGATGCGTGGAGGGGGAAGGAGGGGTAGCCTAAAACCTTACGACGTATCACCGAGGAGGAGGACGGGGGTATAAAAGTGGCCTCAAAAACTTGGTGATTAAAGGATGGCCCCTAACTAGTTTGCATTCATCATCATCATCAGCCTATAGCAGTCCAATGCTGGACATAGGCCTCCTCAATCGCACGCCATTCAACTCGATTTTCAGCGACTCTCATCCAGTTGCTACCAGCCACCCTGCGAAGATCGTCACTCCACCGAGCCTGAGGGCGTCCCACCTTACGTTTAGTAAGTTTAGTTTGCATTCATCTTGTTTGTATTAAAACATACTTTTTTTTTTAGGTTAGTATTCAAAGCTAGTTCAGCAGCGTTCTTTCTTTCCATGTTTAGTAGTCGGCTAATAACGGCATTAGTTTTAACAGAACTTGTAACTAATGCGTGCGAAAAAGCAGATGTGAGTACAAAAAACATTTTGTTAGTTGTGGTTTTATTCCCATATTAAACCTTCGTAGACATAAAAGTAGTATACGACATAAGAGTACTTTCAGCAATGTCAACCGTATCAGTCAATTTGATTGATTGGGCGGTGTAATTATTTGTTTTGTGCTTCTATATATTTTTTAAATATTGTTTGTACTACAAATACCCGCACACAGACGCGACCCACACACGTTGACAATCTTAACAGTAGGATATAATGGGGCCCTGGAGGTCTAGGCTTAGTTTCGACCCTCCTATAAATATAAATATCTCCCACAGACTACTTTATTTTTGTTAAAATTTGTTTATCTTTTTGTATTTCAGCCATCAATACGCGATGTGCGTAAAGTCCGTGACGCAGTTAATAATGCAGTTCAGACCTCGGCGGCGATCGGTACGTAATACTAAAAAAAATAATGCTGATCTATAATGGGCGTCCGCTAGGGAAGCTGTCACCTCCTTCTGCGAAGCAGTCATGCTAGCGAAGGAGGTGGTGGGACGTGAGAGGTCGTCCCATCCGCCGCGGGAGACGCCCCAGGTAAGGTGCCATACTTACTCCGTAGCGGAACCATGCGGATATTAAGACAATAGAAACACTAATAATAGTTGTTTTGTTTGTTCCCGATACCGGTGGGCTACAATTTTTTATATTTTAATGTTTCTTATATTGGTTTCATTTTAACGAATATTTAAAAATGTATTAGACTAGCTTTTACCCGCGGCTTCGCCCGCGTGGATGTCGTAAAATATCCGACGGGAACGTACCGAACAAACATAGTTACTTACCTTCATCCCCCTTTTTAACCCTTCGAGGGTAGAATCAAATCAATCAAAAACGCTGAGACACGTATAAATTATTTATCAATCAACAGCCTAAGCACAAAATTTGAAGATCCTAACTTCAAAACTGACGGACTTTCATATAAACTTCCATCCCCTATTTTACCCCTTTAGGGGTGTAATTCCCAAAAATCCTTTCTTAGTGGATACTTACTCTTCACAAAGAACACACCCTCCAAGTGTCATGTCTCTAGGACCAGCGGTTTGGGCTGTGTGTTGATATATCACCCAGTCAGTCAGTCAGTCAGTTTACCATTTTATATATATAGATTTGTGAAATAAATAAAGGAAATTGTTGTGTTTTACAGGTAGTACCGCTATTCTGCACTCTTCGTACGTAACTTTGCTCTTCCGAGGATGTTTTCACGAGTATGTATATTATTATTTATTTATTCAACTTACAACTTAATATCATTCCAGGTAAAACTATTGTATTAGGGTACAGTGTGTAAGGGACAGCCCTCCACGAGCTGACAGGGTGCATACAGCTCCTTATTTTGAATCATATTCCACCGGAATTTTTTTAACTTTTTTTTCCGTTTTCAAAGTAAAATTACATTTCCTGTACGCAGCACTCCGCTTATGTAAATAATACGGCTAAAAACAAAAATCCAATAATGGATGTTTAAATACTCTAACGAACGACGCGTGAAATCAGCTGTTCACTTCCTGCCTAGCTACAGAGTTCATCTAACTCGTCGTCGCGCTTGTCGTTCGCTACGTGCGTTTTGCCACGGTAACGATACATTGTGTATGAGGAAATAAAACAAATCAAATTTATTGGATTCTCTCAGCATTCCTAAAATAATTTCTTGTACCTGTCATCTAAGTATGATATACTGAATTCCCATCAGTTTGTGGAGGGCTGTTCCTTACACCCTGTATACTTCGTCATCATCGACCCTTGAAGGATCAGCTCTATTCTACTTATGTAGTTAGTTGGTAAGATGGATACCATGGTTGTTTATGTCCTGCCTATGAATTTTTAGTTGGACGTGTGATCCCAACTGGCCAGAGCAGCAGCGCAGACATAGCAGCAAGGCACGCGAGCAGTTTTCAGTAATTGATTGATAATGAACTGATAAACGAACTGTAAATTGAAAACCTTAAACTCAAACGCTACTATTTAAATCTATCAGTTTTTTCCCCGAACACCAGTAACCGGTTAACCGGTTTTGTTTTAACTAATAGTTTTTCACCATAACTCTACATTGTAATGATTTAGGTTGTATAAATTAAAAATGTTATTCGCTAACCATGGGATTTGTTTTTGAGGCGAATGAGTTTAAATTGAAATGGCGACATATCCGAAATTACATTATTATCAATGGCATATAATTATTTATCAGTCAAATTAATTAATTAAGCCAATTCCATGGATATTAAAAACCTTCTCAATTTTTTGTCGTTTATTCCAATATAAAGTTCTCCGCCTCAGAAATTACACAACGTAATCTTCTAATGTTCTATTAAATTTCATTCTGCTAATTTGAATTCATTAATACTTTTGTTATTCACAGATTTGTAATGAAGTACAGGGAATGGCCGGATATATTTAACTACTTTACATATTCGGTGTTTGCGTTCCCCGTAGCTTTTATTATGTTTATTGTGAATTTAATTTACCACTCGCTACTTGTTAACAAGTGAGTTAAATCATTGTTTTCATATAGTAGGACTTAATAATGGACGTAGATAAGCAATAGGGTGGTGACCAACAGCGTAGATTATGTGAGTTTGACTTGGAATAAACGTAGGTTATGTTAGTTTGACGTGGAATAAACGTAGGTTATGTTAGTTTGACGTGGAATAAACGTAGGTTATGTTAGTTTGACGTGGAATAAACGTAGGTTATGTTCACAGAACAGAAAAAAACAGTAGAAGTCGCATGTGGGCGGGCCGCGCGTACCCCGAGGTTTGCGCTGTTCCGCAAACTGTTTCCCCCACGCCCACGCCACGCACATCAGTCTAGATAGAAGCGTCACAGTGACAATAACTCTTATAAAACCTATTTTAATGTTAAAAAATACTAAAATGCCTTATTGTGCTATTCTAGAAACGATATAGAACTACTGTAAAAACGATAGCAGAACCAATAATGTATCAAATGGTGGTATATCATACCATCGGGAAGTCTTAATTTACTTTATTTCGATTAAATTTGAAAAACATTATTTTATTATACAAGACAAGTACAAATAGACTTTATTGTTTATTAAATAGGGTCTACTTTCTTTTAACTCAAACATATTATTCTCGAAGATTCCAACTACGCACATGTCACAGTCCGCTACTCAATTAGAGATTGACGTTATCGATAATGAGTTATCGATATTTTAAACTTCAATGTTCTATGATGTATGGGCGAAAAATTAACCTTGTGCGTTTTTTTTATGATGAACTCTTTACCCTTTTTTTAATTTTCCTTATCCAGGATTGAAATAAGTTTAAAACATGGATATGGGGAATCTATTCGTAATATTCAAATTGAGAAAAGATTTATCTCACCCTATGTCATTCATAAAGTCTCGAACCTATAAAAAAATGGGTTTCGTATTATTTTATGGCTTCAGATTTCCTAAGGATCCAGATAGAAAAGAATATAATAGAATATAATAAGTGGCCTATGTGTTAGTCTGAAACATCAAAGTTCGCTAAGGAGTTGGTCGAGCTAAAACATACTTAAAACGAGTGTAGCTGCCGGCGAAATCGAAGGGTTCCCATGTCAATAGAAAGTAGGTACTAGGTACCCGTAGTAACAAATCGTGTAGTTTATTCTGTTACCTTTCTATCAAATAGTATAATTTTCGAAATCAATCAGTAGTTTAACATGACAATATTAACATAACAATGAATTCTTAACTATTCGTTATATAAATCATAAGCATTATTATAAATTTATAACACTTGATTTCAAACATAAGTACTTAATTCATTTTTAAATTTAAACATATTTATCGACTCTTGAATTTTGTTTGAAAATAAAACGCAATATCGATAAAAGGGCAACGACAGTGGTACAACCCTAGAAAAGGACGTATAGCACACAAATAGTAATGAGCTCGTTACGGGAAATATTAATCTTATTCCAAAACAAATAAAGGCTTATTAAATGCATTTAGTGTAGTGACATCTAGCGGCGAGTAGCAGAACTTGCTAGTAAAACTATTCCGTATGAGCTAATACGTAAACAGAGTAGATAATAAACCACTCTATTGGCATGTTATTATGGTTTAAATTCAAAAAAACGAAGACTAATATATTACTTTCTTTCATTTAATATTAAATTACCAATCACACCACGCTTTTCTTAGTGTTACGAAATACAATCAACCTGTTTATGTGTTAGTTTGGGGTACGCTGGTTCCGAAACTAATAAAGCTCTACGCGATTTCTACTGTTTTTTTCTGTTCTGTGGTTATGTTAGTTTGACGAGGCATAAACGTAGGTTATGTTAGTTTGACGTGAAATAAACGTAGGTTATGTTAGTTTGACGTGGAATAAACGTAGGTTATGTTAGTTTGACGTGGAATAAACGTAGGTTATGTTAGTTTGACGTGAAATAAACGTAGGTTATGTTAGTTTGACGTGGAATAAACGTATGCTATGCTAGTTTGACGTGGAAAAAACGAACGATCTCAAAATTATTACATAAAATACACAGATTTAATTTATATTTTCACAAAAATATAAAACTTGTGAATTATAATGTTTTATGTGTTGAAATAAAAAAAAGGATTCTTTTTTTTAATTTGACCCTAGAGACCACGCGATGACACCCGCTTCATTGAGAGCAGTAGAACAAAGTTTAAACATTCACTAGGTCCGCTGGCGATTTTTGCTTGACTACGCTGATCTTTAACGTCCCTGCTGTGCGGAGGCATAACAAGGCCTCTAGGGTGAAATCGCCATATTTAAATCTTAGAAACGCGCCTATAATCGTGCGGCGATAATCTTACTAAATAATATTTTAACAGGGTTTCCGGAGGTTTATCACAATCTCAGATGCAGGCAATACAGGCAGCTTTTCAGAAAAATAAAGCTGAGTTACCACATGAAATCAGTTTACATGAAATAGTATGTTTTTATTATATATATTATATACACATAGATTTTTCTACACATTTCTGATTTTTGTGACGGTGACAATCACATGGCGAACAAGCGCTTATAGATCTTCATAAGCGTGCGCCGGGCTTAGTCACGCCAGCCAAGATGAACAGGGGCTAGCGCAGGCGACGACGTCGGCAAGCTTCCATACATGACCGGGCTGGATAAATAAAACCGGACAAGTGCGAGTTGCACTTGCGCGACGAAGGATCCGTACGATGAAGGAGATCGAGAAGACTTATAATAATGATTTTTGTAAATCGAATTCTTTATTTTATGTAAGAGCAATACAAGGTGGATTATACAAGTGATCTTGACCATTACGGGTAGTATCAAGTCTTCATCACTTCATCACTGATAAACATGGGTGTGTTATATAAGGTGTTAATAAATTAACCCTAAACCTCTTAGGTGGTAACTCGGACCATGAAACTGAACAACTTTTATTATGGGACCAACTCTGGAATCGCGAAAAAAAATCAGCTGTTTCATACATTTCGGGTCAGTAGGTATTGCACTTTTGTGTGAAACAGCTGATTTTTTTTCGCGATTCCAAGTTGGTCCCATAATGAAAGTTGTTCAGTTTCATGGTCCGAGTTACCACCTAAGAGGTTTAGGGTTCATTTATTAACACCTTTTATATGGCATAATAACAGATAGTATAATATCACTTGAAATATCGTTCTCATGATATAATTTTCATATGCTATAAAACAAATAACCTAATTTCATCTGATCTAATGTTATATGAAATTATATCAGTAATTCATTTCATCGTTATATTAAAAGTATATTAAATTAGGTCATATGATCATTAGTTTTTTTGTTATTATTTCAAACGTTACACACACCCGGTAAATATAAGCGTAGCCTTCATTTTAAATTGGGGACAATTTAAAATGGCAATATAGACTTGAACCGATTCGTTGCGGATGGCACGACAGTCGTCATCGTTTTTAACGTGTAGCGTATGACACGAGAGGCGTGCCATTTTTAAATCGATTAAAACTCCTTCAAATTTAGTTTCAGAAGGGTTTACCCAGAACAAAACTATCATTGTTTTTCACGTAAAATAAGCCTTCGTTTCTGGATATTGTTATTGGAATGTACAGACTGAGCACATCGAAACTGTCAAATTTTCCCAATCAACCTTGAACTTAATGCATTAGCGATAAAGTTGAAAATCTATTATAAAAAATTTGACAGATTGGATTGAAGTAGCTTGATGTGCTGGCGTCTGTACTTGCGTTTACGATATTATTCTGAAAATTTAAGAAGTGCTTGTGCAATCGAATTAAACTAGTTTTATAGTGAGACGCGAATAAAAAAAAAAACGAAATGGCGGATGGGGACTATGCCGCACGCCATACAAATATTTTAAAACCCTTTATTTTATTAAAATTAAGTTACCTACACCAAACTCTTACAAAGTGGCTGCAGACAGACAAAAAGAATAAGCAATATTACAAAAGGTTTGAAACATCTAAATTATAAAGGCCTTCCATTTCAAGGGAAACACGTGGATTAACCACTCAAAAACCGCTTATGACAACGTATCCTGCAGCTCACTTCCTTGGTTTGATGTTAAGTGAACTCGATCAAGTCTAAATCAGTGAAAAAACCAAAGAAAGTATATTTTTTATACACATGGCTGATGGCACAATAGGCGTGGCATCATCTTCTATAGCGTTAGGCACGCCAGTCGTGACATTAAATAATTGATCACCGCCACAGCAACAAGTTTTCGAAACTGGGTGCCGCAATGAATCGGTGGAATACTGTGTTGTGCACGATTTAATATTGTAAAATCCGTTTCAATCCGATGCGATGCGAGCCGTTTGGTGGACATCATTCTTGACTGGACTATAATTGCAAAGCCGGGCCTAGTGTCAAAACAAATATTATTAGTAGAGGATTCGATCTAGGCACGAACTTCACTGATCAAACAGATCAGTGAAGGTCGTTTCTAGATGCCTCAAAGAGTGTCAGCATAATGACGGGGCCCCCTCGGGCCAAAGCCTGCCGGGGTCGCGGGACTCATAGAATTACCGTGACCCTGGAACATAAAGGGCTACTGAAGGACACCGTGGATTTTAGTCCGTACAAGCCCTGGGTGGGAGGACTCATTTGATGATTTTATCAAAAGAAAAAAAAAAAAAGGTCGTTTCTAGATCGGATCTTAGACTATGTGTATTTGCGCTCGTGACCAAGTTTTATTCTCTTAATTCATTTTTACTATAATAGTCCAGTCAACTAAACCAAAAAAGGGGTAAATCTCGGAATGAGAGATAATAAGCTGTAAACTTGTATACACCTTCATTTTAGTGTTCTAAAAGTTGTCTCAAAAGTCTCATAAAATCTCGTGTCTGCGTCGTAAGTTATTCAAGGTCAAACGTCACAAAAATCAGTTTTTCGCGATTATCTCGGTTTCTATAGCTCCAATGATGTTGACTTGTTTAATAAAGTTGTAGAGCATAAAATTTGCAACAAATTGTGTGTTGAAAAATTTTTCATACGCCCAACCGTTTTTGAGATAGAGGGCAGAGAGCAAATTTGACTGGACTATAAGTACTCAAACCATATTTTTTACAGCTTTCCGTATTATTTCACATAATTATGTTGGTCGTCTTGTTCTTCCGCTGGGCACCGATTCTTGGTGATGATTTTGGATGGGCCAGCTTTAGTGTCCTAATACCAACGTTGCCAAGGTAATAATTTAGTAACTGCGTTTGTAGTAAATCATATACTTTCATTTATTCAGGTAATTACCCGCATTGCCATTTATCACAATATCATCAAACGAATTGTTCATTAAAATTCAAAAAAAAAAAAATAGAATTTGTACGAAGGAGATGGACAAAACGAAAAAAAAGGAAATAAAATGAATTTAAGTACTACAAATAATTATAATAAAAAAACGTTAATATAAACGTATACTATAGCAGACGTTGAAAAGGACGCAAATCTAATAAAAAGTATTTGTATTTTTGATTTCACTCGAAAAGTCGAAAGTAGCCTCGACGTTGCCATACAATATTAACAAATCAGGGGAAAATAAACTCATACCGGGCCTAAAATGTAAAACATTTGTAATTTACAATAAGTTAAAATGACTTCTTTAAAACTACATAACTTTTGTCCACAACTGCTGAGCAATATGCACCTCTTTTATTTTTGTTGTAGAAGATTTATGTTATATATGCACATTCTGGGGCACAGGCTCGTACAATGACGATGATGATGATGATGTAGATGAACTAAATGTGCCCCAAAGTGTACAAAATTACTCATACCGGGCCAAACATGAAAAATATAAGAATTTGTAACTTTCCGTAACTTAGAAATTACGAAATTTTACATAAAAAATAACAACGTCAAGATCAACCGATTAAAAAAACAAAATGGCTGCCATTCGCGCCTTTGGGGTTAAGAGTATGTGTGTTTGTCGATAGAAATATGTATCTAATATACCCTTAAAGTATCGGTAACCGGAAGCCAAACACACTGTATGTATAGGTAATATTGTATATGAGAGCTACCTGGCAACAAACTGCTTTAGTTTCCAAAAAAAAATACAAAAGTAACAATATAACTATTTAGTGAAACATATTAATTTAAAATTTGTCATTAAGATATTCATTAATAGTATAAAATAGCATTTATATAATAGAAAATTTTGTAATTTATTTATGAATAAATTAAATTTTTGTTCATTTTTAATTATTTCCGGTAATTTATTAAAATCTTTTTGCAACCAGTCTGCTAGTCAGCCAAAGTCATAGCCGCCCCAACCCTTGTCGTTTGTTTAAATGTCTATTTGATGAATAGTAGTATAGTGTGTGTGTATGTGTAGTGTTTTGTATAGTAGTAGTCTCCTGACAGATTATAATGTCATCAATATATCGCATCGGTAATAAAACAGCAAGTTAAGTTTGCTCATTACATTATCATCATCATTTGGATTTTTCATCATTTGCACTCTGAAATTGTTTATTCTCTATTCCAGATGTAAAGATGCGACAGTATTAGCTATGTTTGTTATCTTGTTACATACTATCCCTAAGAGCTGTGGTTTTATGAAGATCTTCACAGTTCATAGTAAGTTACCGTTATTGTCCTGGAACATTGTCACTGGATGGCAGGGTCGGGCGCAACACAGGGAGCGCTCGCAGCTCGTATGTGGTCGACTTGTCGCTCATCTAAATAAACTAAATTGGGATTGTCCACTTTTATCCTTTCCAGTGAAGACGTCATCAGCCCTGAATTTCAAAAACATTGTTTCTTAAAATACCATATTTTAACTAAAAATTAAATATACCTACAGGTTAGACTGTTTTAGACAATGCCCATAACAGCCGTCGGTCGTACTCCCGACCCGCGCCTAACTCACACCCGCTCCTTGTAAGTGTTGCGCTTAGATGGTATTATTATAGTGTACATTGTACATCTTTTGAAAAAGAAAATTGGAAAGCAGCGGTGGCCCAGTGCGCAGAGCAGTGAGTAGTGGGTTCGAACCCAGGCAGACGCATTACTTTGTGTAATTTACTTCATCACCACTGCTTTCAAACCGGTGAATGAAAACAACGTGAGGAAACCGGCTTGTCCTAGAACCAAACATTCGAAGACATTTGACATCTAGCAACCCGCACTGGGCCCGCGTGGTGGATGATAGCCCATTCCCTCTCATAGAGAGGAGGCCTGTGTCCCAGCAGTGGGAACATTATAGGCTGATAATGAACAGCAAAAAGCGTATTTCACGATATTCTTTCCTGAGATGACGTCTTTGAAGGACAAATAAAGGTTAACCACATGTCATGTTTTTGTTTCAGAAAGAAGTGAATTGCAGCTGAAACCAGAATCCGCCGTTCTGTGGTGGCGGTTTGTTGATAAGAACTGCAACTATGGTTATTTATATACGTTTGGTAATAAAAAAAATCTTTTATAAATAAAAAAATCATCAACATTGAGACTATGGTAGAAATTGAGTTCGAAAGTTTTTTCTAACATTTTTAGGGTTCCGTACCCTAAGGGTAACCAACGGAACCCTATTACTAAACTTCCGCTGTCCGTCCGTTCGTCTCTCTATCAGCGGGCTGTATCTCATGACCCATAACAGACTGTTGAAATTTTCACAGAATGTGTATTTTAATTTTGGAAGAGTTTAAAATGGATAAATTTATAAATTACGTCAAAAAATTTTTACTTAAAAATGAAAATTTCCGGAAACAGTGGTGTGTTTTTAGGCGAAAACACAGGACAAATAATTTTGCTGAATTCAAAATTAATGAAAAAATTAATGAAAAACCTAACAGAAAATTGAGTTTATACGGATTGCGAATAATAAAAAATAGTTAAAAAAACCGCTTTAAAAAAAAAGCTATTATACACGATTTGAAAGCACCGAAACCCCGACACCAGGCATATGTGCTACGTGATATTGTTATCCAAAATGCACAACTATAACTTGTTGCGGCAGGAATGACAGTAGGTGCTTTTTTCGATATAATTGGGTAATCCGGTCTAGTGCCGGTGTTCGGCAGCAGCGATTTTTGCGGGTATTTTTAAATTATATTAATAAATCAGCCACTAAACGGGATACATTGTACTGGACAATGTTTGGGAGTATAATTTAATATTATAAGTTGACTCAATTGAAGTTATGTTTTTAACAGTAGGTAATTTACTATGTGGGTGTGTTTGTATTAAAATCGTTTTCGCGATTATCTTTTTCGCTTTTATTTTAAATATTTTTATCACAATTAATTCAGTAACCTCTAATTAATCATATAAAGAAATCCTTGAAAACTTATTCCTATGATAAATGGAAAAAAAATCCAACTATCCCCACCAGTGCGCATCAGTAGGGATATATGGAGTAGAAAGTTCCATAATATACCAACCGATAGCGATAGTTGGAAAAAAACTCCCAAGTATCCCTACCAGCATTATGTCAATAGAGATATATGGAACGGGAGCATTTTTTAAATCATCTACGCGATTTCAGCAAAAACCTTAAAAAAAGACACAGTTTATACCTCGCAAACAAATATCAAAATGTCACTTATTTATTATGATTTCAAGATTCCGGTTAGATTTCTATGTAATCTTTGGTTTATTTTTATTTGTAAATTGGTTCCTTTTTTATTGTATAATATGAATATTATACGTACCTAACATACCAAGTGGCCGAAAAAAAATGTCTCCTTTAATATTTTAGTGCATTTTTATAAGATCGTTTTTTTAAATAAAATATAGTTTTGAAACACATTTATTTTTCAGGGGCTGCTTTTGCTCTTATCACTGCCAGCAGAGCCGTAGGTTTGGATAGTGAGGTTTCCGCAACCTTCTCAACACTTTCAAACATGGAATTTAAAGTGGGGTTATTGATGGCTGTGGTTGTCGCAGCGTTACTAAGCAACCTGATGACTGCAATGGCAGCGTGCTCAATGTGGCTTCCCTTTATACTGGCCTTGGTAATGTAACTTTTTGACGATTCTGCATAGGCAATAATGATTTATGTTATTTATCAGAAGGTATTTTATGGAACAAATTATTAGTGGGACTAAAATAATAATATTGTAAGATACTTATCTCTCAGCTCGCGATGTGTTCGATTTGTCAAATGTTTTGAAGTTTGTTGGTCTAGTGATCACAAGTCTGATACAATGTGTAACGTTATTTGAAACGTCATGATAAGAGATTTATTTTAGTGCATGGCAACAACAGTCAAATGTGTGCAGGGAAAGAACTATGACTGATTTTCTTAGGGTAGTAATTAAAGCTACTTCTATTTAATATCATTTTCCTCCTCCAAAAACCTACCTTGTCCTGTAAATTTTAGTTATTTACAGGGCAAGGTAATCAGCCATCATCAATGTCCATCTACAAAGTATCATCGCGGCCACAATCATCTGCAAATCTCTAATGAGCAGCACCATTGATGATTGTTGTCACCGCATGGTCCCAATCTAAAGATTTGATGATGTCTTCAAGGACTGCTGTGAAGAGTTTCGGTGAAATGGTGTCGCCCTGTCTTACTCCCCTCTTGATCGGTACGGGTTTGGGTAGGGTATGCATGCGATCCTGCAGAGTGGCCATGGTGCAAACGCCATGATCGCGGGTTGACTGGAGAAGGCGGGTGGATGGAAAATAAATTGTTAAGAGCATACAAATCTACCCTCTTTCTTTGTCTTTTGCTACGCGCACTACTGGAACTCGACAGTAAGTCACGGCAAAACACTCACAGTATCACCAGGTTTTGTGGAGTCGTTATATCGATGCGACTGCTACTTTTGAGCATATTCATATTCATAAGAATAGTCCCATTTCATATTAAAAAAAATAAAAATATCTCAAAACTGGATTCCACGTACTTGACAATTTGAAGCCATCCTCTCGATTGAAATTTTTCTGTTTTCTTATTTCAATTGCTTCGCTTGTCAGCCTTGGTAAGTAATGTGTGTCGGTTGACAAAATACGTGGCTTGTGAAATTCGATCCAGTGATTGGGTCCTGGTCGCGGGACTTATAGAATTACCGTGACCCTGGAACATAAAGGGCTATTGAAGGACACCGTGGATTTTAGTCAGTACAAGTCTGACAGTCCCTCCCGCTCTGCCCTGGGTGGGAGGACTCATTTGATGATTTTACAAAGCTAAAAAAAAAAGTGATTGGGTCCTGTTGTCTGCTCTTAACAAATTTATTTTCCATCCACCCGCATTCTCTAGTCACCCGCGATCATGGCGCTTGCAACAGCGTCGAAATATCGGGAGCTCAAAATAATGAACAATCACAGAATATATCCCGTAAGTGACAGTATAAATTTTGATAGTTTGCTAGTTTTGAAATGTCTCCTTTTTTGTGGATGATGGTGACTATAGCGTTCTTCTATGGTTCTGGAGTACGGACATCATATATAACCCTATTAAAAAGTTCTACGAGGACCTGAACTGGTTCGTCAGCCTCTTGTAGAAGTTCGACAGTGATTCTATCTTCGCCCGGAGACTTAGTCTTCATGTCATATAGGGCTTTTATGGCCTTACAACGTAAAATAGGTGTAACCACTGGCGAATCCCTGACTGCTCCCGCAAACCTGACAGCTATTTATATGATGACCAAATTGACCAATGATTCTAGGAATGAACATCTGCATAGCTCAATAATGGAATATTCAAGGATGATTCTGGAACCTTCTGTGCACGCTTTCGCTCTAGCCTCTCCCATAATTCCACCACCATGATTTGACGGAGCTGCGGCCATCGCAGCGTAATCTGTCGCTGCACCAACCTGTCATCACGCGCCTCGGCCTCCTTGCGCCACTGACTTGGGAATCGCTCAGTCTTGCAGTGGTTAGTGGTTTTCGCCGGCCAGTATGCAAGCCGCCTTGTGAGAGATCGGGCGATAAACTTTTATCAGTCTGATCGCCACCGCTCTGTGATTTGCGTAGAACTGCGATTGTGCGGGATCATGGAAAGCAACGGCCTCCGACTTGTAACTCCAGGGCCATGTGACGCATGTGACTCACAACCTGTGTGACCGCAGCCATGGCCAGTGACACTGCCTCCCTGAACTAACTCTTTGAGCAAGCGTGTCGTCAGTATAGCATGTCAGGTTCACCCCCAGTAAGAAATCGCGCCCCAAACCCCAGTGTAATATTCGATGTTCCACAGGAGAGGTCCCGGGAGAACCGGGCCTTGTGGAACACCACACGACATCTCGCGACACGACGAGTCTCAAAATTCAAGAGTCCTAACCTCTCGAAGTAATGAACACCTCATCTCTAGGTAAACCAAAACAAAAACAGTGTTCTTTCATGCATACATCTGACTGTTGGCGTCATACAATAAAATAATGCTCTTAACATGACTTTTGAAATGATACCTACATACCACAACTTGATACAGCTCTGGGATAAAAAGCCCATTCTTTTTAAGAATTTGTACCTAAACGTCGTCAGCGTTTATGTTTTATTTTGTTATTGCAGTCAGTCGATAGTGCTTTTCCGTGGCCATCAAAGGTGTATCTTGCGGCACTAGGTGTGGGTATAGCATCTAATTTCGGATTCTGCACACCTTTTCAATATACTCCGGGTTACTACTGCCATCGCACTGGAAAAGTACCGGTCATGACGATGGTAAATATGTGTTTTATACCTTTTGCCAAATTTTTCATTGGTGTCTTTCCCCTTCAGACATGTTATTGTTTAACTAGTAATAACAACACTACCTGTGGCTCTAAAAGAGTGATTTTCGATAATACAACACAGAAATTGAAATAGGCTTTTTTTTACTTAAACTGATTTCGTGGCCACTGTGGCTGGCGTGTACCTATGTAGCGTCATCGAGGTCTACTATGTACATATTCTACACAGTAAGAAATCAGGCTGTATAGCGGCAACACAGATAACCATGATGAGATCTAGATTCCGCATGCCAAAAATTTTGTTTGTATTCAAGTTTACCAAATTACCAAACGCGGTGCGCCGCAATGACAACTGCAATCCGATTGACTATTTCAAAGTGACTATGACTACATTCAGCGGCACGGAATGTGGCTCTAACGCGTTATGTGGTTTATTATCGAAATGAAACGCGAAACAGGGTTTTTTTTGCCACGTCTTAAATGTGTATACGATTCTTAAATGCGAACGATTAATTATAAAAATAAGTTAACTTTATTATCATTCATATTCAGGATGTAAGGGCTCAAACACAAAAACACGTTACGACGACGCAACGTGCCACCGCACGGCAACGTGACGTTGCACGTTGCGTCACGGTGCCGTGACGTGGAAATCCACGTCGAACAACGTAAATAATCACGTTACGACAACGCAACGTGCCGCGAGAGGAATCTCCTCTCTGGAGCCCTGACCGCCGGTAGCTTGGACCCTGTTCCCGATACCAGTGGGCTACTATTTTCAAATGTTTTTTTCCTAGGTTTTTTTAAAGAAATATTTAAAAATGTAAACTATAAAGGGTGTAAATAGACCCTTAATATAACCGAAAGGCACTTGTTCTCCCCGTTTTTGCGATATTTTTTTTGTTCTAGACCGTACCTACGAACCTTCTAGTTACGGAGATATTGGGGGTCAAAGTTACAACTTTTTCACAAGTTTTTTTAAATACATGTTTTTAATGTAAGATTTTTACTTTACACGCCTCCACGACCCCCGTACTATTCAATCCATCCATCAGCACAATGCTTTGAGTGCTTTCCATTGAGTCGTACCGTAAAACGTGATTTTTACCCCAAAAAAAAAGTCGATTGCCAGCAATAATTTTTGCGTAAAGTTACTTAGTTTGAATGTACAGAGTGCTTGATTAACGGGTATGTGAAGGGTCTGTTTACACCCTGTATGTAAGAAAAGTAAATAAAGGAATAATAATGTCAATAATATTGACATTACTGTTTATTCATTCTCTTACATATTATTTACATTTTTTAATATTTCTTTAAAAAAAACATAAAAAACATTTCAATACATAAAAACTAGTGGTCCGCCGGTACCGGGAGCAGGGTCTAAGCTACCGGTGGTTAGGGCTCCAGAGACATTACTGTTATCGTTTATTCATTTTTCTTACATACTAATTATATTTTATATTGATATTTATTATTTACAGATAAAATATTCCATCATACCTGTTCTGTGTTGCACCATCATTTTATATATTGCTTTGATCTTTGCTGCCGAATTAATATGGGATAGTAGCAAAACAGGATTTCAGCCAATAGTCCTTCCAAGGATTACAAAACCCACAAAACCACCAACAACACCTGGGGGGGGCGGTAGATAGTTATATGAGTAGTTATTTCTGTTACTTTGCTTTTTATGTTTAAACAAGTAGACTTAATTGTATGTGAGTACACGGAACAAGCCTTTGGTTTTTCTTGTAAGTATATTAATTAAACATAATGTTTGAAAACTAAAACCCTTTGTTTTTTTCTTGTAAAATAAATTGGACAATTATTTCCTTATATCTGCATAAGTCAGCGTTTACACCTACTTGAGCTGAATTATCATTATAATTGTATTGTGTTGCGTGTTCCTTTAGAGGTGTTTTATTTTATCATTTTTCAACTATTTATTAACAAAATTAATTGCTATATAAGATTTTAAACTATCATGGTCACTAAAAATACAAAAAAAAAAAAAAAGTCCGTCCCGTTAGTATTAATAAAAATTAATTGCTATTCAATGGTTTTCCTATATGTACTATTATTTACATTCCTTTATATTGTATTTTTCTGACATTATGCTGATCTTCCTTTGTGAGTACGACATGGTACATCCATATATAAATAAATATTTTAACAACTCGCTATCATTTTATACTACCACTGAACCCTATACGCACAGTACTTGCTGCCTTATACATATTTATGTAAAGATTTTTGTTTAACCGATTTGTTGCGGATGGCACGACAGTCGTGTCATCAATATTTTTAAAGTGTGGCGTATGACACCGAGAGGCGTGCCATTTTTAATATAGTATATCACGATATATCTTAAACCATAACTTTTATACGACTCTTTTTCTGCCTATTTCCCATAATCGGTAGTTCCTGAGATAAGTGCGTTCAAACATACAAATTACTCGACTCGACACTATTCTATAGTAGCAGCGCGTCAACCTTTAGCGCAATCTTATAATGCATGAAACAAAATAAAACCTGATGTGCTGTCACCCCAACGTAGGTACCTAACGCATCCACGACATCCATCCTCCAGAAGTCATCGGCTATACAGAAGTGCCACCCGTGCGAAGCCGGGGCGAGTCCCTAGTTTATTATAATAGGTTCAATAACAGCTTTCGTGTGCAACATATCTTAAGTATAGGCTTTACAGTGTCGGAAGCAGAGTCCAAGCTACCGGTGGTTAGGGCTCCAGAGACAGGAATCTCCTCACAATGCGGGCCCTATCGAGGAGTACTGCCTTCTGAATCAGGCCCTTGATCCAACCGCCAAGCCTCTCGCCAAGATCTCGGTCTTGGTCTCAGATGATATTGATTAGATATAAGGTTCAGAAAAAGGAAGGGAAAAAAATGTTGGTCTTGGTCAAATAAAACAAATTGTGTTTGTTTTCTATAAGTTTTATTTCTTATAATTTTATTAGATAAAAATCGGAGCTAATTTGACATGACCTACATTATTTTTGTAAAAAGTTGAGCGGATTCATTGAGTGTCCAAATTTTTATTATAAAATCGTTTTATGTTTCCACCGAGGGAGCAACGTGGCCTATGAGCGGCCATCGCTCATCCATACAGTGTGCCCATAATGCTAAGAATACTGTTTTATATTTAGACAGTTTTTTTGTTCCATTCCCATAGTAAATTATGAGGCTGTGCCCACAATTCATACAAGTTACTTACTAATTATACTAACACAATACATAACTCGGTACGAACCTACTAATCACTACAGAGTCTACACGATTTTTACAATGATTTCAAAGGAAATGATTTGAAGTAAGACTGGGATAACAAATGTACGGCTAAATTCAAACTATCATTCACAAACATTACTTGGAGTGGATACAATAGCGTGGACAAGTCTTTATTCAAAACGTAAACCTTTATTGCCTTTGTTGTGGAGAATAATTGCGTAACGATGTAAAATATTCTGCAGTTACGATAATGAATGCCAGTATTAAGCAAATATGGATGATGAGCTAGCTATGTTGTAGATACTGGCGCACTTATCGGTTACCCCTCAAGAATATAAGGGGATGAAGTACAGGATGTTAAGTAAACTTAAACTGTCCCTTACGGGATATCTTGCGTGATTATTCATTATATCGGGAGCTGAAAATAATCAAGGAATTTAGAATTTCAATAGCAACCAAAAATTAAGCACAAGGTGGATTGCAGCAACACAATCGTCTAGATCAAAGAAAATATTGCAATGACTGAGAGAACAAGTGCCTTTCGGCGTCCTAAAGTGCCTGTTTACACCCATATTGTTGTATTGTATTTCCCACTCCAAGTCGTCGCTCCAACAACAACCAACGGTACCTAACACTTCTCACTATACGGCTGCAACGGTTTAAAATCAGCATTCCCACTCAGGTAAGCATCAACGAAATTTTGGACAGAATCCGTGGTGATCTCATCACCATTCTTCATCGTCACCATACGTTGTTTGGGGAAATCTATGGAGGTTAGCAAGGGGACTGCGTCATCGAGTCCTATGTGTTCTCTTAACATATCCGCGCTGTCAGTCCCATCTATGCCAATGTAAAACATGACGTGTTTGAACGGTTTCTTCTTTATTCTAGAGTGCCTAGACGTGGGGTAGTCAAAGTCCATGGTCTCATCATCGGAAGAGTTCTGGTAGGGACAGAAGCCGGGGAACTGAATGCTGCACTCGTCGTAGTAGGATTCTGCTGATGGTGTTATCACGGACTCGGCGAATTCTATTTCTGAGTCTTCGTCATCTGGAAACGAGACAAGAATGTGATTAGTTCGATTTTAGTTAGTTAGATTTTAGACTGACTCCTGAAGGGAGCAACAATCATCATGTTCCTGCCCTTGTCCCATGTTACTTGGGGTCGGCGCAACACGTTTTTTTCTTCCATTCAAAAAATCAAAATCAAAATATTTTATTTCACATAAGCCTCGATGGGCACTTATAAAACGTCGACAAAAAGGTGCACGGTTCGGGTTGGTCGTTTCCTATGGAGAAGAACCGGCAAGAAACTCCATGGTTACATTTTCCCTGTCAATCGTCACGCTATCATTTACACCTTTTTCTGTCATATCATTCCTCACACAATCCATCCATCGTTTCCTTGGTCATCCTCTCTCTCACTTTTTCTTCAATTTTGAGAGGACAATTAATTATTCTCGGAGGAACTCGGAGGTTAATTATTAACGAAACCCTTATAGGATCACTCGCGTGTCTGTCTGTCCGTCTTTCACAGCCAATTTACTCCGAAACTACTGGACCGATTGAGTTGAAATTGTGTACACATATGTAAATTGGTGATCCAAAGACGGACGTGTAACGTAAATGAGTGAACTTTTAACAAGGAGTTCACTTTTACGGGTAAATTAAAAATGAAAAAAAAAGTTTTGCTAACTACATATATCGTGTAACATATCAAATGAAAGGGTTCATTGTGAGCATCTCAAATATATATATATTTTATAATTTTAAGATAATTAGTTTTTTATATTCATCACTCTTTTAGTCACATGCGATTCGTCCCTCCTCATCACATGTCCAAACCAAGACACTCGATTCCCTTTTAACTTTTCTGTAACTGGCGAAACTTGTAAACTTCCTCTGAAAGACTCGTTCCTCACATTATCCATTCTTGTCATACCACACATCCACCTCAACATTCTCATCTCCGCTACATGCAATCTTTTTTCATCCATGTTCTTCACAGCCCAGCATTCCGATCCATACAGTACGACAGGTCTAATCACGGACTTTATATTTTCCCTTTAACTTGAGGGGGTCATACGTGGGTCGCAAGCTGTTCCAGTGACCTGTCACCATTTCATTCATCCAGAGTTGATCCGGTGCGTTACGTCTCGGTCTACTTCGCCATCCACTTGCACAAGCCGAAGTACCGAAAATCGGAACAGATCGGTATGGGCATTCCAGCAAGCGTTATGGGCATATGGCACAGGACTGGAGAGACCTCCGAAATTGCAGAATAAGCATTCTGTTTTGGTCCTACTTCAGGCCAACATTCTCCAGTCTTTGCCACTACTCCTCCAATCTGCTCTGGACCTCTAGGCCACTCTCGGCAACCAACACAATGTTGTCGGCAAACAGCATACACCATCCCAGCCTCTTCCTGGATGTCCGACGTAAGTGCGTCCATTATCACCAGGAAGAGGTAAGGGCTTAGAGAGCCTTGGTGCAAGCCGACAGCCACATTGAAGCTGCTGGTAGTGCCCGCTGTAGATCGGACTTGGGTGCTACATCGACTGTACATGTAGCATCCAATTCCGGTCTACAGAAGGAAGGCTCTTAAGGGAGCAACACTGTAACCTACTTACTATGAGTAAAAGCAGCAAGACCCAGATTTGGATTACTATTGGTCTAGATGTTTAATGTCTGCTGATCCTTTGGGGAAAAGGTCTTGTAGTCATCTTATTATATGCCATGGAAAAGAGACTTAATCAACTGCCTAGTCTACAAGGTTTAAGACGGCCTGGCAGGGGAACCTGAGCTGAATCTAGTTTTACAAAATTAATTCTTACCGATAAATAAAACCACTGCTGGGTGTCGTGCCATCTTCAGGAGTGCTTGATCAGTCAACACCGAGACCGGCCGCTGCGCCCAAGGAAAGTTCTGGCAACAAAGAAAAATAAGTTTAGGTAGTTCATTCTGTTCCTTTCCATTGAAGGTCCTTGTGAAGTCATAAGAAGTCGAACAAGCCGTTCAGTTCAACAATGGCGCAGCTATAGCATATGTCACGGAAAGGTCTTTGCGGAAAACATATCACAGAAGACTATCATTAACACTAAAAACGGGATGTTTTCCATGTTTACTGTTTGTTTTGAGTTCCCGATATTTGGAAGCTGCTGCAAGCACCATGATCACGGATAAACTGAAGTTATTGGGGGGGGGGGGGGGTTATGAGCAGAATCGGTCTACCCTCTTTCTTGTTCGTTTTTTGCACTCATTACCGCTACCACTTTCACTCGTAAGATTCTGTTCCCGACACACGAAACTCACTGTGTCCGCTCGCGAACTTTTTTCGGCACTTTTTCGGTTTTTACACACACATGGTAAATATCCCGTTTTTACTGTTAATGATAATGTTATAGTGACCATTTCAGTTTAAACTTATTTATATCACAGAAGCTTTTCTACATATATGGCTGCCAACTCAGCCTATCACCCCACAGCCACACGTTTCTAAAGCCGATACAATACTCGTTTCTACCTTCTAAAATAAGTCAGACAGGTTATTTTTAAGTCGATGCACGATGGTTCGACCAAGACGCAAGTAAACATTGGTACAAAATGACAATAAGGAAGCAATTTCTTACAAATCCAAGCGGATCAGCCGACAGATGTTGCCTCCCGTTCGCAGTGAGGATCTTGCCGGTGCCGTCAGTAATGACGAGGGCGGGTATGCCCGCCACCCCTAACGCAGCCGGCATGGTGAGCCGAGCGTCTGTGGCTGACCAGGGCACGGAGAGCGCGCCAACTGAAGAGACCGACTGCACTGTGCGGTTGTAGGATTGTTCACTCCTGAAATAGAGAGAGAGGGTGGTGAAACATTTGTAGCTACACACATAAACTACAGAACGCCACCGGCTATGATCCCCATAGTACTCCTTCATATATCTGGTCATGTCGCACGCCGGTTGAGAATACTACGCACCGGACCGTTCTGTAGAACATCACCAGTAAGGTTAGTGTATGTTCTTCTAGGGTGTCCCGTTTAAAAATTTGTAAGAAAGGTGAATCATGAACCGGTTAGTCGGGAGGGGTCTACAGAACACCCGAGTCATAAGGATACCTGCAACGATCTCCCAAAATTAGTACTTTTTCGAGAACGAAACTAACGACTAAGCGAAATGGCCTTATCATGATCCATTTTTCTGGGTTCATTTAGCACTGGTTCTTAAGAAGAAGGTCCAACTTATCGTATTGAATGTCTAGCTGCTAGGAAATAGTCTATGCATATTCGCCCTCTTAATGCTGTCCCTAAATCCGTCTCCATCTTAAACAGTTCCATAAATAAATTATTTATTAGGTACCCAAAATATGATTAACGATTTCATTTTCACCTTCTCTAAGAACCTAATAAATGAAAGTTACGATAACAACTTCTGAATCCATTACGAATTCATTGCCTTTTAGTATTAACGAGTCATAAAAGTAACATTCTATCGTTAAAATAAAATATGGCGTCTTCATGACATCGAATGGTGTGACCAATAAATAAAATAACGTTTCGGAGCCATAAAATATTGCCAGCACGAGGCAATAATAAAATGTACGGTGCGATAATAAAATGTAAATGCTTGGTGCCTCTCTGAGCCTAAAAACACCGTTCTAATATGCTACATTTTTACAATGGGACAAGCTGTTCTCGTAAATAAAGATATGTATGAGATGAAAGAAGACAAAATACATAAAAATGATCCTTCTTCTTTGACGGGTGTTCTTCACTGCAGGCAGAAATGCGAGTCTGGCGATAACCATTAAACTAGCGGAGTCATTAGGCAATAAGGCCCGAGTTACTCATGAGAGATGTTACATTACAAGCAAGAGATGCTAAAGATGAAAACTTAACTTAGCAAACAATCTAGGCACATGGCGGATTTTGTCCGTCAGTTTGCGAATACATATCCTCCGACTGCACGGCATGATTTGATTTATTTATTTTTTTGTCTCAGTTCGTTTGGTGGAACTTCCTCGATTCGTACTCCGGTCGTCTTGACAATGGCCTCAGAAACGGCCTCCCAAAAGTATTGTTAGTTAGGTAGGCGAGTAGGCAATGCACTGATGTTGATGTACAATACTTTTGAAAAAAAAGCAATCGTCTACGTTAAAGTTCTCCCAAAGTGATGGAAATAGTGAGAGGGTAGGGTCGGTCTCGCAAGACACTTGATTGCAACATACATAAATAAATGGTTACTCTCAAGTTCCGCAGTCCCCCCCCGGTGCAGGATTGTGTTTGTAAATCCCGAACCAAGTCGGCTGCAATGAATACGGGCTAGGACGGGATTGCTAGTTGTACATTCTTGATCTAGGATAAAAGGAAATCTTAGACCGTTTTGTTTTTTCTTCAAGTTGTGACGTTTTACGTGCTTACCCCATCGCAAGGCAACTTTGACGATTTTGAGGTGAACATAACGCAAATATCAATGACAACGCAATTTAGGTATCTACACTACTTATAAACTGCATAGTCCTTATGTGAGTGGACCAAGATTATGTCTGGACCTTAAAAGAGATTCTGAGTTTGTTTCGGCTGTTTCTTCTCAGAGTAGTCAGGTACGAAACACAAGCCCCATGTTTTTTTTTACCCGCCTGCGTCAGTAGGAGGGTAATTAAATGATATGTATAAGAGTTTGTAAAAACCCATTTAATTAGCATAATAAACATCATTTATCATTTAGGGCATAAAGCATCATTTATTAGCCTGTAACTGTTTCGTTTTTTTTATTCTTTGTTTACAAAAAGGGGATTGTTCCCACAGTTGAGACACAGACCTACACTATATCCTAAAAGCCGTAAGTTGGGGTCGATACCGCTGAACCACTATTGCTCTCACCAGACGTCTTAGCCATAAAATAACATTACCAATAGGGGTGAATATAAGTGCTGCGCCTGTATAACGGGTGGAAGGCACACCGACGCTTAAACGGTTACCACGTATTCAGTACGTCATTCTGAACCCAGGACATAGAACTTTTTTTCGGTAATTTAAAAAAATATCAGCTGTTCCATACATTTTGACCGTGTAGGTATTGCAATTTTGTAGGAAACAGCTGTTTTTATAATAATAGACGAAAAATGACACAATGCTGTACTGAATACGTGGTAACCGTTTTAGGCCGCTTGTACACGCTAAGGAATTTTACCGTGTCTGCTGCAGATAGGACCAATTCATCATGTAAACGACAAGAATTTTGTCGAATCTAGGCACGAAAATTTATCTTCGTTAATATTACTTCGCGTGTCAGGTCTAGCGCAGACAAGATTTTTTTTCTTGGTCAGCGCCGAAGCAGGGTACACATTTCGTGTGTAGAAAGGACATACTTAGATATATTCTTGCATAGGCCCGGCGACTTTTCTTAGCGTGTACAAGCGGCCTTAGGGTCGGTGTCCCTTCCACCTTGTGTAAATTCTAGCGTTCACGCAAATATCAAGTTAGTTGGGCGCAACGATAAATTACACTCGCACACTCTCTGCCACTGTCAGCGGAGGAGGGAGCGATCAAATTGCTTTTTTACGACACAAGTTTGTGTTGCGTCCGTTCGAAGAACGTATCCCGGTATGAACCGGTATGGACTAAAATATATATAATATTTTTAATTTTCTTTATTAAAGGGATTTTTGTTCATAATTGCCATGCATCCCATCGGACTTTTACAAATATTAACTTACTTCCCAAACTAATTTAGCTTATCAAAATAGCACATAACTGAATGAACTCAATCTAATTCCTTATATAATAAAAAAGTTTAAAATATTTTTGCTGCTTCAGAGGTAGGCTTAGCTAACCATGGAACACTTCAACATCCATTACCGACAATTTCGTCGTGTTAATAACTGCGTTTCTCTTATAGTATATTGGACACATTCCACCGACACATGCTGTGCATCTTCTATCTTGCCACACCTCACAGTTTAGAGAGTCCGATTTTCGCATGAGATAAGCATGAATTAAAATTTAAACCTGAATTGACTTGTATCGCGGGGAAAATGGTATGATAAGTCATAGTTGACTGCAGCGTCACCCGCATAGAGGTCAGTAATAATTCTACGGGAAATTCTAACCGGTATAGTAAAGAGACTGCCCGTGGCGTGGCATCCACATCCGTTCAGCAGCTATGGCTTCGAAATGGATGAGTTGGTGATAGATAGGCCGACTGCCAACCCTAATGGGAAGTGGTAGCGCCGTTTCAGACTATTCTGCTGCTATAAGCAAAAAGGGTGCCAAAAATAAAATAAAGGAAAACAAGCCCTGTTATACAAAAAGACGCTTATGAATATATTTGTTTGCCTCTTTTGCAGAATTTGTACCTTATGAGAATTTCCAATGCGTTGCCAACTGATATTAAAGATGAAACGAATACATAGTTCATGCACTGATATTTCTGATATTGTTTCTTTTTTTTTTTACTGTTCCCGTAGCTTTACAAAGTGCCAGGTCACACACACACACACACACACAGTTCCAAGCTAAATACCCATTTAACAGCTAAACCAATAAAATAAATAAACTGAGTTAGTTATATCACGGAAGGCGATAAACCTATTTCTTCATTTGTCAGCAGAACGCAGTAAACGATCACATTACTGTTTTAGGGCCTTAACTTTGAACGTAAAATTATGATGATGACAGTCTTACTTATAATATAATAAATGCGACAGTTTGTGAGGGTAGATGGATGTTTATTAGGTACTCTTTCACGTAAACACTACTGAACGGGTATGGATGAAATTTAGCACATAGATAGTTTATAACCTGGATAAAAAGTACCCTATGTGTTAACAAAGGATACTTTTTATCCCGGTACTATGATTGCGTGATATAATTGAACTTCACGTGGACGAAGCTGCATAAGCTAGTAGGGAATCTAAGAGGAAGGTGTCAGCTAGCCATTTAAAGCCATGAATATTATACCTCACCTTGTCTTCAAGCCGGTGAAAAAAATGAAGTTATCGAGAGGAAAGGGATCTCCATGCTGCCGTCACTGATTCGGATTATCATGAGCTAAGGACTTATACAAACTGTGTGTTCGGTTCGACTCGGCACGATCCGAGCTAAGTCGAGCGGCTTTGTGGCGAACGTTTATAAGTAAACTTGGTTTCGTTGCCGGCTGTGCTAAGTCATGCCGACCCGAACATGCACATTACGCTGTAGGACCATTAGTCTTCAAAAAAGGAAGAAAAGGGGTAAATGAAACGTATGAATATAATTTCGTAATTGTTGGATAGAGTCAGAGGAGGTTGAGTTGGTCATTACGAAAAGCCAGACAAGTGGTACAGTATGCTTGCCGAAACCTTTGACACAGTGTAGACTTAATAGATAATTATCAATCGACAAAATATATCGTGTTTATGTATCGCATTATACGGGACGGGATCACCGACGCACAAACGCTTATCACGTATTCAGTATAGGAAGGAACAGCTGATATTTTTTTAAATTTTTTAAATTTCTGAAAAGCATACAGTCCTAGAGACACAATAAATTAATAATGCAACGACTTCATCTTTTGTTTTCAAGTCGCATTCGACCCCAGATCGACGTAACCCTATTTCTTTCAAATAAGATAACTTAGGGGATGATTCACGCTACACCGAGTCGCGACCGGGCCGGTCCCCGCCCGCGTCTCGCCACCGTGCGCCAGCCGGGCCAATCATTCACGGCCGCGTCTGTGTTGTATTTTGTGTCAACTTGAGTAAATATGCAATTTTCACTCATATCGTACACCAAGGGTACTTGCGCAAGTTCTAGCAATTTTTCATCGGCCATTTTACTGTTGAGCTGCACTGCTGCTCATCTCAAAGATTGGTCGTAGAATGACCGCCGGGCGCTCGCGCGCGGCGCACACTTTCATGTTAGGTACAAGGTGTCGGGACCGGGTTGAGCCGGGGCCGGTAAACAATGCCCACCGACATTTCGACACCATGCCCCGGCCGTGTCCCGGAAGCGCACGGCCGGGCCACGGTCAAGTATGAATCACTTTATATAAAAAGTAAACTATAGATGTTTGACCGTGTCCCAGCCGGGGCTCGGCCGGGCCCGGCCCGGTTACGACACGGTTTAGCGTGAATCATTCTTTAACCTTCCAAAATTGAGTTTATTCGCAACCGTATCTATCCCGTTAAATAAATAAGTAAGGCATATTCTCGACGTCTCGACGATATTTTCCCGCCATAATTCACTTGTGCCCCATTACGCTTCGTCGGCATTACACTCGTCGAAAATAAGCATTACACAATAGAACATTGTGAAGAAAGTTTACTTCTTTTTTGTAATAAAAGAAGATTAGCATATCCATGGGAGCTTTTTGATTAAATTTTTCTTGGAATAAAATTTTGTTTGAGTTATATTGTTGAGAAAGTTGCGGTGTTCGTAGATAATGTATTCTTTTGCGTACAGCAGCGGAATATACAATTGAATTGGTAACTATTTCTGTTGACAACATTCGTACAAATTTGGCAGCTTTGCAGGGACATGGTTTTTGTGAAATAACAAAATTCCAGAGCTTGAGTATACAGTTTATATATAAATACAGTGCTACAAGAACTTTTTGGCGTTCGAATTGTTTTCAGGGAGGGGCACTATTGGGAAATTGTCTATTTATTAATTTACTAGACAATTACTTAGGTCATGAAAATGCGCGATGGTGACATTTTTGACCAAGTCCTCTATGTGTTTTGATGTATGAATCGGGATTGGGTCTAATTGCAGATTAAGTTATTGAATTTCAGGATACACGTTTGTTCATCCATTAATTACGCAACCCTTTTAAAACACATACAACGGTATATCTGTTTTGTTTATTAATATTGCCGCGTGAGCGTGAGTTATGAATTAGGGTGGGGTCTCACGAAATGGCCCACCCTGTTTCGCTTAGGTTATTTGTGTTACGCGAGTAAGCGACCAAGGGATTAGACGGATGGACAGAGCCTCCACCTGGGTCCTAATGATTTAATGCTGACATCCCTAGCCGACCCGTTTGTTGTGATGGAACTTAGGACTTTGTGTAGGTAGTTGTAAGACCCAGTTTTCATTAAAGGGAAGAGGAATGGAGATGTTACAAAAGCTATTGAAGAAAGAAAGAATTCTGAAACAGCACCTACACTTAATTAAGAAAATAAATGTTGTTCGGATACTATTTCTGATTAACAGAACTAGGTATTAAAACTTTTCAATATGCACAGGCAAAAGGGCAAATAACAATACAACAACACGTTCCGGGTGTTGTTGGGGCTGCCGCGTTTTGTAGCGCGTCTGGTAAGTTTTCGACGCGGACGTTGACAGTTTTTCCGCCATCATGCGCAAGAGTCTGCTACGCTGTGTTCGCCTCAACACCATCCTTAGAACGTTGGCTGATAGGTGGGACTCTCCGATCTTGGGGCGGTGGATACGGCTGCACGCAGTCAAGTAGACATTCCCCAGGATCGGCGTGCCTCACGCAGCTTTAGAGTATATGTTACTAACTCCCCTAGCGTTATATACAAGGTGTAACATAATAAACACAAGACCTCTCGTGTGGTGTCTCAGACCATGAAACTGAACAACTTTTGTTCTATGACTTTTGGAAATTCATAACTTTTTTTTTAGTTCTACCATACATGTGGATCAGCTGATTGCGTCAGTTCCTATAGAAAGTATTTTTTTTTTTTGCGAATTTCTAGAACTCGTAGAACAAAAGATGTTTAGTTTCATGGTGCGAGAGACCACACGGGAGGTCTTGCGTTTATTACGTTACACGGTGTATATAGGTTTTCATTCTTACTAACTATGGAAGCGATTCTGAAATAAATGTTTATTAATTTATTTTATGTATTTAAAAGGAGAGGTCGAGTTGATCTAGAAAATAGACCTACATAAACTCATGCATTTTTCTCAAGATCAGAGAGAAACTACAGGACGCCACCTGCTACGATTCTTATACAACTCCTAACTTTTAATATACCTAATTTTCTTTGCAATAAAACTTAGTTTATTTTTAATTTTCAGTTCCATCCTGGTCGCATGTATACCTGAAACGCAACAAGAGCAGCCCAGTGTCCGCATAGCAAATACGCGGCGGTTGTCTGCGGTCTGCGGGTAGTAACTCGGTGGGTGCAGGTTACTAGATAATGAATGGGCTTTACTAGATAATGTTTGTGTGTGCTGGTTTTTGGGAGTTCCTTTTATTAAAAACAGAGTTGCGTTGAAAATTACCTGAATACATAACATCACGCCTGTTATCCCTGAAGGGTAAGGCAGAGGTGTACCTAATATTAGTACACCCACATTTCGCCAGTTACATTTTAAGTCCCATGTAATAGGTGGCGAGCCTATTGCCATCATCGTGACACAGATCCAGACTCCGTGACTGAGACTTTCTTGATGGATAAACGAAATAACACTTTGTCCGACTCGGCAATCGAACCCAAGACGTCATGCTCAGAGTCGCGCTTGCGACCCTCCACCAACGAGGCAGTCGACTGCACTACAAGATTGACTCAATAGCCCAGAAATGCTCTCCCCCACATAACAAAACGCCAACAATCCTGCTGAATCTCAGTTTCAAGCCATAGTCACGTAGTCAGCAACTACGGCAGCCATTGAATTTGATTCCCTTTTCTACAGGGACGGGATTATACCCACGAACTGCCACGAGGGGGCGCTGGTGCGCGGGTCGACGCCATAAAACTGTGATAACGTTCAAAGTGGGGGACTATGTAGGCGGCTAGAGAAGATCCACTTTGTAGGAAGCTGTAACTTTATTGGAATATCACAATTTAGGTATCAATATTTGTTGCGACCGTTTTTCCGGTCATGGCGACCAGTCTCAGCGAAGACTAGCCATCAGTGCAGGAAATACTTATACACACATATGCACATAAAGTCACGCCTTTTTCCCATGGGATAGGCAGAGACGACAGAACGCAACCTGCTACGATTCTTACATACTCCTTGCGCTTCGTCCACGTTATTGAAATATTATAGTGCACAGCTATGCGCATTAACAAAGGTGTACTCTCACATCCTTCACTCTATTGGTGGTGTGATACCCCTATGTCTCGGAAAGCACGATACATCGTTAGTCCTGCACCTGAACTCCCTCCGGTAAAGTCTTTTCAAGACTATGTATCCTCGTAGTTCGGCATCATAGAGTTTCTTGTCCATTCTTCTTTATAAGAATCTTCAACTTTATTAAATTTCTAGGTGTAAATCCTCCATAGTCCAAAAATATCTAATTCTTATCTTGCTTTGAATTGGAGTAAAATGATTCAGCACTGATGCTCTTACGGGTTCGTTGGTAAACCTTCTCTACCCAGCCTTTTTCCATATTTATTACGGTCAATTTCCAATCCAACCAAATGCGGCAATATATATTTATGGATCAGATGGCTATCCATCTGATCCGTACCTAAGCCAATTAATGCAGTCCCCAGTAAGGTTGGCCCTTCTTAACATCCACGTTATATACCGGGGTGGTTTATCAGCACCCCACAGGCGCTTAATCGGCGCTTCAACCGAATCGGGTATCCCTGTAACGGATTACCCGGGTATAATAAGCGGACGGGCTTTATTAGGACCTTGAGCCTATGCTAAATCTTAAGCGCCAACTTTGTTTAATGTTTATTTGCTGTGTGGTATTTAAGGACTGTCGTTTCTGGTCATACGGGAGTCGTAATAGTAAGGGATTAAGTATGAACGGTATATACCCCAAACACAGACAATTTAGCTTAATATTCAGGAGAAAATTAAAAAAAGGTTTTCAATGGTCGGTCGGCCGGTCCAGTTGGTTGTGTGCGATTTCTGACGTCACGTCTCACCCTAAACACCGAACTTTAAATTATTCTACAAAATATTCTTGAACTGAATAAGACAAAACTTTAAATAGACACAACTTGGACGATTATATCGCTGATAATAAATGCTTGGCTCATGCCTGCTCCACAAGGACAGGGCGCATAAATTGATAGCATTTAATAGTATTGAAAGAATCATGTATATCGGACCAGCAATCACGAGGAAATATGTGTAAATACGTATATGAAAAAAAATCGACCGAATACATAACCTCCTCCTTTTTAAGAAGTCGGTTATAAATCCAATAACGCTATGCAAATGTGCGTCTAATCATCGCTTACAATCTAGTAAAAAATTGTTCAAAGCTAGCCTATCAGTTATAACAGGCAGGTATTTATATGGAGGTAAAAATAGTAGGTACAGCTGCTCATTTTAGCAAATTATTTTGCTTCTGCTAAATTGTGTTCAAACTCAAATTGCCTATCACCCTCGGTCCATCGGTTCCCCACAGGCGGTTGTAATGAGAGCCTTGCCCCAGCAGGCAACATCACAGAAACAATTTTGTTGGCGCCCCAAAACAGTAATTTTCACATAAGTTCTAAAACTGACATGGTCACTAACACTATCAAAACGGGATATTTACCATGTTTACATATCGGGAACTCGTAACAAATTGTAAACATGGTAAATATCCCGTTTGATAGTGATTTTCATGATTTTCAAAATGGCTGAACTTCATGTAAGTGGTTTTGGTATATAAAACTAAAAGTAAACTTGTACCTATAGAGTTTAAAAACCGCGTTATGCTATTATAAAATCAGCACATAGTCTGACTTGTGAATCAGTGTAGATCCAACCTCTAGTTTCCCCAGACCTACCATACCAATACAAATAATAACCACAAAATATAACTTCCGTATTATTCCGATATGATATCACGGAGCGCAATTTGTGCGAGTCCATCGTGAGAACGGTGTATGTTGCCCGATGGCATTTTATGCACAACCATTTGGATTTTAAATCAAGTACGTTGCAGGGTATATCTATAGTAGTGAGCATATTGTACTGTTTTTGTAGGATTGCCTCAATTTGCCAAATTAAAGCGAGAATCCCAAACGAATTTATATTGCGGTCAAATGGCAGATTTGAGCAAATTCAGCGCGCCGAAACCTGATGTTCGGCTAAAACTTTGTTCTAATGGGATCTTAGGACAACTTCGACTATTTTAAAATAGTCATCCGGGAAAAATCTGATGCCCAATGTCACTTTCAGCACACGTCATTTAAAAAGAGATGCTAGTAAGGAGGTACCTTTATGGTTTTACCAATCTTCAAACATGTAATATTCCCCAGGGCTCTACTTAACATGTATTCATTTGTAGCAAAAGAAAATGTCAGCCCCGCTATACCTAAGCAACTTGTATTTATAACAAATTCCATTTACAACACAAACAAATGAAGCGGTGGCGGAAAGCCATTCAAAATGGCACTCCGGCCACGGGCTACGCAATTAAATTAAGCTGATAACTGTGTAGGGAAACGAGAAGGCCTTGTCGCCATGACTGAGCGTAGCTCCCGGCTTCCCGCGTATAATTCCCGCCCTTTTCACTGAATGACGTTTGTTTTTTTTTTTAATGCAAACGTCTGTCTGCCGGCGTATTATGCCAATGCAATGGAGTGGCATGATAGAAATGTAATAAAGATCTGTGAGAATATGTTTCGTGAATGCGCTTTTGAATGCAAGCGGATTTGTTGTGAGAGAACTGAACAGATTCTTGTTGAGATTTTACTTTGAGACTGACTTCTTATGATTTTATTTTGAGGAATTTTATGAAAACTGAATATAATTACTGCCTCTTTGGACATATAAACATTATAATTATTTATTACCCAAAAGTTGTATTGCTCAGGTCGTTAATGTGACCTTTTGGTTTACATTCATTCAATATGTCGACAATATTTCCCTTGTTTTGGTTTAACGAGTTCTCAAAGTTATTTTCTCCTACCGGTATTTTCACAGTGGAAATTACTTTTGTTGTAAAATAAAGCTACCAACAAAACAAATCCAACTTTTACCACAACATCATAATTTGTATCCGAACACAAATAGCTCTTACTTAGTGTATTTTTAATCATAAATAGCTCCTGTTTTTAATTTTAACTTCTAAGAAACACGAGCACTCGAAAAGTTACCAGTATCAAAAAATGCAAAGTCCCCGGGCTCCGAAAACCCTCGGAGTTTATTACAGACATTTACTTTTATGAGAAAATTATCTTTTCTGAGAGAAAAAGGCTGTATAAAGTTTGTGTTTGGTCCCGTCAAGATAAAAAACGGGGTTTATGAAGGAAATCATTTTTAGGGTGGACAACTACAAAGTAAGAAAATTGATGCAAGTTTGTAGTAGTGTTGTTGTCACCAGTTTCGTAAGCTTATGGAGAGTTTATTTCTTTGCGTTTTTCCTCTGCAGTTTTCTGTTTTTAGCAACCTTAACTACTCTAAATGAAATGGGATAAAATTAGATTATAGCAAGTGGGCTGGTTTCATTATTTAGATTGTGCAAGGCTGTTCATACCAGGAAAATTAAATAGGTAATATAATAATAATTACATTATTATTTGGGTAGGTCGGAAGCATTTGATATCAATACTGCCGACATGAAACAATCGTTGAAGGATCGCTTCTTTGGCCGCCTGAATAAGGTCCTAGGCAGTGTTTTGTTATACGGAAACAAGGTGCGTGCCTTCAACGGTTGGGTCATGCCGATGCCGGTTTTGATGTATTAATTTGGCACCCAAGTGGACTCAGACGAAACTTGATGCGCTGGATAGGAGGGCCCGTGTACTGCTGACTGCAAATCGAATGCCTCACCCACGGTCGTCGGTGATGATACTGTATATGCCACGGAAGTGCGGGTGTTGTGGCTTCTTAAATGCTAAGACCCTGCACAACCGAGGTGTGGTCTCAGTGCACAAGGGCCTTACCCCGCTCTCCCTGGCTAACGAGAACTGGCGCAAGCCCATAGTATGACACTAGGAATGGCAGACCAAGGAGCTTCACGGACGCTTTTACCGGGCTCTACATGGGCCCGATGTAGAAATCTTCGTCCGCATCCTGGCTGCGTTTCGGTGAGCTCTTGGGGCAAGCCAAAGGTTTTGTCTGTGCAATAATGGACGAAGTTATAATGACGAATAACTACTAGAAATACATTGTGAAGAGATGGCACGGGGACATATGTCGGGTATGCCACCGTCCAGGAGAATCGATCCGACACATTATTTCTGGGTGTTCTCGTTTGGCTAACGGAGAGTACTTGCATAGACACAACCTCGTTGCCAGGATTATCCACCAGCAACTTGCTTTGAAGTGAAACCTTGTGGAATCAGAAGTGCCAAACTATAGGTATGCGCTCGACCCAGTTCTCGATGATGGTAATATCACATTGTATTTGGATGGACCTATCGTCACTGACAGGACTATTGTTGCTAATAAGCCTGACATTGTGGTGATACATCGATTAGAGTGTCACGCAATGATTTTTGATATTACGGTCCTGCATGGCGAGATCCTCGTGAAAGCAGAGAAAGATAAGCAATTCAAGTATCTAAATCTGGCTCGCGAGCTTGTTGACATGTGGGATGTGAGTACAGCAGTAATTGTGCCGATAGTCATGGCGGCCATTGGCTTAATACCCAATCGACCTGAGGAGGCTCTCGCTTGGCAGCTGGATCAAGAGCTTGATTCAGAAAGCAGTACTTTTTGACAGGGCGTGTATAGTTAGGAGGTTCGCCGCTTAAGAGCCCTGACCACCGGTAGTTCGGACCCTGTTCCCGATGCTGGTGGGCTACTTTTTTTTAATATTTGAAATGTTTTTTTATATCTAGTATAGATATATGTATATATTAATATTATATATATTTATATTAATATTATAAATCTGTCTTCAGCTTTATAACATTAATATAGTATGTTTGTTTGGTTGAACGTGCTAATCTCAGGAACTACTGGTTCGAATTTTAACATTATTTTAATGTTGGATAGCCCATTTATCGAGGAACGCCATATAACATCACGCTACGACCAATAGGAGAGGAGCATCAATGAAAAATGTTGCAAAAACGGGAAAAACAATTTTTTTATTACAATTTCACGCGGACGAAGGTAAACAGGGCAACAGCCTGCTAGTTGTTTTATATTAGAATATTTAAAAATGTAAATAATATGTGTAAAACAAATAAAGGAAATAATAATTACAGCACTTTTATTCACCCACATGCATATTTTATTCGTTAAACCACATTGGGTTCGTATTTTTACGGCCGTTTTAAATGACTACAGCGTAAATTGGCGGGAAACAAATGCAAAAATTTGCCAATTGCGCCATTTTTGTGCCGGGCGGCGCTGCCAACTCAAAGACAAATGGGATGGAAAACAAATACGCGCCAATTTCGTATTCCAATAAAAAAAGGATTTTTCTATACGATAGCATTTTTAATTTGACAACTATCTTTTTAATCGAACTTTTGGGTGATGTACCTAATTGGCAAGTGACCTTTGAATTTAATATGGATTTGATATGGAGTACTTTACGTTTCCATTGATGAAATTTTGATCAATATTTTATTTTATTTATTTATAGCTTGTGCCCGCGGCTTCGCCCGCGTGGAGTTAGGGAATTTCCCACGGGGTCTTACTTCTGGGGTTATAAGTAATCTATGTATCTATCTATAATACATACATAGATTTACATGTACTTGCTTATAACTTGCAATTATTAGTTTAAAGTTCTATCAATTAAATTAGATACGTGAAATATTGATACCTTGGTTTGAGATTGGACATCGGATTTACTGGATTTTACCTAAAGAGTATGTACACAAATTTTCAAGTCAATCGACCCCGAGAGTAAAAAGTTTCACAGAAAATTCAACACCCCATTTCACCCTCTAAGGGATAGGAATTTCGAAAAACTGATACTTACTCTTCACAAAGAATACACCCTCCAATTTTTATATCTCTGGGACCCGCGGTTTGGGCTGTGTGTTGCTATATCAGTCAGCCAGTCAGGACATGGAATTTTAAATTGGGGGATGATTTTGGAAAAACTATGATACACGTATCTCATCATTTTAACTAAAGTATATGTAGACACATTTTCAAGTCAATCGACTCCGAGAATAAAAAGTTTCACATAAAATTCAAAACCCCATTTCACCCTATTAGGGGTGGAATTTCAAAAAACCCTTTCTTAGTGGATACTTACTCTTCACAAAGAGTACACTGTCCAAATTTCATGTCTCTAGGACCAGTGGTTTGGGCTGTGCGTTGATGTATCAGTCAGCCAGTCAGGACATTGAATTTTAAATTGGGGGATGATTTTGGAAAAACGGTGATACACGTATCTCATCATTTTAACTGAAATATATGTAGACACATTTTCAAGTCAATCGACTCAGGGAATAAAAAGTTTCATAGAAAATTCAACACCCCATTTCACCCTCTTAGGGGTGGTATTTCGAAAAACCCTTTCTTAGTGGATACCTACTCTTCACAAAGAGTACACTGTCCAAATTTCACGTCTCTAGGACCAGTGGTTTGGGCTGTGCGTTGATATATAAGTCAGTCAGTCAGTCAGTCAGGACTTTGAATTTTATATGTATAGATTAAAACTTTATGCACAAGTAACAAAACTGCACAATGGCGGACTTAATGCAATAGGCATTTTCTACCAGTCTACCTTAGGGTGATGCAGAGATAATATGATGGAGTACTTTACGTATCCATTGATGAAATAATTTTGATCAATATTTTATTTTATGCAATTCTGCACCAATATTGTCGGACCTCAGCGGATACTTTTCTTTTATTCATGAAAAAACTACAAAGACAAACATTATCTAGATAACCTGTAAAAAATCACTGTTCAGAGATGGCAGCTAGGCTTCTGGTAAAATCGGGATCAGGGGTCGATTTATTTTCCTACTCTCTGAATGAATTAACAAAAACAATATTGTAGTGTTATGTTTTTTTTATGATAGTTTAATTAAGGAACACGCTACCGCATTAGGAATTTCCTGTAATGTTAGCAGTGTTTGTGATGAATAAATAAATAAAACGTAAAAAGAAATAAAACAAGTTCTTTTACAATTTTCAGGCTTAAATAGACGAGAGGGCATTACGCAATTTAAAGCCGAGTCATAAAAACACCATTCAGCATTTCGCCGTTTATTTCTTTCCAAGATTCAACTTCACAATTCTGCCAACCACACAAAATTATAAGGCTGAACGTACACTTCCTACAAGCTTAACAACCGACGCACGGACAACCCTATTAATTAGGGCTGCTGCGAGGGTCGAAACAAAAGCGATTAATTTGCGCGAATTGCTTTTAAGGACTGTAGGTGGTGTTACTGGCGTTACGGTTGTCCTGTGTAATGGTCGACTTTCAATTAGAGTACATGGTCGATTTGCTTTTATTTCTGAAAAGGGTAAAGCGATGTGTAGCACAGATGTGTGAGGCAGTTTAGTTTGGCAACACGACATCAAATTAATTGCGAAAGTAATCATCATCTGCATCTGTCTAGCCTTTTCCCAACTATGTCGGGGTCGGCCTCCAGTCTCATCGGATGCAGCTGAATACCAGTATTTTTCATGGAGCGACTGCCTATCTGACCTCCACAATCCAGGTATTGCTTAATGCGATACACTTTGGTAAGACTGGTTGTCAGACTTTCGGGCCACTGACTACATATAACGACTGTCAAAGATCACAAACAAATGACAGCCGGGACCAACGGCTTAACGTGCTTTCCGAGGCACGGAGGAAACTCGGTATGTAATGGGCGGTCACCCATCCACGGCCCAACCTAGCCAACGAGCGGGGCTTTTTTTTAAGATCGACCCGAGCGGCTGTTGGCCCTGTCGGAATGAACTAGAAGTTGTGTGAAGAGGGCTTTGCCCAACAGTAGGACGATGCAGGCTTACAGTAAATAAAAGAAAAATAGAGATCTAAGTCGACGCTGGTTTAATATAGAACGTTTGCAGTATTCACTAAGAGCATACTGAAAAATACCATCGTGACGATAAAGATGTCTACCAGTTTACAGACAATTATACGATCCGATGCTATCGATTCTCAAGTAGCATTACGGAGAAACGACATACCGTTCCAGAAAATAGACTATGACATATTGACAACCAAAGCAAAATGATGCAGCCAGTTAAATTCATTGCTATCCGTTACTTCTGTATACTTTAGTTTCGATAAGTAATTATTATACGTTACCTACCTATTCATCATCATCATCTGCCTAGCCTTTTCACAACTATGTTGGGATTGGCTTTTAGTCCCTCCTGTTATGACAGTCAAAGGTCTACGAATGACATCCGGGAACTTTGAAGATCGACCAATGCAGATTTTACTATTTAGCCACGAACCCCCAACAAGCATATGTTATTGGAAGCATAAATATTAAACAAACTCCGCAAATGAAAACAACATCACCTCAAAAACTCCAGAAGTCAAAATATAATCAGAACTTATAACTTTAAAACCCTTTGCTACATCTCGTATCGATCGATCGAGCTCGACAGCCCTACCGCCACCCTACCATTAGTCTGGCTACCTGTCGCGACTGGAGTCTGTGACGTCACCCACCCTCTGTGTTGAATGGGGGAGCTGCCGAATATTCGCAATTATTGTTGTGCAATTCTATCAGCGGTGCATGGAGCATTTGACGAATTTGTAGAGGTTTCAGAGTGCTTGTGGATATCGCCAATTATTTAAAAGTGTTACGTAAAGTTCGGGGTTAGTACAAAAATAATAGGGTTTCGTTACGATTTGGGATTGAATTATGATGTCATCATAATAACGGAAATATTAGTTAATTTTTTAAATTTTTTTTGATTACTCAGTTTTTGCTATGATATAAAAGGAAAGGCACTTGTTAGTTGTTCTCCCCGTCATTGCAATTTTTTTTTTGTTCTAGACCATACCTGGGAACCTTCTACGTAACTAGAAGGTTCCCGGAGATATTGGGGGTCAAAGTTCCAACTTCTTCACAAGTTTTTTTTTTAAATACGTGTTTTTAATGTAAGCTTTTATTTTAAACTCCTCCACGACCTCCGTTCTATTCAATACATCCATCGGCATAATATTTTGAGTGCGTTACATTGAGTTCTACCGTAAATCTTTTTCACCGCAAAAAAAAAGTCGTTTCCCAGGTATAATTTTTGCGTACTTATTGTTACTTAGTTTGATGTACAGAATGCTTGGTTGACGGCTTCGTGAAGTGTTCGTTTACACCCTGTATGATACAAAATGGATATAGTCGAGTTTTTTTTTCAGTAGAATAACGCTAATAATATAGTGGACAAAACATATAACACACGCAGGTAATATTTAAGGCAGGAGAGCAGTCTTAATGCGTGGTTCCGTTAGGGCGTGTGCGTGCACACCCCATTATGAAAATTCACGAGCTACATGCACACTGACAAATGCTTGCACTGACTGGACAGGTCCACTCAAATCTGTGTGGTTCTTTCTTCAAAACACCATCTCAAACACTAATCTGCATAGACTGCATAGTCCTCATGGGAGTTGACCATAAGGAGGAGCGCCACTAGTTTTTTAAAATCGTTTGTGATTTGATTTTTTCACAATAAATGTTGTAAATTAAGCTTTTCATTCAAAATCACAATAATAAACGCTATAAATTTAGGATTTTTGAGGTAACCCGGGATGCTGCCATTTCATTATGCAGCCGCGATTTGTCTTACTGGAAATAGAAGTGACAATGAAAGTGTTTTATGATTACTTAAATAATAATAATAATTTGTTTTCTCCTAAGTATTAAAGGGCATCAAAACTCTGCATCGCTATCAAAAGTGCGCAGAAGGCTGGTCAGCATTGCCACGTCGAAAAATAGGTAATTCCTCTGGTCAATGGAATTTTCATTAAAAAAGATAACAAACCAACGATGGCTTTACCCGCCACAAAAAAAAAGTGAAACTGTCAGTGTGACGTGCATAGTGATGCGACTTCACTACGAGATCAAAGGGGCTCGTTCAACAGAGCATGCCGCTACTATCATGACCCTTTGAGAGTTAATGAGAACCCGCTTAGACCGCAGTGTGGGTAGAGTTAAGATAAGTAACTAGAAAAAAACTATCTTGGCTAACGAAGAGTTTAAGGTCTGGTAGGCCCTTTGAAAATTATGTCCAGAATACCTATCATGCATGCATGGGTGGAAGGAGCATCGACTTACAAACGATCACCACGACGTATTCAGTACCTATAACATTCCGAACACCCCACATAGCATTTTATGGAAAATTCAATATAATGCTGTTACCTACAAAACTGCACAAATGCTGTTTCCTATACGGTCAAAATAATTATATGAAACAGCTGATATTTTTTAATTATCTTGTATAGCGTAGCATGGTCCGTTTGGCGCTTGCAGCGGGACATTGTCATTACGGCGATGTTGGTAAACATTTGTGAAATTGTCTATGAAAATTATGAATAGGTACTGTTATTAATATAATTGTTAAGAAAAAATTTAAATTTATTTTAATTCAATTACATCATTGATATTATTATCAATTATAAAAATTGAATTTAAAAATATACAGTATGTTAAAAAACCCTGTCCAATCCGTCAATAAAATATTTACAAAAATAATTGACATCTCAATAAAAAAAATTGACTTCCAAAAAACACTAAATAAGTCTAAAATAACTTCACTTTCGGAAGTCGGTGACTTGTTTGTTTCATTGACTTTCGGACAAACTTATTAAATTATTGTATTGTCATCGGTCTTTGATAAGTTTGCAACAATTCAATCCGACGTTTTGAAGTAGGTGAGAATCGCGTTCAAAGAGTCCGTTACGTACCAAGCTAATAAAAGCGGGTTAAAAACGATTGAACCAACTTATTTCCAATCCTCACCAAAGAAATCTTAATCTTCAAAAGCATCACAGAGTTGCCTCAACATGAAAAAAAGAAAAAAGTTGCACGTACCATAATGACACTTCAGTGACATCAAAAGCACGTGCTCAGCAGACTGCAATCGCGACACGATCTGCGATCACACCCCTTTGAAAACATAACGAGATACAGTTTTAAATAGATTTACTAAAGACCTAAAACTGATACGTCTATAGAATATTTGACGCAGGTGCTAGTAATTAATGCTCGATGTTTGAAAGCCCCGAATGCTGACTGTGCAAAAGTGCAGGGTTTTAAAAAAGGATTTTAAATGCCATTCTTGTAGATCTTGTATGATGACGGGCGCGTTAATTTGGCGGGAGAGTGCAAATGTTTTCAACTTTTGTCTGTGGTTACGTCGTTTATTTTCTTTTAGATTAGGTAATTTAAGAACTTTAAAGGAAAAATGGTTTTTATCTCAATACATAATATCTTTCCATTACCCACAGACCAAACTTTGCTATCATGGTTGTGAAGTTGTCTCTGCTTTATGATTTCGTGCTATTTGGAAGCATGCCAAGGAGTATACGGGTTACTGTGCCTATTGCTTAGATTCCAACTTATAGTTCTGCTTATATGTTGGTAAAACTTCTTGGTTTCTTAGTTTCCCAAAAAAATTATCTGTAATCCTAACTATTCCTAACTAATATTATAAATGCGAAAGTAAGTTTGTTACCTTTTCACGCCTTAATCACTGAACCGATCATCCTGAAATTTTGCATAGTTAGGTAAATTCCTTTGTCAGATGTACAGAAACGGACATAGGGTTCCTTTCATCCCGAAAAAAGTACTGTTCCCGAGGAAAACAACAATAACGTTTTACGACAATAGATGGCGCCACGTGACTTTCGAATCATGATTGAATTATATTATTACAAGCAGAGTACAATCCGAATTGATTGTTAAATTCTAAATTAACGCGAGCGAAACCGCGTGCAAAAGCTAATAGTATTTAAATCCAATTTTCCCTGTAGATAAAAAGGGAATAGTTGGAATAGCTTCGGTAACAGGTCAAATGGTAATTAAAATTCAGGCCGGACGGACGAAAGTTCTGAATTGTTCATAGAAACCCCCGCATCACCTGCGCTATAATACTCGTACTTACCTTCATGCTATTTTACATCTAAAGGGATGAATTCATTTTAATTTTAGGTGAAGTAGTAGGTACCTATAAATACGAGTAGTTTGATTTGCTCTTCTAGCTTGACCGTTTCATTGAACCTTCAGCTTGTTAATTGTGTAATATTTGGAAAGGAGGGAGCCATAGAAATGTATAAAATATGTATCACTATGATCATTGCAGCCAACGAAACGAATACATGCATAGTTTTAGCTCAAAACTGAAAAGAAAACTCGCATTTTAGACCGAAGACTTTAAATAAAAAAGTAAGCTTCAACTTGAAAATCGTACCCTCCGTAATAAATTCTCTGTATTATCCTTATGCGAAAAGTAAAGTAAAAAACTCCAACTTAATCAATTTGTGAGAATATTCGCAAGGAAGAAGTTTTGTGTAAGAACTCGCGATCGATCGACCCTTAAACGGATTCAATTTGCTGTAACGACACTGTCCTACCTATGAATACTGCATCGAGCAGGGTTGCCATAGAAAAATATGATAAAGTACGTCAACTAGTACCGTGTTTCTGGTAAATAAGATTTGAAATCTATAAACTTAAAATAATATATAAAATATAATAATATATTTAAAATAATACATTTTCTACGAACACACGCCCGTTTTCCACTGCAGTGGAGTATAACACCATGCCTGTAACCTTCAAAGGGCTAAGCAGATGTACACTAACAGCACACCCAAATTTCCCAATTCGATTAAAGGCCCACGTAAAAGAGTTTTTCTCGTATATTTTTAGTTTGTAGCGACTTTCATGTATAGACGACTGTTTGATCGACAGATTACGAGACGCGAGAGAGTGAAAGTTTGCCAGTACGAACGCATTGAAAGATTGCAGGTGATGTTAATAAGTATTCATATTACTTGTTTTGTTTAACACGCGATATTAGTTTAGATTTTTTTTTCTCTAAACAAGTCGAATGGTTTGGCCATGGCAACCCTAACGTGATCTAACTCAAGAGCAACCGGCGCGAGCCTCAGTTTATTATTCAGCATGCAAACTGTCTTATTGGAGTAAATAATACCCAAATGTTTATTTATATTCACTCCCGAGGTGGAAGAAAAACATAGTCTGAGTACATAAACTAGCTTATTTATGTTTTAGGAGCAGAAGAGCTCCTTGAGAAAGGGGTCCGGGAAGAAGTGTTTATTTTTTTTGCCGCCAAACAGTATTTGTTGTGTTCAGAGAATTGAAAGGTATAGGAAAAAGTGTAAATGACCGCTTCTTCGTCAAATATGACATGTCTACTTTGCGATTCAAGACTTTCAGGTACTGAAAACAATGTTAAAGTCAGACCGTGATCCCGACTGGTCATGTTGGTATTGGTACTTTTTAGACGGAGAGTTGCCATAAAGAAAATAAAGATTATTTTCATTCTGAACAAAGACAATGTACAGACGAATTGGTTGGCAGTAGGTACGTGTCTATGCCTCGGGCGTAGATAGAAACAAAATTAAAATAAAAGTACCTTTGTGAATAATGAAAACGCTTAGAATATTCTACACAAATAAATTCTTGACTCATTGTCCGCAAATGAAAAAAAAAGAGATTCCTATAATTTAATTAAAATATTCCGATTGGTAACAAAGGAAATCGTCGCTCTTTATTCAGAGAAAAAGAAAAGAGAAAATTGAACGTGCCAGCTGTTTATCTTTTACTAGAGTAGTACTTTCTTTTCTTTGAGGAAAATACATATTTATTTAATTCCAGCCAGCTACTAACTGGTTAGACAAATTGTAGATTGCGTTCGATATTTGAGTAGAGCTTTGTTGTTTTAAAATTGTCATGAAATATATAAATAACGTTTCTCTTTGGCATTCAAAATTGTTACTAGGTAGTACGCCACCACATCAAGCTACTATAATCTGTCAAATTTCTTTAATAGATTTTCAACTTTATCGCTAAAGCATTAGGTTTAAGGTTGACTGGGAAAATTTGACAGTTTCGGGTAGCTTGATGTGCTGGCGTCTGTACAGGCTTCTTATTACCATAATACCAACTGGGAAGGATCTCAAGTGAACCCGATCCCAATTGATCTAATATTTTTTCGCAAATATTGTCAATAATAGGTACCTAATTTATGCTTTAGGTTAAGGCTTTTAGAAAAAATGCCGGTTTACGCTTACGCGACACCTACAACATGAACGCCTAATTTTTTTGTACTATCGGTATTGCAACACTTGCTGAGCTTGGAAAATTCAACACTTTGCTTTTGTTGCATTACATTTTGGCTCTAACCTAGTATAACTGAAAATCTTTTAAATTGCTAAAACGTATGCCTAGGCAGTAACCTTACAACTCTATATCTTCCATTTATCTCAGAGATATGAACAAAGGGATATTATGGGATCAGACAATTGAGATCTAACTCAAATAGACTCATTAGGAGCTCTAAATTGAACAGACGAGCCGCCATATTTGTTTTATGATCGCACTTGAACACGTCTCAAGAATGGAGAATATTACGAACAAAGCATTTGACTGTTGTGAAAGTAAAACGGAAAAGGAATCTCTTCCGACAAATGTATTTAAAAACTTTCTTTGCACAGTTAAAGATTGGACTTTTTATTTACGATAAGTTATTATAGTCATCACATCACTGGACGCCTAAGGGTAGACATCGCCGACGAGGTCGATCGCGGCGAAGGTGGTGTGACGATCTGATCATGTTCGCGGGGCAAGCGTGGCCAGAAATTGCACAAAAGAGGCAGGTTTGGAGGGAGAAAGGGGAGGCCTTTGCCCAGCAGTGGGACACAACATGGGCTACGAACAAAAAAAAAGTTATACAGATTGGCGATTTAATCACCTGCAATATGGTTGGATGGTATGGATGGAATGTTTTACGCCCTTGGTTACGCCTATTAATTTTATTATTACCTCTCAGATTTTGATTTTGTTAACAGACGAATCTACTATATATTATATATTAATATTATAAAGCTGAAGAGTTTGTTTGTTTGGTTGAACGCGCTAATCTCAGGAACTACTGGTTCGAATTGAAAAAATCTTTAGTGTTGGATAGCCCATTTATCGAGGAAGGCTATAGGCTATATAACATCACACTACGCAAAAAGAAAACAAGTCAGAAGCGGCGGGTGAAACCGCGGGGCACAGCTAGTAAAAATATAAAACACTTCTTAATTATTGTTTACGCTACAAATCCCACCCAAACCTTTTACTTGAAAGTTGAATCATTCATAAGTTATCAACACTTCTTCAATTACGTTTCTCAGTTTGTTCCATCCAATAAGCCTCAGCCTGCCGGGACCATAGAGTAAAGACGTCTGGAACAGAGCCGCCATATTGTTTCATAACACAGCAAACTTACTCTCAACTAGATTGGATTGCTGATTTATTTCTCTTTGTTCTGTTGGTTTTCTGAACGCGGTTCGAGAAAGTTTTGAAGTGAGAACTGAAAGGTTTCAGAGGTGTTCGAGTTGTAATGAAAGATCGAATCGAAGAAGAATAAACATAGTAACTCTTTACATTTTACATTACAATTTAACAAAATTACAAATTACAATAACTGCTTTGAATATGAGGATATTCAAAGCAGTTATTGTAACTTGATTAATTTTGTACACGGTTTTAAAAGCTAACAAAAGTAAAATAATCTGTAGCACAGGGCACGAAGACACCTTGCCACCGCCGCGGCAGTGTGGCGACTGACGGTGTGACGATGCCGTCCTATGTGATCCTTATCACGTCTGATTTAAAAAAAATCTTGTTTCCAGCACTACTGTTCCTAAAATCGAATACCTCAATGTAGGTTGAATCGATTCTTTAATACAGAACAAGAGATACTGTTTATGTGTTTACTACGTTTACCGTGATTTAGCTACATTTATCTTTTAGAGATAAACACTCATTCACACAGAATTCGGATGCTCAAAGAGTGGCCTGTTAGGCTCAATACTCCATTAATAAGTGCGTACCTGTCACTAGAGACGAGTATGAGCTGCGTGTTGGCGTATTTGGTGCGTCGCTTGCGGACCGCCGCCAGCGCCGCGCACAGGCTCGGGGAGAACGACCGGCACGGAGGACACTGGAACCAAAACACATAGGTAAGAAACGTGTGGCATAAGTCGGGGACAAAAATATGTATTAATTTTATTCCGTAAACACACGAATGTGAAGAGGTGAACTTAATGTCATAGGCGATATAAAGGACTATAGTACTACAGCAAATAGATTTTTCTTTCTTTATTAGTACTCATTCTTTTATTGCAAAAAAAACGTCTCGTTTGGACTTTAGATACTTCTGAATTTCAAATTACTCAAGCATCTCTTGAAATAAATTGACGAGGAGAGTCGAGTCTTAGAGGTAAGCCCTACGGACGTCCAGAGTTGAACCAAGTCATGTAAGGGTTCAAATGTTTGCCCAAAAACTGAAATACCCGAGGTGTAGTCAAAAATAAGTCAGACTACGGCGAAGATACTTGTACGATATACCTATAGAGAGCAATTTTTAGATTTTTCTTGAACTTACCCAATGCGCCGCAAAGTAGAACACTCTGACAGCATCAGCGGGCAGCTGCTCATACAGCCGACTCTCCCCGGCTCCCTGCAGCTGTACGCCCCTCAACACTTCGGTGAGAGGGGGTGGAGGCCAGGGGAACCTCTCCCCTAAGGCGTCGTCCAGGAGGGCATCCCTCACGTGACGGCCTCGGATGACCAACGTCGGGACTCCGACTGCGATGCTGTACTTCTGTGTTAGGCGGCGCTGCAAAGAAATAGCAGAGTTTTTTGACTTGACCATGTTTTTCGCGTTTCATATATTTACAACGACTTTTCAACTGTTTTCAGTAGCAATCATAAGTCAATGAAAAGTCACAATGTGACTTTTGTGACTTTCGCATCATCGCTGAATGAAAATGGAATGTCACATTATCTAGGCCCCCAGGAAACGTAGTAGTATACTAGGCACGAGTTTCTTAGCTTTTGGGGACCTTAAACAGCGGCAATAAAGGTCAGGAATGATTCTCTTGACATCCAGCACCCAGTAGTCCTATCTTTTCGCTAGCCAAGCATCGTGATAATGGTCGCTACTTGTCAGTTTTTTGAAGAGACCTATTGGAAGACTCATGACAACACTCCATGATATATTCCAAGTACTTCATTTCGTTTCTGAAGATTTCAAAATGAAGCTCCTAGATTAACCGTAAAGATAATCATGCAAACCGACATCGATCAAAGTCAAAACGATAATTTTGGCCATAATTCGCGATCCGTTTGAGTGCTTATCTTGCTGAACATAGGTACTCAATCAATCAGTGTAATGGACATGTTCTTACTGTTGGATAGACATGTTATTTGTACCATTTAATTGTACCTACGTAATCAATCCGATTGGTTTGCTAACTGCTTAGAGTAGTGGATCGAGGGACATCTAGGGTGATCGTTAAAAGATTGGTGTATGATTCGATGAAGGACGCTCTGAAAACAACAAATGGTTGCTACGTTCAGGATCAGAATGGCACTTATGATTTGCCTGTCTTAACTGCTACCTGCTGCAGTTAATTTAGTTAGTATCCCAATTATTGATGTAAGGTCTTTGTTCAATATAGTGTGTGATGAAAAGTCTTTATGTTGAATTTATTAAATGTGTGATTAGAAAAAGGCAGTGTATGCCTAAATCTAATTAACTGGCCTCATAGAATGCCTATGCTTAATAGATTTCTTACTTTACAAGTAGTACTTAGTTCGAGATACTTAAAGCATTTCACGCGCATAGTTCTTACTGCAAGATAACCGAGAATATTCCACTCCAAAAAACATACCACAAAGCCAATATATTTTGCCATTTAACTTATCTAATACTTCGATAGGAAATTAATATGTTATTGGTTCATTCCTCTCACGTACGATCAACCTCGGAGGACGCAGCCTGCATACTAACCTCTGTATAGGTGGTTTCCATTCCGAAATATTAATAGTCCTGACATATAACTGGATATCTGCAGTTTTGCACTAATATTATAAAGAGGTAAAATTAAGAATTTTACCTTTGTAGTAGTTTTGTACCTATGTACTTTGGGATGTAATCTCCGAAACGAACCTACTCACCCATCATCTGCCTAGCCTTTTCCAAACTATATTGAGGTCGGCTTCCAGTATAACCGGATGCAGCTGAATACCAACATTTTACACAGAGCGCCTATCTGACCTCCACAACCCAGTTCGTACTGGGTAATACGATATTCCTTGGTACTTTCGGGCCACTGACACTCCTAGAGTATATATGTTCCTTGCACTGACTACCTGTAAGGACTGTCAAAGATCTACAAATAACAGCCGGGACCAACGGCTTAACGTGCTTTCCGAGGCACGGAGGAAACCCGGTATGTAATGGGCGGTAACCCATCCGCGGACCAATCTAGGCAAGCGTGGCGCGGCTGCTATTAAAGGGTGTAAATAGACCCTTAACATAGCCGAAAGGCACTTGTTCTCCCCATATTTGCGATCATTTTTTTGTTCTAGACCATAGCTGGGAACCTTCTAGTTACGGAGATATTAGGGGTCAAAGTTCGAACTTTTTCATATTTTTTTTTTTAAATACTTGCTTCTTAATGTAAGATTTTTACTTTACACACCTCCACGACCCCCGTACTATTCAATCCATCCATCAACACAATGCTTTGAGTGCTTTCCATCGAGTCCTACCGTAAAACGTGATTTTTCACCCCAAAAAAAAATTCGATTTCCAGCAATAATTTTTGCGTAAAGTTACTTAGTTTGATGTACAGAATGCTTGGTTGACGGCTATGTGAAGGGTCTGTTTACACCCTGTATTTAGACATGAGCTCCCAAACGAACTTTATGAACTTTAAACGAACCTACTCACCCGATTTCAAAAATTCTTTGACTGAGTAAAGCTACACTATTAGCGAGTGCCATAGAGTATGTTTCTTCGACGAGGGCAGAAGCTCTTTGGAATAAAGCTCCTTTTTGAGTAAATATTAAGCCATTTCATTTTCTAAAAAAACCCTTTACCTATGTCGAAAAGTTCGGACAAATGACAAGGCTGGAAAATTTATGGACGTGGTTCCAAAAATGTCCGGTCAAATCTGGACGGATGGTAAACCTATGTGCATATAAATTTAAGTAGGTAAAATTGGGTAAAATAGATTCGATGGAGGGACTTTTGCCCGTTAAAATTGTTATACTTCGGTGATTTTTGGGAGGAAAAACTGTTGTCTCTTTCTGTTTCAGAATCATCTGGGTTGAAGTTACTGGTATAATATGAGACTTATGGTCTTTGTTTTCAGGAATAGTGCAATATCAAAAGATAGAAAAAGAATGGAAGACAAACGTTTATTCGGTTCAGTACTAAAGCACTTTCGCGTTCACTGACGGTCGACCTCTTTTCAACCTTATAACACAAACCATAAGGGTGAAAAGTGGTCGACCGTCAGTGAGTACACAAACGAAATATTGGGTTACCTTGCCAAATAAATCCCAGGTAGACCTAAAAGGTAGGTACACATAGTAGTTAGGATAGGCAGTAAAAACCCAGAACAATATCACTCCATCAAATGATTAGGGTAAGGAGTCAAGGTGTTTAAAAAGTAAACAACACCCAACATTTCCCATTGTGTAAACGAGTTAAACCAGGGCCACACATCTACCACAGTTTACCATAAACTAAACGCACCTTGTTAATAATTAGTCTTCTAAATATAGCCGCGACGGGCACAGGAAGACGCGCGTTATTCCTAAACTCCTTTCACAGTTTACCTCAGACGATAGCAACCTTATTGCAAGTACTACAAAGATCACTATTACTTTAGAGTCTTGTCAGAGACAGCAACTCAACCGCAATCTTATCGTTATGAAAATAAAGATCATTTTGATTTTGACAGCTATGTAAAGTCGGAGGTAAAATAAATATGAAAGGACTGTGACGCAAGCGACAGTAACCAGGCCCTTTGAGTTACTGACCTGCCTCAATTACTCTATCCGTTATGGTTTAAGTTTTTTGGGTAGGTACAGAGGTGTGAAAAATGAGGTGTGGATAATTTATGCTGTCTTGGGCGACTTTGAAAGATTTTTTAATTTATTTACAAGCAACTTATACTAATAGTTTACACCACACATACAAGTCTTTGGTTGAACATAAAAATCAAGTAAAAATAAAATATAAATATTAATAATATTAGGAAGTAAACAATAGGTAGATGTAAGAATAAAAGTAAACAAAAAATTTTTAGTAGACAGCATTAGGATAAACAATGAGATTACAATAACTTGAATAAAACTATTATAATCATAAAACTATATCTTTTATAAGGGATACACTTTGTTTACCCCGAGGAGATAGTACTGGGAGTGCAAACAAATCTGTCATTGTGTCGACATAATCTGTCATTTTGTCGATTCTTCCGTCAAAGAAATCCTTGTCTACGGTGGTCATGCTACGGGGGCAGGTATCTAGAAGCAGTGTTGACGAGACTCAGTTCAGTACTTGCAGAAGTATCCATTGATTCGTCATACATTAAAATGTTATTGATATTGGTAAGGGCTACAAATAATGGGCTGGTCTTTAGGGTGCTGGTTTGAGGAAATGAAAAATGAGGACGTTGGCGTGAGCGAAGATTGTGTCTGATAGGTAGTGGGATGTTAAAGGAGATGTATTGTACTAACGGCGTATTGAAAGGGAACCACGAATTAGGCGAATGACGTATTTAATGAGAGTAAGATTTCTTCTGACTTCTTAGCTCTGGTATGTTACCATACCTAGCACGAATGGCGTAGGGTACATATGGGTTAAAACATATATTTTGAAGTAGAGGTAGCCCAACGAGGAAGTCGTAGTTTGGTCCTGGACATACTGAGAGACAAAAAAATAAATTCTCTTTTCATCAGAATAGACTGATGAGTTCAACAACTTTTCATTAAATAATTGCCTGTTCCTTCCGACATTACCATTACAACAGCTATCTGACGGTGTTTCGGTAAAAATGTCCATAGTATTAAGTTCCCCGAAGCTTTCAAAATATTATTGTGAGAGAATAAAAAGAAACCGAAGTTTCCGGCACTTCCTGAACTGTTACAATAAATATAGTTTCCTTTAGTTCGGTAATGGACGAATATTATTTATTTTTGTGAAAGAAATGGACAGAATATTACAAAGGGTGATAGAACGTCGGATTTACGCTCAAGTACTTTCAGGGTGGTGTTACCGAACCAATAAACGATACGGTGAACACATAAAGATAGTTTCAAACAGTCAAATGACTTTTCACTAGTTGTAAGTTCTGTAATACTGACCTCAAAGACTTGAGTTACCTTGGGACTTGACCAACCAGGACAGGACCAACATTACTTCAACGAAAGTATAAATTCCCCATTACAATTCCTAATACTTTAAAAGATGACTGTTCTGAAATTCAAAAGACTGATGCTCTTTTTCTTCTTCAATCTTTGGCCACCCAATGTTCATGTTAGGCTCTTCATGTTAGGCGGTTTTGTGTCATGGCTATCCAGTTTCATTCGGCCACTTTAATAACATCGTCTGTCCACCTTGCTGATCCTCGGTCCGATCTAAATGACGCTGATTTGTACATTAGCTAAACATTGCAATCGATGTAGCTAAAAAGTGTCTATAATTTTTATCCTTAAACCTCAATAAACAAAAATTGACTTGACAATAACTTACAAAGTATGATATCCTGGTGTTTCATATTCAATACACGCGGTGTAACAGAGCACTACAGGGTGAACAATGAGTCTATAGTCAGAGAGTCGACAGTAAAAGACCTCGGTGTACTGTTGGACAGCAAACTGACCTTTCATACACACATTATAAGCTTGGCTAAAGAATCTTTCAGACGCTTAGGTTTTTTTTTACGTAACTGTCAAGGTTTTAATAACCAGGCAATTATCAGGCTCTTGTTCAACGCATTAGTTCGGTGCAAGCTCAAAACCAGCGCTTGTGTTTGGAATCCTCACGAGGTTACCTATGCACTCATGCTGGAAAAAGTGCAAAAAACTTCTCTCAGATACCTCTACAAACATGTGTTATTATCCATACATGTATCCTACTTAGGATGTTTGAATATTAATTCCCTTAAAGCTAGGCGTGATGTTGACCAAATAAAAACAGCGTATAAAATATACATGGTTATACCGACTCGCGCCTTGAATTTACATGCGGAGCACTGCAGCTCGATCCACCTCCCCTATACCGCGTATACTTAAAATTACGATGCTCAACGAGGTCGTGGAGACCAACCCTGGATTGGATTTGTTTGCTGATAATAGAAGACGATAATGTTAGATGTGGTTCTGCGACAAGACCGATTTAAAGGATTACCTACTTAATTTAGTATTAATGGCTTATGCTGTACTAAATGTAATAAATTAATAAGTATTTCTTCAGGCACTTTATTATTTTCTTTCCTTCATCCATTTACTTTAAAAGCTTCCAACCCAAAACATGTTTATCTTCACAGCAGGATTATGACATTTAAAGTACGCTCTGTTGAACGTATAAATATATTCGGTGGCGCGGAAATATTCCTGCATCGTATCGTATACCGCGTAGTAAAATTGTAGATGTCATAGTCGAAATTGTGACTGATTTTAAAGATTTGCAAAATCAACCAAAACTACTTGTGAACGGTTACGATTTAGTAACAGCATTTATGTTTTTACTCTTTTTATTGTGATTCTTAAATTTTAAACACTGGGCGAGGCCAGGGGATGCCCTAGCAGGACATTAATGACCTTATCGGTGGTGTTCTTCAAAAAGGTCAGGTATGTAGTATTCGCACTGGATTGCGTGTATGACCAGATGTATGAACGTGGACGAAGAAGAAGAAGGTAATGTAAGGGTAGCAGGATATGATCGCATGAAAAAGTGTCTCTTTATGTATTCCCTAAGTTTCGCCCGCGGCCTCGCTCGCGTTCATTTAGAATTATTCGGGTTGTAGATACTCTGCTTATAATAATATTATGCAATCATGATTCTTGTATAGGGTGTTCTGTAAAAACAGACTGTTAAAAAAGAGTAAACACGATTCACTTATTTTATTTATTTATTATTATAGTTAAAACTACTTTTGACCGACAAACAGTCTTACGCTGTAACATACTACCTACACAGTCTTTTGTTATACATAGTTCTGCAGATATCCTTCGAGGCCTTACGAGGCACCAACCATGCCGTTATCTCGAATTTATGTGCGTAAAAATGTTTGTCAAGTTTACTAAACTGACAAACAGTTATATGTTAAAATGTATGACTAAGCAAGATTAGGTATTGTAGGAGAAAATACAGGGTTCAGCTTTGTGCACTTATAATATTATGTCAACTATTTAGAGTTTTTAATGCCGGAACGTTGGCTATCGTGGTGGGGCTCACGGAATACGGTGACCACCTAGCATAATGACATAATTGCAATCCTCATGTAGTCAAGACATTGCCGATGGATTGGTTGTAGATAGGGAATCCAATCCCGCATCAAAACCGCGATCCCGCAGGCTTGCGGGATTGATGACCTCTATCCTGCAGGCCAGCGGGATCACGGTTTTGCGGGATTGAGATTTTTACAATCCCGCAAACGTGCGGGATCCCGTATGAGTAATCACGCATTTCAGATCCCGCAAAAAAGGTGCGGGATCCCGCGTTTGCGGGATTCGATTCCCTAGTTGTAGGATTCGAAACAAAAACCGCAAACGATCTTAATCTAATTGTTGGCTTGTATCACGATGATGGATAGTGATGACAGGAATACTTAAGAACACTTATTTTCATATCCACTTAATTACTCTCTTTACATACACAATACATACATAAACTCACGCCTGTTCCCAATGGGGGAAGGTAGAAACAACAGAACGCCACCTGCTACTATCCTGATATACTCTTTTTGCTTCGTCCACGTTCACACATTGAATAGTACACGAATTTATCTTTATAAAGTAGATGAATAAAGTACGAAAGGAGGGTGCCCTTCCTCCTTTATTCCTCAATCTAGGTACCTACTCCTATTCAAAACCAACGCACACTCCCCATTGCACACAGAGAGGCTTCAGTTTTCATCACAATAGGCATTGCCCATTGACGCTCACAATGCGGGCAGCCAATCACGCTAAAAGCTGTCTCCGACATTTGATGTGTGGTGTAATGAACCATGACTGTGTCTGCTGGCTTAGGTGGCTTTACTATGGGGATTTGCGGAAAACTTGATGAGATTACTGTAAGTAAAGGTGAGGAGGACAAAGGTGCAGCTTGGACATGTGGAAAGGATCTTAGAGGAGAACATTGTTCGGTGGGTTTCCCGGCTAAAATACTACGATGTAGACGAGAAGGGTGGACGTTTTAGAAGTCTGCCTTAAGTAATGTTTGACTGAACAAAATGTGCTGATGAATAGTGAATTTTGGTTTAGCTTGATTGTTTTGTTAGAGCGACGCGTCGCTCTAATTTGTAACGTCGCGACGAGGACGTTACAAATTTAATAAAGGGAGTTATAGTGAATTGTTTTATGTACCCAGTTCATGTTACGCATCCATATGCTAAAGTTACTGACAATATTTTCTAGATTGATAAGTACTTAAGTCCTGAGTCAAGTCGAGGTATGTCCGTTAGTTGTAGCCCTTAAAAGTTAGTTAACTGTGCAGACTGCAAAAATAATAAAAAACTTTATCGCTAAAATAATACGAAAAAAAGGTTTAAATTGACTCCTTAGGCAAAACCTGTATCTTGGACACCAAAACAGAAAAATGTGACGAATATGCACTAGTTCATATTCAGATGCTTTATCAGCAACTAGAGACAGAATATTATGATGATGTTCCGACAGTTACAAACTCTCACTACTATGAGAGAAAGTCGTGAGAAAATACACGCTCCACGAACATAATGAGATGGTGATGAACGGGATATTTGTAGTATTAAGTATTTGTCAGTGAATACCTGATCACTTCTACGCACAGCATAAGGGCATGATAGATAAAGGGTGTACCAAGATCCTTAAAGAAGCCGAAAGGTACTTGTTCTCCCTGTCATTGCGATCATTTTTTTGTTATAGATCATATTTGGGAACCTTCTAGTTACGGAGATATTGGGAGTCAAAATTCCAACTTTGTCACAAGTTTTTTTTTTAATAGTACATGTTTTTCACGTAAGATTTTTACTGCACGACCCCCGTACTATTCAATCCATCCATCAGCACAATTTTTTGAGTGCGTTACATTGAGTCCTACCGTAAAACGTGATTTTTCACCCCAACAAAAAAGTCGTTTCGCAGCAATAATTTTTGCGTAAAGTTACTTAGTTTTTGAATTACTGATTGCTTGGTTGACGGCTTCGTGAAGGGTCTTGTTACACCCTGTATATGCCTATTTCTGTAATTTTTTGTGCCTCAAACAACATAGGGAACATCGCGCCTGTAATGAGAAACCTAAATAGTGTAAGTACACCCACATTTCGCCAGTTATGTTAACATCTCATGTAATAAGTCGAGCCTATTGTCATCAAACGGGCACAAATTCCTGATGCAAAAACGAAATAAAATATTGACCAACCTGGGAATCGAACCCAGGAAGGAAAAAAATACAGCTGAATTCTTAATTCTATTTTTAGAAGTCATAAAATGCTGCCCCAGTATCCAATAGATTCGCAAGTTTGTAATGTTTCCAAAGGTAAAACTAGTTCAGATTCATACAATGGGGGGAAGTAATAGGTACATGCCTTAGTTTTCACCTCACGTAGGCAACCCGAGCCATTCTACGGAAGATTTCTTTGTTGGTCCCCAAACCATGAAGGGGACCAAATTGGAATCCTTTAGCTGCAATGCGAAGAAATATGGAAAGCTACTTCCGTGCTGATTGCGAAGAGAAATATAAATAAACAAAAATTAAGTTTGTGTAAGTTATGTCGTAAGATAATAATTGGAAAAATCATATTAAAAAAAATACAAGTGCGAGTTGGATTCGCTCAAGAAGGGTTATGTACCATCGTAGTACATCCACCTTTAATTTTTAATTTATTTATATGATTTTTTGTTATAGCGACAACACGGCGGTCCCGTTGGTTACCCTAAAAGGTATGTTTAGGACGTTTGTAAACTTGATTGCTGATTGCCTAATCTATGGGTGAATTTCTATCTTTATCTTTAATGTGACTATAATATTTGTCTATAGAATACTGACTGTGCCATTTTTCAAAGGGAAGCCGGTAGGAATCGAGTTCTATGGCACCTTCGCCACTGCAATGTACATCTTTACTAATAATGTCGTCAAATTAACTAAGCACCTAGTAAAGAACCGCTTGAATTATAAATAACTAGCAAGATACTTGGCGCAGTTCACAGACAAGGCGTCGAAAAGTGATTTTTATTATTTATTTATTTATTTACCACCAACCATAGCAACATTACAGACCAAGTCCAATACGATGCTACAACACAGAATTAAACAACATAAACAGTAAAATTACATTTAAAAAAATATTAAAAATTATAACAGCTATAGTTAAAACATCAATAACCAATCATGACCAAGCTCACAGTTGGACACCCCCTTCAATTATTATTTGTGCCCTACATGTCACCTGTCTTCCATAGCTTCTAACCCATTCCAAATAAGTATAATTAAAATTTTCACTAATTTGTTTTTTTTAAAAGATAATGTCTTACGTACATTTATTAACTTCTAATGTTTTTAAAGGTTGATTATAACTAAATAATATTTACATAATATACAGACTAAAAATAGAACTAATCTAATGAAAAAAAAAAATTAAAGTAAGTAAACATAAACAAATAAAAAACGATGACAAAAGGACACTTCAGAGTGCGTCAAAGTACTCCTCCGCATCGCTGTCAACTGGAAACGTGCCCAGAAGACTGGCAGCATTGCCACGCTGAATGGCAATGCTAATTCTTTGGCCAAAGAAAGAGCCAGCCCTCTGGTCACGCGAAGTGTCGACCAGTCGGCGAGAGATTTCCTTAAAAAGGAGACGCGCACTCGGGCCCCATGACCCGAGCGTTTCGACCCCAAACGGCTCAAAACTGTAATTACCAATAAGGTATATATATATTTGCGCCGCTTGAGGATCTCAGCAGCCGCAGCAGCAGCGCCTGCACAGCCCGCCGTGCTTGCAAGGTGAGATGGCGCAAGGGTGTCGACACAAGTTGCGTCCCACACCAAAGGCCTACCCACCTTCCAAGGCACCAACGTCATGCCGTCTGGTCTCTTGCCATCGTCACGTACCAAGCCGTTTGGTTCTAAAACCGCTGGTACGCCGGCGCTGGCAAGGGCTCGACGAATAATGTCGTTAATGCTGGCGTGCCGTGCAATACGTCCTGCGCTCCTATAGCAGGACAGGCCATGGTGTCCGAGGCTGTCGACAGCTTCACCGCAGTGACACCGATGCGGGGCAACACAAGGTCATGCGTCATCCATCATAGTGCCAATGGTGAATGACGGAAGTGCCTGAAGCCACAACCCCGACTCCCATTCCCCCACGGCCAGCAGACGGGCACGCTCCACAGTATTGAATGACGTGTTTAAAAGGGTATTCCGTACAATACTGCAGAGCGGCACGTCCCACTGTCTCTGGGAGGACAGGTTGTCGGGCAAATCCGTAAAAGGACAAGCCATTTTCCAAGCGTTCAACGCATCGGTAAAATACGGCACCTCAAAATCAACCAGTGACGAAGAAAGAATATCCCTGGTTAATTTGTTGAAAAGATTTATACTTGTTTAAATTAATTCAAATCGTTTCATTTCATTTGACTGATGTGGAATTTCAATTTCTGTTGATCAAAAACGTATATTAAAGCTAAATTCAATATTTGGACAAGTTTTGAAAGGTGATATCAATTTCCCAATCCTAAATTAACTCGCACGGCAACAAATTCCCATCAGTGAGTGTTGGTCAATATTTTGTTAACTTATGATTTGTTTGAATTCTCTTTTCACCATTTTGTTATTTTTCCTCCACATCCGTTATCATCTGCCTCGTCTATTCTCAATTATGTTTGGGTCGGCTTCCAGTCTAACGGGATGCTGTTGAATACCAGTATTTTAAATGGAGTGACTGCCTTTCGAGTCCACAACACAGTGGGTGACACTAAATCCATTGACAAGACTGGGTGTTAGACTTTAGGACTGAGGCCTACCCATTACCCCAGCACCCCAGCACACAGCACACGAAAACACGTGCCTCACTACAATCCACACATATCGTCGCACTACGAGTACATACTACACCACATCACATCACATCACACCACACAACACCATACACACCACACCACACACACCATACCATACACACCACACCATACACACCACGCCCTACACTATACTATACACACCACGCCATACACTATACACACCACACCATACACTATACACACCACAACATAATTATATACCCACATCGTTTAATAATAAGTGTACTCCTAATGTCACAGTACAAAACTTTTTTGTAACTCATAGTTAGTATATAAGTATACGGCAATGATATGGAAGCGCAGAGTCTCCTAATACAGGCACTGTTTTGCTTAAAAGGAGGCTCCAAACACTTTTAAATGTACTGATTATGCTAATTGTGACAATAAACTATTTTGTATTTGTATTTTCTTTTTTTTTGTATTTGTAGCGACTGCTCTCTTGCTATAACATGAAAAAAAAAAAACCAACTCATTTTAACTAACTTTACTCTAATTAACTCGTAGATAACACCTATATGGTCATTATGGTGTAAGTAAGCTTATCCATCGTATTCCTACCTTGACTGATAACATTATCATATATTGCTTATAAAGCAGTCAACAATACTGATAGCTAGTTTGACTCGCCTGTCCAGAAGGCCTGGCGGGTTACTATGACGTCTTAAGCAGGCGTAATTCCAGTGTGGGAAAGTCTAGCGCCATCTCTTTCCCACACTGAAATTACTTCTGCTTTAAGACGTCATGGTAGGTCACCAAGACCAGTGATAATTGTCATACTTATTTATGCTTTTTGATGCTTATGTAACAGAGGCCCTAGAAAGAGCGTGCGGTGTTAACGTAACGAAAACACGTCGATATTTGAATCGAAAATATATCATTTTAGTTATATTGTTTGCATCAAGTACAGTCACTATCATCCATACAAATGAACAAAATCTTAAAACTTTGAAAATATAATGTGAAACGAGTATTTTTAATTTTTAAATCGGCGTATTTAGCACGTTACGTTGACTCGTGCGCTCGTGCTAGGGCCTCAGTGTGCTTACATTTTTGTCTCCTCCTTCGTCAATAACGCTGGTAGAATGTCGTCTTGTGTCGGACCTCAAGATACGCTTGTTTAATGCAGGAGGCTCTTAAAACCCTTACAACACCACTGCAAAAGTCAACGCCCTCACTCAAAACAAGAAGCACTTTACCCAAAACCCTAATTAAGTCATCCAACAACCAAATAACCAAGATTAAGGAGCTCCTCGGACGACTGGCACAAGAACGGGGGGGTGTCACGCAAGACTAGCCACCCCACCCAAATTACAGGCGATTACAACCCTTAGACAAGTAACTTTATATCTTTTGATACGCTACAATGCAGATTGGGTCATTAAGGGCTATTTTTCGGTGAGTGGGATAATATCTGGATTCTGAACAAGTTTTCATCGGTGTTCAAGTGGATGTCTGTAGATTGCTCTCCAGAGCTGAGAGTTTTATGAATGTTGTTATCCTTTCAGACGTTAATTGGAAGTTGTGTTGATTCGGAACATAGTTTGTGCTTGTTTGGAGTTTGAAACAACGAGCCTGGTAAATTTTTATTACGATAGCCAATAGGGATACAAAATGATAAAGTTAAAAAACAACGGAGCATGGGTATAAAACCGTATACAACGTTTAACATAATAAACGCAAGACCTCTCGTGTGGTGTCTCAGACCATGAAACTGAACAACTTTTGTTCTATGACTTTTGGAAATTCATAATTTTTTTTTAGTTTTACCATACATTATATACAATTGCGTCAGTTCTTATAGAAAGTATTCTTTTTTTTAGCGAATTTCAAGAACTCGTAGAACAAAAGATGTTTAGTTACACGTTGTATAACTCTTTACTTGAATCTTTGCAGTATCTGCCAAAATGTGTGAATGATTCTACTACATTTAATTTATGAAGTCGTTGGTGGGTCAATAAAAAATAAAACTAATTTTTATATTATAGGTACCTTGTAGATTTTTTTCTAATGAATCCTCAAACTAACTGCATCACACGCATATATCTACAAAATCCAAGATGGTGGTTGCGAGCGCCCCATTTCTTCAACCACAGAGTATAAAAAGCGTGTTTAAGCCCGGTGTAGCGCTTGAAAGCAGTGTAAATGTCTGTAGAAAATGCTGTGGGGCGCTTTCAAGAGGTTTTGAGGGCCCTTGGTGTGACGACAACCTACGTCTACGTCTAGCTACAAGTGAGGCAAGCGCCTTGCTTCTTTGAAATGACGTATGGGATATTGCAGGGTTCCTTTTCATGACATATGATGTGGAAGAAAAACTGTATTTCTGTGTTTTTTGAAATTCGAAATAAATTCATATGACGTCGTGGTAAAAATAACACAACATAATATCGTGCCTGTAATTCCCGAAGGAGTAGGCTGAGCTACATATTCGCATAGATAAGTTTGAATCCCATGTAAGACAGAGCGAGCTTATTGCCATCAACCGGGCATAAATCTATACTCCGACCTGCTACTTAGAATTTTTCTGATGTTTAAATCAAATAAAACTGCTCAGCAGCTGCGCTTACGACCACTACCCCGACGACGCAATAATTTAAACACAATGACAGACATTGAATGAAAAAAAAAATTGGATCAAAAACAAAAAAAAATAATATATAATATATATTATAATTAATTGAATCAATTCAATCATCATTGAATTGATTTGATTCTTATGTTGAAGAAATAAATGATTTTTGATTTATTTTTTTTTTGATTGAGAAGAAGATTCTGCCACTATTATTTCAACAAGGATCTGCATGGGAAATGCATGGATCTAATATGGCATTACGTCCGCCTACGTACTTTTGTGCTTGAAGTGTTAAATAAATAAATAAATATGTACCTACTTAAGTAGGTACTTATTAGCTCCATGCATTTCAAGGATTTTTGTTAAATAAGTTATTTAATACGACTTATACGACCAATGGTCTTGCCTGCCAGTCCTGCCACAAATGGTTACTTGTGTTATGGCGCCACAGATGTGGCTGAAATATTAAATTGTTACCCGTTAAGTGTGGGTTCTGCAGAGAAAGGAGACTATTTTCCAACGCGGCTGTAATTTATACGAGGTTTATTTTTATTGTCTTTAGAACGAAATTAAATTGTCGGTATTTCATTACCAATTTATATATATATAGCCGTCATTTAACGTAAGCGACTATATTTAAAGATTTCTTCCTAGCACAGAGAAACAGAGGACAGCGGAGGCCTCGTGTGTCCCAGTAGTGGGATTCATTGGAATAAAACAAAATCTGTATCGATGGTTTTAATAAACGAAAAATGTACAAAAAGATATCAATACATGACAAACGAAATAGATAATATTCAATTGTTGCGGGGAAGTAGATAATAAGCCCCACGAACCAATTATTAACGGTGATAAACTCCGACCAATTATTTCACAAAAAATGATTCCCACAATAGGGATGTTTCCTAAAAAAATCTAATTAGTCCGTCAGAGATAGATTTCCAAAAAATATTGGACACGTATTTTTTCTTTTTTCACGAAAACTAAAAATGAAGGCGATACAGTGCGTCGAAAACTCGTGTGACGTCATACTTGTAATGCTACTGCTCCATCTGCGTTAGCGTTAACTACACGTTAATTAGGGCATTAAAAATGCGCGTTGGCTACACTTAGGTTACAATGCCTAAACTACGCACTAAAACCCTTTGATGTGTCCAAAAAACCGACACTCGAGTTATCGCTTAACGTTTAATGCCATTAATAATGCCATTTGTATAAAATGCCATTAAAACGTTGGCCACATCTACGTAACGCCTAAATTAACGTGTTAATTTGCGCGTTAAGACGCAGATGGAGCAGTAGCATAAAAGTAAAGTGTACTGACTTTTTGCGAAAAGTGACGTCACAGGCCCCTACTCATGATCTTTGATGCGTTTTATCTTCGTTAATTTTTATTGATTTGATAAAACAAAAAATACGTATCCAATATTTTTCGATAATCTAACTGACGGACTAAATAGAATCAAAATTTTTACACAGGAAACATCCCTATTGAACCAGCCAGTAATACTAGCAGAAGAAAATCACTTTCTCTGTCAACGAATCCATTAAGCAGACAACTGAAACATATTTTCATTTAAACTCGGAGGGTAGTTATTGATTTTCTCCAATACATTCCCCGGTAGTTCAGTGAACCTTGCCGTGAGCAGTGCATATAAGGAGTGTGGGTTCGACGCCCCGATAGCGATCGGCGATAATGAAGTTATGTTAATTATTTGTTGCTTTAGCAGTGGGACAATGTTTTATTATGGATGGGATGTGGTTACTGTCTTGTTGTCAGGAATTCGATTCGATCTTTGAAAGATAACGGCTTTAATAGAGATGTAAGGTCGAATTTGTATTGTGAACTGTCTACGTTCTATCTTAAATCCTACTAATATTATAAATGCGAAAGTTTGTGAGGATGGATGGATGGATGGATGGATGTTTGTTACTCTTTTACGCAAAAACTACTGGTCGGATTTTGATGAAATTTGGCACACCGATAGTTTATAACCTGGATTAACACATAGGATACTTTTTATCCCGGTAGTACGATCCAGTAGAATAATTACGGATCTCCACGCGAGCGAAGCCGCGAGCTTAAGCTAGTATCTATATGTATAAGGTCGAATAAAATTAAGTAGCAAAACTCTACACACGTTATGGATATGAATGGATATCTAAACATGAAAAACCATGTTTTATGATCTTTTTGAGGTCAATGGTGTACCTAAAGTTGTCTGCGTTTATCTGATGGAAATCTTACCTTTTTCTTTTACTCCTACAGCATTAGGATCACCTAAGTTTAAGTCTTATTTCACCAGAGCCTATCCATCTTTCATCCTAAGTTTCTCTCATAGACACCACGACAAACTCTTAATTTCATCACTCTAACCATCAGCCCCTATTACGTCACGCCACCCTCCCTTCAAATATTCTAATTTATTTATTTATTTATTGACACACCAACGACTTATTCACTATAACATTAAATCAATTATTAATTATCATCAATTTTATTCCTATCTATACAGGGTGTAAACAGACCCTTCACATAGCCGTCAACCAAGCATTCTGTACATCAAATTAGTAACTTTACGCAAAAATTATCGCTGGGAATCGACTTTTTTTTTTGGGGTGAAAAATCACGTGATGCGGTAGGACTCGAAGGAAAGCACTCAAAGCATTGTGCTGATGGATGGATTGAATAGTACGGGGGTCGTGGAGGTGTGTAAAGTAAAAATTTTACATTAAAAACATGCATTTAAAAAAACAAGTGAAAAATTTGGAACTTTGACCCCTAATATCTCGGTAACTAGAAGGTTCCCAGGTATGGTCTCGAACAAAACAATGATTGCAAAGACGGGGAGAACAAGTGCCTTTCGTTTAGGTTAAGGGTCTATTTACACCCTTTATAAGTCCAGAACGAACTGACGAAAAAATGGCCACGAATGTCGTCCATGACATAACAATGGCGAGATTTTAGCGAGGGGGAGTGAACTCGGCCAGGGCCTCAAGTCTACTATTACAATAGTGTCAGAATGGTCTATCATTGATTTCAAAATTGTTGATTTTGACAAGTTTGGTAATCTACTAATATAATGGCTTCATTATGACTTTCCAATGATCAACCACTGACACACCATTAAAAGAAATGGCATAGAATGGTAATCTCGTACATAATGACAGACGAATGACTGACTTAGGCGGTAATCTGCTAAAATTTTGACAGTTCCTTTGATCAGTGACCTACCATTAAAACGTAATTGTGCTGTCATTGCTTTTATTTCGTTACGGGTATAGTGTTTGTGGAAAATTGAATGGAGACCACGTATTCACTACGAGCAAATATTCTCGAGCTAGCCAACGCAGTGGATGCTAGAGAAAGAAGATGTTCGGAAAACAGAAGACGTCGTCGAGCCCGTCGCTTGACGAGAATGAATACTAACCCCTTTATTGATATTCCCGAGGCGGAATTTGTAAAAACGTTTCGCCTTGGAAAGGACTCAGTAAGGGAGTTATTTGAAGAACTCATTCCTCTTATGGCCAGACCGCGTCGAAACGATAGCGTATCGGCAGAAATGAAGGTGAGAAAACTGAATTTGACATTGATTTATTATTCTATAGCTATAAATACGAAATAGGTTAATTAATGTTATATTTTTATTGCAGATTCTAATAGCTCTTGCATTTTATGCATCAGGGTCCTACCAAAATCTGATTGGACAGAGTGCCCTCCATAATGTTTCACAAATTACTGTGTCACGATCAATTAGAGAAGTAACAGAGGCATTAAATAAAATATACCACAAATATATTAAATGGCCTACACAATGTGATGAAAGGAATCTTATAAAGGCCAAGTAAGAAATGATATATACCCTGATTGTTTTGTTTGTATTGCCTGTTGTACCTAAGCAGAATTATTTAGTTACTAAAAACTTTTCAGGTTCTATCAGAAATTTGAATTTCCTGGTGTCCTGGGTTGTATTGATGGCACACATATAGCAATATTAAGGCCGCACATACATGAGGAACGGTATTATAACAGAAAGGGCTTCCATTCCCTTAATGTTATGATAGTAAGTATTGGGTAGAAAGTAGAAATGTCTACCTACTGCCCAAATTTTTACTTATAAATTATATAATGTCTGTTATGTAATAATAAATAATTATACATATTAATTCATTTACAGATTTGTGATGCTGATTTAAATATTTTATGTGTGGATGCAAGCAACCCAGGCTCCTCGCATGATTCTACTGTATGGCAGAGTCATCCACTCAGTCACCACTTAAAAGAAATTACTGAAAATACTAATGAACAAGTATTTTTATTAGGTATTACAATATTTTTTTGACGAATCCTATGACCTTTGTCATGTTCATGTGTTAGTTTTTGTTGGAAAAATGATTATAATTTTCAGGTGACAGTGGGTATCCACTAAGAAAAACAATGATGACCCCAATCCTCAATACTGTAGATGGGACACCACAACATCATTATTATGTTAAACATGTAACTGCACGTAATACAGTGGAGCGTTGTATCGGGGTATTAAAAGCACGTTTCAGGTAAAGAGCATTTCTAGGCAATTGTTTTACATACTCAATAACTATTTTTATATTGAATGAATTTCTTAGTTTAGAAATTTACATGCAATAGTTCTTGTAGATAGTAACTATATAAAAGTTAATCTATTAATATGTTTAGTTAAATGGGGTTGTATAAAAGTAAATTGTTTTTTTGCAGGTGTTTGCTTGTAGCACGTGCTTTACATTATAGTCCAACAACTGCAGGCAAGATTGTAAATGCATGTAGCATATTGCACAATATTGCAAACATGGCAAGAGCACCGTTGCCATGTGATGAAGTTTATGCAGAAGCACTTGCCTTGCAACAGGTATGTGATTTCTATTCCACTATTTTGGAATATAATGAAGTTGGAATTTTAAATAATACTACTATGTTAAAACAATCAACATTTTAATTAGGTACTCTTCTCATAAACTAAATATTTATATAACAATATTAAACTTGACTTCCAAGCCAATTGAAAAATATTAAATGTAGAAATTACTACATAAAACAAAAAGACATTTTGTCATTTAAATAATAAAACAAATCCAAGTAACAATATCTAATATTCATAATATTCATCATTTGTCATTAATCACTAATCAGTCTTTTAATTTAGGAGCAAAATAATTATGCAGCACCTAATTATCAAGACCATCGAAGGGTTAATCGGGATCTTCTTGATGGTCGGGCACTGCAGCAGGCTCTTGTTGACAGACTGTGGAGAAATGCATAAATTAAATTAGCAGGTATGTAATGTAAACCCATCTCAGTATTCTAGTAAAGAACGAAAATACTCTTATTATTATTAAAATGATTTAACTCTTTGTTACAGATCTACAGTATTACACAAAATATGGATTTAAAATAAATTAATACTCTTTTTATAAACGCTGTTTCATTGAATCATTTATAATTACAGCCATTTGGAATACACTGCTCGACATAGACTCCTCCTGCAATAGATTCCTTTATCTTTTAATAATCTGACAAAATTACCTCTTGCATACTAAAGAAAACTTTAGTCAGACTCAGAATCTGATGACAAAATAATTTTGCGGAGTTTCTGTGAAAACAAAATTAACATTAATACAAAAGTTGCAACTTCATAAATATAGCATGTGTAACCTAGCGCTTAGTATCAGGGTTACTATCTAGATGTCAAATTCTAGCCAATGTACTACTACTGAGGTGAGCCTACACCTAACACAAGCTTTTAAGCTTAGCAGGAGGGGTTATAATTGCTCCTTAATACTTATTGTGCATATGCTTGTAGCACACAACGAGTAGAAGTTCCAATTTTGGTTGAAACCATTTCATATAGGTGAATTAGCTGTAAATCAACAGTAATTAGTAATTACCTTTTTTGGCACACAGTGGCTTATAAGGTCTACCATTTTTTCTGTGGTGGAGCTCAGTCGATCAATGGCCGCAGCCAAGTTGTTGATGGCCTGAGCCTGTTTCAGAGTAGCATCGGCGTTCCTGGCTTCAATAGCGTCCAGCTTTGTTTGAGCAGCTTCTTATTTCACTCTTCTGTGATTTTTTTTTTTTAACATTTTGCTTTTATATTCATTGTAGAACTAAAAAAAAGTGCAAAAATTACAATAATAACACATTTTATCATTTTATAATGCATACCAAATTATACTGTATTTAGGTACTTACTGTCCGCCACTCTTCCGGCGTTTTATTGGGGCGGTCCACCGACACTGAGTTCAAAATTTGGGCGCACTCCATCCAATATCTTCTTAATAAACTTCGCCCTTCATTGGTGCGGCTGCAGAGGCCAAGCGCCAGGTCTTGGTGGTTCTCCAAAAAATCAATTAGAGCCGAAATTTGCTCAATTAGAACCATATAAATTCAAAATATAGGCTTCTCAAACAAAGATAATTTAAATAATAAACAAAAATCACCGGCCGGTATAAATAAAAACAGATAAACATCAGTAAGCAGTAATGTCACATTTGACTTTGACAGCTAAACAGATAAAAAATATTGTTGAGTTGTATAGTTTCACATTTATCCGCGTTACACATTTACTGTTTTTTGCTGTTCACGAATTTTTTACTACTTCAGATTGCTTATAACACTAATAAATAATATGTAAAAATATATATAAATGAAATCTGGCATGAATAAATGTTCAAATTTAGTAGTAGTTTTTAGAAAATCATTTCTACTAACGGGTTTTATAATAATGGCAATACGACAATGTCATTATATCACAATTCTATTACGAGACCATTGACCGACCAATGATCGACCATTATGAATTTAGCAGATTACGAACTTTTAGCAAAATGACAATGGGATCGTGTTGGAATGAAGAATTTATAAAAATAGCAGACTTGGGGCCCTGGTCGGCTGCGATTGTCGATTGTTCAAAAATGCAAGGTACGCCGTCTATATTGGTGTGCCGGCCGATGTACGAGTGGGTGTAATGGGAGGCCTTTTGTTAATTCAATGCTGATAGGCATATTTGTAATGAGTACCATTGGCTTTTTTACAACAAGAACACCTCTATAGTTTCGCTATGTCCGTCTTCCTGTCCGCAGCTTAGCTCAAAGACTCTTAGTACTAGAAAGCTGTAATTTGGGATGATATAATTATGTACACAGATTAGTTACGCCGACAAAATGGTAAAATAAAATCTCGAAAAGCATTTTTTTAGGGTATGTCTTGTACCTACACGTAGTGGGAATTTATTTTTTCTTACAGAGAGGTGTGTTCCAACAGTGGGTAGGTACGTTATAGGCTGTTTAAGTTATTAAAGACAGCTTAGATGAACGGCATCTGCCTAGCTTTTTTCAACTATGTTGGTTTCAGCTTCCAGTCTAACTGGCTGCAGCTGAACACCAGTATCTATTTTACATAGAGTGATTGTCTATCTGACCTCGCAGCCCAGGTACTAGGTAATACGACACCCCTTGGAAATATAGAGCTAAGTACGCCTATGCAAATAGAAGTCAACTAAGGGTCAATTAGAGGATGTTCTAGATATCAGTGTAGCTTTCAGTCTTCATTAGAAATGACAGGAAACAATTGATATGATGAGCCAGAGCTAGATGTATTTCCTGAAGGAAGGAGCTTTGATCATTGACTGCGTATTATCAATTTCTGACAATTGAGTGCATGTTTTCTTTCCTAACAATTTCAGTGTTTTAACGTCAGTTCATCAATACACATGCACACATAATAAAAAAGATACAAAATAAAAAATTAAATAAAAAAATGAGAAAATAGGTACATGTGCTGTGTGCCTCACGGCTGTGCCAAAAAGGTCCATTTATAAATGATCCTTTGACCAGGGAAATAATTGTTAAATTATTAAATTGACGCAGCATTAATTTTCCGTTTTATAACAGCTTCATTCAACAAGCCAAGAATGATGATTGTGATTTAAATTTACGGACTATTTAGGTTCTTCTTCTTCAACATTTGGCCACCCAATACTGAGTGTAGGTCTCTTTCAAATCTCTCCACTTTTGGCGGTTTTGTGTCATGGCTATCTAATTTCTAGTAGCTTGTGGCTTAATAATAACAGCCGCTCGGATCGATCTTTAGGTTAAGCCGTGCTTGCCTGGGTTGGTCTGTGGATGGGTGATCACCCATTACATACCGAGTTTCCTCCGTGCCTCGGAAAGCACGTTAAACCGTTGGTCCCGGCTGTCATTTGTAGATCTTTGACAGTCGTTACAGGTAGTCAGTGGGCCAAAAATTCTGACAACCAGTCTTACCAAGGGGTATCGTATTACCCAATCTGGGTTGTGGAGGTCAGATAGGCAGTCGCTCCATGTAAAATACTGGTATTCAGCTGCATCCGGTTAGACTAGAAGCCGACCCCAACATAGTCGGGAAAAGGCTAGGCAGATGACACCTAGTCTTAGTCAGTTGTCAATTTACGTTGGTGTGTTACAATTGTACCAATCTTTTTATTACTCTAACTTACATCATTTTATATTTAGGAAAGTAAGAATAAAACTACTTTAGATTACAAAAAGTCGCATTGACCAAAACACGTCTCCAGACACCGTAAAAATAAATCTTTTGACAACTTTAGACACAACTTCGTTAATATTTTGACGTAACAATTCCGGCTTTCCGTTTGAGCGAATTTCCCGTTTCCTTTTCCTCGCTGCATGCATTGGAGGTGACATGACGTGATAGCCGGGTTTAAATAATGCTGTCCGGGCAAAACATTGCTGCTCTGTGCAAAGGGGGTTGAAAGGCAGAGACAAGTAAGTTGTCATAACTTTTGGTTTTTGACTTAAAAAGCGAACTATTCTGGATTTTGTTGCAGAGATGGAGATTGCAGACCTCTTTTGTTTGATTATCTATTTATGTTGAAGCTAACCTCGTTATTTGCTTTGTCAATTTTGATAAAATTGTTCTCCGTCAAAAATCCGATAAAATTGTTGTTAATTGTCATCCAATTTCATCATTCCCTCAAAAGATCCCATCTTTCTATTTTCGTTAGACCTCACTTTGTAAAGCTAGGATTATGGTAAGGCCTTATTCATCTACCCTCATTTCACGCGGATTTTACCTAATTTATCGGTATAATCCGCCAGTGTTGCCACTTCAAATAAAAAAAAAACCTTTGAACTTGCTCTATATTATGACAATTAATGAAGCTACTTTGTTTTTATTGTATATTAAGTGATTTTTCTATCAAAGAGCGCATAGAAAAACTTCCAGCCTTCATTCACATGTCAAACTATCTTTCTGCCTTTTGTGCAAATAGTAATAATGTTTTACTGGGGAGCTTGATGCGCCACTTTTCTCCCCAGTGAAATAGTGTTGTCTATGGAAAGTGGCAATGCGGGGGGTTGGGAGGACTATCTTATGTCATTTTGACGTCCAAAAAGTGCTAATTCGCTGATACTAAGAGACTAATTTGAATGATTAATGACTTTAGATTTTTTATACGCAAAACGCAGATGTTTATCGGACAACCGGGCAACCAGACAACCTATCCACTTTCGCAAAAAATGCCTAATTACCTAAAAGGCAAAGGACATTGCTAAACATACCTTTACAGGAAATACACATTCATTTTATTTAGAGTGCATGTAAAGTTCGTTTGGCAACACAGGAACACGGACCCGCCCGCGCCGATACGGCCGAGATAATGCCCCCGGGAACAATGCGATAGTGACTCCTGTCCTTTGTGAACGTGTGTCAACAGCGGGCCAGGGATGCGAGCCACAGATTAAAAAGAATTTTGTTTCGAGGGAAATGTGTATGGAATTGTTCGGAGGGCACAGAGCGGTGGAATTACAAAAAGGTCGTGAGGAATGATTTGAGTATGAATGTGGATGACTAGAAGAGTAGGGACGGGCCAAATACATGGTGGATGGGTTGTGGCTAGAAACGGGGTGACTACTGTGATAACGGCTAAATGAATTGGGATACAGATATTTCTTGGTTTATATCTGATTTCACTAGAGGTCGATTACAATATTGTTGAGAATAGGCTAAGGAGGAATCGTGCAACATAGATAGGTTTGAAATATTAAGAGTAAATGTAATAACTCGCAGAACTCGTACAACGTTAATGTTTCTAGTTACCGAAAATCTGGGTGTTACCTCTAAACGAGGCTTAAAAGGCGATATATTTGCACTAGCTCATGCCCGCGGCTTCGCCCGTGTGGAGTTCGATAATTGTCCCACAGTATCATACTATCGGGATAAAAATTATCCTATGTGTTAATCCAGGTTATAAACTATCTGTGTGCTATGTGTGTTAGCATGAAAGCGAAATTTGAAATTTTGCGTGAAAGAGTAACAAATATCCATCCATATATCGATCCCCACAAACTTTCGCACTTATAATCCTAATTCCTAACTTAATATTACAAATGCGAAAGTAAGTTTGTTTGTTTGTAACCTTTTCACGCCTAAACCACTGAACCGATCATCCTGAAATTTTGCATAAACGTTTTCAGGTGTACAGAAACGGACATATACCTTTCATCCCGAAAAAAGTACTGTTGCCGAGGAAAACAACAATAACGTTCTTATGGTAATAGATGGCGCGACGTGTCTTTCGAATCATGATTGAATTATACTATTACAAGCAGAGTACAAGCCGAATTGATTGTCAAATTCAAAATTAACGCGAGCGAAGCCGCGTGAGTAGGACTTAATACAAACAACAGTTATTCTGCTCCATGTTCCAAAATGAAGAAATGGGAACAATTCATAAAAATATTTATAAACCACTCACAGCGTACCATTGTCGCTAAGCATTTAAATTGACAATCAACTATAAAACTTACAGCGAAGGTTTCAGGTAAGCTGTCATCGAGTTTGAAAGTTTTAGTGGTTTTATACCTCCAGGGAAATGTTCACAGATCCTACTGGATGACGTAGATTGATGATGTAAACAATGCCGAGTTGGGAGCTATAAAGTTTTCTGCTATATTTCACTCACAGCCCTCCTTAGTCCTCCTATATAAGGAGTGAGAGGAATATTAGATTTAGAGGTCGAGAGTTCGAGTTTTAGGATCTTAATTTATGTTACTAGTCACTAGTCAGACGGACTAGATATCATCAATGTTCGTCATCATTCATCCAGTTAGTTAGAATATGTAGAGTTTGTTCTCTAAATTTATATTATCTCTCCGTTTCTGATGATCTGTTACTCAATTTATGATATGAGGGTTTCAAATCTGCAATGAGGATAAACGAGAATCCACACCTGTAGAATGTATTTGTTCTACTTAATTGGCCTTAAATGTTTCCAAAGCAGGAACAGAAGCGTTCTCTGTGAGAGTGGGCCGCCATCTACCACACCACGACGACTCAGCGGGTGTGTGGATGTAATTTGTTTACGTTCTCGGTTTGCTTCAGCGTAGATTCCTCAACAATGTTTCCACACATCTCGACCCATTGTTCTCCGGGTCACTGATGTTACAAAGCAGTGATAAATAATCGTTGCAGTCTCAAGTTGCAGCAACATAATTATAATGCAACGCTGGTGTTGTAACAATGCGTCGTAAAGAGAATAAAATTGTAGGGTTGACTGTAATGTAAGTGCTTCAAAAGAAAACGATCCAAAACATTAATGTTTTGAGTCGTTTGCTAATAAATCTACTCGTAAATTGTCAAATGAATACTTTTACATGCAAGACTTTACACAACCTTAGGATTTCCAAATGTTCATGGTTCATCTTTTCTTTATTAACCAGATTGTATGTCAAAGTGACAACTTTACCTACAAATATCAATAAATTGAAAATAAGTAACGAAAAAAAATGTATTCACATCATAAACCTTAATATCCCGTTAAACGAAGGGATTATCAAAAGAATCTCAATAACGGTACAAGAATAAAAAGTTCACAATAAAAGTAATGAGCTTTCTCAAAATTAATCAGTTTATTGGTCAAAGTTTTTTTTTTTTTTTTTTTTTTTTTTTTTTTTTTTTTCTTTTGCTCTTATTGATAAAATAGTAAGGCAAACATTACTAACCCATATTATCAGTACAAATTGAATATTAAAATACTCGGATTCTGAAAGCCTTTTTTGTCAGACTGACAGAAGACGAAATTACAATAAGTTACCAAGTTAAAGTAATCTACTAAATCTACAATACAAGAGCAAAAGTTTTAGTACTACCCGTATCAACAGATTTGAGATTCCGTTCGGAATATCCCAATACCGAAATCGGTTAAACTTGAAAACCCTGGAGAGATTTAAAACCATCCCAGACGGCGAGACGTATCAGCCATTTCTCTAAAATCTAGTTACATTTCACCATCCCTAGCCCCAACCGTTTCAACGAAATGTTACCTACTGGCTGCATATTTCTAAATGAAATTCTGACTATGAATATTGAATAACAATGTCGGGATATATGGTTATGTTTGTGCCAGTGTTCACTTAAACTGTCGAGGTTATACAAAATTAGGTATGTATTCGTTTATTCGCAAAATATTCTTGTAGGGAACTGTAAGAGTGGGGCCTAAAAGCATTTTGGTCAATTTGTTGCGTTGTGTTCCCCACAACGGATCTAAATTGGATTGTGAATCAAAATCTTTTCGTGTTGCGCTTGTGCATCTTTTAAAAAATATACTATTCTAAATTGCATGTTTCATCCTTTCCTCAGTAGTTCAGCAGTTTAAATACAAATATCAATTTAGAAATTGTTAAAAGTAAATTGAAATGAAGTGGTATCAGCCCAGCCCTGTCAATTAGTTGACGAAATTGGCCATTGTATTTCCATTTCATTGAACGATTATTGGAATTCTCGTTATCGTTTAAATAAAAGCAATCTATCAAAATAATTTCTAGGAACTACATACATGCAGATAAGAACACTGATTTATTCATTGAACAACTTTCAATTCAGTTGTAGCTGTACTAGCTGTTCTATATTATAATGAAGTAATCTCTCTAACTCATTTATTGATCCTTTGGCCAATAAATGCCACATTGCCATCTAACTTGGAAATGCCAGCCTTTTGGGCATTATTCCCGTTGACAGTGACGCAAAAGAATTTTATGACGCCTTTTAATTCTGTTCTGGTTTTGTCATGTACATATTTTTAAGTTGGTTTAGAATTTGTAAATTATGTAGGTATTCAATAAATTCCGTTTATTGGCCAAGTTCATGACATTTAAGATTCCATCTTTTCCAAGAAACTTTTGGCTCTAGAGCGTCGTATTAGGTATTATACTATACAATACGTCGCTTCAAAAAAGTCTTCAAGCCCTAAAAAGAGATTACACTCACTGAACCATATAATAAAGTGTGCGCATGAACACGATCAAGAACACGTGTGCCAATGCTTTAATACTTGAATTTAATCGTTCGTGCGGATGTGTGTGTCTGCCTGACCGGTCTCAGGGTACTCCGTATGACGGTGTGTGTGTTGAAACTGTTTTCAGATTTATAAAGTTGTAAGCAATCGTCCGGTAATGATGAAGCTAGGGGAAATTATCTTTCAGTTCATTTGTTTTTTGCTTATGTTGGTAGCAAGTCTCAGGAATAGACACTTTACAATCATGATGGTTCTTACAAATCTATGGGATCGAGGAAAACATGGCAGACATTCTTCTTTTTATAGCTTTCTCTTTTGAATCTTTTGTATCTTTGTTAAAATCAGCTACACAGCTATTCCCTACGGCAAGAATACTTACTACTAGTTCTCATTTCATCCGAAGGTATCTCATATTTCTATCGCAGAGTATCGCGGCTTTCATCAGTTTTTATTTCATCCCATATTTTATGCTCCTATCATTTGTGCCGTCCAATGAAAGGCAGTGCTGCCGGGTCAGTATCATTTGCACCCTCTTTCACGAGTGGATTCCGACAAATTCCTTACTTAATGGGTGCTAACGGGTAAATGGGGTCTGTAGGATGCCCGAGCCAAATCTTTAGATCTAAATACATGAGCTTTTATTATGTAGGGACCAAATTGAAGACCTGGGAACAATTTAGCGAACCGAGAAGCGAGACACGAATTTGGCAACTGGCTAATCTTGAATCCTGAATCCTGTCTGTTGTCAGGATTGCCAATTTATTTACAAGAAGATTCCGCCAGTTGCCAAATTCATTTCTACAAAAATGTAGATGAAATTAAATTGCCTGAAACATTGCTAGACAAAACACCCCCAAGTTAAAATAAAAAAGATTGTTTGCGCAAAAAACCTGAATGTTTTCTGGCTATCGGCCCGGTAAATCCGATTCGAGTTAATACAATTATTAGCATTAGTGAAATTGCTTGTTCAGTAATGTTTCTTTTCATTTACATAATGGAAACAGCTAAGAGATAACAAAGAACGTGCTTGTCATGGCTCTTGGTAATTAGAAATTAGATTCAAGTGAAGGTTTGCATAAAACTTTTACGAGTTTTTTCTACATAATCTTGTTAAGGTAGGAAGGGTATTGTTTTAAAAGAATCTCTATGCAAACGAAGATAGAAGCTAGTTTAACATAAACAGACGATGTTAAAGTATCAAAACGCACCTGTGTACATGTAAAAAAGCCCCTCTAAGCGAAAGTGTGGGGTGGAGAGAGTAATTTAGGGTGATACATGGCATTGACGCAACCCTCGGCTCTTACCCGTAATTACTAAGGGGCCCCGTTTCAATGAACCTAGGAACTTACTAAGGTAGTAGTTGTTATGCAGATGTGGGCGAGCTATTCATTCCTTGGATTTTATGGACGCCTGGTACTTCTTGAGGGGATTTTGCGTTTTTGCTTGCGTGGGGTGCATTGTGTTGCAATTTTATTGATACATTTTTGGTTGACTTTTAGAAGGACGATGTTGTTTTTGAAAATATTTCAAATATTCTGTATCTGTAGGACCTATTCCTCTTTTTGGTCTATTCAGATCTGTAACAGTTTTATGTTAATGGTCATTGACGGTGATTAAAATATTATTGATCGCGCATTTAGTGGAGTCGTCCAATTTCAAGACAGCACATCTAAACGGTGTTCAAGAGTTATCAGTGTCAATATCGTCGATAACAATCATGAGACTGACAGCTTCTGAACGTGTTCAGCTTCTTTGGTAAAAACCGCTCTCAGATAGAAAATAGTATTCCTGTGTTTAATCTTTGGCAACATCTCTAGCAAATAATTTAGAGGAAGTACCTAGGTACCTGCTGCTATGATAAATAGGATCATTTCGCTACCAAACATAATCAGTCCTCGGTTTTCAGACATCGGAGTTACAACAAGACAGACTTAATTCATTACTGACGACCTCGGTTTCTCCCCGATGACTGACAATTTACGTGAGATTGACCAGCTGCCGATGGAGCATTTTCTCCTCTTCCAGATGAACGCGGAAACGGTCTGTGATTAATGACTTGTCTTTACTTAGTTTGATATTGATCGTAGTAATCTACTGAACCGGCCTTACCTTAGAGTGCTGCGCAATAGCGCAGCACTCTTTACTATCACAATCCGAAGGATTTTGAAGCAGTTCGGAATCAATTGCTTCAAATGTTTGAAAACTTCGTCTGCTCGACAACAAAGCTACCTAAGTAACGCAATGAAAATTGTTGAATTGTCAAAATTAAATGAGTAGCATACACAATAGTAAGTGAGTGCATACCGCCAGTTGTTCCGCTGGTTCGGGTTTTGGGTCATATATTATTCTCAATGGCAGAAACAATAATTTTGATCTTGAGAAGTGGTTTGAGTCAAATGAGTAAACAGAATCATCATTGTTTTTGTGTGTTACCGTTTATTAACCAATCACCATAATGGTTGTTTTCGTTGCCTGTTGTGTCTCGAACTTCAGAAGAATTATATCGTAAAGTAGTGCTGTAGTGTTTTGTGTCATAAATGATACGTTTTTAGTATATATTTGAATATTATTATAACCTAGTAATGTATTCAAACATTGTTTTGCCTTTATTGTTACCGACAAATTCGCAGAATCTACGCATTTGTTATCGACAGGAACAAAGTCTATAAATGTCATAATAATCTGTACTAGCGATGCATGTCGCGTGTCGGTAGCGGCAAATTGTGAATGAACATGGCCGACAAAGAACGACATGGTATCATGCACAGGAGTACATTAAGTATATTTATACAGCGTGTATTAGACAGGCGTGGTCATTTATCGTGTGTCACCATCAAACTGACCAACAATCGTTATCACAAAAAAATTATTAGCTACCCCATTCATTTGGGTCGAGTAGGTTCTGAAGTTTTGTACGGGACAGCTGATATTTTTTTTCGCAAATACGATATTCATCCCATGGACAAAGTTCTTTAGTTTGTTGGCCTGTACTGTTCCACACCGTTAAATATAACCACACCTTTATTTCTATAGATACCAATTTTTGCCCGCGGTTTCGCCCGTGTGGCGTTCTTAGAAAGGAGACTGGGTGGGTCACAATCAGACTGAAGGAAGAAGGCAAAGGGCAGGCTGTTGTGGCACAATTGGGAGAGGCGTGTACCCAGCAATGGACTGTGACAGGCTAAGTTGATTGATAGATTGATTTTCGCACCTGTGAAGGTCGAATTATCCCACAAGAACGTACCGATATCGTGATAACAAGAATACATTTCATATACTTAAACCAATTGCATGATCTATCGGTATATCAAACATCCAAATCCGATCATCCGATTAGGCGCGAAAGGGCACCTAACAAACAGACAGAGTTACTTTCGCGTTTATAATATTACGGTTTAATGCACTTGCGTGTAATGTTATTGTGATGCCCATTGTCATCGGTTACTGAGGGATGTATGTACTTGGAGTTAGGTATATACCTATACATAATTATGTAACAATTGATGCAATGGATAACGGAATGAATTATGTGCACTTTATATTGGTATAGAATGACAATGTGGACGTGGGAGAGTGTTCACAAAATATAAAAGATTTTGTCAAGGTAAACCCTTTCTCAGGTTTGAATATTGATGAAGAAGCTAGAGGCTAGAGTAAAGTTGATTTTTCCGTATTTGTTAATGTCTCTTAATCTGAAATTCCAGAGCAACATAAAGTTATCAAAATATAAAGGGGTATTGGAATGAAATCATTTCGCCAAATTGAAGATGGAAATATGTCGCAAACGAACGAATGTTAAATTATAACCATTTAAAAACTGACTTTAAAATTACCAAAATAGCTAACAAAAAAGAAACAAATAATCATGCTCCCAAAGCCCGCAAGCAATCTGCCACAAAGTATCAAAGGTAACATTTATAAAATAAATTAAAACATAATTAAAGGCAAATCTTCAAGTGTTTGTGCGAAGTTTCAACTCAAGCGTTTGATGTTTTAAGCAGTTTAACGTTTGAGATTATTTTGCTCTCTCATCATGATTTGTTTAATTTGCTTGAAAGCTTCCGATGTTTGTTTTTCTAGCTGTCGAAGATTCAAAGAGGTTATTAGTGGTTTCATCATGAGAGTTTTAAGACGTCAATTAGTGAGGATGAACATTTAAGTGCTTAGGCGTTTGTTACTAAGCATCGAGATTCTTGAAATCGTTTTTTAGGGATTTTAGGATCCACGAAGTTTGAAGTGGCGATTTGTACGTGTTCTTCAGGGAACCGTTTAGGTGGCATGCCTGTATTCCTTTGTGTGTAAGTAAGTGTTTGTACTTTGGTTTATAAGCTGGAGTAAGTAAAAAAAATGTGATTAGGAAACCACGAAAATTGAAGGTGGCTTTTAATAATACTGGTTATTTCAAAAACATATTTAACATGCTGCATGAACAAATAAAGATAAAAGACTGACCACAAACCAAATTGGAAATGGAATTATTTACTGGGGTATAGCGAAAGATCTTTGAGAACTATGCTGCTTTTCTGAGTGGGCAATGGCAAAATCATATTAATAGATAATATGTAGAATCTGTGATATGTTCTATTCAAATTGTTCCGAAGATTTCTTTGTGTTATCAACATTCAACTTCGTTAGGGGTCACATTTCTATACACTACGAATGAAGCTTTAATGCACTTTGGAGAAGGGCCAGACTAGGTAGCGAGCCAAACGACTCTTATCGTAACTTATGGTCTTTTGAGGCCAATATTTTGAGCTGAAAAGTTTTACAATGTCTACCAAGCGTATTAGAGTAGCTCTTACTCTTATTACTTACGTTCTTACTTGGTGAGGCACGAAAAAAAAAGTCTCATTACAGCTGAAAAAAATAACAGAAACCTAGGGTCTTTCTAAATTCATTAATTTGTAAATTATATTCTTGCCTTCGTATCAACATCATGGAAGGGCACCGCGAACCACGGCTTCCCCATCAGACTTCTCCGGAACCCTGCCTCCCGCTCCACCAGCCCCTCAGGAGTGCCAACATGGGCCCACAACACCACTTGCACCACCTTCAACCGAGGATGCACGCGTTTGGAGACCTCCTCCAAACGGACTCCAAAATCGTCACTCGTATCACTTATATTCGCGAAGGAAAAGTATATTCCGCACACTGCCCCCTCGCCCTCCTCCACACAATCGGACAAAGCCTCCAACGTCGAAATATTCTCGAATTTCCCATTCTGAGTCCCCGATTCACACTTGACCAACACCTTTCCAAACAGTTTTTCGCGCCAATCCATTTTTACTTTTTTAAGATTTAGAATTTCGAATAGACATCCATAATTTTCACACAGTTCACAGTTTGTTTATTATCTCTATGTTCGGTTTCCAAATATTTTCTAAACACTGTGGAGCAGACTTGGTTGCATAGCACTAAAAGCTTTGAAATAAAAATACTGAAATATTTAGCACAAGTTTGCACGCCTGGAAAGGAATGCGAATCAAAACTTTTTTTGTTTGGCTGCAAACTTAGTTATGACTTAAACTTTGGTAGGAATAAATTATTGGGGATGAGTTGTAAGTCAGTTTAGTCGTGGAACACAGGATGTGCAGCAGCGAATATAAGTTTTATTTTTAAATTAGTCACGCGTGCGCGTCGGCGTGGCGGGACCGCGGGAGGTGCAACGCCCGCTCGCCCCCGTAAACAAAGCTGAACTGGAGTGGAGGGAACGCGTAGCCCTCCGTGCAGACATAGAGCAAACATTTTAGAACAAACAGACACGAGAGATCAAAAAAAGCTGCGTTCATATTTGTTTTGTTGGAACGTAAATACCTAAGCGTTGTCGCCTGATTTGTTTGCTTCTAAAATGGCCTTTGGGTGTACGGCTGTTGTGATGTGATCTGGAGTATTTGACTCTTGCCTTCTTGGTAATAGATCTATTTTTTATTCCAGTCTGTCTGCATTTATGTTTTCTTTATTCTTTTCACGGTTTCTAACCGCACTTGTGGTGTAGTAGGAACTTAAACGTGCACTGACTTTTGCAGTACCTATTGTTGTTGTGGTGCCTTTCGAGGAATAAATGGGCAATTGAGATTCTTCATTGAATAATTTTCTAATGACTGCCATGAAAGCGCGGGGAGACATCAATGGAGGAGGATGACATTCTTATTTTTGCGATAGATTTTAACGTAGTCATGCATAGCTACACGATTCCTGTAATTTTAACAATAACCTAATCCGCTGGATGCAGGAAGCACAAACAGAACCCGTCGACTTGGAAGAGTCTTATTTCAATCAATTGACCATTTTCGGTTGAATGATAGATAATCCAAAACACCGAAACAAGTCATTATCACTAGAAACGGGATATTTATTTTTACTGTTTGTTTTGAGTTCCCGATGTTCAAAAAAAAAGTTCGCGAGCAGACAGTGAGTTTCGTGTGTCGGGAACAGAATCGAGTTGCGAGTGACAGTGGTAGCGGTACTAAGTGCAAAAAACTAACAAGAAAGAGGGTAGACCGATTTGTCTGCTCCTAAACACCCACCCTCAATAACTTCAGTTTATCCGTGATCATGGTGCTTGCAACAGCGCCGAAATATCGGGAACTCAAAAGAAACAGAAAACATGGTAAATTTCGAAACAAATCATCTCAACGATAAGCTATCAGTGTAGGCGCCTAGTCATAAGAAAAGGAATTTATAGTCCAATCTGTGGTTCTCATAGACCAGTTAACGAATAATTAAACAATCTGGCACAGGTGCCTCTCGTACCTACTGTATTTTTTAGCTTTCTTATGAAGCACTAACCAATTTAACAATCACGCATTTAATTCTGATTGATTATGTCATCGATGATGCAATGCATTACAAAAAAATACTTTTGTCTGCTTGTATGACATAGACAGCTTCTAAAATTCTCAATCCACGCTATTTGCATAAATTGACATTGATAAATAGACACCACTAGTTTCCAGAATAGCGAAACGTTCACCAAGAACAGAATAAAGGAAGAAACAATCGATAAGGAGATTTGTAAAGGATAATTTTATGGCTAGAAAAACGATCAAAATTTATCAGTTTCAGGGAACTAGATTCACGTTTTAATTCACGATTAGGTAATCCTTCGTTCTCTGTTTTGTATAGGTAGTTAGGTACCCGTTGGTAATGTTCGATTAGTGCGTGACACTACCGATACTGCCTAAATGAGCTGCTGAATAATTTAGTTGGCACTTGGCAGCGAGCGTTTCCTAACCTGTCCGGAATTTAGGTAGCACTGCGCGAAACGCGTCCGGAATTTGGCGCAACGTGGGTTTCGTACAGTCCAGACATAGCAGTAGGTTCTAGTAGTTCTATAAATATGGGTTAAAAATTATTGATGCTCAGAGCTTCTGGCATGACAATTGTGTGTCTAGAATTTCAATTGAGCGAGACATGCTTGGAATATCTATCCACTAAATAATTAATCTTGATTTCAATTTAGACCGATCCGGTAACAAGTATGTTCAGCAAGAAACTCACCGAGACCGGACGGTGTTTGCACACATTTCAGTTTGAGTTGTTCAAAATAGTGTACCTACAGTAAATAGGATTTAGAATGAAATCATAATATGGTTCTTGCCGCAGATTATGTATCTTTGTTGGATTGCAGGCTACCTAGTCCTATTATTTTCTGAAATATTCATAATAAATACCTTCATACGTCAATGTGGCGACACTTGGGGAGGCCTATGTCCAGCAGCGGACGTTTTTCGTCTGAAATTATGATTATGATACTTACGTCTAAACTTATAAGTACTGTCACTTTTGGGATATCTTCCGTGATTATTTATTAATCAGTGTTGATTGATCAGTGTTGATTGATCAGTGCGTTGTTTTGTTTATTATCTACACTAATATTATAAAGAGGAAAGATTTGTATGTTTGTAACGAATAAACTGAAAAACTACTGGATCGATTTCAAAAATATTACTAACACTAGGGTCTAGGGTATAAGTTTTCTTTCTTACTAACAAATATGGAAGTGATTCTGAAATAAATGTTTATTTATTTAAAAAGTGTTTCACCATTAGAATGCTACATTATCCGGATTATCCCTGCGTAACTTAGGCTATATTTAAAAAATAAATGTCTATCCGTGCGAAGCTGGGACGGGCCGCTTGTTCAGTATAAGTTTAGTTTTAAACCGTGAAATTTTAAAACAGTGTTGTGTGTTTCTATTAGGACAGAGGAGAGAGGAACACTGATTGTTATGTCCACAGTTTCGTCTGTCTGGACTGTTGTTATCGTAGTTTTTCATTCGGGTGAAGTCTGAACACAACACCAGTGTTGGCGATAATGTCGATTTACATATTAATTAATACCTTTGTCACAAAGTAGGTAACTACCAAATAACTTTTTATTTATTTATTCAATACCATCCTCCTCGTTCCTCGTTCGGACTGCCTAAATGGTCTTCTTTGTGATCGCAATCGCGAGTGCTGAGCACTAGGTCCTGGGCTCGATTCCCGGGTCGGGTAATTTGTTATTGGGTTTTTCCATCAGGAATTTCTCAGTAGCAGCCCCGGAGTGTGGATTTATTGATGGCCGGTTGATGGCAATAGGATTGTCCCATATTACATCGGATTTTGACATAACTGGTGAAATGTGGATGTAGGTACTATTAGCTATACCTCTGGCTAACCCATCGGGGATTACAGGCGTGATGTTTATGTTACGATGTAATTCCCAGCAATAATTAATTAAACAAAACACTACCTACAGAAATCTAATCTACGACCCATCATTACTGTTGATTATAATGGAATGTAGCGCTACAGCGTAAACACCGCTGAAAGGAGACATGATATTACGACACTGAATGTTTTACGAGAAATCAATGGGCGTTTTTGCTGTCTGGCTCTTGTCGAGCTGTCAAATCAGCCATTTTATATCTGTGTATGTTGTTCCCCCCTCTTTTTTGTGGCCTTTTTGATAAAGCTTAGGCAATGCACTAATGGGCAGTTAATTGGAGTTATGGGTTACGATGTTTATTTTACGGGTTATCGTGCCGGTCGTTCGTTACGAGTTTTTAATTAAGGATGAAGAAGAAACTGGATGAAATTGATATGTTCTTTCCGAGGTGCACACGGAAGACTTGGGCGGTAGATATATTATTAATTAATACATTTTATAGTGCATGATGGAGAAATGAAAAATTGCGCGATTTTGTTATCGACGACCATTCTTCCTCGAAACGAATAGTTTGGTGAGTCCCAATGTGAATAACATGACTTAAAACAACTCTAAATGCAAATTTTCTATAAGGTGCCTGCGGATGAATGATGAATGTGAATTTACAAGGCATAATTAATGCTCGCATAACGAATGTCTCCAAAACAAATTAGCGATTAATTTGACATAAATAAAAATATAAAAGAAAGTTAGGCATATATGTATAAATATAGGCGTTATCTTGATTCCAAGAGGATATAGTCCTAGAAAGCTATATATTACAACCTGTCAAATTTATTTAATAGATATTCAACTTTATCGCTAAACCATTAGGTTTAACGTTGATTAGGAAAATTTGACAGTTTCGGGTAGCTTGATACTCTGGCGTCTGTACATATTATCGTTCTTACTGACTTACGCAGTTTCGCTGGTAACTTAGAACTTTGTTCGGCGATTCACTCTATGCCATTTCCAGGGCTACTAACTCTATGTCTTGATAAGAAATATGCCGAAATGGCCGTCTACGGACCTTTTAAATTATAATGAGAAAAACGTTCATAATCTATTGATGAACGAAAAAGCCGCTGTCAGGCACCTTCAGATTTTGTTAATTTGACAGCTGACAGCCGGTAACCGTAAAGTTACGAAGAAAAAGAAAATAAACAATTCACTGAATTGTTTGAATTCACGTAGGACTGCGGAGAATTTTGCTTTAATCGCTAATATTTGAATTAAAATGACACAAGTGTACACAATAAGTTCTGGAGAGAGTGATGATGACTTACCATCTGTGGCAGGGACTGGAGACAAACGAACATGTAAAGGTCCATAATATAGATTCAAGAATAATTATTTGCATGATATACGGTACAAAATTGTCTTGCAAATAAAAGGTTTCACAAATTTCGCCGACTTTATTCCGCATGCTAACTTAAAATTAAATTAAGAAACATATTACAATGTACTTGCAATTTAGTAACTTAAAAATTTTAAAAAATTATTACAAAAAAGAAAATATTACCTCCGACAATAATATTCTGCCTGAATTTAAAATACTCTTGTTAATGTAACATTAATAAAATTAGAAAATGTAACAAATACAGCCACTTACAAAAATACACATGACTACAAAAAAAAAAAACAAAGACAATTGAAAAATAAATAACAAAGTTAACATCAATATAATTAGGAACATGGGTTACTTTACTATTACAAATGAGTTTGTAGGTCAAAAACTCATTTATTGTATAGTACCTATATATTACTAAAGAGCCATTCCTTTAGTTTGTTTTTGAAACAATTAATTGGTAGTTCCCTGATTTGTTGTGGAATTTTTTGATGACTAGCTGTTGCCTGTTCGTCCCCGTGAAATTTATAGCCTGTAACCTTCTTCGATAAATGGGCTATCCAACACTAAAATAATTTTTCAAATCGAACCAGTAGTTCCTGAGCTTAGCGCATTCCACCAAACAAACAAACTCTTCAGCTTTATAATATTAGTATAGATTTTGGCCGACATGCTATAACAATTTCAAACTCAAACTATAAGCATTTATTTCAATTAGACCATTACTGCCATTTTTGAATGTCAGAAAAACAAAGAAAGCGAAGCTACAGTCCCAGTCACAGGCATAACAACTTGTGAAGTTAGTCAGTACTGTGGTTGCCCATTACAAAGCGTAGATTTCTATGGAGAAGAATGGGCAAGAAACTCCATGGATTCCAACTATTTTTAAGAGTACTTTAGTTTGTGGATCCACATTCCAAAGGTTAAAGAGAAATCTACATGAATCGAGTGGTCTAACACCGCAGATAGCTCTGACACATTTCTTTTATGTTATAAAATAAAAGCTTTATTTTTTTTCAGTTGACCAATTGGATCATGAATCTCATCCTGACAAGACCATTGAAGAGAGGCTTCAAAGTGTGGTTGATATAAATGATTTTGATGTTCGAGAAGAAAGTAACCTCAGCAGTGAGTCTAATGGCCATTTTATTGAAATACCTCTTATACAATACAAACCATAGAGCCAGTCAAGCTGTATGTCTATAACCCATTCTTGTTGAACCCATAAGACCAATTATTTAATTTAGGCAAAAAACAATAATTATTACACTATTCTATAGATTGCTTTACAATAATACCTCAAGACATCTATTTTTGTGAAGAAATTATAATAAAACAAATATTTTGTTAGCTCCAGATGAGCTGCCTGACTTACTCTCCAATGATCATAGCAGCAGTTCAGACGTTGACATGGAACCCGAATATAATGCTGTCGAACGGAAAAGTGCAGGTTACAATTGTTTTAATTTTGCTATGGAACTTAAAAACTCAATAAATGACAATTTTTTGAAAGTTTTATTACATTTCAGGGAGCCAAAAGGGTAAGAAGAAATCAAACACAGGAGTAGGAAAACAAATAAATAAAAAGAAGCTGGCAGAAGAAAAGTTGGCTAAAAAGACAGCTTCGGAAATTAACAGATTATACAAACCCGGAGAGTGTATGAAGGTATTTTTTTGCTAAGACTATGATTTTACAGTAGATGTTTAATGAAATGCATGAACTGTTGTATCTAAAATGTTGCATTTATTACAATGTAGTGACACAGAGTCGATAAGACTGTTCTTGGATTTTTCCATTTGGAGAATAAGCCTATAGCAGGAGGAGCCGTGGTCGAGTGTGAATGTCTGCGACATAAAGTTGTAGGTCGACCCTAGCCGAACCCTTTCAGAACAAAGCATAATCAGCCTATAATGCTTGACAAGCCATGCCAAGCCTTTTACCTAGTGTAAATTACTTCATCTTCAACATCGCCACTGCTCTCAGTACAGTGAAGTAAAACATCGTGAGGTTCTAGGTGGTAGGTCCTAGCTGGAACCAAAAGTTAGGAGACATGTGACATCAAACCTGCAAATGGAGTGGGTCCTTGTGGTGGATATCGACCCGCAACCCTTAACAGAGAGGAGATTTGTGTGTGTCCCACCAGTGGGAACGTATTAGTGATTACGCTTCGCAACAATTTTCTCATCTATACATATAAATAAAATTGAAGTGTCTGTTTGTAATTTCAAAATAACAGCTTTTTACTCAATGCATATGAACGCATAAAATAACAAAACATATTTTTAAATTTTTGTCTGTCTGCCTGTTTGTGTCGGCTAATGTCCGAAACGGCTTGACCGATTTTGACGGGACTTTTACTGGTACTTAATTGATGTTATAAGGAGTAACTTAGGCTACTTTTATTTTGGAAATAGGATAAGGATTCCGTGCAATAAAAAATGAAAATTGAACGAAATTGTCAACATAATTCGATTCAAATAGGGAAGTAATATTTTTTATAATATTATTATTATTCGCTGACGAAAGTCGCGGGCAACAGCTACAAAAATAGCTTTAGAAATATTGTCGGTACAACGTATCATCCTCCACAGCCCGACTTCACCTATAGTTGGACATTAGGGGGGTTATTATGACGTCTTAAAGCAAGAGTAATTCCAGTGTGGGAAAGAGACAGAGGTACACTGTACAGGTCGTCTAGCGCCATCTCTTTCCCACACTGGAATTACTCCTGCTGTAAGTCGCCATGGTAGAACACTAGGCCTCTGTATGCATTTTATATCTCTCAACACTGGTAATTTTTTTGTAAATTTGCAGTACATGAACCTCGAAGGTCACCCCAGCTTATGGTCGCGGTGGTACATGGAGGGCGTACCGCGGGAGGTGACAGCCACCGGTGCGCACGTCATACAAACTTCTTCGCTGTGCAACCCCGGGCTCCTCGTGTGGACCAGGACTATCCCCAGGACGTTGGGTAGCGAGGGGGGGCAGGTCAGTAATTGAAGACTTCAATTTGAAGTTCATATTTTGGTTTGATTAGAAGGCATATTTTTGTTTGAATCAAAACTACATGATTGTCTACATATGCATTGCACTGCATTGCATTCCATTCATAGCCTAAGGCTCACTGGCACCTCATTTTACTCAATGCGTTTATCGTTAAAGAACATATTATTTGTAATACCATTCTGTCTCTGCCATCTGCAAAAGATGAGAAAACGATGCTTTAAATACTTCTAAGAGGGAAGTGCTAGGGTGCCAGGTCAGTGTCAGATTTTTTCCTGTAGTAGTCATTTAATGGGATTAAATGAACTTAGAAGTTGATGATTTTTAATTATTATCATTCAATAATAATTAAAAATTATTAATTCATTGGGCGGGTCACATGAGCCGCATGGATAACGACCGCTGGGCAACGGTCTCGACACGATGGGTGCCTGAGCATGGACAGCGCCGTCGAGGCCGGCCCAGAAAGCGGAGGCGAGATGATTGGGACGCGCATCACGAAGGCTGGTTCGAGGTGGTGCAGGAGTACCTGGAAGGATATGGGGGAGGCCTTTGCCCAGCAGTGGGACATACAAGGCTAATAAAAAATAAAAATAAAATAATTAAAAAAAACTTTCAATAAATACATACATACGTGTTACGGTCGCAAATCAATATTTTGTTCAAATTTTAACATTGCCCTGTAAATAGCAAAAAACGTAAGAAAATTCGATTTTCGTGGGCTACCTTTAAACGCATTTAGCCATCTTTGTACATGCGGGCCTAAATTATGTTTATCTATAACAATTTTAATGTGTTTTCCAGGTTAAACTAAGTTCACTACGAGAGCGATGCGACCGCGCGGTCTACATAGCTGAGGCGGAAGAACTCTGTGAAATGGTGAGCTCACACACACTGAGCCCACATGTCTCGCAGATGCGTCAGCTGTGCGACTGCAAGCTCACGCTGGTCGCGTTCAATGTAAGCGATTACTTCAAGTGAGTACTACTTGTGTGTACTGTATCATACAATACAACTAGCGAAATGCCCCTGCTTCGCACGGAGCCACCTATCGGGTCCAAAACTAATCATCTTTCAAGCTGAAACCAACCATTTTCTTCTTCGTTGTTCCCTCAATGCTGAGGATCGTGCTCGCATATGACACGTCTCGAAGCCATGCGGTCTTCCGCAGTGTGGACCGCTCAGTACATGCTGCCTCAAACAGACTTCTGGATCGCGTCTGACCATGTTGCCGGTGCCCTGCATTGCGCGTGTTTACCTTCTATCCGGCACTGTATCATTAGCCTTTCCAGACAATGTATATCTCGGTGAACGTATAGCTGAGGGCATGCTCCAGCCCCCGTAGTATGACCACCGTAGACAAGCATTTCTTTGACGTAGGGCTGGCAGATTGTGAAAAGCTATTTGGTGATGTTGAGCTCCTCCAGTATGGACATTTTTTTTTCAGTGCGGTCCATGGTATAAGTAGTAGCAGGCTCTGACATCACCACATGTCGAAAGCATCGATCTTACTGCTTTACCAACCGCACACATTCACAATATTTCATTCCATTTTCGTTCCAAATCTGTTAGGTTGTTTCGGAGATCAGCGTATACAAATATTTACACGCGATTTTATATAATTACTAGTTGTTGCCCGCGACCTTCGCCCGAGTGAATTTATTATAAAAATACAATTTTCGCATAAATCGTGTATTCCTTTTACATAATACCAAAGAGTCAAACCAAAATGTTAAATCCTTATTCCACATACTTAAAAAGTTACACGAAATAGAACAAGCACATTTTTTCAATATATCACCTTAATTTACATTTTGTTTTTTTTTTCTTTTGTTCCATGTGATGCAGAAAGAAAGGCCGAGGCTCTCAAAAATCTGTTCACAGCGGACCGCGCCGACAGACATCGAACAGTAATCGAACACCGATGACTGAGATGGCCTTCCAGTTAGCTACAACAGGTAAGCCTATTATTTACTGTACTGTACCATTTAATTTCAACTCTGCCTTAGTAGAGCATGAGGACCTAGGCACAGATAATATACCTAGGTAAGGCGACATGTTGTATTATATTAAACTTATATTAAACAACAAATGTTGACTATTTTGAGTTTTGCTACCTGAATTCAGAGTCGCAATTATCAAGATAATTATTTTATTGGGACAAGGGCGGGAAGATGATGATGAATAATCGGATAGCTCGATCTCTTTAACGTTTTGAACGCCAGAGCATAAACGCTGTCAAAGCCCAAACAGGTTAGTTGGGGTGGGGGTTGATGGGGGGGAGTGGTGGTTTTATTTATAATTTTTCGGGACTTTCGTAACTATCACCTGGTCCTGTACAGGGTGTAAGGTCCGTAACCTGATTCCATTATTCTTTTTTTATGATTTTTTCTCAAGAAAATTTTCATTGTTTCTACAAAAATTCTGTTTGTTGATTGAACACAATGTCTGTGGCCGTTTTTTTTTAGTTGACACACATTTTGATACGCGCGGAAGCGGTTAATCGCGCTCGTATACACGTGAAATGACATTGATAATGATTCAAAAAAATCTCAAAGTAAAATTATCAGTGATCATTATCACTTCGAACCCTGCCTGAAGTGACCGTTATTAATTTCAATTGAATTTTTCAGATCTTTTAGTATCAGCTGACTGTGATACTCTGGTAGCCAACTCAGCGAGTGAACTGGCTCAGTCTATCGTGCAGCTCACCAAAGCGATCGCCGAAGAACCGTTTAAGTTAGTAATATATTAACTAATAGCTGTTGCCCGCGAACTTCATCCGCGTGAAATTATTACCTTTATTTAAAACTTTAAAAAATATTCTATCTCTGTTTGAATCGGATTTTGTCGACAATTTCATGGGTTTTAATTTTTTTTCTCGAAACTAATCCTTTATCAAAAAAGTAGCATAAGTTACTCCTCATAACATCAGCTATCTGCCAGTGAAAGTCCCATCAAAATCGATCCAGCCGTTTCGGAGATTAGCCGGAACATACAGACAGACAAAAACTTTTTTTTTTGTTTGATAATAGTACCGCATAATACTTTCATATGCATTCAGTAAAAAGAGTTATTTTGAAATTACGAACTGAATCTTCAATTTTATTTATATTTATAAGTAGTTTTTTTGATGTTAATGGTCGCCTCGCTTGGTAATCATTACTTTTAATAGTAAGTACCTACATTCTTATTTTGTTTCGTACAAGACTTAACTGCCGACGTGTTTTTATGCACTTATGTGTATAACATTTATAAAATAAATAAAGAACGACCGTTTGTTTCTCAGAAAGGCGAAACGAGAATGCGACGATCAAGCTCGATTCTATATGCGAGGGGACAACAAAAACTGTATCGGTGTAGATAAAAATGGTGAGTTACATTATTTTTACTGTTGTTGGAGTTACCCTAAGAATATAACAGTAATAAATCAGGGCAAGCATGGCCATGCTAATCCCCAATTGTAATTGTCATTGTGGCTTCCACAGGTTCTTAAGTCCTCACCATAGTGTTGTCATAGAAAAAATACCTCTCTCAAAAGGGCCAAGTTATCCACACGAACGCTTTCAAGATCACGCAATAAAGTTATTAACCTTTTCACCGCACGGACTTCAATAGAAGTTCCAGATTTCCGTGCCACCAGCGCCCACGACTTCATTAGAAGCTTTTAATTTTTAACTACCTATAAAAAAACATAAAAGTACTGTATTTAAAAGCTTCGTTTCATTTTATTATTTAATATAACACGGTCTAATACCCTGTTTTTTTCTTTTCCACACAAAAGTAGCCCTTATTTGTCTTAAAATCGGCAAGAACATTTATAGCTTGGCGCTGGCGAGGCATCGCGTTATGTGTACGTGGGCGGTGAAAAGGTTAATAATTGCCCTAAAGTTTAGCCTTATAAAACGCCCTCTTCGGCTCCTTTTGTAATAGACAGATGTATTGCGTCTAGGGAGTTTGGTCCGCCACTTCTTCTCTCCTGAATAATCAGGGGTAGGTGAAGCCCTTCTGAGTCTGATACATTATATTCCAAACCTATGTCTTCTTGGTCAGGTGTCGGTGTAGGCAGACTATGGCAACAGATGCTTGCGATACTGCCACAGTCCAGCCTAGAAACATCGAGAGCAATCTGCGCGCAGTACAAATCACCTCTTGCGTTGTATGAGGTAATATCCAACGATATTACATGTACTATGTACAGGCACGCAAACACATGTAAGAACATAACACTCAGATACACAAACACACACACATACAAACACACGCACACAAAAACTATACTTATGCTAATCTTGTCTACTTACCTAAATATGTTATTCATATTTTTCTTTCTTTTGTTATGGAAGAGCGGAGTCTTCTAATACAGGCATTGTTTGCTTAAAAGAAGGCTCCAATCACAACCTAATTGTGATTTTGTGAAAAAATAAACAATTCAGAATTTTTGAGTTTTTTGAATATTAAAAACAATTAGTTGTTGCCCGACCTTCAAAAGATGGCCGAGTTGCACTGGTCGCAGAAGGCGGAGAACAAGGCGTTGTGGCACAGCTTGGGAGAGGTCTTTGTCCAGCAATGTGTATTATCCAGGGCCTATTAGTTTCCCGGAACATCATCTAACACACAGGCTCTTGTTGGGGTTACAGTAGTCTTATTTATATTGGGAAGAAGTTGGTCCCAGACGGCTGTCATTCTGAGATTTTTGCAATCGTCACGGGTGGTCAGAATGACGAAAGGCAGGAAACCAGTCCTACTTAGGGACTCACTAACTGTGTTGTGTTGTAGAGGTCAAACAGGCAGTCGCTCCATGTAAAATGGTAGTATTTTGCTGCAGCCGGTTAGACTGGAAGCCGACACTAACAAGTTTGGAAACTGAGGAACTTGTTTTGTGTTTTCAGAGCCTTCAATCAGCGCCAGCAGCAGAGAGCCTCGCAGCGCTCGCAGACATAGGCGTGTCCCGCGCGGCCGTGGCCGGGTCCCGCGCGCGCCGCGTCGGGCCCGAGTTCGCGCGCAAGCTGCACACCTTGTTCACGGCGACGAACGGAGACCAACTCATAGAATAAGTGCCCTCGCGTGTGATGCACGTGTAGCTAAATAGCCAAAATATACAAAAAGAACCAAACTGACACCTATGACGCGAAATAACTAAATAATGTTGCGTCTACCCGACGGTTGTTGTCGGGATGTTGTATCTCGCGGATAGCATGGATTGCGCGGTGCAGTTCCTCCTGCGTCTGTCGCCCGCCGGCGCCTCCATTCCGCCTCGACTTCACCTCGCCTGTGACAAATACTATTTCTTCACTCGCGTTATGGTCAGCAATTATCCCTCGGTAACATCTTAATTATAGCCTATAACAATAGCAACAGACTTTTCGGATTCGAATCAGTAGTTCCGAAGATCGTGCCTTATAGGCACTTTAGGATATTCTATTATTTAAAACTAGCTGTTGCCCGCGACCTTCGTTCGCGTGAAATGATTATAAAAAATATTACTTCTCTTTTTGAATCGGATTTTGTTACCAATTTCAAGGGTTTTAATTTTTTTGCTCCGTAAGAATCCCGTCAAAATCGGTCCAGCCGTTTTTAGCCGGAACGAACCGACGCACAGACACAAAATTTAAAAAACTGTGTTATAAGTGCCGTATATATTTTCATTCAGTAAAAAGCTATTGTTTTGATATTACAAACCGACACTTCAATTTCATTTATTTGTATAGATTATTATTGTGTAGTAAGCCGAGTTTAACTGAATAAATAAAAACAGTTTTCAAATTAATGTGGATTTTATTTGAAGGACGAATTTATGGAGGGTATTTTAGAATTTTTAAAAGACGCTTCAATTGGTTTCCTGGAACAGAATCTTTGAATACAATGTTTTCTGAATATTGGGTGTGGCAAACGCGGCATGAAACTAGAAATACGTTCCTTGCGAAGCTTGGTGTTTTTGAATTTAACTTTGAATTATAAATTGACGAATGAGGTTATTCGAGAACGTTGCGGTTTATAAGATGTGGTGACAAAAATTGAAAAGAGTATCCTTAGATGATTTGTTCATGTGGAGAGGATAAGTGAAAGGCGACTAACAAAGTGTATTTACAACGCAGATATGAGTGGTAACACAGACTGACCTTATTGGTGAGGTTGTTCAGAAAAGTCAGGTGCTTTAGTGCGAAGTACTAGCAAGTTGGCAACCATGCGTGTATGACCAGAAGTATGTTGTGGATGAGCCAAAAGGGAGTATGAAACGATCGTAGCAGGCAGCGTTCTGTGGTTTCTGCCTACCTCCATGGGAAAAGGAGGTTTCGTTTTATATCGTGTTTTGGTGATGCATGTATGTATCGGTCTACTTAGAACAATTATCCTAAGTAGACTGATACATACAAATATAAAAATAAATACTCACATATTAGAAACATTAATTTGTAAACTAATTTGTCAGCAAAAAGACTTGTATCCATGCTCAGAAAACTAGAAGACAAAGTCAAAATAAAACAAGAGATGTCAAAACCAAAACAGTAAATCTAAGCATAACCTCAAACTTTATGTAATAATAATTAAAACGCATTTAACAACTGCATTTTATTATATTATTTTTCACTACGACTTAGACATGACTGTGTATTTATCAAGAATTGCATTTAACACGATTCGGTGTGCTACACCGAAATGTTTTTCTGCGAATTCAGTTGCGGGTTTTGCAGTGTTTAAAACTCGATTGTTGTTGCCAAAGAACGATGTATTTAGTACTGGAGGGGTAGCAGTAGTAAGGAATTATGCTAATGATGCTATACAACCGACTGTGCCGATAGAAAATGGCACGATCCCATTAAAAAAGAAGACCGTACACAAGAAAGCTAGTCCAGCAGATTTGACACACAAAGAGGGTTACTACCTGACTATGGCTTATGCTACAGCGAATTCCTATGACCTGAAGAGTCTGAAAGAAGCCCTCGTTCAACAGAAGCTATATGAACCCGGAACGTAAGTAGTTTTATTCAGAGTTTGCTCTGAACTTGAATGATGTAATAGTTGATAAGAAACTGCAATGTTTATATTATTTAAGTAAAAGGAATAACACTGATGACCTTAGTGGAAAATGCTACAATACTTCCACTTAAATATTCAATTCTGCAGGCAAGTCGAGAATTATTATTATCTGTTATAAAGTCTGTAAAAAAGCTATCAGTGATCTTTCATTCAATTTTTCTGTAGAAACATAATTATTTTATGTAAATGTTGTAAATACTACTTAAATATAAATTGAGCAGTACAATATAGTGGTAAGAAATCCAGGATAAGTTGGTCTTGCGTTTTATTAAAACTCTAAACTATACTAGTCTTAGTTGTTTGTGACTGAAGAACTTAAAATGAATCACTTTCAAAATGTTTTTAGGTTAAAAGCAAATGAAATCGGAGATGTGGTAGTTGCAAATGCAGTGTACAGTGTGGGTGCTGAACCAAGAGAGATCATCTTCTTCAGAGAAGGTGGCATCGTCTTCTGGAACTGCACTGAGATGGAAGCCAGCAATGTGCTGGATTTTGTGAGACCGTATGTAGACATAAATATTATTTTATAAATACATAGCTTTTTGTAGAAATATCTGGATTGTTGACTGACTGAGTGAAACATGTTTGACAGAATTCTAATTTTATACTAATATTTTAAAGAGGTAAAATTTGTTTGTGAGTTTGTATGTAGAGAGTAATCTCCGGAACTAATAATCCAATTCTAAAAATTTTTTAGTGGAAGAAACCTACATTTTTCGTAGGTGTCATAGGCTCAATTTTTTTTTATATTGTTCCTATTAGCTGAGCTATCACAATTTTTGCAGATGAAGTCACGGGTGAACTGCTAGTCTTTTGATATAAGTAGCTCAGTAACAAAACAAAACTAAATAAAAATTAACATTTTAATAACTCCATTGATATGAATGCTTTTAATTACAAATATGAAAGAGAATCATGTAAGAACTGCTAGTATTGGATTGAATTGATTTCAGATACGAAATTGACAGCTACCCTAAAGATGTGGTGGAGAAGGAGAGGGAAGTCATGACTTATGTCTACCACCCCAACTCGTAAGTTATTATTGCATTCATTTTGTTTGTGTGAGCTTCACATAGACATGAAATATTAAAGTATTTTGTACCTAAAACAAAACTACACAATAAGAAAACTGTATACAGTGTACTGTATCAAAATTCATCAAGTAGGTTGGAACTACTAAGTGAATGAAACTATCATACATTCATACCATCATCTGCCTAGCCTTTTCCCAACTATTGTGGGATCAGCTTCCAGTCTAACCGGATGCAGCTGAATACCAGTATTCTACATGGAGAGACTGCCTATCTGAACTTCACAATCCAGTTAGTATTGGGTAAAACTGGTTGGCAGACTTTCAGCCACTGTACCTAATAGTAAACCCACATTTCACCAGTTTTGTTTAAGTAGTTGTTTCATGTATTGGAGAATGATTCCAACATAGAAAGAAGACAAGGTTGATGATGAAATAGTTCTGGTGGCTGGTAACCCTGCAATGCTTGCATTATATTTTGAAATTCCAATTTAATAGAAAACAAATGCAAATGGTGATGTTTTTGTTCTATGGCAATGTATGATGTGTTAAATGATTTTATATGCTTGCACTTACTCAAATGGCTTTGCTTGTGTTTTATAGACATTACCTAATTGGGTAACCAATTTATTCTCAACTGTAGCACAGGCTTGCAAAACAATGTAAGCACTAAAAAGTGGTGTTCTGGGTTGTCGTCGATAAAGGTCGGGACAGACCAGATGCGCGGCGTGACGTGACGTGCGCCCGCACCTCTTGTAATGTATGAAACTGTAAGAAAGATGCCAGACCAGGTGCGTGACGTAAGCTCGCGCATCAAACCAAGTCCGTTCGCGTCTGTAACGGAACGGCAATGTCGCACACGCGCGTGCAGTGATGACGTTGTATTCTATGGCGCTACCTACATGTTAAACCAGGCATGCACGCACACGCATCGGTCAGTACTGCATGTGCGCACGCACGGTAGCTTGTATGTATTTACAAACAAAATAAAGTGTTTTTTCGCAATAGAGGCAATTTTTCAAGCTCTCGACGTAGTTTATAATGTTCAATACATTCCTCTGTTCTATTATTAATATCATAGACCCAGTCTCTTTGTAGCGGCAGTAGATTCTTGGCAGAGTAGCAACAATAACGCTTCTTCATCAGAAGAACTGCTGTTGTCTAACACTTTTTCGCCAAATGCTCTCAACTCAATATGGCCGTTGATAAGGTGGCTCGCATGCGCGTGCAGAAGTTCCTGGCGTGACGAGGTGCGTGCGTGCGTGCCGTGTGCTGCACCGCTCTTTTCACTGTGACAGGGCTTGCATTGCACGCGCGTGCGTACGTCACGTGTCTCGTCACGCCACGCATCTGATCTGACCCGACCTTAAAAGTATTCAAAGAAAGAGCTGATTCTCAGCCTTATTTTTAAATGTTCCTATGAAATGTCTTTCTTTTTTACGACTGTAATTTACCACCATACAGGTGTACGTTATAATTTAAAGAGCATTCCATCTATTTATCTATGGTAAAGTAATTTTTTATGAAAACCTAGGCTATAGTTGGGAATAAATAAACAAATGGTGACTTGTTTCTTACGCAAGCCGGTCTAAGAAGTCTGGAGCTCAATCCGATGCTGTCACTAACTCTACTAAAGGGCGCAGGTGTGTGTTTTTAGAAAAATTAAGGTGCTATGCACATTCAGAGGATGGTATTTCGATTGACATTAATTAACAAATTGTTGTGAGATTGAGTCCGCTTTTTCTGCTTTTTTTTCTTGTTTTTACAGTTTTATGAACTTTGATGCTCCTTATTACAAAAAATAAACTACACTGGGTCGTGAGCTACAAGCGGATAATCCGCCGCGGATCATCCGCTAAGTGTGCACAGCCCTTTAATCATTAATCTTTTACATGATTCAAGGCTAGATAAATAAATTTTGGAATTTTATTGTAGGAAAAAGTGTAATTTACAAGAGTCGTCGTTCGTGTTGGTGCCAAAGAGGGATAACTCATTGGAGAGGTATACATTTAGGTAAGTCAACAACTCTGAATCTAGATACTCAACTTACTTGCTGCTGGACATAGGCCTCTCCAATCGCACACCAATCAACTCGATTCTCGACAACTCTCATTCAGGTGCTACCTGTGAAGATCGTTGCACGTCCCTGAGTCCACGTACTATAATCTGGAGCTCTTCAAGGTTCGAGTGAGTCTGGTTGTTCTAGGCAAGCGTGCTCCACCATATGCCGCATTAAGGCTTCACATCAGGCGTATTGCGACCAAATACAATCCATTTTCCTGTAAACAAAAATAAAAAATCTTACCCTATCGATTCGCGATCTGACCTCAAGAACTCGTATACCCTAATGGTCATCGAACTAATGACCGGCCCTTCGCCACTTCTACTTGAGTACGTTGTGACCCATTCAATCTAAGGGTTATATTGATTACAGCCACGCCATGGTCCAGTCAGCCCGCCTCGGCGCCTGGGAGTCACGGCTCGAGGCGCTGGCGGCATCCGTCAGCTCACACACGGCAGCCATGCAGCACGACGGCGCAGCACACGTGGATAAGAAAGAGGTGACTACATCTTACTTATACTATTTATAAATGCTAAAGTTTTGATGGATGTATGTTTGTTACTCAATCACGCCAGAACGCCTCAACGGATCTGAATGATATTTGGCACACAGGTAGTTTATAACCTACCACACCATGGATGGACACACATGGATTACCACATAGGATATTCATCATTTTTATCCCCGTAGTGCGATTGTGGGACAAACCGAACTCCACGCGAAGCCGCGAGCCTCAGCTAGTAATACATAGTTTCGGCTTACCTTCTGGGTAAAAGGCCCGACTTTTTCGTCATGGCGGTTGGCAGAAACTACGCCACCTGCTGCGTTAGTGTTTTCTGACATAAGGAGAACTTTTTCAGGAAGGCTTATGTATAATTTTAAAATAATCAAGAGTTATACGTGGTGGAAGGGACACCGACGCGAAAACGGTTACTACGTATTCAGTACATCATTCTGAGCCCCCCACATAGAAATTTAACCGTTTTCGCATCGGTGTCCTTTCCACCCTGTATACTGAACAAATCTTCATCTCCAGTAACTGATAAAACAATGATTCTTCTCAGGTAGTTCGCAAACTAGGCGAGCTGTTTTCTCTCCGCCACATGCTGAACGTGGAGTCAGACCTGCTGGACACTCCTGACTTCTACTGGGAAGAGGAGCAGCTGGAGCGACTGTACTCCTCGACGGTCGCTTACTTCACCATCTCCAGGCGGACCAGGGTATGTTGAGAAGTACTTCTGTAAGCATACACATAAACAGCGTATAATGTTCCCACTGCTGGGACACAGGCCTCCTCTCTGTGAGAGAGAGTGGGCCGTGATCCGCAACGCAGGCCCAGTGCGGGTTGGTAGTTGTCACATGTTGTTTTCAAGACAGCAAGTTAGCATAGTTCAATGTTATTCAACAGCAAAAAGCTTATGTTGTGACAGAAAAAAAATGTCGTCTGGATGCGAGATCCCCGTTCCAATAGCTTTTAGATCACTATATTGGAGAATGGATGCGGGGGCCCGTATAGTAGTGTTTTCAGTTTACTAAACTGAGGACTGGCCAGTCTAAACGGGTGTAGCTACTATAGACCGATCGCTTTAATGAGGCCTCCACCTTGCCCCATCAAAGGCACATTAAGCGTCCACAAAGTCCTAACAATATCCTACAGGTTATTTGCTTTAAAATAACCATAATCCACATAGGTATTACGATACTAATTGAACCAATACGTGATCAACCTTCAGAATATTACATTTAAATAGATACCTTCGCGAGGACTCATTAAAGCGGTCGGACTATAGTATTTCACATGGAGCGACGACCTCTCTGACCTCCACAAACCAGTACTGGGTGATACAATACCCTTTGGTAAGACTGGTTGTCCGACTTTCGGTTTTTGCTTCCACTCAAACGTTATCTTCCCTCCAGGTTCTAAACGAGCGTCTAGCCCACTGCGTAGAACTCCTGGAACTGCTCTCCTCCTGGGCAGCAGACAGGCACCACGTCCGCCTTGAATGGATGGTCATAGCCCTCATCCTGGCCGAGGTCTGCTTCGAACTACTGCACCTCTTCGAAAGGTGGGTCGCGAGGAATGAGGTCGTAGATAGCTAGGATTGGGAGATTCCAGAGCCACTTCAATCGGAATTAGGTGAAGTGGCATCTGGAATTTCTGAATTAGAATTGGAGTCTGGAATTTCTGGTACAGTAGAATTAGAGAGTGGAATTTCTGGCGAAAAAGAATTGGAAAGTGGAACTTCTGGTGAAGTAGAAATGGAATCTGGAATTTCTGGTAAAATGGACTCTGTGGTTTCAGAGGGGTGGAATATAGTGATGAATGTTTATTATGGGAATTATACTGATAGCATATGGTAAGGTATAGACTTAGTTGAAGTAATTTAGTAATGGAGAATACAGAAAACAAATTAAGAATAGTTCAACTAAAAGAAAAAATAAAAATCCTAAATAATATGTTTACCAGTGGCGAAGGTTCCATACAACTCGATTCCTACCGGATTCCCTTTGAAAATTGGCACAGTCAGTATTCTACAGACAAATAATATACGTAATCACATTAAAGATATGAACTCTGGCTTACCTTTTACAAAAATTGACCCTTCGCTACTGATGTTTACTAATTTAAAAAAAGGAGGCTTCTGATCATGCGCCTTTTTGCTTTAGTGACGATTCAGATCAAAACTGTTAGGCTAAGAAAAGAAAGTAAAAAGAAAGACAACATATTTATTGGCACATGCCACAAGTGAACACTGCATAACAACAAAAAATTAAATAATAAAAACTGAAATCTAAACAGAAAAAGATAATTGTGTCTCATGGCTAGTCCTCAAGCCTATATAACAAGATTAAGGTGTACTAATTTTATAAATAAGTAGTAGATAATTCTTGTTACTATTAACCTTTTGAACGCCATTGTCACATATTCTAGAAACGTGACAAGCAAGCGCGTGCCCTGTACGCCAAACGACACAAATATGTGACAAAAAGGTAAGTGAATTTGTGGCTTGGCGAGGAGGGTACGCGCGTGTGTTTGGCGTTCAAACGGTTAAATCATTTAATCGTGTTATAAGACCTATGTAGGTAATTATGAATGACACATTTTTTGATCAATTATGTTTTAAGGATGTCAGTTATTTTTCTTTAGTATTAATGTCATTACTTAACTTTTAATTAATTAACATGACTTTAAAAAAAATATACGTATTTGTACAAAACTTCGTTGAAGTACTAACACTACACGAAGTCTTTTTAGGCGGTTTTGATTTTTGATACCGTTTGCTAGAGAATCGGACGACTCGTTTCAGCCAATCACAGAAACAAGCAACATCTCCATCTAGTTTGAAGTGAACACAAGTTAAAAAATGGTGTTGTACCATTACATGGTATAATTATGCAGTTTTTGCAATCTCCTATAAAGTTGCTCTTTTTGACTTACGTGGTGTTAGAAATTCAACGACTAAAAGTATGTTATTGTTATTTAGAGTATGTATTACTATTTACTGTTAATTGGTCATTATGTTACAAACCAGCCTATCAAGTACGTTGCCAAAAATTTTGAGTTTATTGTAGAATTAAATAGCGTACTTCTATTTAACTTTTTTAAGAGTGAAAGAAAAACAATATCGTTTTTACTAAGTGACAAATACAAGTTTTCAAAGGACAGTTCTTGTATTTTTTAGAACATTAGCATACCACAGTTCTTCTTTAGCGTGTTTACCTGACAGCTGCAACCTAACCGCGAACTTATTAGTAGGGAAATAAAGATCAGTGTAACTTTGACACCAATTAATACTTGGACATCAACGCTCTTGTTTTCTCCTTTGTTATTCTTTCATTCTTATAATAGTCTATATTACATTAAATTGATATAGGTAGTGTTAAGGGTAGTATAAAAGCTCCGAATAAAAATATGAGCATACTCAAAATATAGAATTTACTGCTTTATATACTAATCTTCCGACAACTGAAAGGACAAAGAAACGACCGAATAAAATAGTGAAAATTCCGAAAATCAATACAGCATTTTCTGATGTAATATTTTTCGACTATCTTAAATTGCATTTTACCGAAAACTACTACTGTCTGTCAAAAACTCATTTTCCTCGTACCTCACTTATTATAATTTTAGAATTAACCTATAAAATAAATAAAACAGGAATAAAATCAACGTCAAGATAAATATCAAAATGTTGGAATAAGGCGCGATCGACGTAGCCCCGCTACGCGGGACTCCAATTTCCGTCTACAGGGTTTAAATTAACCAACACGGAGGGGATGACGGGGTCTTAGTTTGCACGCTTCGCTCACTCTCAAGACCCCGCCATCCCCTTCGAAACTGCCTGTCCGGAGTCGGCGTACCCCAAGTCTCGAGCTCGCTTCACTCGCTTTTGCATCCTAAGTTATAGAGCTTAAGAAAACGATGATTTTAGCAGAACATGTTTTCGGAAACCTAGTATTTTTTCGGAAGTTTGGTTTTTAGAAATTTAGTTTATATATATTTTATAAATATGTTTGTTTGTTAAATACAACATTTTTTGTCGGTATTTTTGTATAAATTTTTCGGTAATTCATTTTAACCAAGCTTAGTATTACAGCCGTAAGGAAGTTAATTAGTTTTTCGGAAGCTTTATTATTTCCCTGGTGTTAAATAGTATCTATTAATAAGTATGTTTTGTTGTCGCATTAGCATGTAGTTGTTATATTTATGTATAATGTTACTGTATATTTTAAATTAGGTAGCTAAGCTTCAACTTGTTGTTATATTAAATACAAACGATCTTGAATCTCTAGTTTCTTTATTTATTTCAATTAGTTATTTGTACTAGATTGTTGAAGGAGCAAAGGAAAAATCCAGCAAAAAGATTGGTTTATTTTTCGATCCTCGCACAGCGCAGATCTAGTTGGAAAAGGTTCGATTATCGTACCTGTAACTACAAGAACATCTACTCAAAAGGTGCACAATGTTAAATTTGCGTGGCCAAAATAGGAACTAAACTAAAAGAACAAGATGGCGTCATCTTGTTCTTTCAGTACATTTCACAAAACAGTATACACATGATAGTAATTCCATTCGCTTCAAAATGTAAAAAAGGCTGGCGTAAAAAGGTGATTTTGGCAAAAGTGACACATTTAGCCTATTTGAGTGTCCCACTGCTAGGCAAAGTGACGCATAGGAGGTATTAAATCCGCAACGACGAAATGTTGTAGGGTACCACTTAGCTACCAGTGAACCGCCAACAGTTCATTGCAATACTAGTATAGTCGCCGTTACAGTTCATCATAAATTGCCCTAGGCTGATACCATTTTAGTTTTTCCTAAATCATATTAACATTAGTACTAAGGTCGCTTTTCCCCTGTATATTTAACGCATCATGTAGGTAGGAATTTTTACAACGCTAGGTAAGCCAAAAACTCATAAAAATTTCCAGCGAGGGCTAGGAACATCCCTAGGTCTATAATATAGAAAGTACACCTTTCTTTTCCAGGGAAGTTGCCATACTCACCGACGCGGCTTGAACCGAGCTTGAAAAGAGCTTTTTTGTACATGCAAATAATAACAGCGAATAGTCCGAAGCGTTGTCAAGTCGCGTCTTCAGACACACGAACGACGTCTTAGAAGCCCGCTTGCAGCACGAATCGCTAAACGCTTTTAATGCATATTTAAAACATCATTCTGTCTCTATCATCTTTAAACGATTGATAGAAACAGAACGATGTTTTAAATGAGTTCCACGTTGGACGCGTTTAGCTATTCGTGGTGCAAGCGGACCTTATTCTTTTTTGCATTAAATTAAAGCTTTTTCTGACCGGCTGAAACCGATTCCGCGTCATGAAGTATAGTCACTCCCTAGGTCCTGACTTCCACCTCCCGTTTCCTCCAACAGTTCCTCCATTCTTCCTTTCTAACCTATTCTAACAATACAGGACGTTTCTACCCTCTATGGAAATGACCACATCAGCGTCAGATCTTGCCGCCGGAGCATGAAGACACAGTGCTGTCGGAACTAGCCAAGTCCTAACAAGAAGACCATATTCAATATAGCAAGTGGTAATAGATCATCTTACCTTAGGTGTCTGATTGGCGTGTCTCATGACGCGGGCTCAATTCTCGTACCTACGGAACAAAAGTTTTTAAAACCCGTAGAAATGTTGACGTTGGGTCGACGTGTTCTTGAGTGAAGACCTTGAATCGGCAAGCCTCACGGTGGGACGTCCTCAGTCAGGCGGAGCGACTATTAGATCAGGGTAGCAACTGGATGAGAATTGAGCTGTGATGTGTGGTGTGTGATGAGTTGTTGATGATTGGACTGAGTGGCGTGCAATCGGAGAGGTCTTTGCCTAGCAGTAGACTGCTGCTGAAGGTGTACGTGTGGTGTACTTATGAGGTTTGGGTAAAACCGAGCGATGCAGTAGCGAGTTGCTAGTATAGTATATTATTATAGTCGACTGTGAATATTGAAAGCAATAAGTTATTAAATAAATATTTAAAAGAAACATCGATATTTTTTGTTATTGCTAGAAAACCCTCGAAACAGAAGTTTGTTTTTCGGCACCTTTTAGAGTTCTCATAGCTATCTGTTTTAGCTATGCGCTTTAGTATCAAGTTTAATAAGGGGACTAAGTTACTTAACTCATTAGAATAATTCAAAAGTGGCACTTGCTGAACATCTCCCACCTGGACACGAGTTGCCATGGCTGACCTGGAAAGTCTGAATAATCTCCGGACACAGGTTGGCCGAAGTAAGGAAAACCTGTTCAGGTGAAGATTCACAGACGACTCTGACCTAGAGTTTAAATGTGGTGTTGCCCCACAAACGATGGGACACTTGATATCGTGCCCGGCCTATCCTGTTGCTTGCACATCACAGAACCTGATGGACGCTACTGAAGGCCAAACACGTCGCCAAATTTTGGGCTGACTCAATTTAAATTTTCATCGGCACGCTAAGAAGAGGATAATTCAAGACATCATCATCTGCCTAGCCTTTTCCCAACTATATTGGGGTCGGCTTCCAACCTAACCGGATGCAGCTGGAGGAGCGACTGCCTATCGGACCTCCACAACCCAGTTAGTACTATTACGAGGATAATTCAAGACGATGAACTTTAATTCAATAGACATATCGCGAGGCAAGTATCAAAAATTAATAGGTCATCATTCTCCTGCCCTTACGCCAATTAATTTGGCGCTGGCGCAGCATGTCTTCTTATTCCATACATCTCTGTTACTCGTCATCTCAGCAGCCACCTCCTTTCTAGCCATATCATCCTTCACACAGTCCATCCATCGTTTCTTTGTTGAAGACCAAGGAAACGATGGACTGAGTTAGTTTACGATTTCTTGGTCGATGCGACTGTTTTTAGGATAAATCTAATCAGCCTATTCCTCCCCTAACCTTAGCCTATTTTCTTGGCGAAAAGGAATTTTAAAATGCTGAATTTTAATTGGCTAATTTAATTTTCTGTAGACAAAGGTAAAAACATTACAGTGTATCGTACACCTATAGATGCCTAGCTACCTATTTAACAAGTCACTATTGTCCACACACAATCCAATGAAACACGTTCACAACAAAAGCGACCGTGTCCGTGTCGTTGTCGTGTCGTGACGGCGGCGCGTGCCGGAAACGTGTCGGACGGCGCCGGTCCACCGACAGCTTGTTATACGTGCCGCTAGGTGGCAGTGTGGGCGATGCGGATTTTCTAGCATAACAACAGAGGAGAATTATGAACAAAGAGTGCCTTTCCAATTCTAGAATCTAATTTCTACAAATCTAGAATGAATCAGATTGTAAGAATAGAGTTCACGTATTTGCCTAACTCCAGATTTTGACAGATACTACGAGGTTTAGGTAACTATGATATAGTACCATTTTAGACGTAGAAAGAATCCCTTAGCCCTGAGAATGTAATTGGAAGTGTGAACTTTTCTGTATCTTGCTGAGCAGCTAGTTAGCGAGTACTAAGACGCAACACCTCTTGAATCTGCAGTACAGACTCATAAGAATTTCAGTCCGTTGTTCAAAACATGGCCTTTCTCATTGTAGCCATCATAGAAGGTAACGAGTACCGTTACCTTATCCGCTGTCAGTAGTACCGCGACTCAACGCACGTTTGTCGGTAAATCGTGGTTATTGTTCAGTGTCACGCGCCAGCGGGGGTAGGTAGAAATGTAACGTGACCTCTATTTGTGTAACGAGCTAATACGTTACCACTACTGAATGTTAATATTTTTGTGTTAGTTTTACTTTGTTGGTTATTAACCTTATTATAGTATAATAGTAACTCATTTACTGACTGCCTCGTTGGTCTAGTGGTCGCAAGCGCGACTGTTGAGCTTGAGGTCCTGGGTTCGATTCCTGGGTCGGGCGAATTGTTATTGGGTTTTTCTATCAGGAATTTCTCAGTAGCAGCCACGGAGTCTGGATTTGTGCCCGATTGATGGCAATAGGCTCGCCTCCTATTACATGGGACTTAAACATACTGGCGAAATGTGGGTGTGCTATTACTAATAATGCACTGAGAGTACTGCTACGGCTGCCGTGGAATTGTAGTGCGTCGGGGATGTTTGCAGATAATAATATTGATGGTTTTGCCGCCATTATTAGAAATAGATGTGCATCCCTGATGACTCGTGTTCGCGGCGGCACCAACAGTATTCTCAGTGTATGTGCAGATCGACGGGATTCCCCGATGCTGCGGAGGTGGATGCAGCTCCTCGCTGAATTTTAATTGTATGTGTCTGTAACCTACTAACACTAGAAGGTAAGTAAAATTGTTACTAACCCTATGGATTCCGGTCTGAAATATTTTTTTCTATTCTATTACCCTATTCACTGCCTAACCCTTACAGGCGTGATGTTATATTATGTTAGTAACTCATTTAGTAGTATTTTACACGAAAAATGTTTGGGTAGTAAAACAAAAAAAAATTGCAAATGCCTTTTGCGTGTCAGCGTCAGAGTAGCCAGCGAAATTCAAATTTTCTTACGTTTTTTGCAATTTACAGGTCAGTATCACCCCATTGAATGACTTTTTCATGAAATATGTAGTTATTGAATGGGGTTAAGTGAACTTAGGGCGTTGTATTGATTATTTTAATGATTATAATTCTGTAACTACATACGTGTTACGGTCGCGAGTCATGTTTTCCTCAACATCAACCTGACACTGACCTGCAAATTGCAATAACGTAAGAAAATTTAAATTTCGCGGGCTACGCTGGCGCTTCCACCTTAAGTGGTTGTATTGCCCGTAACTTGGAAACGGTGGGTTGTAGGTTGTAACCATGCTTCTCAGACGCTAAATGATTTCTATGGACAAGGTCAACCCGATACTGCAATAAAAAGGGGAGATTAAAAAAAAAAAGCTCCCAATTTTTTTTTGTTTTCTTTGCTGCTTATAGTGCCCCGAAGCGGATAATTCAACTCCTACAAATCCACCCCTAAGACGGGCCACTGACCCCATATATCGCTTGTGTCGTGTGCTGCAAACGCAAAGCAAAATAATTTATGTTGAACGTTAATTTTTGTAAGCAAAAACTGCCTTTTTGCACCACAAAACCTGACCCAGGAACAGTGTAAGTAATAAAAGCTAACAGTAACTCTTAATTAAGTCGGTAACATGCTTCCCTCAAACATTCACTAACAAGGCAGTCGGGTCGCGGGTAATCTGTCACGCTTCATTATATTTTCACGAGATACCCGCCATTTTCTTCTTTTATGCTGGCAGATTACAAAAGAGGCTGTGCGAGTGTTGTTGTTTATGGCGTCAAATTAATAAGGATTTTGTTTAGGTTTAAATTACGTTATGAAGCATCCACATTGAACTTGCTTTTTGTGGAGCAACATTTTGAAAAATGACAACATTATCATGGTCTGAAATAAGGTCTTTCATTTTGTTATCCGTTGTTTCCCAGTATCACCTTTTAAGGGATTAGGGTAGTGTATTACTACACGAAGAGAAGGAGCCCTTTTAAAATTAGGCTGCAAAAGTTCCATTTGACACTTTAAAGAGGAATGATGCAGAATGAAAGCAGTCATGCCCTGACAACACCTGCACCAGACGAAGTCGACAACGTCGCGTGCCGCCTCCGTGCCCACTCTTCCAGGATCGGCTGGATAGCCCCCACGGTCCAGTGATCTGCACTGGGCGTCTCCATCCGCACTCTCCATAGCCTCAGCTTGGGCTTACCTACGCCTCAGGAGGGAGACACCCTAAGTGGACATAGATACACTGATCTTATTGCTGATTTTCTTCAGCAAGGTCAGGTGCGTAGTACTCGCAACAGGAGTACGTGTACCTATGATCACATGTATGAACGTTGATGAAGTAAAAGGAGTAAGTCACAATAGTAACAGGTAATGTTCAGGAGCTTCTGCCTAGCCTACCTTATCGGAAAGGCGTGTCTTTATGCATGGAGTTTTTTGCCCGTTCTTCTCCATAGAGATCTACGTTAGGGAATGGGCAACATGGGAATGTACAGTACTTTCACAGTTTTTATGCCTTGTGACTGGGACTGTAGCTATTGTTGTCTTTGTTTCGACAATTCAAAAGTGCCTGTAACTGGCCTACTTGAAATTAATGCTTTGATTTTGATTTTGACATGCGTGTTTGTATGTAAATGCAAAAGAGGATGGTTGTCTTGTATAATTTCTTCATTTTGGAAAATGCTGAAAACAAAAAATTTGGTGTTACTTTTTATACCATCAAAAGTGGTTTCATCTTATATTTTGCGCGGTTAGCACGTATTCCTCATTGAAAGTCGAGCATCCTTGTCATAACAATATATTACGATATTTACCGGGCTTCTCCCTTGTTTTGGCATTTTTACGGCACACAGTAGATTTATTACAGGTCGTCGATTTTTTCAGAACGTTACCTACCGAAATATTATGTTTACGCCCTGTAGCATAAATATGTCGACAATGTTGTAGCACAAAACGGAATATTAACGTTGAGGAATTTGACTTATCCACGATTAAACTTAAAGCGGTTATTTACTAAAACAGACTGCATCTATCTGGTAAAGCTTGTATTTTCTTTTCTTACCAATGCCGTTCGGAGCCCCAGCACGGTGTGTAAACGTAACGTAGGTAAATACGTGGACTAAAAATAAAAAATACTTGTTTCACATATTTTATCAATTTTAAGAATTTATTGAGATCTCCTGGATGATACTGATGGTACCAACTTGTTGCAAATAATTTAACAAATATGCTATAGGATAATATTGTATGTTCGATTAAAATATCCACGTATTTACGTTACTATTACACCGCGCGTTCGTGCTAGGGCCTCAGTAGGCGTTGTTGGAGACCCCCAAGTTCCTATAAGTGGTGACCTGCCTGATTTTAGCGGGGTATTTATCCCACACGTCCCGGTCATATCCTTAAAGTTCAGGCGCCTTTTGACCGTTCACGCCTAAAGTAGTAAAGATGGTGTTTTTAGGATTGCAATTTTTTTTCGAGCTCGATCATCTTGAAATAACTAATGAACTTTAGACGATACACGTGCCACAATATCATGCCTTTTCCCAAAACATGCTTTTCCCTTTGGCCGCTTCACCAAACTGGCGCTTTGGCTGATCGAACTACAGCTGCGCACAGTTACAACCGCCGTCACTGAACACGGCTCTTTTAATAAACACCTCCTTGTCATAGGAGTCATAGACAGCCCCCTTTGCCGAGCCTGCATGGAAGAAGACGAGACAGCAGCCCACTTGCTCCTGCACTGGCCAGTGGTTAACATATAGGGCAAAGTACCTCGGTAATCAGGTACTCTCCTCGAGATTGTCAGCAACATCAAGGCGCTGCTGGCCTTTCTCGGGGAGTTAGGGTGGATCGAATAAATTTCTAACCCGCACGCAAAACACACGCTTGGACGTGGAGTTGCGGACACCAGCACGTTATACAATACAATCATGCCTTTTCCTCTTCATAAACACGTAAGAACACAATATTTCACCGCCTTTTCGTACCGACTTAACGTCCAAAACT